>CP124715.1:42280000-43530000 GCA_031232105.1 Capsicum rhomboideum | reverse complement strand
GAGAGTCAACTAAATTTTTTTATATCTTTTAAATATTTTAAGTTGTTAAGTATTGTGATTTATAATACTTTTTCTTTTGTTCCAATTTCTGTGGCACTGATAAAATTTCGAGAGTCAACAAAATTGTTATGTCTTTTAAATATTTATGTGATTTGTAGTACTTTCTACATAATTTTAAAATATATAACACATTTAAAAAATGATATAAATAAATTAAAATGAAAAAAGTATAAAAGGAAATATTCATCGGACAGCTGAAGCAGGCATGTCGATCTGGAATTAACAGTTTTAGTTGCGGCATGTTTAATATTTTATATTTTATCTACTAACTATATTAATGGCCTAACATAAAAAAAAAATCACGTCATTTATAAATAAACAACCGAGAAATAATAGTTAAACTTAGTTAATAACTATAATATATGGTAGGATTTGAACAATAAACAAAATTTAAATAATTAATTTGTAGTGTGTAATGTAACTAACATTAATTCTAGTGTTTGAAAATAATGGCGAAATATTGAAATCCTATTTAATCATCATTTCATAATAAAGAAATAAGATTGTTACTGCTCACAATTTTCAACCTTTTTTTCGAGTTAATTTATGTCAAAACATAGTTGCAATAACTTCAAAACACTCTGTTTACACCTCAAACTTTAAATAAATATTGCTAGCCTCAACTGTATAGTGTTCAATATTTTTGTTTTAAAAGGTACAAAGAATTATGATATTATTTTTTTATTATAATTCCTGAAACTAATATGCATTATAAATAAAGAATCCTTCTAATTCACAACACAAAATTCGAGAATTGTTTTAAAAACAATCATAGATAAAGAAATATATAGATAAATTCAAAAAATTCGGAATATAGTAAACTAATTAACGTTGTTAATGAAAAAAAATCAAATTTCTACATTACTCTATAATTAAGTAATAAAGAATTCTCCAAACATATAAAATAAAATAATCATTTTTAGTGATTTGGTGGTTGTATACAAAGAACAACAAAGCTTCACACTGTTATAAAATAAAGACAAAATATTAATATCAAACTTAAAAAAAACAGGCAACTTTAGAGAATTTTAGTATTACTTTGTTTACTACTTGGAACTATATCAAAATGTACAAAAGGATGGCTATTCATAAGCCGCCAAACTTGCTCCCTAAGCATGTTAAGCTTGACATCAACTTGGCAATTTGGCCAACTAACTTTGGTAGTTAAATCCAATTTGAACAAGAAACTTTGGTATTCAAATACAAATTGAATAAGTAACTCTTGGTGTTCAAGTTCAATTTGTCTACTAACTTTTATCTCTCATTAATGACATTCACACATATATATGTCACATGACATCCATATTACATAACACTCCCCCTTGGATGTCCATTAATATATAATGTGTCTCGCTAAAACCTTACTAGGAAAACCCAGCAGAAAAAGCCTAGTGAAGAAAAAAGAGTACATACCTTGTAATATGCCCTTAGTGTTGCCTCATTAGAAACCTTACAAGGAAAACCCAGTGGGACAAAACCTTGTGAGGGAAAAAAAGTACAACGCGTATTAACTCCCCCTGATAAAAATATCAATACAGAACTTGAATCTTCACATTTCAATCTTGTGCATCATTTTCTCGAAAGTTGCATTAGGTAGATACTTTGTGAATGAATCAATCATATTATCACTCGAACGAATTTGTAACACGTTGATATCACCATTCTTTTGGAGTTCATGTGTGTAGAAAAGTTTTTGGTGAAATGTGCTTCATTCTATCTCCTTTTATGAATCTTCCCTTTAGTTGGGTCATGCATGATTCCCGGCTTGCTTCATGAATAGCTATTATCTCAACATGATTAAACTATCATGTAAAATAGCATGGTATGACAGTAACCCTTCATGGAAATAGATAATATGTCTATATCGAATCCTTATATCGATCATATGAATATCCAAGATGCATCCTTCCATGCTACTTGATAAATATTTTTACGTCAACATGCTTAAATAAACGTAGAATTTAGATCCTCCAATCCCTTTACAATATTGCATCATATTGTATCAAAGATAGCGTCGATGATATATCATTTTGTATTGGTTCGCAATGTGACATAACATTTTGAGATCTCATCACTTCATTATTTTCAGGTACCTAAACCTCTCATAAGGTTTCATGAAGTGTTATATCGTAAGCTCTTCAAAAGCACATCCTTTCCTTATTATGATCATTTGCTCCTTATCCTTTTCAAGGATTATCTCATTTGGAACCGATTATGATCTACCATGCTTCATGCATGTAGTAGACTTTGTCCTTCAGGGACATTCAATTGGAGCATTTACAGCTAAATATGAGATCAATTTTGGGTCAGCAAATGCTCCTAGCATTTGAACTTGAATTATCTTTTGAATGAGGATCTGATGATAATTCCTAACTTATTTCATAGCTGCTTGTTATCTCCCCCTTATGTTAGGAAAACTAACATACCTCCTCTATCTTCTTTGAGGAATCCATCTTTGTACATCATGTTATATTCATTAATCATATACCGCACATAAAAAATTACTAGATGGAATATTTGATTCCTGACCTTGAACCAATTGAGAGGGGAAAATTAACCATAATTTATTGGTATGATGCATATAAGTGTTATAATATGTGATTATCATATTTCAGACCAATCACATGAAGCTTTGTTCTCATAAGCAATGATTCAACTATTTATTGGAGGCATTCAATGCCAAACCAACATTATCAAGATGAATAGTCTTGATTACACAATCTGAAAATTATGCTCTTAACTCAATTTATATTGAGCAAGCAACTTTATGAATGTCAAACTGCAGGTTGACAACAAACGTACATATGATCATTTTATAGATGCATCTATTTAAGATATCACATAACAGGTGAACGGGCCCATATTCACCTTTTATACTTTCCAAATTTTAAGGGATCCAATACCAACATTAGTTGATCCAACCAACTTATCACGAGAACAAGCAACATACAACAATTATTGAAGAATCTTTCAGTTCTTCATTACATGTCAATACTCAATGCACATCTTCGGAATGTCATAATCATTCATGCCAACTTATGAACTTATTTGTACTAGTAAACTCCATGTTTACCATGACATATGATTTTTGCTTTAGAAAATTTCAGATTTACTATAACATGAATAAATTTTCAGATTTACTATTTCGGAGTATATTTCATAGTATTTTTTCTCAATTATTCTACCTCTTTTGAAGGTGTTACTCCTATCACATTCACCGCAGGGAATGGATCGGTAGTTTTAACAATCAAAATTCTCATTCCCATATAAATATGCCTTAAACCTATCAAATTATGATAGCTTAGAATCTCTTTCAAGATATTGCTCCTTCATGAGCAAATCGAGGCGTACATATAATGTAACGAAAGGTTTTGTCCTTTGCTACACCCATATTCATATTCATAAATTCAATCACATGTCTTCTTTCAGACATATTATGCATTGTTACCACATTCACGTCAGGGAATAGAGCATATTTCATGACTTTTCACCAAAATTTTGCCTTAGTCATCATTATATCATCAATATGGTGCATCGAGATTCTAACTCAACGTCTTATCCAAATAAAAGGTCATTTAGACCATAGATCGATGGGACTTGAACCCAATATCTTATCATCATGGTGCACTGGGACTCTAACCCAATGTCTTACCCTTTTGAGGCGATGGAGCTTGAATCCACTGTCTTACCTTAGCCTTATCTTGAGATGGTAGAGTCTCGTGCTGATAACATGTTATAAAATAAAGACAAAATATCAATATCAAACTTAAAGAAAACAGGCAACTTTAGAGAATTTTAGTAGTACTTTGTTTACTACTTGGAACTATATCAAAATGTACAAAAGGGTGGCTATTTATAAGCCACCAAACTTGTTCCCTAAGCATGTTAAGCTTGACATCAACTTGGCAATTTGGCCAACTAACTTTGGTATTTAAATTCAATTTGAACAAGTAACTTTGATATTCAAATACAATTTGAATAAGTAACTTTTGGTGTTCAAGTTTAATCTGCCTACTAATTCTTATTTCTTATTAATGATATTCACATGTATAGATGTCACATGACATCCATATTACATAACACACATGATTTAGTGGCTCCATTTTAAAGCTTTGTGTGTGATTATCAAAAGAATTTAAATAAATATCACATATTTAAGTGAAGTATAACAGCTGGAGAGAAAATAGGTAAGAGAAAAAAGTCTTCCTCAATTTCAAGGCACGTAGCACACATAAGAATTATGGGTTTAAAAGTAATGATAAATGATGACATAAGAAGAAGGACAAATTTGTCAAAGACCATTTAAATATTTAAAGCAGCTTGCTGCCTGCTTTGGCATGGGCAACTCCCTCTTATTATATGCTCCAGGTTATATCAACATCTATTAGTTTAATTTCTAAATTACCATTTCGTGTTAAAGATATGAATCTTGGCCTAATTTAATCTCAAAATCTAATTTATGAAGGAATGATTTTTCAAAATCTTTGAAAAATTTAACTCATTCCTTATCACCGACTTGGGACTCTTCCGTTTTCACGCTCAGAATTGAACATTTGAAGCGTGGACACTTTTAATATGAGAGATTAGTATCTTGAAATAAGAATTAGGATGATGCATACTCTAAAATCATGTTGAGAAAATGAACCTTAACTCAATTTAATTCCAAAAGTTAGCTTACAAGAAGAGAATTATTTAAGATCATATAAAAAAATTACTCATCTCTTAAAAAAATTACTCATCTCTTAAAAAAATTACTCATCCCACAAAATAAAAGAGACGGGAAAAAAGGTAAAATCCAATAAGAAGAAGCTAAAATCATACTTGGTACCAAAATATATAACCGACATAGCTAAACAACCATATACTATAAGACATTGCAGAATATATGTAGTGCGTCTTGTCTTTTCATCCATAGTATTTTATATAAGATAAAGGAAACTTATTGGCCACTTAATCGGCATATCATGATGATATTACATGATTAATTTCTAAAATCATCGATTTAGTGTGGATCTTTTTCCAGTCCAAAGCATGTTGCAGATCTTGAACAATTAATCTATATTCTAAAAGTAATTGAAATTAAAAATAATCAGGTAGAAAATCCGATCCTACTAACCGTCAATATAAAAGAAGATTAAAAAAAAACATTGTTGAAGATAATATATTTAATTAAGGAGTCAATGAGGCAGGCTTCTTATCTCAACTAAAGAATGATAAATAATAGAGGTAAAAAGTCAATTTACATAATGTGGGGCTATGCTATACTATCCTATGTAATCTTTTGAGCATATATATAACTCAATGTGTGGCTATTCAAGGTTTAAAAAGGTTAAAACGTTAGTTCAGTAAAGGGAGCAACAGTAGTTCAGTAACTAGTAGTAGCCACTACGTTAATATTGCAAGGTCAATTTTAAAAGAGTGAAAAGGGACTACCAAGGAATAGATATGATTGGATGAATAAGATTCTACTGCACTAATTTTGAATTTTCTTCTTGAGCTAATATCGCTAATTTTGAGTAGTTTGAGTTTGTAATATAATTTTTCTTTTTTGGTAGGGAAAGAAAAATTGATAAAACTAATGATTATGCGTTTATTTAAAAGTCGATCAAAATATGAATTATCCCATTTATCCATTATAAAATGTGAAAACTCATGGGTATCTAGCAACAACACTTCCCTATGTACGAGTACAGGAACTTCCTACACCATCAGTACGGGATGGGAAACAGAAGAGAAAATGTTGCAAAAAGTTGTTTGATAATTGGAAAATCGGCATGCATGAGGTCTATGATAAGTTGATTGATGCAATACCAAATCTTAACCTTTACACTATTCCTTTTACAGAGGGATCGATGTGATGAAACAAAGAAAAGGCTATTGACATGATGCACAATTACTCCATTACATTTGTCAGAAAATCCTTTTTGAGTTGTGCTAATATTTCTTCTTCTTTTGAAAATTAGGGGTTTGTAAAGGGAAATCATATTGGGGTTCAAGCTTTCAACCTAATAACACCGTTGACTATGATTAATAATCATTTAGTGACTACTTTGAGGGGTTGTCTGGTCTGGAACAAGTTATTCGGATTATAATAACGAGATTATCATACAATTAAATAATAATAATGAAATTATTTAGGAGATATGATTTTATTAATAGATGTTCAATTCATTGCACTAAATAATATACGAGGTACAATATAAAACGTGTATTTAGTTTAATTGAGATAAACTTTTATCTTCAATTATATTTTTATCAATAATTTCAAATCTATAAGTGCTAAATTAGAAAGGAGATTAGTTTGGCGTTAAGTCAACTCAACTAGATGTAGTTGTCCAGAAAACCTAAGGGATCAACATGTTAAGTTTTAGTAATATAATTCGCGCAGTCCGTCAATTAGTTAACCATCGACATAACTTAATTGATGATTTCTTAAAAACCTCTGAAAGACATTTCGTTATTTTATCTCGACACTTGCTAGTAATTTTAAAATTATTATTTCACATAAATTATAATATAAAAATAATATCATAATTATCATAGATATATGAGTAAAAATTGGACTAAACACATAGTCGAATCCGGGGAGGACACATTGGGCATGTGCTACATTGGTCTTATTTCGCATAGATATGGTGTCGCTCATATCCCTGGACATAACCAAGAAGAGTAGCCTTTTCATAAGAGAAAATTATAAGGGATAACAAACTTAAGTCCTTAATTATAATTTATAATAATAATTTTAAAAAATTATCTCACACAATAACTATAGCAATATTTTCTATGTGATACATTTACTTTAGTGGGACCCAACCCCAGCCGTTACTCCCAGATCTTTCTCTCCCTACATCACTCTATTTTTTTTTTATTTTTTTTTCTACAATGGCTTTTTTCTTTTTGACACCTTCATTGATCTTTTGATTCTCTTTCTCCTATTTCTCCTTTTTTTTGGACTCTTTTTTCTCTTGTCTTTTAGATCAGAATTTTTGTTTTTAGTGTGGCCGTGGGTGGGTGGATAGTCGGAGTTGGTGGTTTGGCCGGAAATTGGTAGTTTGGAGGTGAAGTGGGTGGTAAAGTTAGTGGGTCTCGATGAAATGGATGAGAATAAGGTGGTGCGGAAGTGATATGTGCTAAGTGGATGTGTTAATGGTGGAATTAGAAATTGACGAGTAAGATACTCCATCACTGTCACTGCCACAAGTTCAACAACACTGCCATTGTTTTTGTTCACTGTATTTTGTATATTAACGAATTCAAGAACTATTTGTATTTGTATTGTATTTGTATTTTGTGATTTTATTGTATTTGTATTTGTATTTTATTTTTCATCGATGCACTTGTATTTTTAAAAAAGTATTTTGTATTTGTATTTTGACTGCGAATTGTATTTGTAATTTGATTTGTTTGTATTTGAATTTATAGCTGACTTCATCATTTATATTTTTAAATAATTGAAAAAGATTTTCAGAAACTTGTATATTTGTATAAATTGTATATATTCAGTGTACATTCCGCAAAATGTATATATGTACAGATTCAATATATATTCTGTAAATGTATATGTACAGATTCAAAATTATTCAATATACACTATGATAATATACAAATCGATAATACATTTATACAATCTTTTCTATTCAATATACTCTATGATTATATACAAATTATATTCAGACATACATTTAAAAAAGGGAGTCATATACACGTATACAAAAATACATTCACATATACATTTGAATTATGCAATTGATACATATACAAATGCAATTGATATATATACAAATATTGAATTAATATACAATTAATACATATATGAATATTAATGAATCATATACAAATATAGAATTAATACACAACTAATACATATACAAATATACAATTGAAACACAATGTACAATTAATACATATATTTGTTTGTATGCAAATATAAAAAATGTGTATGTAAAAAAAACAAGACAGAAAAAAAGAAGATATAAAAATACAACCAAAAAAAGAAGAAGAAATGAGACAGAAAAATAAGAAAATATAAAGCAAATGTTAAAAAAAGGAAAGGAAAAGAAACGAAAACTAAAATAAATATATATAAAAATACGAAAAAGAAAAAGGAAAAAAATGAAAAGAAAAACGTAAAAGAAGAAAAAAAAAAAGGGGAGAAATAGAGGATAAAAATAGAAGAGAGAAAATTAAGGGAGAAAATAAATGAGAGAATTGCTATGAGATGTAATTAGGTAAATGTTGCTATTTTTTTTTTCTAATTAAGTTTAAGGATTGCTATTTCTGAAACTTGCTCTTATCATAATGCTCAAGCCCGATGCTGGACCTCTGAGCCCGTATAACTCTGGGATTGTAAAGCCCAACACGAGCCTTCGCCAGATCAGGATAAGGACAAGGTTCAACTGTTATCAACAAATCCGCGATTCACCTACCCACTCATTGCGCAACGGTCGCTCATGTGAGTCCGTGAGAGTCTTCATGGAAGCCGAGTTCAACGAAAGTTGCTTCCTTGGATTCGGCTATAAATAGTCCTTTGTTATTCATCGTAGATCATTTGAAAATTCACTCATTCATGACTAGCAATACACTATAGTTCATACGTTCTTAAGCTCTCAAGTTTGTTTGTTCATTAAATAATTTAATATCAATAACGCCAAGTTTGTCCACCGATAGCTTCTGAAATTGAACCTAGATCGGGTTCTTCTCATCTCTAGTTCAATTATTTGATTTCATTTCATTCCTTACTCATTATTAGTCCTGTTTGCATAAATTAAAGCAAGTTAAACAATTTTAATCATGCATCATTTGAATGCACATATACTTGAAGCACTTAACAAATTCAATTGTGGCTTTTTAAGGGTAAACAATAAACCATCTTTCAATTGTTAAAATAAGAATTGTACCAAAATTATAATCTCTTATCTACTAATAAAAACACTCCGGAATGCTCTAACCCCTAGTCATAGTTTTGTCATTGTAACAAGTGTTAATGATATCTTGAATTTTTCCCTTCTATATTTTAGAAAACTCGTAATCCCTATTGATTTAAGAGACTTATTGTCCTAATAGATTTGGGAAAGAAAAATATAGTCCTTGTAAAATTGGGAGAACTTTTCCCTTATAGGTTTAGGACTACTTGGGATCTCTATATAGGGGATGTAGTTGGAAATTCTAAGGCATTGTACACTTCTTCTTTTTCTTTTACAGTGGAAACTCTCTCTGCTTTTACTTGGAGCATTAGGTCTAGCCAAACCTCGTTTAATCCTTGTGTTATTTTTCTTCTCTATTTTCTTTATTTGTGGTTGTGTGCTAGTTAACCCACGATATTTTTGAAAAAATTGGTATCAGAGCATGGTTGGGATTTCCTACACATAATCAAGGGTTAAGATGTCTTCATCATCTTCAACAAAGTATGAAATAGAAAAATTTGATGGGAGATAGAGTTCCAGTCTATGGAATATTAGAATAAGTTCGTCCCTGGTGTTACAAGGGTTATAGAAAGCAATTAAGGAAGTTTTTCCAGAAGAGTTGAAAGAATTGGAGAAAGCAGACATGAAGGAAAGGGATTTGAGTGAGATCTTCATGAGCGCTACAAATAATGTTCTTTGAAAAATTATTGAAGAGAAATCTACAGCAATGGCATAGAAGAAATTGGAAGATCTATATTCTAGGAAATCGTTGACAAACCACTTCTACTTGAAAAAAGAGATTGTACAATCTTCGTATGAACGAAGTTACAGTGGTTAAAACTCACCTTGATGAGTTTAATGCAATTATAATGAACTTGAAGAACGTAGATATCAAAATTGATAGTGAAGATCAGGCCCTGATCATGTTGTGTTCTTTACCACAGTCTTACGATACTTTTATTGATACATTTATGGGAAAGATAGTATCTCATTGAATGATGTTAGTAATACACGAAAATCTAAAGAGTTGAAGAAGAGCTTTCCGGATAGCAGAGCTGAAGGCAAAGGTCTTGTGAGTAGGGGAAGAACACAACAGAAAGTGTTTAATAGGAAAAAGTCTAACGCCAGATCGAAGTCTAGATTAAGGAAGTAGAACTGCTATGAGTGCAGGGAGCATGGTCATTATAGAAAAGATTATCCTAAGCTAAAGAAGAAAGAGGAAAGCATAAAGTTAATTACTCAGCAAATATTGTTGACACAAGTAGTAATTCTGATGACTGTGAATATGTAGAAGAAGTTTGTGCCATGACTTTTGATCATAGGCACAAATCTTGGGTTCTTGATTCTGGTACAACTTTCCATATGTGTCTACACAGGAATTATTTGTAGCTTACAAACAAACGAGTGGGACTGTCTACCTAGGTGATGATAATCCATTATAGGTAAAGGAAATTGGTAATATCAAATTGAGAATGTCCGATGGCATTATCAGAAATATTGAGTGTTGGCATGTTCCTTGAATGAAGAGGAATTTGATTTCTCTTCCAACTTTGAATGATCAAGGGTAAAAATTTCACTAGGTGAATAGAACACTTAAAGTGTGTAAAGGTTCCATGATATTCATGGAGGGTAAGCTTCATTCTAGACTATATTATCTTCAAGCTATTGTAGTTGAAGGGAAAGCAATTGTAGCTTCTGAAAAGAGTGATCTGAATCAGTCTCAATTGTGGCATTTTTGACTTGGTCATATGAGTGACAAGGGATTGTCTTTGTTGAACAAGCAGAATTTGTTGGATGGTTACAAAAATTAAGCTTTAAATTTTTGTGAGCATTGTGTGTTTGGTAAGCAAATACAAGTGAAGTTCAACAAGAAGGCAGAGTATAAGACCAAAGACAAGTTAGATTATATACATTCGGACTTGTGGTTTCCAAATAGAATTTCCTCCAAAAGTGGTGCCAAGTACTTTATGACTTTGATTGATGATTACTCAAGAATGATATAGGTGTATTTTCTGAAAACAAACGATGAGGCATTTTTGATATTTGTTAAATCAAAGACGATGGTTGAGAGAAAGACTGAAAGGAAAGTTAAGGGTCTTTGAACGGACAATGGGTTGGAATTTTGCAACTTAGAGTTCAATAATTTCTGCAGCAAAGAGGGCGAAGTGAGACACCACACTTGTGTTGGAACACCACAATAACATGGTGTTGCAGAATGTATGAACAGAACACTTTGTGATAGGGCATGAAGTATGCTTTCACAGTCATGTATTGACAAGGATTTTTGGGTTGAATTCAATACAACTTGTTATTTGGTTATTGAATCCAAAACTCCTTTTGAGTTTTGGTCCAGTTTGCCTGCTAATTATTTAAATTTAAAGATATTTGGTTGTCCTGCTTATGCTCATATGAGGAATGAAAAACTTGAGCCAGGGGCAAAGAAGTACATATTTCTAGGGTATGCAACTGGAGTGAAAGGTTACAGGTTGTGGTGCACAGATCAAAAAAACTCCGTAGTTAAATATTAATAGGGATGTGACATTCAATGAATCTATTTCACTGGACGATCATAAGGAGAAGATAATAGCATAAACAGATCATGGTGTCAGTGACCGAATAGAGCTAGAAATTGAATCTCCACTAGCTCAGCGTAGTAATTCAGAAGTGGATGAGGTGCAAAACATTTATCAAGATGATAATGTTGATGCACTTATACAACATCAACAACCATATAACATTGCAATAGGCAGAGAGAAGAGAGTGATCAACCGACCAAAGAGGTTTGTGAATTTAGTTGATGAAAATCTTCTTGAATATGCAAATTGTGTGAAATTTGCTTTGTCAGTTGCAGAGACTGTTAACGTACTTGATCCTAATAGCTATAAAGAAGCTATTTTTAGTTTAGAAGCAAATCGATGAGTTGGTTCTATAAGTGAAGAGATTGCATCACTTCACAGGAATAGAATATGGAAGTTTGATTCATTGCCAAGGGGACAAAAGGTAGTAGGCTGCAAAGGGAATGTTGATGTGAATAAAACGTCTACTCATGATAATTCAACAGATATGATGACCAAGACAGTCCCGACCAATAATTTTAGGCAATGCCTAAACTTTATTGGTGTGTGTAGTACTCAATGAGCCCTTTCGAGGGTTGAAGGCAAGGCAGAGAAACATTGTTCCTATTGATAGAGGGAATTCAAGCCAAGGGGAAGATTTGTTAATTATGTCTTGAATTTTTCCCTTGTATATTTTAGGAAACTCATAATCCCTATTGGTTTAGGAGACCCATTGCCCTAATAGATTTAGAAAAGAAAAATATAGTCCTTGTAGGATTGAGAGAAACTTTTTCTTATAGGTTTGAGACTACTTAGGATCTATATAAAGGGAATGTAGTTGGGAATTCTAATGCATTGTATACTTCTTCTTTTCTTTCATAGGAGAAAACTCTCTCTGCTTTTGCTTGGAGGATTAGGCCTAGCTGAACCTCGTTAAATCCTTGTGTTGTTTTTCTTTTCTATTTTCTTTATTTGTTGTTGTGTGCTAGTTAACCCACGATATTTCCGCAACAATAAGAAAATTAGATCTTAAATGAAAAAAACAAAACATGCTGCTAAAACATTAAACAAAATTAACTTTATGACAAAGTATTTTCATTATAAATACTTTAATAAAAGAACATACACTTATGTTACATGATAATAAAAAGAATTTAGTACCGGACAGGCTGTTTCACCTCTTCACTCAATATATTTAATTGTCTAAATTCACTTCTTTCCCCACACACAATCATACCTCCAGTAGACAAGTCTTTCCATTTTCCATCACACTTCCTTGTGCAATAACTACTGTTTCTTGAAAAGATAACGTAAAGTGGACGTCTTCATCCTCTTAATTCCTCTTTCATTGCTCTAAAAAGTCATCCACCCTCAAAAAAAAAAGACCTACACGTTATAGCTCATCCCCTGTTCCGTGGGGAGCCAGAGATCATAGGTTATATGGTTAGATCAAATTCAATAATTTTAGTTTAAATTTTATATTTATGATAAAAATTATTGTTTTTGTTTTATTTTTTTTTATCGTGGATTTAATACAATTGAATTTATAGATGAGTTAAGAGTGCACGTTAGATTAAATCTTATTTTAGATCCGATTACTAGCAGATTGATTATAAGTGATAACAGAAATCAACAAAATATAGTAAGTGAAACAAGCCAAGTAAACAAACAAATCTAGGTGAGCCTGATGCGAATATGATCGAGTTTGAGATCAACTCCTGATTTTTCGAGTCGTTGACGAAGCAAAACTATCACTAAACTAGAAAAAAAGTAAAGAATAAAAATTACTTGGAGACCAAGTGTTGACACCCAATTTTGGCTCTCCTTTTTCCTAAATTAATTTCCCGACTCTTATGAGTCCTGAACATTCGTTTTGCTTATTGTTTGACATTAATTTCAATAAATTTAACGCCGATAACAATTTTTCCAAAATAATATATATATATATATATATTATAATTATTATTCTTATATCAAATTACTTATATCGTATGTTATAAAATTACCCTAAAAAATAAACTAATAATGATAATATGTCTTAATTCATTGTTTTCACTATTTTTTCTCTGAAAATATATATATTGTATTATATATATATATATATATATATATATTTGCATATAAACATATGCTAGCGTATTAACTTTTATTTCGAATATTCCAAATAATCTTTGCTATACCATTTTATATTTTTTGCAAATTTACTTTATGTTTACTTTTATTTAATTTTTGAACTATAGTTATACGTATTTAAATTCACACATGTGTATACACACCTATATGTGTGAAAATGTATATGTATATATATACACTTTCGAAAATTAATTAGGACGAAACAAGCATCGTTGAATTAATTGAGTGAAAACGATTGGACAAAATTAGAATTTTCTTACAAGTTAATTCAATTATCACATTGGGCCAATTTTCTACTCATCTTTTACCTAAAACTACTTAGCCCATTACCCAATTAATCCCCACCAGCCCAATTACCCCCACATAACCCGGCCTAAATCATTTTCTAAACTAACCAAATCAGCCCCAATACCCCTTCTCCCTTCACCCTCGTTCAAACTCAACCGAACAACTCCGACCAAATCCTCTCTCCTCTCTACCCGACGTCAACACCACTAAAACCACCGAACAATGGCGAAATTCGGTGGTTTTCAACTACCCCTCACCTATTACATCACCTTGTAGCCCCCCCTATCAACTTTATATCTCCCACCATCACTTTTTCTGAAATGGATCGACCTTGAAAATACGCACCACCGCCGTTGCCGCTCCTAGGGAAGGAAAGAACTTGAAGGACCATCGAATTTGAGTCCATTTACTCTCTAGTCCGATGGATTTGGGTAAAGCCATCACTTTTTCCTTTCAAATCAGTCCGAAAAGAAAACAGAGCGGACTTCTTTCTCCAATTTTCATCATCACTTTTCTGAAATTGGCTTCCCAAGAATTCAGAATTTTTGAATTCTTGAGGTTTTCGTTGAAGCCGTTTAGAACCCCCAATTCTGCTATAAAGAGGGGGGGACAGATCAAAGAGAAAGAAGAGAAGAAGAGTGAGAAAAACAGGGGGAAAATAGACATTCAGATATCTTAAATAGCTTTCTTCAAATTGAAAGAGGACCGGAGTTGGGACTGTTAGTTTGGAACTCGACAACTTCAATCGCTGCACAACAAAAGGTACGAATTCACCCCCTCGTCTTACCTTCATCCCTCCTTTCTTTCACTTCGTTTTGATTCTGTGAATCTGTCACTTTGATTTAATCTCTACCAAATTATGTGTTGTTAATTGCTAATGCCGAAAGTTGCACTTGTATGAGAATTTTGGTCAAATTCATGTTGCTGTCGATCCTGAAAAATGGGTGTTTGTATGTAAAATCTCGGTCGAGTTTATGTTAGTGTTATTGATCCTAAGAAATTAATTCGTATATGAATGTTTAATGTGTTGGGTTTTCTAGTTTGGTCGTGGTGCTGCTGTCCATTATTCGCGAACTGACTTCCACAAACTTGATTTCATTTTAAGTTTTTTTTTTAGATACGGCTGTCCCATGTTTTGACTATTTGAGAGGTGCGAATCTGCTCCTTGTCCTATTTTCGTTTGCTTCTCCCTTATCTATTGATATTTGGATTCTGTGAATATATACGTTTTTTCCTCCCTGAGTTTATGTCACTTTTGGAATCTGTGGTTAAAAGTAAGTTTTTGATTCTAAAGAGATTTTTTATTATTATTATATATATATACATATACAAGTTCGTAAATCTGTCCATGCGGGACCTATTTGGATTTCAAGTCTGATTGTAGTATTTGTTGTTTGTTCCTCGTGAAATCGAGTCCGGAATATGATCCTCTTTGTTTTGGGTCATGACTGTTTTCTTAGTCTGAGTTATGTAAAAATTGATAACTTGCTCTTATCTTTGATTCCATTTTATTTTACGATGTTGCAAATTAGAACATAAAACTAGTGTTGGAATCACATTTTTGTTTAAGTGTCTAAATGATCATGTGTTCTGCTTGTCAATTCCATGAACTCAGTAGCCTATTCTCTTAATTGGTTTGCTTTTGTTTTCGTTCAACATGTGAATATAACGTTCTACCGTGATTTGAAATGGGGATAACCGCCGATTAAGTGGGCCTAATATGTTTAACTCGGGAGTTTTGAATCTTGATTCTTACTTGCTTCGGGCTTTCTTCTATTATCAAGTAGGTTTGTTTGAAAATATAGGGAATGTTGGTCTTGAATGGCTATGTTTGATTTATACAAATACGGGCGCATGTGTTTAGGATTTACAGTGTTTCTTAGCATTTTTTGGCCAACTTGAATAGCTTCCTAAAATTATCACTGTGTTGATCTTGGTATCGAGCTCTCAAAGGTTTGTTCTAGCTATGTGTCTATCGATAAAAGTCTAATGTAGTTCTTCTCAAATCAGATTAAATTGTTAGAAATTTTGTCGGTTCATTCATTTATTACACACACGTATATTTGGACTAGGGGATAGTTGTTGAGTTGTAAATGTTGTGTTACATAGAAATGCTATTGTTTTGTTCCCAAATAGATGTGCAGAGCCTTGGACATTTTTACAATTTGATTAAGGGCCACCCATTAAAACTTTACCTCGTGGTAGTGTGACGAATTATCAATTTAGTTATTTTATCTGTATTGATGTCTTGGATAGTTTATAAAATAATGTCTTTTACTTTGAATTGATCAAGTTTGAAGTGGTATCAAGTGCCTGAATCTCGTGCACTTCTACTTTGACAAAGAAAAAATTGATTTAGATTTGCTCCAGGGATCCCTTCGCCCATTTTGCATTATCCCATTCCGTTTAAACTTCATTTGATAACATTTACTTTTTCTTATCTATTGCTCAACCCATTTGGTCATAGGTTGTATTTTGTTATTCATTTACGTCGTTCAAATTTGGTTTCTAATCCTTATCTTCTTCATTTTCATGTGAACTCAGGAGTTGGAGTTTCAATTGAAACTCCATTTCGACCCAAAAATCAGGTCGATCGCTACTAGGATCACAGAGCCTCAGAGTCGTGTAAATTAGAAGCTCAAACTCCGTTAGGAGTATAGTATCTCTTTTAGCCCTTTCCTTTATTTAGTATCCATGTCATGATAAGTATTTTTAATACTTGGAATGATATTTAAATATTCTTATTAGTATTGTTAAAGTATTATTGTTTGTTACTGTGTTTGCATTGCCTATTATTTGCAAATTGCCCTTTAAAGTAGATTAATGTCCTCATATCACTTTCGCAATTAACGTACGTGATTAGTTAACCCGTAAAAAAAAAAAAAATAGGTTTTACTTAGGAGAATGGTTTTACCAACTTTAAAAATTGGATATTTTTTAAACCAATTATTTATCTTTTTTATAAGATTAGATGTTGTCATCTTAACTTTTAAAATAAGAGAGAGTTTTCAATAATATCGAGAAATGATTACGAGTAATTAAGACTCAAACTTTTCTTTAAAAGGGAACCATTTGTCAATCTCAACTTATTTCAATAAATTTGCCGCAACGTTTTACTTTGCTTTTATTCATTTTCTCAACATTAGTTTCAAGTTTCTAGACTTTAAAACTCAAAAAACAGACAAACAAGGTACATATATGTATACATTACCATATACAAGATATTTTCATCACTATTTTTTATTTATTTATTTTTTCCGACAAAATTACTATCTTCACTCTATTTCAACTATATGTGTATTTTCAATATACATTTATTTTTATCTACTTTTAACTATTACCTCTAAAATTTCCGCGAATAAATAAATACTAGCATGATTTCTTATATTCTAAATATTGCTAGCCTATTTTACTCAAGATTTAATGTTAATATGTTTTGACACTTTTTTTTTTTAATTTGCGATAAGTGCTTACATAAGTCTATTTTCAAAATTAAATAAATGTCCATACCTATTTTGTAATGAATAAACTTTCGCATAATTTAAATTGATATTTTCTTCGCAAATATTTCGTTTACATATTTAATATTACATGTCATTAAATTTTGTATTCTGGAAAGATAGTAAAACTTTATACTTTCTAATGTACATATTTTAACAAAATATTTTTGCTAACTTTTCTTCCCTTCATTTTGAAGCATGCATGCATACAGTTTGAAATAAATCATATCTTTGTATATTGTAGGCATATGTCTATATACCTTGTGCATTCCTTTAGTCGAAATTTGATAAATATTTGTAACCATTATAGCAAGTAAATATAACAAATATTTTCCAAATATTTTTCCTAAACTGAGTTTAAGGACTATCTTCGGATAGGCTCTGAGGGGTCCCTAACACCTTCCCCTCGAGTAACCAAAACCATTACTCAGAATCTCACACATTTGCGAAAGACCAAAACAGAGTTTTTACATAAAATGGTTTTCCTAAGTTTTTCCTAAAATTTAGGTGGAGACTCTAAAAAAATAAATAAATTTTCAAAACCAGTGAGTCACAACGACCAGCCACACGGTCGTGTGCTGTTTCGACCGGTTCGAAATAAGGGCGCGACACTAAGTAAACTGTTTTATAAAACAAGAGAGTTAATTCAGATCCTTTTATAAGTGAAGAGGAGCAACTACTTATAGTTTACAACATTAGGTCTTGGCCAATTAGAATTAGACACTGAAGCCCTAAAGGACTAAAACCTATGTCGGCACGCCATGTGTTCGATCCGTAAGTGAGCCAGCTAATATTCCTGCACTACTCGGCTTCATACAAGTTTGTCCATGTACCTGAGCGGCCTGACAAATTTGTCTCATGTTTGTCCCTTGTGCCATGTCCCTGGGGATGGTGATCTGCTGAGTCATTATCCTTTACGACAAGGCGCTTTCGCCGCCGTTAACTTAAGAGAGAGAGGCTTCTCGTAGCCTCTGCACTTGTCGTGACAGATCCTTACATTTTTCCTTCTCATAGTGTCACATGTCTCTAGGCAGATTCTATCTCATACAATTTAACTGTCATTTCAAGTCATTTCATATTCATTAAGAAAAATAACAAATACAAAGTATAATTTATTAATTTATATTATTTATCAAATGTTTCTAAGAATTGAGCAGTATCAAAAAGAAACTTCATCGCCTCAATTGAAATGTCTTTTTTTTTTTACTTGTCCGGAAAAGAATGTTTCTTATATTAAATAAGTTTTTTAACTTCAACATCATACATGACAAGTTTAAGACCACAAATTTAAAGAACTACACATATCTTTAATTTAAGACTGCACGATTCAAAATTTTCCTTTATTTCTTAAACTTTGTGTGTAGTCAAATTAAAATATTTATATTGCAGATGAAGAGTGTATTTCCTTAAGGCTAAGGCTATAGTAGTTGAAAATAAGTGTAACTTTAATCTTGAATTTCTAAAGTGATAATACATAATTATTTTGATAGTAATAATTCTTTTTGAGCTAAAGCAAAAAAGAGTACTAATTTAAAATTTAACACCAACTTAAAAATGGTGAATCATAAACTTTAAATCTGTGAACCGCGTTGCGGACCCTGCTCTTTTCAATTTCCTATATCTCACAAGCACCCACACCCACCTTCATTTTTTTTACGTATTACATCTGTCACTCTCTTTCTTGTGTTTCATTCTTTCTCTTTTCCCTCTTTTTATAGCAAAAGCCATTATATTCCAAAGCAAGAATCATCAACAAGTGAGAGCCATGAAAGAGAGAGGCAAAGCTGCTATGGAAACTGATAACTTCTCAGATTTCAACTACTCTGTTTCATCAGATATGCCATGTAAGAAACACCCTTCTTCCTCTTCTATTGGTATATGTTCTTATTGCCTTAAAGAGAAACTAGTCAACTTGGTTTGCTCAGAATGTGGTGAACAAAGACTCTCTTCTTGTTCTTGCTCAGATTCGTCTTCGTCTCATCGAAAATCATCGACTACTGAAGTTGGTAGTGTTGGTAGGATTTCATTTCTGTTGGAAAATGAGAAAACAGAAGCAAAGAAGCAACACAAAAGGGAAAAAACAGAACAAGTTATTGTACTGAGGAGAAGCAACAGCAGTTGTGTGGAGATCAAGAAAAGTAGCAATGGGTTCTGGAAAATCAAGAGGCTTTTCAAGAAGAAAAAGGATGTCCAGAATGGTAATGAGTGTGATGAAAACAGTGATATTTGGGTGTCTGATGCTATGGCAGTATCAAGATCAAGATCGGTTTGTAGTTTTCGAGGAGGTGGATTTAATGACACTGATGAAGGAAGTGATTGCAGATTCTCAAGTGCTAAAATCTCTGATGTTACTGGTGGTATACTTATGGATTCTGATGAACCAAGAAAAAGTGAATTTGGAAGGATCCATAGTGTTCCTAATAGGAGCATATTTCCTGTTAAGGAAAGTGATTTTAATTCAATGGATGATTCAGCTTTCATTGATATAAAATTGGATTTGTTATCCGAGTCCAAATCAGATTTCCCCGTTGGTACGAGGCTCAGTAATGCGTCAGATAATGGACGGGTTGGGTTGGATTTGAGCGGGTTGAAAACAGGTTCGACAACTTCTTTAGGGGCATTTGGGCACAGTGGTTCTTGTAGGATGACAATGAATGAATATGACAGAGGAATGAAAAGGAGTGGTGGTGGCAAAGGGAACAAAGTGTGGAAATGGATTTTCAGGCAAAGTTCTGGGAGGAAGAGTACAAGCAGTAACAGAGATGAAAATGACATTTTTAAATCTTGAATTTGTTGAATAAGAAAGATTTGTAATGATCGTTTTGTTGTAAGAAAGGTAAGGCGTCATACAACAGATACCTTGTGGTCCAGTTCTTCTCTAAATTCTGGACATAATGGAAGCTTTTAGTACACCAAATTGCTTTTTTTTCGTTGTCTAATATATGATCTCCCTTAGCTGGTTTAGAGAGTCACTTTGAACAGTTAATATAGGTTTTCCTATGCTTTGAATTACTTTACTTTCTTCTTCTTCATCTCATCTCATATGTACCCTTTTTCTCAACACATTGTGGTAGTGGATTAAAAAACAAAAGAAGCAAAATAAATGGATCTTTTTACTATTATGCATAGAAGAATTTTCTTTCTACTTTAGGGTTAATTTTTTCCCTAAACTTTTTTGTTAGCTTTGATTATACATTTATTTCGTAATGTATCGACCCACTAACTCAGATTATATGTGTGTGTGTGAAAATCCCACAACAACTAGCTTGGACATGTCTGCGAAAAATCCCCCTGCATCTAGCTCGAATTTGTACTACTAATTCTAAATCCTATAATATCACAAAAATTATGTTCGACAACCAAGTTTGTTCAAGGGTTCTAAGCTATTAATTTGACCCAAATCTTTTATATTGGTACACGTCATGTTGTTTCATTTCGACAGATTGGAAGAGCCATCAAAGACAAATCGCTTTGATCTGTTTCTTAGAAAAATAATTTATAGCCTAAAAGCAATTTAGGCAACTTTCTGACTATCTCATTGATGCTCTTACGAAAAAATTTAATATGGGCCTCTGTCATAGTTGTATGAGACACCTATTGTTTTGACATATGTAGCTTTTTGGGTCCCACCTATCAGAGCAATTTCCACCTTCACAGTCTTTTACTTTTTTTAGTGATTAACTTTTTTTAGACAAGTTATTTTTTGCTTTTCCTTTTTTTTGGGGGGTTATTTTTTCTTTACTATTTTCCTTATTTTTCTTTCTTTTGCCCTTTTTTCTAATTGATTTTTTCTCCTGTTCCGATACTAAGTAAATTGAAGTTTTCTTTTTTTTTTTTCTCCTAATTTTTATTTGTAGATATTTGTAATCGAATTAAATTTTTTGGTCACTTGATTATGGTGGCAATTTTTATTTTTTTATTATGCTCTCTTTTCTGCTGTGTTGAAAAATTTGAATAATGAATTTCACAAGTGATGAATCTGTTTTTCGTGAACTACATGATATTGTTTATTATGGTTCAATATTATTAAAGGCGTCTCTAGTATTTAGAGTGTTAGAAATTGAAGAATCATATATATATATATATATATATATTAATCATTAGGGGCATCTTTGGTATAGCAAAATCATTTGAAGCAAGTAGGGTCAAGAATTGGATCGAATTTAGATGAGTTGGGTCCTAAATAAATTTAAATATTGATTTTCTTTTTCTAAAAATTTAAAGTTGTTACATCATTAAATAGGTACCGAATATTGTATTTCGATCTAAAATAACAATGTAAGCTAACTAGAAAGGTTGAATGACTTTTGAAAGATAAAAACAAAGTTGAGTGATTTCGGTGACCAATTACTATAATTTAAGTGATCATTCATACATTTAACAGATATAAAGAATATTTTCTCTGTTTCAATTTGTTTGTCTGATTTTTTATTTTTAAAAGAGTTTAAGAAAATAAAAAAGATGTTTGAATCTTGTGATCTTAAATTTAAAATATGTAAAATATACTAAAATATTTTTTAATCTATGTGGTTTTAAACATGTCATGTATGAAAAGTTGGAATTTAAAAATTATCAAAAATAAAAGAAATATTCTTTTCAAAATGGATTAAAAAAAAATAACACAAATAAATTAAAACAAAGAAAATATCATATAAATTTGATTTGGTTATAAATATCTACAAATAGGCACTGGGAGAATAAAAAGGCCTTCAATTTACTTTGTACCAGGAAAGAGATTTTTTTTTTGAAAAGAATAAAGAAAGAAAACCAAAGACAATAGTAAATAAAAAGTAACCCCCCCAAAAAGGAAGAGCAATTTGTCAAAAAAAAAAAAAAGTAATTTGTTCAGCCAAATAGTAAATAAATAGTATTCCCTCCGTTTCAAAAAGAATGATCTACTTTTTTTTTAGTCTGTTTAAAAAAGAATGACCCTTTTCCTTTTTGACAATACTTTAAATCCAACTTTCCACATGGCATGTTTAAGACCACAAGATTAAAGGGTATTTTGGTACATTTGACATAATTTTAATTTAAAACTATAAAATTCAAAAAAAAATTATTTTCTTAAATCCCATGTCAAGTTAAAACAGGTCATTTTTTTTTAAATGAAGGGAGTAATTTGTTAAAAAGAAAAAACAAGTTAATGACAATGAGCACCAAAACAATATGAAGAATAGGGCAAGAGAAAAAAGAATTGTTTTAATAGATGAATTCAAAAAGTTACATGTGTCAAAATAATAGGTGCCTCAAACAATTATGACATGGCGTAGGAGGTCCATATTAAAATTTTTCATGCTCTTACTACCTAACACCATCCCCAACCATATTCTATTTTTTACCCTCTAGAGAGATTCTCTATATTTGGAGAACACCAACTGCAATCCACAACTCTATTATATACTCTAAAAATGAATCTTCTTCTCTCTTCAATATTAAATTATTATTTTTATTTCATAACTTAAAGCTTTTCTTTATATATATATATATATATATATATATATATATATATATATATATATATATTCTTTTCAAGATCTTCATGTAATACAAAATTATTTTTAACCCCAAATTTTTAAATAACATAAATTGCAAGCAAATATTATATATTATTCATATTAATTTAAAATTAATATAATAAAGATATTTCATTAGAAAAATAATTATGAATATTAGGAATTTAATTAATGGTCTTGTATGATTTATAATATGTTAAATTAAAAATATTATATAATATAAATAATAATAATATGATAAGCAAAAAGTAAAATAGAGGGGATGAATAGTGCATCTCCAAATTTGGAGAAATACTATTCACCTCTCCAGATATGGAGTTTAGAGAGTGAAATAAAGGGTGGTTGGAGATGGTCACCCTCCAAATTATCCTCCAAATATAGAGTTTAGATGGTAAAATGGAGGGTGGTTGAAGATGCTCTAACAAAGAGAACAATATATAATATTGAAAAAATTAGTCCGAGGAACTAGATTATTATTGTCAACTATTGTATGAACGCGTTTACTATCTAACAAAGAGAATGATATTTGTTTAGAGAAGTAGTACGAGGAGCTAGATTGTTATTATCTTCGACTATCCTATTAACGCCCCTACTATCTAAAATAAACCCGTCAACTGGGCCGGGTTGACCTGATTCCGGCCCGGCTAGACCGGCCCAGTAGGAGACCGGACCGAACCGGACCCGGAACCGGTATAGGTAGTGGGCTAGAGGGGTTTTTAGGGGGCTGGGCCGGTCAAGGTAACGAGACCGGTAGACGGGCCCAGTTAGAAAATCGGATCGGGTCCACCGGTGCACCGGACTGGCCCGATCTGGTTAAATATTTTTTTTTTTAAACGAAATAGGCCCTGCCTGCAAGGCTGTTTTGGACCATTGAGGCCCAACGTCCATAACAGCCTTTTAGGCTATTTTTTTTAAAAAAAAAAAATTTAATTCAATTTTTTTTTTCCCTTTAAATACATGTCTTTTCAAAAAAAATTTCTTACAATCTCATTCTCTCTCAAATTTGCTAAAATTATCTCATAAAATGTTCTATTATATTTTATTATTTTGCAATTACAAATACTACGTGGAAGTTTTCAAAAGTACTCAATTGACCAATTTTCGAATACTTCAGAAATTTGGTATTATCGTTCCATCTCTTACTTTTAATTTTTAATTAGTGTATTATTTGTTGAATATTTTTCTGGATTGTTTTTGTATTTTTTGAATAGTTGTTAGTTTAATTTGTAATATGGATAAATTAAGGAAAATCGGTAAAAGTGTTAGAAATTTTTGTCCCGGAAGTGGTAGTGGTAGTGGTAGTAAGAAACAAATTGGTTCCGGTAGAGGTAGTTCAAATACTCGATATACTCGTGTGCCTTCGGTAACAATTAGCGAACCCTTTGAGAATGAAATACGTGTAGGTGCTCACGCTATGAATTATTTAGAGGCCCAAAAAAATTATGGTATAGAAGAAGAGAATGAACTAGACTCTGTTGATGTAGATGAAAATGATGATGATGTTGATATTACACCCGAATCTGGTAATGTTAATGTTCAATCTGAATCGATTAATCTTCCTCCCCGGCCCCCTGTAAGATCTCGTAAAAAAATTAGTATTGTGTGGAATTTTTTTACTCGAATAAAAGGAACCACTCAGGTTGAATGCGATCTTTGTCAGTCAAAATACGAGCATAAGACCGGGGGTAATAAAGGAGGTACGGGTCAGTTGTCGAGACATTTGAAGGAGAAACACCCAATAGAGCTATCTCAGGTAAATGGTGGTGGGACAGTTGGGGGCCCAAGTCAAACTAGATTGAACCCAAAAACCAGTAAATTAGTTAAGGATTATAATAAAATGAAGGATCGTGAAGAATTAGCCAAAATAATAGTTGTGGGTTGTTTGCCTTTCTCTTTTGCTTCTTCTGAAGCTTTTATTCATTATATTCAGGCAATTTATAATCCTATGTTTGAGGGTATTCCTAGAAGTACTTGTCGGTCCGATATTTTTACACTCCATGCACAATACGTTTACTATTTATCTGCATTACTAAAAAATTTTTCATGTAGAGTTGCTTTAACTTCTGATTTTGGTCGTGCTATTAATAAAAATAATTATTTAACAATTACTTGTCATTGGGTAGATAGTAATTTTGTTATGCAAAAATGTATTTTAGCATTTTTGTATGATGAAGACCGTAGACACACTGGAAAATTTATTTCTGAATCTATTACAAAAGTTGCAAGATATTATGGTATTGACCGTAAAGTTTTATGTATATCTTTTGATAATGCATCTAACAACAACGCTACTATTGACTTGTTAAAAACTGAACTTTCTCCACCGTTACCCAAAATATTTCATGTTAAGTGTGCTTGCTATATATATAATTTAATTGTAAAAGATGGTCTTGCTTTTTTTTGAGTCTGCTATTGAAAAAGTTAGACTTGCAGTTGGCTTTATTCAAGGAAATAATAGAAAAATTAGACTTACCGAATTTAAAAGAAAATGTAAGGAAAATAGACTTAGACCGAGATTAATGCCTGAAGAAATAGATGTTAGATGAAATTCTACTTATGATTTCTTAAATACTTACAATATTTATAAAGTTCATATTACTATGACTTTTAACCAATTTGCTAGTGCTTTTTCTGATAGTATGTTACAAAATTCAGATTGGGCTAAAATTGATGATATTGTTAATTTTTTGCAAAATTTTTATCTAGCTACGGTTGAATTTTCTGGTGCTTATTATCCTACTGTTTGTAATAGTTTAGCTTATTTAGCTGACATTTCTTTATTACTTGACGAGTATAAGTCTAAACCAGGTAACAAATATGCTATTGATGCAATGATTGATCATCATCATCATCATCATACCCAGTGTATTCCCACCAGGTAGGGTCTAGGGAGGGTAAAGTGTACGCAGTCCATAAATTTTAAAAATATTTTTTTCCGCTTCCCCATATTTACTTAGTTGGTTCTGTAATAAATCCATGTATGAAATATAATACTATGTCCAAATTTACTTCTCTTATTTATTCTGCTTTAGAAGTAAAAGCTAATGAAGAACCTTCTTTGTTTACGGCTATGTGTGATGCGAATAGTTACATGAACACATTATACAATCATTATGCTGATTTACTTGACAATTCTTTACCGTCACACATTACACTGACCCCTGCTCCCCATCCTTCTGAGGAACCATCATCTTCTAAAAGACAGGCATATAATATGCCTGCTTATTGTGTTTCTGATCTATCTGTTTGGAATAGATTGCAGCCTTCATCGCAAAGAACCGTAAGTCGGAAAGAGCTTAAGTATTATCTTATGCAACCTACAGAGGATCCTAGAGATGGAATCAACACGCTGGAATGGTGGAAGAATAATGAAAGACAATATCCTGTACTTTCAAGATTAGCTAGAGATATAATGAGTGTTCCAATGTCAACCGTTGCATCAGAGAGCGCTTTTAGTCAAGGACGGCAGCAGATTGGAGACAACCGACACTCATTGGGAGGCAATGCCATGAATGTTTTAGTTTGCCTTAGAGACTGGATTAGAGCAGAACGAAGAAATCAAGGAATGTTCGTGGAGTCGGAAGACGAAGAAGATCTTGAAGAAATAATGACTTCAAGAGAGAATTCAGCATAATCAAGTCCAATGCATGGCTTTGGTGCCATTGATTTTGACAATCCACAACCAATTTCCGTTAATGTTAACAGGGGTGAATTGGAAAAAATGATGAAAAATTTATAGAATTTACAATTAATCAATTGAATTTTCATTTTTCAATTTAACTTTGTGAAATTAGTGAAATGTAATTGCAACCTTGTAACTTGTAAGTTCTGAAACATTTTGCAATCAATCAAATATTAAGTTCATTTACTCTTTACATATTTTTTCCATTTAAAATTTAAATTGAATATCTTGTATGAATTCAATACTTTTAATATAATAGTATAAAAGTTTACTTAAACTTAAAAAAATATATATTGAAAAATAATATTAGCAAATAATACTTAAACAAATATTGACGTATAAAAATTCTATATAAGTTTAACTTTTAAATAATATATGTCAATACTTAAATATATTGAAGTATTATTCTTTTAAGAAGTATATGTTGTTGAATATTGTATGCATATTCTTTTAAATAGTAGTTTATGTTGTTGAATATATTTCATTATATTATATTAAGTAATACTTTAGTATATGTTGTTGAATATATTGTATGTATATTCTTTAAAGTAGTACACTGGGTATGTTGTTGTTGTTGTTGTATATTCTTTAAAGTAGTATATATTGAATGTACATACATATGTATATTCTTTAAAATAGTATATATTGAATGTATATACATATGTATATTCTTTAAAGTAGTATATATTGAATGTATATATGTATGTATGTTCTTTACATTAGTATATATTGAATGTATATATGTATGTATATTCTTTAAAGTAGTACATATTGAATGTATATATGTATGTATGTTCTTTTAAGTAGTATATATTGAATGTATATATGTATGTATATTCTTTAAAGTAGTATATATTGAATGTACATACATATGTATGTTCTTTAAATTAGTATATATTGAATGTAAATGCATATGTATGTTCTTTAAAGTAGTATATATTGAATGTATATACATATGTATATTCTTTAAAGTAGTATATATTGAATGTATATATGTATGTATATTCTTTAAAGTCGTATATATTGAATGTACATACATATGTATATTCTTTAAAGTAGTATATATTGAATGTACATACATATGTATATTCTTTAAAATAGTATATATTGAATGTATATACATATGTATCTTCTTTAAAGTAGTATATATTTAATGTATATATGTATGTATGTTCTTTAAAGTAGTATATATTGAATGTATATATGTATGTATATTCTTTAAAGTAGTATATATTGAATGTATATATGTATGTATATTCTTTAAAGTAGTACACTGGGTATGTTGTTGTTGTTGTATATTCTTTAAAGTAGTATATATTGAATGTACATACATATGTATATTCTTTAAAATAGTATATATTGAATGTATATACATATATATATTCTTTAAAGTAGTATATATTGAATGTATATATGTATGTATGTTCTTTACATTAGTATATATTGAATGTATATATGTATGTATATTCTTTAAAGTAGTATATATTGAATGTATATATGTATGTATGTTCTTTTAAGTAGTATATATTGAATGTATATATGTATGTATATTCTTTAAAGTAGTATATATTGAATGTACATACATATGTATGTTCTTTAAATTAGTATATATTGAATGTAAATGCATATGTATGTTCTTTAAAGTAGTATATATTGAATGTATATACATATGTATATTCTTTAAAGTAGTATATATTGAATGTATATATGTATGTATATTCTTTAAAGTCGTATATATTGAATGTAAATACATATGTATCTTCTTTAAAGTAGTATATATTGAATGTACATACATATGTATATTCTTTAAAATAGTATATATTGAATGTATATACATATGTATCTTCTTTAAAGTAGTATATATTTAATGTATATATGTATGTATGTTCTTTAAAGTAGTATATATTGAATGTATATATGTATGTATATTCTTTAAAGTAGTATATATTGAATGTATATATGTATGTATATTCTTTAAAGTAGTATCTATTGAATGTATATATGTATGTATATTCTTTAAAGTAGTGTATGTATGTTCTTTAAAGTAGTATATATTGAATGTATATATGTATGTATATTCTTTAAAGTAGTATATATTGAATGTATATATGTATGTATATTCTTTAAAGTAGTATATATTGAATGTATATATGTATGTATATTCTTTAAAGTAGTATATATTAAATGTATATATATATGTATGTATATTCTTTAAAGTAGTATATATTGAATGTATATATGTATGTATGTTCTTTAAAGTAGTATATATTGAATGTACATACATATGTATGTTCTTTAAAGTAGTATATATTGAATGTATATACACATGTATATTCTTTAAAGTAGTATATATTGAATCTACATACATATGTATATTCTTTAAAGTAGTATATATTGAATGTATATATGTATGTATATTCTTTAAAGTAGTATATATTGAATATAAATACATATGTATATTCTTTAAAGTAGTATATATTGAATGTATATTCTTTAAAATAGTATATATTGAATGTATATATGTATGTATATTCTTTAAAGTCGTATTTTAAGTAGTATTTGTTGAATGTATATTAAAAAACAATCAAAGTTTAAAATATTTTATTTTATTTTAGTCGGGACCCGGTAAACCGCCCCATTAATATGGACTGGTTGCCTAACCCGGCCCAACCCATTAAGACCGGTAATGCATTTTAAATGGGCCAGTACTGGGCCGTTTGGGGGTTTGTTACTGTTGGGTCTGGCCCGACTTGACCTAGTATGAGTCGCGACCGGACCGGACCAGGACCGAGCCCGGTAAAAATTACCGAACTGGAGCCCGGTTGACCCGGCCCATCCCGGTTAACAGGCTTAGGAAGAACAATCTAAAAAGAGAATGATATTTAGTGCAAGAAGTAGTACGAGGGGTTGCTCTCATTCTTTTGGAAGTGGTATATGTAGGGATTCGATACTATATTTATGTACACCCTATCTAAAATTAGATATATTGTGGTTGGTTTCTTAGTTTCCATGATGAATTTGATCAATTTTATCCTCTGCTTTTCTTCTATATTTTTGGGCATAAAAGAAGTACCTAATGACACAAAATCTAGTTTAGCATAGTCTTCAAATATCTTGTGAATATTTTAATAGAAGCAAGGATTTGAGTCTTAGTAATTGTCAGAAACAAATGTGAAGGGAGTTCTAATTAGAAGCACTTTGTAGAGGTTACATGAAGCCAACGTTAGCAATGAGATTGAAGGAGCTAAACTATTTTTAGTAGGGGTGGCAAATGGGTGGATTGAATCGGATTTGGATGGATTGAATGTGGATTGAGCTAAAATAGATTGGATTATAATCCACCCGTATAAAATATGGCTAAATATCGATTTAGTTAAATATGGTTTGGGTAAAATGGTTCTAACCCACTTTAATCTCCTAAAACCTAAAAACATTAATTCTAGACTAATTGTTTAGCTAATTGTTAGTTATCAAATTAGATAATGCATTTGTAAGCTCTTTTTACCAGGGACCCGACACCTGACCCTAACAACGACTTGGACCCGAGACCCGATCCCAACTCGGGACCCGAGACCCAACCCCGACTTGGGACTCGAGACTTGATCTCGAATCGGGAAACAAGACTTGACCTTGATTCGGGATCTGAGATCCGACCCCAAATGAGAACCCAAGACTCGAGACCCGAGACCCGACCCTGACTCTATATTTGAGATCCAATCGAGACTCGAGACCCAAGACCTGACTCCGACCTCGACTCTTGAGACAAGACCCGACTCTGAGTTGGGACCCAAAACCTGACCCCGACTCGGGATCAAAGATCCGACCCCGACTTGGGACCAAAGACCCGACCCCGAATCGGGACCTGAGACCTGACCCCAACTCAGTACCTGAGACCCGACCCTGACTTTGGATCCGAGACCTGAGACCCGGCCATGACTCTTGACTCGATACGCGACCCAGACTCTAGACCCAAGATCCTGTTAGGGTTTTTGCCCTGATTTTCTTACCAAATTTAAGTTTTACTTTTCTTGAAAGGAAAATAAAAGTAATACCATAATTATTTTTCCTAAAAGGAAAATATAAAACTCTACCATATTTGGTTTATTTCTTTCTTAGAGTAAAATTTTTTGAACTCTATAAATAGAAGACCCCTCTTCTCATGTTATAACAAAAAACCGCATTCACAATATAGTCCTTTAGAGATTTTTGTTTAGGGGGAGATTTCTCCTGTAGGTTTTATGTTTTTTCAATAATATTAATTTTTGATATGTAGGCCAATTGGCCAAACCATATTCAATAATATGTTTTTAGTATATTTTGGGTCATCTAATTTATCATCGCCATTAGTTGCAACTATTAGCTTCAGCATTACGCCCTATTGATTTCGAACCCAACAAGTAGTATCAGAGCCGATGGTTCAGATTGAAGACATGTCAAGATGAAAGTTGAAACCAACTTGGCGATAGCGAAGATTTTTTTGTCAAAAAAAAGTAGTTCAAATACTACATGTGGAGATGTCTTTTAATCATATTTTCAACAATCCTGCTGCTACATATTTAAAAATAAAAATACTTTTAACCCTGTGAAGGGCTCACTTTTAACCCTGCAAAAGGGCTCACTTTTAATCTTGCGAAGGACTCACTTTTAACACTGTAAATGGCTCATTTTCAACCCTATAAAGGGTTTATTTTTAACCCGAAAGGGCTCAAATACTTTCAAACAGAAAGGGCTTCAATATTTTTAACCCGAAAGGACTCCAATTTCAAATATGAAAAGTAGCATTGATGAAGATTATGTGAAGAATAGAGATCATGCTTGTGAAGAAGGTGGATCACGTTTTGTCAAGAAAATCATGCCAAAAAAGGGAGACTGCTATCGGAACCGAAATCGGCGCCGGACGCGGTCCGGAATGGGCAAGTCCGGTTCGGCTGCCACTCTTAGATGTAGCTTGCATACTGGTCAAGGTGATCATTTCAATTAACCTATGATCACGTTGCTTTCTTTGATAAATATAGCTATTTTAACATGCTGTTTAAACTCATTTTTTTTGGGTAACTAATTACTTTCATTACCAAATTTGGAGTTAAGTACAGGGGTAATTTGGAGCTAAGTATAGAGCTCAAAGAAAATTGCAGACAAGAGTAATGAGCAACATGCTCCATTCTTCAGTCATTCTCTGAATCAAACAATGCTATACCATGCAAGTAGCAACTCATATCCGTACTCCCTAAGCTGGGTAAAAATTAGGTTTTTCTAGCCATCTAGCAATATGAGACTTGGTGCTTCCTCGAACATGGATCTCTTGTATTACCTGCTTTACTATGGCATCTAGAATCTGCATTTTCTTCTGGAAACCTCGGTTATTTCTTTCCTTCCACAAGAAGTACATCGCTGCTACTATTGTCATCCTATAGATTGCACTTCCCTTTAGCATGGTTACTAGCCTATTGCAATTCGTAGTCCTATGTCCCTAGATTTCTATATATGCCTTGCCAGTGAAGTAGCTTACCCCATACTTGTTTTATGACTCTACATGCAAAAAACAAATGCAGAATACTTTTATCCTCCTATTTGCATGACACACAGATTTGATCTCGAATTATCCCCCATCTAAGTAGCCTGTCTTTTGTAAATGGTTTCCTGTGGGCAGTAAGCCTGAGTATAAACAACCAATGCGGCACTCCAAAGTTGTTACAAACTAGCTTCTTCCATTGTACTTTTGGAAATTGGTCTCTTAAACTCATGTAGAATTATTTTGTTGAGAATGTGTCCATGCTTTCTATCTCCAGAGGTGAATATCCAGCTTCTGCGTAATACTTGCTGGCCTTCAATATTCTTTGCACAATCCATGGTGCCTGTTTTGGTATGTTCATAAAGAAGTTCCTATTTCTCCCATAGTATTCATGTAGCCATTTCACCCATAACCTACCTCATACTCCATCATTGTCAATGGGAGTCCAACTAAACCTTTTGCAGTCAAGAAAGGTCTTGCATCAAAGAATAATAGTTGATAGGGAATGGTTTGCATACTTCTTAAAGAATGGTTATTTTGTCTAGAAGCTAAGTTTGAAATTGAGAAATGCCTTTAGGTGTTCTTGACTGGATAATTTTTGGATTTGGCTGTGAAAATCATGTTGAAACTATTCTAAAACCTCTTATTTGGGATTGACAGACCTTGAATATGTTATAAGATCTTAAGCTTTAAACCAATCACCCCGCTACCTGAAAGCATATTACTCAACATGTTCTCTGTGTGAGGCCTTTTTGTTGCTAAACTATATCACTCCCTTATCCTGTGGGATTTACTTGATGATATTTAAAGATTTATTTCATTCTGATGGGTTTTTGTATGATAAGAGCAATCTGCTCTTCAAGTTAGATGATTATTACTAAGAACTTATTGTTTTTATTCATATGTTGAACTTTAGGATCGTCATGACAAAATGTGAATCCCTCAATTAACACTTAATCTATCAAGTGTTTCCCTTTTCCATTCATACAAGTTAATTCATAATCTTTTATATACTTAGTCCATCTAATTGTGTATTGCTATGCATTAACTAAAAAAGGAGCCAAGGTCCACTAGAAAGTGCGGACTTAGAGTTCAACCTAATTTTGCGCATTTGATCTTAACTAATTGTGTGCCTTTTAGTATTATTTTTTTATTTTTTCTTAATCTAATATTGTATATATTCTACAAGGTTATGGCACCTAGTAAGCAATGGATGCAACTTATTAATAACCGATCCAATGAAATCTACAAAAATGGGGTGAAAAAGTTTTTGAATTATGCTTTTCGAAAAATAGGAGAAGAACATGAAATACGATGTCCATGTATCAAATGTTGCAATACAAATTTAGGAACTCGTGAAACAATTGCGACACATTTGAAAGTACATGGAATAGTTCAGAATTATACTTTCTGGTTTCACCATAGGGAACGTTTGGGTGAACCATTATCTGAATCTGAAGATGATGATGAAGTGGAAGAATGTGAGAGTGAAGATGAATTAGAAGAATTATTAAGAGATTTATATCCTAATCTTGATGGAGGAACTACACAAACTGATTGTGATGATTTATTTGAGGAGGAACCAAATGTTGAAGCAAAATTTTTTTGCAAACTATTTAAGGATTTCGAGCAGCCACTGTACCAAAATTCAAAAGCGTCAAAGCTTTCATCTTTGATTAAATTGCTTCCCATCAAAAGTATGGGTCGTTGGAGTAATGCGTCATTTATAATGTTATTGAAAATGTTGAAAGAGGAGTTGTTGCCTGATAGCGCCAATTTGCCAAACTCATATTATGAGGCAAAGAAGATAATCCAAGAACTCGGGCTTTCTTACAATAAGATAGATGCTTGCACTAATGATTGCATGTTATACTGGAAGGAAGATAGCTTACTCGATTCTTGCAAAGTTTGTGGTGAGTCTAGATGGAAAATAATACACATAGTAGGGAAACAAGGAACAAAAAAGGTAAAAAGATAGCAACAAAGAGTTTACGCTATTTTTCCTTAAAGCTTAAACTTCAGAGGTTGTTTATGTCTACAAAGACATCTACTCTAATGACATGGCACAAGGATAAAAGAGTTGATGATGAAATAATGAGGCACCCAGCTGATTCAATGGCATGGAAGTCATTTGATGAACTTCATCCTTCATTTACGGTTGAGCCTCGTAATGTCAGACTTGGACTTGCTAGTGATGGATTTCAGCCATTTTGCAATTCAACCAAGGTGGTAAATTATAAGGTGGTAAATTTTCTTATTCCTTATAATTTACCACCTTGGTTGTATATCAAACAAGAAAATTTTATTTTGTCAATGCTTATTCCTGGTCCAAATGGTCCAGGAGATGCAATTGATACATATCTTCAGCCTTTAATAGAGAAATTGAATGAGTTTGGAAAGTTGGTATTGAGACCTATGATGCATCAACTAAATAGAATTTTAAGTTGCATGCTTCTTTGTTATGGACCATCAATGACTTTCCAGCATATGGAAATTTATCTGGAAGGAGTACCAAAGGAACATTGGCATGTCCATGTTGCAACAAAGACACTTCCTCAATTCGATTGGCTAATAGTAAGAAGCAGTATTTTATGGGTCATCAGCGTTACCTTCCTCTTAGTCACAAATAGAGATATGAGCAACAGTCCTTTGATGGTACAGAAGAGAAAAGGCCACCACCAAAAAATTATTCTGGTATTGAGATACTTAATTAAGTGCAAGATCTTGAAGGGCAACAATTATCAAGAGATCCAAAGAAAAGGAAGAAGATATCACATAAAGATCGAAAGGATAATTGGAACAAGATACTTCTTGATAATTGTTGCCCTTCAAGATCTTGCACTTCATGCTCATCAATGATTGGTTATCATAGTCTACTCATCCACTGAGTGAATAACCCTGTAATCACCCTTAATTAAAAGTGTAGATATCTGTTTGCAGTATAATTATCCTTGGAGCTAACAGGTTTTTTTGCAGATTTTGGAAGAGGAGAAAAATGCTCCTGTTTGTTCTGCAACCAAAACAAACTTCTTCTGACCTTTATGTTGCTTGTCTCTTTTCCTAGCCTCTTCTTTCTCCAGTTTTTCCTTCTTTCTGCTCATTTGTGCATTAGACTTAAGGGAAAACATCTCACAACTTTTACTGGACAAATCAGTTTGCTATTGATTTCCAGTAGTCATTTTAACAAGAGGAGGAGATTTAGCTAATGCCTGCCCTTCCTTGTTGTGAATTCCTTTATCCTCTACCTCTACATTATGTCTCAAACCATGCATTCAATGTGGAGTATCAGCACCAGCAATCACAGAATCAGAGTTGACAAGGGGGTTGAGTTTGTCCTTAGAGAGACTGTCAAACTCATCATGGACCAAAACTTCCACCCCCTCATTATTCATTACACCTGCAAACCCTTTAGCACCCTCCACAACGCCAAGTTTTTCAACATAAAAAAACCCAGGGGAATTTAAGGGAAAAGGGGAAGTATTCACAGCTTCCTTCACACCATTCACAACACCAGAATCATCAACATTAACAATATCAGGGGGTTTCAGGGGATTGGGAGGTCTTAAGTTAATACCTGACTTATTGGTGATTTTCGAGCTAACTTTTGCTTATCTCGACTAATCAATTAGCAAGTTGATCTGCCAATTTATTACCTTATCTGTATATGTGACATATCCTAATATTTCTTCCTTCCATCATCTTCCATATATCTTCCACTAATTTTATGATCAGATTGTTGCTGTTGATTGAAATTAGGAATAGTTATTGAATTTAATTTGGTCGGAGTCCTACAAACAATGGTTTTTTTATTGAATTACCCCTTAGTCTAGTATAGATTTTTCCAAAAGAGAACCTGTCTGTTTGAGATACTTTATCTCAGATGCTTTATAATTTTTATTAGGATTATTAAAATTGAGCTTATTATTTCACAAATACAGGCGAGAAGCAACAGAAATGCAGCAAACCGAGCTAAGTAGATGATGCTTCATCACATGGATACCAAGCCAACTCGAGATATTATTTATGAAAAGGTATTATCATACAACTATTTTTGTTAAAAAATATTTACGAGGTGTTATTTGACATGTTTGCCTTTGATGTAAAAGGGTGGAAACGATGGCAATCCACCAAATTTGGCGACTATTTTCTTTGAGGCTTGTAAGAAAGATAACAAGCTTGTTTAACCTGAAGCAATTGAAAAACATGTGTGTTTGGTAAATTGAATATGTACATTAATTACTTGAAATTATATGGAATACTGATAGAAAATATTTCTCTATATATTTTGTAGGCTCAAATCGAAGAAATGGTGAATGGCTGAACGCAGAGCCAACTCTACCTAGCATAGAGATTGTTGAAAAATATTTGGACCTCAAAATCGTAGCCATGTATTTGGCTTTGGGGGTGGAGTAAAGGCGAAAGACTTGAAAGGTGGCACTTCTTCCAATTGTCCACGCTACGTTCTACTCAAGAGGAAAACAAATACTTGAATGAGGAAAACAAATCCTTGAATGATCGCTTGTCTACACTAGAATATGAGATGAAAGAAACAAGGAAAATGAAAGAATTCTGCACTGCTCAACAACTACAAGTCATGGCTACAACATCGCCCGTTTCAACTGAGTGACTATTGCTTTTTATGCTACCCAAGTTAGTAACCATATACCTGACTCTTAAATTTATTTTGTTGGTTGTGTATAGTTATTTTCTACTTACACAAATTCTAGCAGTTGCTCGACTTCTTTTTTCACAGAAGTCCTGTTGAAAGTTATACATGGGCTCAAACACATGATTCTGATGCCTTCATTTCTTTTTTATCATGGTTTTGGTAATTCTAATGTCTTCTTTTTGGAAAAAAATCTCATGTGCTACATGGTGATAAGAAACAATAGGATTCATTTTTGAAGTTGTATCCCCTTTTCCGATCTTGATCTTTTTTATTGGTTATTTTGATACTCTTTTGGAAAAAGAAAGCTGAGTGTTCACTGGGGTTATTCTGCATCTTCCTTGTTGGTACAATATTACCTCACTATATAGAGGATTTTATGAACACAACATGGTTTTGCTTATTCAGCCTCTTTCAATAGTATAGCCACTTCATCTGGTCTTCAAGATAAGTACAAGCACTTGTGTGCCTCCACAATCTGTTTCTACCTTCCATGAATCTCTGTCCCCGTCTTTCTGCTGAACAAATCACGAACTATTCTGAATGTTATGAATTAACCTATTTCTTCTGTTTCTTGTGTAACTACACTTAAGTTCTCATCTGAACCAAGTAATCTGCAGATGCTCTCTCTAGCTGATGCTGGGGCATTCTCTTCACGGGCTCTGTCCTGAATTCTTGTACACCTTGCAAAGTTGAAAGTTAAACAAGCTAGCAGAAACTTCTGGTTTGCCTAGAAAAGATTGGTGGATTTCTACCATTACATGAAGCAGATTTACTAAAACACTTCCACTCAAAACCAACAGCAGCTCAACGAAATCATAGATAATCAACGTTCGCATGAAACTTAATAGTTAGCCAACTAGTTAGATATCAAATATATTACTCACCAGTTCATCAATTAACCACATCATTCTTATTTTATGTATATTTCCTCTAAAAACAAGATCTCTAAAAGCTTCCAGTAGTCCTGTATTGCTTTGCAAATGTAGAGGTTCGTTCTTTCATTTGGCTATTTCAGTTTATATCTTTTTCTGCCAATTTAGTTCCTTCTGTTAAGAGTTATCTATGACATCAAGAGTTTGTGGTTAAACGTATTCAAAGTTCTTTTTAAACTTCTGAGCCTTAATATATTTATGACTATCAGTTACCCGAAGCAGACTCTTTTATGAATAGACAGATGGAAAAACTGAAGCATACCAAACTGAAATCTTTACAAAAGCTTAACAAGAGTGAAATAACTGCATATAAGATTTAGAGGGATCATTGTCACCAAGGAAATGGCTAGTGATTTAGACATGGGATATAAATCTAGTGAACCCAACTCCCTGCTATAATACTCAATGGGAGCCCATCTGTCCTAAGTCTCAACCTACACGGGCAAGATTACTCATATCTGTGCTTGTACACAAGCACACTGAGCATTGTCTTAGTTGAGGTGTGTAAGTTTATCGGGACTGACATCATTGTAAAAAAGTATGGCGGTATCATTATCTTTTTATCTAAGTGATGACCAAACCTCTGACTTCCTACTTTTGAACTTGTAATTGTACTAGGAGGTTTCCTATGATTAAAATTTGCACTTTCAGCTTTTGTTATATGCTACTTTATCTAAAAATTCAACATCTAAAGCTCAATTACTCTCTCAGTGGGTGTGAAATATGCATCTAGTTCCGAAAGCCATTTAAGCATTTTAAAGATTGATGTAATATCAACAACCAAAACTTTCACATACTCACAAATATGTTTTCAATTGTCCTGTACTGCTTTGCAAAGCTTTTATATTCTTGGTTAATGCATCTCAAAGCTTTTTTAATTAGTTTTTCTTATTTTGTTGCAGCGTTCGTTGATGTTTCTAGAGAACATTTAGGCTACTTTTGGGGTGAGAGGTTTAACTAATTCTAGTGTAAAGTTTACATATATTATTATATTGTAACATTAGCTATTTATCGCCTTTTCAAAATTTTATACTTACAGATTCTGAAGATTGAGGACAAGTCAAGATACAAGCTTCAAAGATGCACAAGCTCATTATTATTTTGCTATGAATTCAAATGTTATGGAAAATTTGATTTCATACTCTAGCTCGGGATGTTAACTAAGTTTTTTGTTAAATAAATATTGAAACTAATATCATGGGATGTTAACTAAGTTTTCTGGTCTCTAATTATATCATGTTTTGTATCGAGATTCTCAATAGCAATATGATATTAATTATTTTGTGATATCAAGCTCTAGGCTCATTTGTGGTCAGTTAGAGACTAAAAATATTGCTCGTCTTTAAATGTTAATCTAGGACTAGGGATGTTGCTAGTCTTTAAAGGTTGATCTAGGACAAGAATTTTGCTCGTCTCTAAAGGATAATTTAGGACCAAGTAGTTGATCGTTCCTAAAGGATAATCAAGGACCAGTTAATTGTTGGTCACAAAAGAGGTTAACGACCAGATAATAAGTCTATTTGGAACAGGATATGTCGTCTCTAAAAGATTATTACGACTAGATTTTTTGTCATCTCAGAAGACTTTTAAGGACCAGAATATTAGACTCGTCGCTATTGACCTTTAGCGTCGGAGCTTGTTAGAACGGGGCGCGACCAATTTTTTCTTGTCCTGAATGACCAATCGGGACCAGATTCAAACTTTCTGGGACCAGATTTACCTTCCTTATAGGCTATTTTTCTTGTAGTGACCCGACCCCTACTCGGGACCCGAGATTCGAGAAGCGACCCTGACTTGGCACCCGAGACCCAACACCAAGATTTGATCTTAACTCCAGCTCTAACCTTGGTCCCGCCATCCAACTCCGACTCAAAACCCCGAAACTGACCCGAATCCTCTTACTTGAACCTGACTCAAGACTCGATCCTAATACCCGACCACAAATCTTGACCTCGATCCAAAATTCTGACTCCCAACACTCGATCCTGACTCTGATATCATAGAAAATAATTTGATTTATATTTTACAGTGTAACTATGTAAGCTAGCAGTATGAGTTTCTATATGGATACCCATATTTGTCCATATTATTATGGGTTGAAAAGAGCTTCAAGCTCATATTTACCCAACTAAAATACAAGTGATACAACTCATTATAATGTAAATAATATGGGTTGATTTATGTTGAGCATTACTATATACCAATAAAGAGACTACTGTTTTTATATTGTTATTTCTTTCTATTATTGTTATTATCTGATGTCTAGAATGTATCGATACAAATATGTCAGAATCAAAATTTATTTGATCAACCAGGTTGTAAACTTAGCGAAAATCACAATTAACTATTGAACTGATCAATGCCAGCCAAATAAAAAATCTCTTCGATCATCTGGAGTCATCACCTTAGACGCGCCTCATTAGCATCGGATAGTAGAAGCTTGAAAATGATATGAACGGGAAGATTCAGGATACCCGGGTAAGGGATAACCCAAATAACGATCAGGGTTCATTTAATCCCATTTAACACTTACGATCTTAATTATGTAACGACTTAAACTGGGGAGGATTACGAAAATATTTACTTTTAGCTATATATCCCATAAATTTCCTCACTTCCCCAAAATTATATGTTTTGGATATTAATTAAGTTGGTGATGAATTCTTAACACTCCCCCTCAACACCAACTTAATTTATTCTCTTCAGTCACTTCGAGTGATTCCCCAGCTTTGAAATCATCCTGATGTCTAGTCACTTTGTGAATCTCTTCCTCCTTCGACTTTCTCCGGTTTCTACTCCTTAAAGCATCTTCAATGGCAGTATTCTCTTTGATTTTGATTACCTCTGCTAATATTGCATCTATATACTTGGTGTTTGGGCGTTTCATCCATGTGGACCTTTTGAGTTGTGATTGTGGTGCTTGTTGGACTTCTCCTTGCAACACGTCTGGAGTTTCGCACACTTCAATTTGCCATGGGCTCTTCTTTTCCTCTCGTTGAGATAACTCTAGTGTAGGTGATTTAAGTTCTCGTATCTCTTGGTTAGTTTCTATCTTGTTCCTTTGTTCTTCTTCGTTGAGCTTCTCTTGTAAATTTTTCTCAAAAACTATTGAGTCTGGTAGGGAGACTTCGTTAGACCACCATGAGGATGTTTCGTCAAATACCACATTTCTTGACACATACGTCTGATTTGTGGTAGGGTCGCAACACCTCCATCCTTTTCTTTGTTCATCATAGCCAGCAAAGATGCAACGAACAATTATTTTATCAAACTTGTTGCGGAGATGATCTGGCACGAACATATAGCATACACAACCGAATACTCGAAAGTGTCTTACATTAGGTATTATCTTCTTAAGTTTCTCGAATGCAGAGATGAATCTCAATCTTGCCTGTGGCAACCTGTTAGTGATGTGAACAACGGTCTTCATACATTCTGCCCAAAACCTTGCTGGTACATTCATACTATCCAACATACTTCTGCATATTTCTGCAAGATGTCTATTTTTTCTTTCAGCTACTCCATTTTGTTGTGGAGTATTTGGGCAGGTCAACTGTCACCTTATCATCTTCTCTTTAAGATAGTCATTGAACTGACCGAAAGTATATTCTCCCCCATTGTCCGTACAGAGACATTTTATTCTCCTTCCAATATCGTTCTCCATAATGTGTTGGAAATCTTTAAACTTCTTAAATAATTCAGACTTCTCCTTTAAGATGTAAATCCATACGTACCTAGAGAAGTCATCAATGAATGTTACTATGTAATGGTAATCGCTGATGGAGGTCTGCTTCACTGGTCCAAAAATGTCTGAGTGCACCAACTCTAATGGCTCCTTGGCTTGATACTTTGATTCTCCGTACAGAAGTTGATGTGCTTTTCCATATTGGCATCCTACACAGATAGTGTCTCCTCTAATCTTAAGTTGGGAAAGACCTTTTAATTTTGACTGCTGCATTATAATTTTTAGTTTGTTGTAGCTCACGTGCCCAAGACGTGCATGCAATAGATCAATTGTTTTATTGCTCTGAGTTTTCTCCACATAGGCTGTTTCGGCTGACATAACGTAGATTGAATCTACTCTTCTTCCCTCCATTATCGGTGTGCTTGTAACTTTCAAGTTTTTATATACTTTTACTTCTTTCGGTCCAAACAAGACATAATTTCCCAAATTTGTTAGTTTCGACACCGATAATAAGTTCTTCTTCATACCCAAAACATGATAGACATTCTGAAGTTCCACTTGTCTTGACCTGTGATGAGGCACGAACACAGTCTTCTCAATATGAGTTATTGGAATTTTTGAATTATTTGCAGTCACCACTACTCGATCGCCTTTGTATTCTCTCATGGTGATAAGTTTTTTCTCATCGCCAGTCATGTGATTGGAGCATCCCGAATCAACTATCCAATCATGTTCATAATGGACTAGTTTCTCTCTTATAGTTGCAAGTGTAAGCTCCTGTTATTCATTAGAGTGAGTGGTGACAAGATATTCATGTTGATTTCTTTCTTCAACTGCGTAAAAAGTCTTAAAATCCCAAGCTTCTTCTTCATCTATCTCATTTTGGGTAGAAGTCACGACGTTACCTTCAGCTTTCCTGAACCAGTAGTCTCTTGCATAGCGTCCTTTCTTTCCACAATTATAGCATTTCTCCATTTTCTGTTTGTGGAAACCGTTATGTCGTTGACCTCTTTGAAGTTGATTCTTATGGTCTCCCCCAGGCCGTGAGCTTTTCTCCTCGTCCTTTTTTCGATAGTCTTGCCTTTTGCTGAAGAGCGCCTTATCTTCATCTTTTGTAGTGAGTCTTGAAAATGGTTTCTCCAAGTCTTCTTCATTCGCCAACAGATTTTCCAACTCAGATAAAGTTGGTTCTGTGGCCTACCCCCACGTGGCCATGATTATGCCTTTGTACTCAGGCCTTAGACCATGAACAATGATTCTCCTCATCCTTATCTCTGTGATAGAATTCTCTGGATCTAATTTTGATATTTCATCAAATAAAGATTTTACCTTTGAGAAGTATTGACTGATCGTCATGTTCTGCTGTGAGATCGACAAAAGCTCATTTTCAAGCGTTTCTAATCTCGCATCATTCTTCTTCGTAAAAATTGTCACCAGCGTATCCCAAGCTTCTTTAGGAGTCTTGGCGTTCTTAATCCGTTGTAGGAACTCATCTTCGATTGTTACAGTGAGAGCATACATGGCCTTTCCAGCTTTAACCTTCCACCTTTTTTCTGCTTCAGCATCAGTTGGTGGTGTAGTATCTGAGCCACCAACAATATCCCATAGTTCTTGACCGAGAAAGTAATATTGCATTCTCGTGCTCCATGATCCGTAGTTGCTTGCGTTGAGCTTTTCAACGCTGTTGAGCGTGCTTGCAAAATCTTCCATTGATCATTGCCTCATGATTTGTAATCTCCGACAATAGCTTGTAGGATCTTCAAGATGCTATCTCGCTCTTTATCCACCAAGCTCTGATACCACTAGAAAGAAAAGTTTAGAGATATTCTAGAAAAGATAGTTCTAGAAATAACTAGTTATTAGGAATATTCTAGAAGAGAGTAGATATCTCTCACTAGATCCTTCCATCCCCTCCTATAAATAGAGGTGGTTCATTTGAGTTGTATGTAGGCTCAAGTTAAAGAGTGAGTTCTTAAGTACAAGAGTGAGTTCTTAAGTACAAGAGTGAGTGGTCAAATAAAGAGTTGCTGAAGCAAGCAACAAGCGAAAAAATAAGAGAGAGCAACAAAGAGAGTTGCTAGGAGTGTGAGTGTAAGACCGAAGCGGGTCTTTACTTTGTAATAATAAAATTCGAGTTGTGATAAATCGATTGTGTCCACCATCAAATTTCCAACATTATATCCATCTAATGTTAACTTTATTATCACTGATTTTCTGAGGTTGTATATGCATCAACTAAGTTGGAGAATCAATAATAATCTCTCTCTTTTTCTTTATCAATTATTTTGCTTTAGTTATATGCATTGTTGTTCATATTACAACATTTTTGTTATATTTACTTTGTCAAGAGATTAGACCAATTTGGATTAATTACGTTGCGTATGACCTCATTATAAACAATTTTATTGATTGACCTAATAAATAAGTTTTAGGTTAAACATAAAATATTTATTGAATAGGGGACTAATTTATTTGATTCATTTGTTCAAATCATATTATCTATCGTCTCTTGTACTTCCATTACATCATTTTGAGATTGTTTTGTATTGAGCTGGGTGGTTTATCGGAAACAGTCTCTCTACCTCACCTCTAAGGCAGAGGTAAGATCTGTGTACACTCTCCCCTCTCTAGACTACACTGAGTAAGTTGTCTTTGTTCAAGTCGACTACTCCAACCAAAAAGGAAAAAAGGAAAAAGAAGACTACTCCAACCACTTAGCAACTCATAAAATTGGATTTTAATTAGATCCAGACTAGGAGTAAAGAATGAATCTAAGGAATTTGGGTCATTTCACAGTCATTTTCAAACAAGAAAAAGGACATGGGATTACGGACAATGGACGGTCTGTATCTGTACGGTAATGTAAAGGATATAGTGATATGCCCTAGATCCAATCTCATATTTGATGATTTGAATATGTTTTTATAAATATTATTTGATATAAATATATGACATCTAATATTCTTTTTTATAGTTATATCAAATTGTTTGATTAATATGATAAGGTCCTTGATTAAGTTTTGGAACTTGACATCATGATAGAGATCATGATAATGAGAGAGTCATGTTTCTTATAACTTAATCTAAAATTGTTCTTGATCTTAGGATTACTAATTAGGACATTAGTGATCCAGTTATATCAATATATATGTGGTGGTCTTTATAAGATAAGGATTAGCTGATCTCATTTTCTAAATCACATACATAGATGATGTATATAGAGATATGATCATCAAATAGACTCACTGGATAATTCCTAATAGTTAGAATTACCATAAACTGTCACTAGGATATTATCTTGAAGAATGTGATGTAAGAGTTCCTTTGATCCGAGATCATCATAGTAATTAACAAGTTATTTATTATACTTTGGTACCGGACACCCATGTCCATACGGAAATGGTTGAAAGAATATTGGGTATGATTAAATGCTTGTAGAATGAATGATTTATGCAAGATGGAATCTGTCAACTCTTGGTAATGAGTTTAAGCTCTATGTTGTCATGTATTATAAACGACTAATCAAAACCTTGGCCAGGCAATTGAATGAAAGAATAAAAGAGTTTTTTGGGTCATTCAATAGTCGATTATAATCTGACATGGACACATAGTTGATCACCTATTGGGATTTGACAGTTAGACCATATCCTAGGGTGATTCGGAGCTATAAGAACAGAAGAAAATACTACATTATTCTTCTAGAGGTTCTTGAGAGTAAATTGTATACTTCATGCTATCCGGTCGTTAAGGAGTGTTGCTAGACGCCAACCTTGATTAGTATATTGATATGATCAATTTACTACCGACTTAGTTTTGAACCTATGGGATCGCACACTAACGAGTGTTTCGGTCTTTATTGATGGACTAATTATTTTATTATTTGATAATTAAATTAGTGAATTTAATTAATCAAATAAATAAATTATAATCCAAACGGAATATTATTATATATGTTCTTCGCTAGCACCGAGAATATAATTAATATTGTGAATAAATTGAAGTTTTCTATTTAGAATAGAAATGAGATTATATATCTTGATTATATTATATATATGATATATAATAAAATATTAATAAGAAATAAAAACCATTTTAGAATCGGTTAATATGGAAAACTACTAAAGTTTGCCTTGTATTCCAATTTGAAGTTGGATTGGCCAACTTACAGCACTGGACGTGTGATGGTTAAGCAATTGGGCGGGTTGGGTCAAATTTGGGCGGGTCAAAATGGATTAAGATAACAAATGGGTCAAGATCCAATCCGATCCAAATTTATTAGGGTCAAAATAGGTTAGGTCAAAATGGGTTATAACCCAATCCGCCCAATTCTTACTAAGTTTTAATTGCTTTATTGTTCTTTTATAAATTTTTAATATCGAATAAAATTATTTTTTTCTTTATTTTGACTATATATAACATATTAAATAAAAAAATCTTTTAACAAGATTTCTAATAAATCAATTCGGGTTACATATCAAGTCAATTTTTAACGGGTTGAAACAGGTTGGATTGACATAGATTGAACAAATAAATGGGCTTGTAAATAACTAATCCAAACTTGAACGGATTGGGTCGGGTTGGGTTTGATTTTGCCACCTCTATTTGTATACAATTAATTTTAAACGAATACAACATATATTCATCCTCTCTCTTGCCTCCCTCCTCTCTCTCCCAAATCTCGCTCGCCTCTCTCCTCCCTTTCCCAATCTCACTCACATATCTCCTCCTTGTAACTTGTAGCTATGAATGGTAACTAAGCAAACTATATCTATAGATCTCTAATTAAGCCCAAAATATTGTCATTTTAAAAGTTCATCCTTTTCTTATAGGTACAAAAATAGAATGATATATATCCGCTTTAGCTAGGTTTTTGAATTTTCAAAAAATAGTTAAAGTCTTTTACAAAATATATTTAAATTATGACAAATTATATTATTTACATATAATTTATATTATATAGTATTCGCTTAAAATAGATAACTTACAAACAACATGCATACAATTATTTCGTATAAAAGCCGAGTAAAATACATAACTTACATACAAGTATCTTTTGTATATATTTGTATGTCTTTTATACATCCGACATACAAAATATATTATGTCTTTATTTTTGAGTTTTAATATGAATTTCAACCAAAATCAACTGGAATCTTCACCAAACTCCCTCAAATTAATATATAACTCCGAAGAATATTTTCAATCGTTTGCAATATTCACAATCCAGATAGATTATAATTTGCGAAAATCAATTTTTGAATTCAAAACTTTTAAACACTTGATTGGCTATCAATGGATCTTTGATTAGAATTTTTAATGAGATTTTTAAATTTTTGAAGACTAGATTTGAAGTATTAACTTGATGCTTTTGGGGATTAATTGTAATTGGTGGAATGATCTAGGAGACTTTGTACTTGTTCTGAATTACCATTCCAGTTCCTATATTCCTTGAGGTTTCATCTAAATCCTTGAGGTGTTGTTCGATTGAAAAACAGGTTATCTCGAGATTAATTGTCTTGAGATTAGCTATCACGAAATTAGTTATCCACCCTCAAGGTGGGAAAAAAATAACACTATAATTCTGGGATAACTAATTTCGAGATGAGTTATCCCATGCATTTTATTCGAACCAAACATGGGATAAGCTCTTTCTAAAATTAATCTCGGAATTAGCTATTCCTTATCCCTTGTACCAAACGAGCCCTTTATTTGGTAAGTAAATAAACATAATACTTTTAGAAACGATACCATATCATACCATACCATGGATAACCACCATCCAAACAAAGTGTTAGGCTTGATTATTAGGGTCAAGAGAATGATCATCTAATGCACCACAACTTGGGGACATGGCCATATTTCATCAACCAGAATAGTGGTACGAGCCTATTGAATAGATCCTGTTCAAGTAAGGTCGTACCAAACGAGCCCTGAAAGTGTTAAAAATAAGTATTTTGAACCCCCTCCTTTTTCAAACCCACCCACCACTCACCCTTTTGAAATAATCGTCATGACTTCTCCACCATGAGCAACTCCTTTATAAAAATACACTCACTGAGTTACTTACAAAATCTCAAATCACTCTCGACGCCGAGAATTCTCTGTGTCCAAATCAATATCAACTTTTCTTTCTTATAATCTCATTGTTGTTTCTCTATCAAAGAAAATTATCCATTCATAAAAAATCAATATCAAATTAATTAGGAATCTAAGAAAAAAGAACTTACCATCTTCTAAATTGAAAACTCAGATTAGAAATTCAGCAAATGAAAAAATAGAACAAGAAATCTGAAAAAAAAATCTCAAAAAGAAGGGGAGGAGAATGAGCAAAGGGATCTGAACAGAAAAAGAAGAGGAGGAGGAGAGGGAGGGCCAAGGAGGAGATTTGAAAAGCTAATAAAGAAGGTGGGTGCGGGTGTGGGTGTTGGGGGGGGGGGACAAATGGCTGGATTTTTTTTTCTTTTCATTATTTAGTTTTATGATTTTTATTTTTTTAATGAATTAAAATCATAAATTCATGCATCAAGTGTGTGTCTATCTCATGTGTTTTGTCCACTTCAGCTATATCAATACCACATAAGTGTGTCTATCTCATGTGTTTTGTCCACTTCAGCTATATCAATACCACATAAGTTCGATCAACAGTCTAAGGTGTTTAAAATTGATAAAATTACGTAAACCGAGTTCTTGATCTTATTTGATAGAAAGAGCAAGATGCTCTTTTATAGATACAAAATACTGAATCAGCTGTTGTGGTTAACTTCTACCATAACACAAACTCTAACCTAGAAGATTCCTAGAGGATACAAATTCTGTACACCAAATCTACACAATTTAAATTTCAACTTAATGTATATCTACAACTAACTACCAAATACATTATTACGCCCCATCGCAATATTGAGGCTCCCAGTTCGCGATCGCAAAGACCAGTAAAAATGCTAATCGCGAACGTAGGACGCACATCGTGAATGCCTCCGCGAACGCGGCCAGTCCACCCGAACGAGAAGAAGAAGCCTGGACCGACCAGCCCGGCTTCCTTTTTGCAAACGTGATGGCTAGCTCAAAAACATGAAGGTAAAGAATCCTTGACCCTCGTGAACGCAGCCAAGGCCTCACGAGCGCAAAGAACACATTTGGTCTACACCAGGTGCTGATGCACCAACAATTTTCTAAGTTCAAACGGAATCAGACCGGATGCTCGAGATTTGTTCGGAACTACTATGATACAAACAAATTATGCTGTCCTACCAAATTTTACATTCCAGACTCAACAGAACTATCAAAATTTCTAACAGAGCTCATTTCGATATAATGTGGGTCCCATACCTATTGTTCTATTTTTATCAAATTTCACCCAATAGCCCAAAATAAGTCCGAAAGCCTCGGGACCCAGACCAAGGGTTTCTCTAGCCCAAAATTTATGTTTCAAAGCTAACGAAACCATCAGAATTCTCATCTGAGACCATTTCCTAGAAGTTTTTGCCGAAGACTAACTTCTCAACTTCAAAAACTCCAAAACAGGAAAATGGGCTTAAAATCTAAATGAACTGCCTGAAAAATGAACCAATGGTCCCGGCTAGTCATAAATGAGCTGTAACCGCTATGGAAGAGCACAAAATACAGAAAATACATGGAAACGGAGAAATGACCTAGAGGGTCATTGCAACATCTACTACTAAAAAGACTTTCGTCCTCGAAAGTCATGGATTAGATTGACCCCGTAAGCTTAAAAGTATGAGGTACTGGGCTAGCATGCCCCATAAGGCTCCTCGGATTAGATTGAGCCCGTAAGCTTAAAAGAATGAGGTACTGGATACACATGCCACACAAGGCTCCTTAGATAACCTCCAAGTCCAAATAATGCTTCCAAGGAATTTTGCTAAAGGTATCTTTTTAACACTCACTTCCTTACTCCACTTTTCCAAATAACCACGGACTCATCCTCAAAAGCCGACTAGCCTCCAACTGAATTGAGCGTGACTGAAGTACGCAAGACCCAAACCAAAGCATACTGACATCACACCGATACGAGCACAACTAAGTGAATACTTGACTAGGCTAAAGACAATCCAATGCATGAACCATATAGCCAACTCCAAACTCCAAAACTAACATTCTCTTGTCTTTTCAAACCTGCTATCTACTTTGAACTACACAGAATGTCTCCAGCATTATCTGAGTTTTGTACACATAATCACATCACAACCACTCTCAAAAGAAAAATGCTGACCCTCTAAAGATCCATACGGACCATCATATGAATAATGTCTCATAAGGTTCCACCTGAATATCTAAAAGGTGGTGACTAATGTCCACGATCTCTGCCAAAGCCAAAAACTTGTCCCAATAACCCTTGAAATTGAAATCATCATTCTGATGCAAGGCCACCACAACATGAACAATCCAGTCTAACTGAATGTCGATCAAAGGGTTAAAAGCCACCTTAAAAATAAATCAGATGCCCATCTCCTACTAAGTAGACTTCCAAAAATCCCAACGTAAACTGAGAACCATGGTCAGAAGTAGTAGAAACCAACACCATATGCCAATGAACCATCCCTCGAACATCCATCTAAGTCAATCTCTGAACTGAAGAAAACTGAATCGGTAGGTAGTGAGTAGGCCTAGTCTGCCTGTCGACGATGTCTCAACTGAATCAAACCTTGAAATATAGGCTGCAATCAAATTACACAATCCATAGTTATAGCTGAACCACTCGGCCTCAATTGCCTAAAGCGATCCCGCTGATGAAAAGACATCCGAACACAAGATCTAATACAACTCTCAGGCCATCATTCGAAAGAGTCAAAATCACAACTAGAGCCAATAAGTCCTAGAGAATGTCATCAAACTAAGCTAATCTCACTTACGAAAACTAAGCATATACCTAACGGTACCACAAGGGCTAAAACTAAGGTATTATTGATGAACACTACCACGAATGGGTAAAACCACGGGCTAAACACACGAGCAATCAAGTTCGTACCTGCTCTGGGAACAACACCCCAAGGTATAACTATGAGTTTACTAAGACTATAAAGAGTCCTAAAGATAGCCAAATCTCGGGCAACTTAAAAACATGATCATACCTTGAATCTGGTTGAATCGGTACCCAATACCTGGAGACAAATACTCACCCCCAACAGACACCTGCTTTGGTTGCTGAAAACTAATATATAAGTACCTAAGGCCATCTTTAATTTTCATACACCAAGCAGAAGCATCCCATGAAGTCACAGTAGGTCGAATAAATCCCGCAATGAGAATTATCGAACCCACTCATTTAACCTCCCTCAACTCAACTAAACCATGAACATCATCGCAAAAAGAACTGAGTACCTAACTCAACATTGATACCCAAGACCAAGGCCACTATCGATGACAAACCAAATAACCCAGGGAAACAACCAGCAGCATACCTCCCAAGGGATAGACGGTTAAACATGAATGACAATACTAGAATTATAACAAAAACATGGAATGCTAAACCTTGGGAGGTATACTAGAATTATAACAAAACCATGGAATTACAACCAACCTCACCTTACTAACAAAAGAAGGTCAATCAACTAAGGTAGCCGTCTAAGCCAAGCAGACAAAAATTACAAGAAAAGGAGATACTAACCAGATAACTCTAGTCTAGCTGACTATCATATAATGATTAATAACAATTAAGGTAATAACAATAGTAAGGGCATATAGTACAAGTAACATGAAATAAAAAATAGCAAGTCCCCCTCTAGGCTCATATCAAGGCCACTATGCCAAAGAAAGGGAATTTATCCAAGCACTACACCCCAAGGTAATCACAATACCAATCCACTCAATCCACTCCTAAAAGAAAATATCTATGGGGGTAGTCATATATGCATAAACCTACACAAAGTGTCACAACAATCAACACAATAATAATAATGCATATGGACACGGGTGGGTATGAAAACCCTAAATAAAATCACATAGAAACTAAAGATAGCAAATTAAAATTGCACCTATTATAGTTGCCTCTAAAGTCTCAGCCCCCGGTCTTCCCGAAGAAATACATAACTGATTGCATCTGAAAATGAACTGAGCATCCATATGACCACCTGCAATACCCAAAGCACCGCCTCTGACAGAAGGTGCCACATTCCTAAGAGACTGATTTGGATGCCTTGACTACTCAATAATCCCACGTCAGGGACACTCTCTACTAAAATGATCACTCTCCCTGCAATCATAGCAAACCATAAGAATCCTAGTCTGATGAAAACTAGGTACTGACCCCATCTAGATGACCAACTTACGCCTGGGGCACTCTCTAGACTAATTACCAACCTCTCCATAATCATAAAACTCTCCAGGAACTCTCTGATGCGACATGCCTGCTGACCCAGAGCAACCACCATGACCTGAAAACCTAGACCAAGAACTCCGTGATACCTGACCGAAACTATATCCATTGTGACCACCATGACTTGTCTGAGAGCCACCTATGATTTGAGGTAATACATGTATGGACCTGATAGGTTGTGAGTGATGGTGACCTCTACCGGGAGGATCTCTGCCTCCAAACGGAATAGCACTAAAACTATACTAATAGTGGGGCCTCTTAACGCCACGTCCATATGTATCAATACATGCTCACTCTATAGTCCTCGCATGATCAACAACCTGGAGAAAAGTAGACCCAGCTACTATCAAATGCTCTAATTCCAAATGGAGTGGTAAATTTAATCCTCTGATAAACCTCTGCACCATCTCATGCTATGTAGGGAAGATCAGGAAAGTATGCCTGGACCACTCGAAAAACCATATCTCAGACTCTAAAATTGATAGAGAACCTTGTTGAGTACCTACGAACCCAACTCTAGCCTAAGAACCTCTCGATGTACCGAATACCACCCCTGCTTGAGACGTATCCTCAAAAAGGTTCAGAATCCTAACATGGTATCCTGAAGAACCGAGGTGGTCGCAAACCCTACCGGAGCCTGGCCTGGCCCCAAATCTTATGGATTACGTTGTACATCCTCAATATCAAGATCTAACTCCCTAGGCCTGACCCTGAACTGAGACTCTGGTAACACGTGATAAAGCCTCATCCGCGTCTATTGCCAATGTTATGCTATCCATCTGAGAAGGAGTGGAGCCAAAAAAGTACTTAGAAGTTGATAGAGGTTAGGACACCTGATAAAGAATCAAGAATGGAATTTCCTAGGAATGCCTTATAGCTTCCTGACGATAAGATTAGAACGTCATTGTATCGATCCACATGACTCTAATAGGCATTTTTCCCTTATACCAATGACACCAATGAACCTAGGCTCTGATTCCAAACTGTCACAACCTAATTTCTCAGGTCATGATAGCACCTACCATAACCCACCAGTAGATAAGTCGACCCATAGCCTGGGATAATGAGTAACAGGCTAATAAGATAAAAAATAATCAAAACTAAATAAAAGGAAAAGAGAACTAGATGAAAGAAAATATTCCCCAAGACCCGGTGTCAGTCGATAAAGGAGACACTAATATAACAAAAGTATAAGGTAAACATAATATATATATATATATATATATATATATATATATATAGAGAGAGAGAGAGAGAGAGAACAATCTCTAAAATACAAAATAAAGATCAGTTGTCACGACCCAAACCCATCGTGAGTGGCACCCATACTAACCCTTCGGTGGGAGAACCATTTAACTCAAAATATCCAGACCCGACACTTAACAAAATTTTAGATAAAACAATCACTTCAATAAATAATCCAATATCTCAAACTGTTCTAGTATTAATATCAAATGCAGAAATAAAACGAATGTCTAAAACAACTCCAAGAACCTAAAAGTCATCGTACCAAATATAACACCCCAAAAATCCCAAGCTAAGATTAGAACCATGCTTAAAGTACATGTGAATTTAAACTTAATATTTCAGCTGCATTAGAAGTGATTTATAAATGTATTCAGGCCACAAGTAACTCCTAGCTCAGAGCCAAATTGAAACCTTCCTTACCGATTTTTTCCACGAGAATAATCTTTCTATAGTCAACTTCAAATGAGTATACCTCATAAGTTTTGGGTATTTTTGAGTTAAATACCCAAAAAATGATAGATATTTGAATTAACTTTCCAACGCATCTAGATTCACCCTAATTCGATGTTGGAGCTAAGAGTTATGACCATTTTAGTGCAGTACTACCCAACAGTAAGAACACACGATCGTAGGTACGATCGTGGTTACATTGTACGATCGTACAATACTCCTGTCTGATTGAAACAACCTCAAAAACCTGAAGGTCTACATGTATACCTTCCAACCACAAAAGGGAAGTACGACCGTGATTTGAAACCACGATTGAAGGCACGATCATGACTTCAAAACTTGATCCGTCTATTACTTCCAAGTTACGAACCAAGGCACGATCATGAGTGGGCTCCAAGATCATACCATGGCTCATCTGATCATGTTTAGAGAACCCAAAAGTTCATACCATTCCACGATCACAACCCTCGATCATAGGTAGGACCAACGATCGTGGGAAGGTCTCGTGAGTTCCTCCTAGCAATTTTTCCACTATATTTTTATAAGGGCACCTCGGTCTTTTCCAACTCTTTTAAAATATAAACTATGTCATTTATGTCTTATCAAAGCTAATTACTAAGCCTAAAATTGTCCTAATCCCTCATTACTCAGAAAACAATCGACACTTAGCATTCATAAGAGAAAATAAGTAATTTCTCTCTTCTTCAGGCAACTAGGGTTCATCTTCTTCAAGTTTCCAATTCCAAAGATTTCTCTAAGATTTTCATATCCAAGTATGTGGGATTTCATTAATGGGTTACTTTCACCCATTGAGTCCCAAAGTTAACTCAAATTTCTTAAGTTTAATTCACCTTTCAACCTTAGAGTTTCCATGGAAAGTGTGAATTCCTTTAGTTTTCAGTTTCTTGCTTTGACTAAAGCATGAATTTATATTATCCCATGAATTTGAGAACCTTTACATACTCCTGATTATGAACTCTCATTATATTGAAGAATTCTTGATTTTGGGCTTGAGTTATGGAATTCCATATGGTGGCCAGTTTATAAAATTGCCATTTGTAGTTGCATTCTTCTGAGACGGGGGGTTATGAACACCCGATGACTTAGGATATCATGCATTTTCAGCTGAGTACTCAATCATTCAGTTTTCATGATTTAGAATGCTTTCAGATAAAGCACTTTTCTTTTAGTTTGAGAAAATTATTATTATTGAGCATTTCAGTATATCAGTTTACCTTCAGTTGGGAGTAGTACTTGGCACTGAGAGGATACAGGTTCAGATAACCCAAGTCCCAAAACTATGTTGCCACCGTAGGTTAATATTATAGTCCTTTTGGACATCAGTTAGTGGATCCACATCAGGCCGTGTTCGTACCCTTATCAAGGTACTGAACACCCATCCAACTGGAGTTACTAGTTGGGCTCTATTTAGCTCAGATGGGGGTATGTCGATTAATAGTAGCTCCCACAGTTTAGTCTCAGACCTCGCTTGACCATGTATTCAGTATTTCAGCTTATCCATCAGTACATGTTTATTACTTGGTCTTGCATTAGTTTATTCATGTTACATGCATTATGTTCAGCCTACTTCAGTTATTTTCCTATCCCATATACTCAGTACATTCAAAGTACTGATCGCATATTTTTCTTTGCGCTATATTGTCTTAGAATATAGGTTCCAACGTTCAGCATCTGGATCATGCCTAGTATGATCTCTTATCACATGAGCTGCAGTAATTTGGTAAGTTCTCATCATTCAGGTACTAGTTATTAGTGTTTCATTTTATGCTATTTCAGTTTCATGTTGTTGGAGTTAGTTGGGGGGGCTTGTCCTAATAACTCATCTTATTAAGAGGCTTTCAGACAATCAGTTAGATTAATTTTTAGCTTTATGAGTTTATTCAGATATTGTCACTTGGGCGTATTGCCAAACTTACTATCCAGAATATTAACTTTTCCATAAGTAATTTCCAAATTATTTCAGTATTTATAGTGCCAGGCCATGGGTTAGCTTGGGGTCACTTGTGGCTCTAAGCACCGTATTACGACTAGGGGGTAGTCTCAGGTCGTGACAAACTTGGTATCAGAGCCTTAGGTTTAAAGTGTCCTAGGGTGTGTGAAAGCTGTGTTAAGTAGAGTCTTATTCATGGGTATGAAGCATGCCACACTTATGAGTGATAGGCTATGAAACTTTTTAGGAAAACGTTTCACTTTTTTCATGTTCATATCATGCGATAGAGTGTGACCTATACTAAAATCTTCTTGTAATGCATGCTCTACACGTTTGCAAAAATTACCTCCTAGAAGAGCCAATGGAAGGAGGAATATAAATGCAGATGGTAACATGAATGGGAATCCATAAGAACCACCAGTTCCCACAGACCCTTTGAATGAAAAAATCTCGCATATTAAATTCATGGCTGCTTTCACGGTGCTAGCTCAGGCCATGACCGTCCAGACTAATTAGTAGGTTGTTTCCCCAGTCAAACCCACTGGTACCACGACAAAGTATAGAGTCAGGAACTTCACTCGAATGAATCCTTCTGAGTTCCATAGTTCTAAGATTGAGGAAGATCTGCAAGAGTTTCTTGATGATATTCAGAAGGTTACAAAAATATGGATGTCACTCCAGTTGAGTGTGTTGACTTGGCTGCTTATTAGTAAAAAGGAGTAGCTCACACTTGGTGCAAGCAGTGGAAAGAGAATAGACGTACAGAAGCAGGACCGGTAGAATGGGATGAGTTTGTCGCTGATTTTCTTGATAGGTTCTTCCCACTTGAACTAAGGGAGGCTAAGGTTCAGGAATTCATTAATCTAAATCAGGGCAGCATGAGCGTGAAAGAGTATTCTCTTAAGTTTACTCAGTTGGTAAAGTATGCTCCAGCTATGGTTGCTGACTTTAGGGCCCGAATAGGTAAGTTCGTGTCAGGTGTTTCTGAGGAAATTTTCAAGGAGTGTAGGACTGCTATCTTGGTTAAGGATATAGATATCTCCATATTGATGGTTCATTCTCAGCAGATTGAGGAAGAAAAAGTCAAGGAAAGAGAGATAGATAGCAAGAGGTCCAGTACAGGTAACTTTAATTTCTCTCAGAGGTCAGATGGTGGTAACCGTTCTCAGTTCCGCTAGAAGTCATTAGTTCCAGCCCTATATTTTGCTAGTGCTCCAGTGCCAAGTTTAGGTAGGATAATTAGGATAGAGCACCAGGTTCTAAATCCCAAGGCAGCATCCCTAGTGGTCGTACTAACCCGGTTTACAAATGGTATGGTAAAAATCACCATGGAGGGTGTATGGCCAGTAGTGGGAATTATTTTGGGTGCGGCAAGCCAGGGCATCATTTGAAGGAGTGCTCAGGTGTAAATAGAAAGGGTGGAGATGCTCGTCAGCAGACTCAGTCCAACACTTCAGCAGCTCCAGCAGGTCACCCCACTCAGCATGGTGCCTTATCTAGTGCAGGTGGCAGTCAACATCAGAATAAGTTTTATACCCTTCAGGCCTGACAGGATCAGGAAGATTCTCATGATGTAGTTACTGGTATGTTGTAGGTTTTTCAAATTCATATCTATGCATTGTTAGATCCCGGGTTTACATTTTCCTTTGTGACCCCCATATAGAAGTAGACTTCGGTGTCAGTCTCGAAACTCTTTCAGAACCATTCACAGTCTCTACTCCAGTTTGTGATTTATTCATATCTAGACGGGTATACAAAAATTTCCCAATCACAATTTCTCAGAAAGTCACCTCAGTTGATCTTGTAGAGTTAGACATGATAGATTTTGATGTTATTCTTGGCATGGATTGGCTCCACTCTTGCTATGCCTCTATTGATTGTAGAAATAAAATAGTCCAGTTTTAGTTTCCAACTGAACCATTCATAGAGTGGAAGGGTAATACTTCAGTGCCAACAGGTCGGTTTGTCTCTTACCTTAGCTAGAAAAATAATTTCCAAAGGGTGCATCTATCATCTTGTTCGGGTTAAGGATTCAAAGTCTGAGACCCCAACTCTTGAGTCAGTTCAAGTGATTAGTGGTTAATGAGTTACCAAAAGTGTTTCCTAAAGATCTGCCCAGAGTTCCTCCCGAGCGGAAAGTTTACTTCGAAATAGATCTCCTCCCAGATCCAGCCGATCTCAATTCCACTCTACCGAATGGCTCTAGTCGAGCTTAAAAAATTAAAGGAGAAACTGAAAGATCATTTATACAAAGGTTTTATCAGGACCAAAATCTCTCCATAGGGTGCTCCAGTTCTTTTCGTATGAAAGAAAGACTGTTCTCTCAGAATGTGCATCGACTATGGTCAGTTGAACAAATTTAAAGTCAAGAATAAGTATTCCATTCCCAGGATTGATGACTTGTTCGACTAGCTTCAGGGTGAAAATTACTTCTCTAAGATAGACCTAAGAACTGTCTATCATCAACTCAGAGTCAGAGAATGTGACATTCCGAGGACAGCTTTCAGAACTCGGTATGGTCACTTTGAATTTGTTGTTACGTCTTTTGGACTAACAAATGCTCCTGTAGGATTTATGGACTTGAAGAATAGGGTTTTCAAGCAGGGCATGTTCGTCATTACCTTTATTGATGACATTATTGTTTATTCTCGAAGTGAGGATGAACGTGCAGACCATTTGAGGATTGTCTTATAGACTCTCAAAGATTACCAGTTATTCGCGAAGTTCAGTAAGTGTGAATTTTGGTTGAAATCAGTAACATTCCTTGGTCATATCATTTCTGGTGAAGGCATTATGGTTGATCCTTAAAAGATCAAAGCAGTGAAAAATTGGCCTAGACCCATCTCTCCATTAGATATCAGGAGATTCTTGGGTTTAGCCAATTACTACAGATAGTTTGTAGAGGGATTTTCCTCTATTTCTTCTCCCATATGCAGATTGACTTAGAAGAAAGTCGAGTTTTTGTGGTCCGATTCTTGCGAGAAGCGTTTTCAGGAGTTGAAGACTAGACTCACCTTCGCTCAAGTTCTGACTCTGCCAGAGGGTTTAGATAGTTTCGTGGTTTATTGCAATGCTTCCAGAGTTAGTATTGGTTGTGTGTTGATGCAGCATGACAAGGTTACAGAGTATGCCTCTAGACAACTCAAACCTTATAAGAAGAATTACCCAATTCATGATCTTGAGTTGGCAACTGTCATTTTTGCCTTAAAGATTTGAAGGCATTATCTTTATGGGGTTTATGTTGATGTGTTCACTGATCACAAGAGCCTTTAGTATGTGTTCAGTCAGAAAGATCTAAATCTTCATTAGAGGAGATGACTAGAGTTGTTGAAGGACTATGATATGAATGTCTTATACCATCCGGGTAAAGCCAATGTTATGGCCGATACTCTTAGTTGACTGTTTATGAGAAGTGTTGCTTGTATTGAGGATGAGAAAAAAGGGTTAGTTCGTGAGGTTCACCAGCTTTCTAGATTGGGAGTTCGGTTAGTTGATTTAGCCGAAGGTAATACCTTGATTCAAAATGGTTCAGAATCTTCCTTAATAGCTGAGGTAAATGAAAATCAAGATAATGATCCCATTTTTCTTAAGTTGAAAGAAGAAGTCCAGAGTCAGAAAGTTGAAGTTTTCTCCCAAGGGGGGGGGGATAGTATTCTTCGTTGTTAGGACAGACTATGTGTTCCGAATGTAGATGACTTGAGATAGCAGATGCTAATAGAAGCTTATGATTCTTGATATTTTATTCACCCATGAGTCACTAGGATGTACAGTGATCTACAGAAAGTCTATTGGTGGAATGGCATGAAGAAAGATATCGCAAAATTTGTGGCTAAGTGTCCAAATTACCAGCAGGTTAAGGTTGAGCATCGGAGACCTAGTAGTAAGATTTAGGATATTAGTATTCCTACTTAGAAGTGGGAAGTGGTGAATATATACTTTATTAAAAGGTTGCCTCGTACTCGTCGTCAGCATGATTCCATTTGAGTCATTATAGACCGAATAACTAAGTCAGCATATTTTCTGCCAGTTAACACCTTAGGCTCAGCTGAGGATTATACTAGACTCTATCTTTAGGAATTGGTGAAGTTACATGGTGTCCCTTTGACCATCATTTCAGAGAGGGGTACTCAGTTTACCTCTCAGTTTAGGAAGACATTCCAGAAAGGTCTTGGTACCCAAGGTCACATCAGTACAAATTTTCACCCGCAGACATATGGTCAGGCAGAGTGTCCCATTCAGAATCTAGAGGATATGTTGAGGGCATGTGTGATCAATTTCAAAGGTAGTTGGGTGGACTGGCACCCTAAGTCGTTGAGGCCCGAGAGAACCAATCTTTGCTCCTGTACAGTCATACACATGTCACTCAATAAAAGTCACTATCACAATGAGATACAAGATGCCAATGGCGAAAATCATGATAAAACATATGATATGTATACATATATGAAACTTGGCCGTTGGGGCCATCAAGACATAAACGTACATTCCTTACATCTCCTTTATTTGTCCCACAACATCTACAAAGGCTCTACAGAAGCATAACCATAAGCAACCTAGAGTCGGGACAAGACTCCGCTCTATACACATATATAAGACCAAAAAAAATGTTCATACGTCACTCGAAAAGCCCCGAACCAACTGGAGCTCACCAACAATCGGCAAAAGATCCGCAACCTACTGTGGAGGTCTATTAGTACCTGCGCCTGCAGCAAGTAAGGTAAGTCCCCCAAGGGACGTCAGTACGATGAATGTACTGAGTATGTAAGGCTATAAGAAACTACATCATACATAAGAATTCCAATGGAATAAAATATAAGAGAATACTCAATGTGAATAAACCATAGTTCTATATGTGTTTGGAATCATGTACATTACATTCATTTCTTTCTTTGCTTTTGCGTTCGTTTGTCATCATTTGCATTATATCATACCCGGGCCCCGACTGATCAGTGGGTTATAATATTAGGATCATTCCAGCCAGGCTTATGCCCCTTAGAGTGCGATCCATAACAACATAACTTTGGGATCTTTCCAGCCAAGCTTATGCCCCTTAGATTACGATCCATAAATCCATAAAACATGTTCGTTCCGACCAGGGTTTTCACCCATCTGGATTGCCCCCTGTGCTCAAATAATAACCAATTAAGCATTACTTAATTCTTTAGCTATAAGAGTGATACATTGGTGATTGTACATTATTGGAACTTTGGAACCATACCCTCCATTATGTAACACATGAATAACAAATGATCAACGAATGAGAAACATGCGACTAACAATAGATGACAACCCGAAATGAGATACCTTAAAACATTTTGGAATGGAACAAGTACAATGTCAATGTGAACAACATGTGCTGCAGAAGGATACAGAAAGAGTAACCTTACATACCTTATACTTCCAATATGAATACACAATCCTAAACGTTAACAAAATAGTCCAGCTCCTTCCTTATGTTTCACTCTACAACACAAGTACATAACGGAGCTCACGTTAACAATCAACTACCTTACGAGTGTATAAAACGACAATGAGTTTCATGTTTGCCTTAAAATTTTATTTGCCCCTTTACAATACCATTCACGACATTGTCATACCAACAATACCCCAATTATGCCATACATTGACCACAACATCATATACCAATAGCATTTCACAACAAGTTTCTCCTTTACACTTTCTCATTAACACCGCATCACAATTAATCCATCAAGTCACCTTAATACACCTCATAACAACATATCGGCCACAATCCCACAATTTACACTTATAGAAAAATAAAAAGTTTAGAAACATAATCACACCATACATGTGGATATTTCATCCATACCATGCACTTTCATAAAAACCTCAAGTCACCTTTAAAGTTTAAATCACAAAGATGACACATATTTTAGGAAAGGGCAAATATGCCCTACACAACCTGTAACACCCCGTACCTTCCCAACCCTACTTGACGACATTGAATAATGTTTACTTAGGTGTCGAGAGCCATAAGTATGTATTTGGTAATGTTATTGATGAGATAATTGATATTGGGCCTCGTACATGTTATTAGACCTTCGTAGAAGGTGTTTTGTGACTTTGCGGAGCATTTGTGGGGTTAAAAATGAGGCTTGGAGGGCCTCCAAACAAAGATATTAAAGGCAAGAAGTAAGTTAAAGAATAGAACTTGAAGTATCTAACTGAATCCGCAAAGAAAAGTCAAAGAAATGAAAAATTAAAAAAAATGAAGGTGGGGCGCGCCCAGGGGTGTGCCAGGCCGCTCTGGGCTGAAATTTTCAGCCCAGAGGCAGCAAAGGGGAGCTCCAAGTGGTGTGCTGGGATTGTTTTCGCCAAAATTTTTCTTCGACTATTATGATGCATATGAGACCTATAAGTCATGGTATCATTAATCCATCATAGTAGGACTATGCTTAAGCGCGTTTAGCATCCGAATTGGGGTTAATTCTTCATCACAAGTATTTTAACAAATTATGTTCAAAGAAGCCATGAGCGGCTAGAATTTCTATTTTTGCGATTGAGGCTACGATCAGGAATCTCGTAAGTGAATATTGTCGTGACGATTATGGAATTAATTAAACATGATATATATGATGGATTACACATTGAATTTGGTGGGCTAAGTTAATATGTGTTAATGGGCTCAAAAGAAGGCCCAAAATAAATTAAAAGACATGGCCCAATGGGTCAAATGACCCATTCTCCCTTTGACCATCAATTATTGATCAAGCATGACTAAGGATAAGATTAAAAGGGGCTATATAAAGGCCACCAAATCAGATTTTATTCATTCAAAAGGTACATGTCTTTCTAAACATTTCCAAGAGATATTCCTCTCAAACTCTCAAACCCTAAGTTCTCTTCTTGGACAAGATCATCATTTGGCAAGTCTTGGTAAGTGTATATTCTTATGATTTAGTATTTTATATGCATGAGAGATTATGTATGTCATGTTGGTTATGCTTGAAAGTGTTGGATATGGCACTTGTGGCTTTTGTAAAAAGATGTGTAATCCTTGTGAATTAAACATGAAAAAGGACTTGATGTTTTGATGGAAGTGAATGGTGTGGATGATATCTCAACATGTATGGTGTTGTTATGTCCATAACATGTTATTTTTTTTATAAGTGTGAATTATGAGATTTTGGCCGATATGTGGTTATGAGGTGTATTGAGGTGATTTGGTGGAATCATTGTGATATCGTGGTGATGGAGAAGTGTAAAGTATGAACTTGGTGTGACATGCTGGTGGTTTATGGTATTTTGGTCAATGTTGGGCATGTTGTGGTATTGATGATATGACAATGCCGTAAAGGGTATTGTAAAGGGTGAAATGGCATTATACGGAAGTCATATAGCTTATTGTCATCTTGTACACTTGTATGGTAACTAGTTGTTAATGTAAGCTCCGATATGTATTTGTATTGTAGAGTAAGACGTAAGGAAGGAGATGGACTATTGTATTCATATCTAGGCTTGTATATTCATATTGAGAATACAAGGTATGTAAGGTCACTCTTTCCGTATCCTTTTTGCAGCAAATAGTATTCACCTTGTTATGGTACTTACGCAATTCCGAAATGTTCTAAGGTACCTCATTTCAGGTTATCATCTATTGTTAATCATATATACGTTATTCTTGATCTATTGCTATTCATGTGTCACATAATTATGAACATGGTTCCAAGTTCCAATAATGTTATTCAAAAGTTCCAATAATGACATAATCATCGATTGAGCTATTTCTAAGATTGAAGAAGTGAGGTAGTGAAGTATTTATTCTTGGGTGGTATCCCATGGGGTTAAAATAACTCGCATGGGTCGATCCCAATATCTTCTGGTGGTATCCCATGGGGTGCAAAGAACACCTTGCATGGGTCAATCCCGCTACTACGGGGGGTATCCCAGGGGCAAAAGAAAAGCCTAGCATGGGTCGATCCCGAAAACTGTTGAATACCCACTGATCAGCTTGGGGCCCGGGCATTATATAAATGGAAGGTTGAGTAATGAATAAAGGAGTGAATGACAAAGGAAGGAAAGAACGTAAAGGCAAAGAATGTAATAAACATAATGAACATGGTTTCTCACATTCAAAAAGATAGTTTACCCACATTGACTATTCTCTTATATTTGTTTCCATTGAAGTACTTATGTATTGATGCAGTTTCATATGGCCTTGCATACTCAGTACATTCTTCGTACTGACCCCCTTGGGGGAATTTACTTTACTTGCTGCAGGCACAGGTAGTAGTAGACCTCCACAGTAGAGTGCGGGTCATTTGCAGACTTTTGGTGAGCTCTAGTTGGTTTGTGGCTTTCCTAGTCATAGTGTACACTGACTTTTGGTATTATAAATGCTGTATAGAGCGGGGACTTGTCCCAACTCTAGCTTGGCTATGTATATGTATCTGTAGAGGCTTTGTAGACATATGTGGGATGAGGAATGTAAGAGATGTATGCCCATTTTGACTTGATGGCCCTAACGGCCAAGTTTCATATATATATATATATATATATATAGCATATGTTTCCATGAATTCTGCGTAGTTGCATGAGATATAATGATGTTCACACAGAGACATGCATATGAGTCTACATGAGTAGAGATTGGTTCTCTCGGGCCTCAGCGGCTTCGGGTGCCAGTCCCGAATGGGATTTGGGTCGTGACACAACCTTGCCAACATAACCATCATGATATACACAATCTCTCATGACTATAATATATTAAATCACAATAATAAACACTTACCCAAGCTTTCAAGGGGATGATCTTTTCCAAAGTGTCCAAGGAGAATGGTTGCCTTAGGGTTTGGAAAATAAAGAAATGTTTGAGAAATATCCAAAAAGGTATGAGAGTTTGTGTGAATAAAATCTTATTTTTCCTTGTCTTGTATAGCCTCTCGAGTCATCCTTAGCCATTCCTTGGCATTAAATGCCATGTTTACTTGGTCAAATGGAAGAATGGGTCATTTTCCCTTTGGGCCATGCATTTTGGCTTCACTTTGGGCCTCCAATTGAACCCATTTACACATATTAACTTAGCCCACCAAATTCCATGTATAATCCATCATATATCTCATGTTTAAATAATTCCATAATGTCACGACAATATTCACTTACGAGATTCATGTTCGTAGCCTCAATCTCAAAAATAGAAATTCTAGTCGCTCATGGCTTGATTGAACATTTTTGATAAATAGTTGTGTTTCATGATTTGATTATGTAGGAGTGTATTGAGGTATTTGAAGCTTTAACAAGGATAAAATAACACCAAGTAACCAAAATAAACCAAGGAAGAATTGACGTTGCAATGCATTGCAAAACGAGCACGGAAGGGCCAAGTTGTTGTGCCTTGCGCAAGAACTGGCTACCCTATGAATTAGGAGGCTTGCGCCACACCCCCTGAAACAGGGAGTGGCGCAAGTTTTGCTGCCTTGCTGAATTTTTTTCCCTTTTTGCAAACACTAGCATACCATCCAATACCCCATCAAAGCACTGCAAAATACTTACTTATTGCTCTCAACACTAAGTAAACATGACTCCAAGTTATCAAGTGAGGTCGAAAATGTACGGGGTATTACATTGTTCCCCCCTTAGAAACATTTGTCCTCGAATGTTAACAACATCGTCTCATGTACAACAAATGCATCTCTATATTAACATACATATACATATACACATAATGCTCTTAGATACTTACTTGTTATTGCTCCACCTACGCACTGTGAACTTTTTCTTCCATTTGAAACAGATGAGGGTATTTGGACTTCATCATTTCCTCATCTTCCCATGTGATCTCCTCCACTTGTTGATTCCTCCAAAGGACTTTTATGGATGCTACGTCTTTATTTCTTAACCTCTTAACTTGTCTATCAGAACAGCGATAGGTACCTTTTTATAAGTGAGATCCTCTGTAACTTGAACATCGTCAACGGGCACAATACAAGATGGATATCCTATGCATTTTCGAAGCATCAATACATGGAATACTGGATGGACTGAGGAGAGTTCTTGGGGTAATTTCAATTCATATGCAACTTGCCCAAATCTCTTGATAATTTCATATGGGCCTATATAACGTGGACTCAATTTCCCTTTTCTTCCAAATCTCATGACCCCTTTTATCGGTGACACCTTCAAAAATACCCAATCACCTATGGCAAATTCAAGCCCTCTCCTTCTAACATCGGCATATGACTTGTGTTGACTTTGGGCCGTTTGTAGCCGTTGTTGGATGACTTTAACTTTCTCTATAGCTTGGTGAACAAGATCTGGCCCAAGTAAAGCGGTTTCACCCGCTTCAAACCATCCAATTGGTGACCGACATTTTCTTCCATATAAAGCTTCATAAGGTGCCATTTTAATACTTGAATGATAGCTATTGTTATAGGCAAATTCAATAAGAGGTAGATGTTCATCCCAACTACCTTTAAAGTCCAATGTGCACTCTCGTAGTATATCTTCAAGTGATTGGATAGTACGCTCTGCTTGTCCATCTGTCTGAGGATGGAAAGTCGTACTTAAATTCACTTGAATTCCCAAACTCCTCTGAAAAGATGTCCAGAAATGTGCAGTAAATTGAGCCCCTCTATCTAATATAATGGAGATTGGAATCCCATGTAATCGTACTATCTCTTTAACATACAGCCTTGCATAATCTTTAGCGGTATAGGTGGTTCGGACTGGTAGGAAATGCGCTGATGTGGTAAGCCTGTCAACTATCACCCATATAGAATCAAATTTCCGCAGTGTACGAGGCAAACCTCTGATGAAGTCCATATTAATCATGTCCCATTTCCAGACTGGAAGACTGATACATTGAATGTAACCTCCTGGTTTTTGATGCTCCACTTTGACTTGTTTGCAGTTTGGACATTGAGCTACAAATTCTGCAATATTCTTCTTCATACTTCCCCACCAATACATGTCTTTCAAATCATGATACATTTTGGTGGATCCCGGATAAATAGAATACCGTGAATGGTGTGCCTCCGTCATAATCCGCTTCCTCAGCTCATCTACATCCGGTACACATAATCTACCTTGGCATTGAAGTTCTTCTTCTTGTGTAAGATCGAAGGCCTTAGTCAGCCCATGTTGTACATTTTCTTTCAGCTGTAATAACATAGAATCCACAAACTGCTTCTCTTTCACTTCACCTAGTAATAAAGATTCTGCCGCAGTTTGTACAATAACCCCTTCATTTGAGGATTCAAGAAGACGAACCCCCAAGCAGGCTAATTGATGTAGATCTTTGACTAAATCTTGATTTTTCGTCAATTGACCACTAGTGCCTCCTATTTCCTTGCGGCTTAATGCATCCGCTACCACATTTGCTTTTCCTGAATGATAGAGAATATCGATATCATAGTCTTTTAAGAGCTCTAACCACCTTCGTTGCCTCAAATTGAGTTTCTTTTGCTTAAAGATATATTGTAAACTTTTGTGATCAGTATAGATATCAACATGAACCCCATACAAATAATGACGCCATATCTTTAACGTAAATACCACCGCTGCTAACTCAAGATCATGTGTGGGGTAGTTTCTCTCATGTGGCCGCAACTGTTGTGAGGCATATGCTATGACATTACCATGCTGCATCAATACACATATGAGTCCAACCCCGAAAGCATCACAATACACTGCATAACCTTCTGTGCCTTCGGGAAGTACTAAAATTGGGGTGGAAGTCCATTTGTCTTTCAAATCTTGGAAACTTTTCTCACATGCATCATTCCACTGAAATTTACTTGCCTTCTGTGTAAGCTTCGTTAAAGGTGCAGCAATGGAAGAAAACCCTTCAACAAACCTTCGGTAATAACCTGCCAACCCATGGAAGCTACGAATTTCCGTAGGCGTCGTTGGCCTTGGTCAATTTTTCACCGCTTCAATCTTTTGAGAATCAAGCCAAATTCCTTCATCTGACACAATGTGACCCAAGAGTGCTACGGATTTTAACCAAAATTCACACTTAGAGAACTTTGCATACAACTTACGATCACAGAGAATCTGTAACACCTGTCGTAAGTGATTAGCATGGTCCTCTTGTGATCTTGAATAAACCAAGATTTCATCTATAAATACCATCACGAACACGTCTAGAAATGGCTTAAACACCCTATTCATCAAATCCATGAAAACCGCTGGTGCATTTGTTAGTCCAAATAACATAACTAAAAATTCATAGTGGCCATACCGTGTTTGGAAAGCTGTCTTGGGCACATCATTTTCTCTAACCTTGACTTGATGGTAGCCCGACCTCAAGTCAATCTTTGAAAAACACTTGGCACCCTGTAACTGATTCATCAATTCTAGGGAGGGGATATTTGTTCTTGATCGTTACCTTATTCAATTGCCAATAGTCAATACACATTCTCAATGTGCCATCTTTCTTCCGTACAAATAATACTGGTGCACCCCACAGGGACATACTAGGTCGTATACACCCATTGTCTAGCAAATCTTTTAGTTGCTCCTTCAATTCTCGCAATTCTGCTAGAGCCATTCTATAAGGAGGAATAGAGATAGGCTGAGTGCGTAGCACCACATCAATACTAAACTCTACTTCCCATTCTGGGGGTAAGCCTGGAAGATCATTGGGAAATACATCAAGAAATTCATTGACCACTGGAACCGATTGAGGAGTTGGTGGTTCCATATCAATATCTCACACTCGGACTAAATGACATATATACCCCTTAGCTATCATTTTCCTAGCCTTAAGATAGGAAATAAATTTGCCTCTCGGTGCCCCCACATTACCCTGCCACTCAAGAACATCTTCTTATGGAAAATAAAAATGTACCTTCTTGGACCGGCAATCTACCGTGGCATAACAAGAAGCCAACCAATCCATTCCCATTATCACATTAAAATCCACCATTTTCAGCTCAATAAGATCGGCCAATGTATCATGACCACACACAGTTACCACACAATTACGATATACTCTTTCTGCAACAATGGATTCACCAACTGGTGTAGATACTTCAAATGACTTAATTAATAATTATGGCGTTCTATTAAATTTTGCGACAATCAATGGAGTAACATATGATAATGTAGAACCCAAATCAATCAATGCATATACACTATGCAAAAATATGGATAATATACCTATAACTACATCAGGAGATGCCTCCAAATTCTGTCGGTCCACTAGAGCATAAGTGTGATTCTGGGCTCCACTGGAACTAGCTGCTCCCCTCGTGCCTCTACCATGACCAGCAGACTGTACACCTCTGCCTAGGGAAGGAATCGATGATGATAATGCAACGACTAACCCCGCAGGTCGTGCCACACCACCCGTGCCTCTTTGTGGGCAGTCTCTCACTATGTGCCCTGATAACCCACACCAGAAGCAAACATTCGTCCCAATACGGCATGCGCCTAAATGATACTTCCCACAATGCTGACACGGCTGACGAGAAGCTCCCGCTGTCTGTGATCCTTGCATCCCACTACTCTGCCCACTGTGACTACCCCTAAACCCTCAGAATTGAGGTTGAGTGCCTGCTGTGGAATAAGAGAATGATGGTCTAGGCAGTCTAGGAAACATCTGAGGCCTACAGTCGCCTTGGGACACTATAGACTGTCCCATAGGCCTAGCCCTCTTTGAAGGCCCTCTTTCAAATTCATGTACCCTTCTTCTCTGCCTCTGGTCTTCCAGCTTCTGTGCGAAAGCCTGAATTCTGGCTATGTCCATATCCCTGTTCAATGAAGCAATGGTACATTCCCTTACCAAATATGGCTCCAATATTTCCACATATTGATGGACTCTGTCTTTCATTGTGGCCACTACATTCGGAGCATATTGAGCCAAAGAATTAAACTGGAGACTGTATTATCTAACACTCATTGTCCCTTGTCCGAGATTTAAAAATTGGTCTGCACGAGCCTCTCGGACCTCATAAGGAAGATAGTGATCAAGGAACGCCGTTTTAAATTCGTCCCAATGAACTGGATTTGCACCAACACCCCTCGATCTTTTCCAATCTTCATACCACCATATAGCCTAGCCTTTCAATCTATAGGCCGCAAGCTCAACCGTTTCCACACCGGACATATGCATAACCTCCAAAGCCCTTTGGATTTGATCTATAAAATCTTACGGGTCTTCATTAGGATCTGATCCAGTGAAGTAGGAGGATCTAACTTCAGAAAATCCTGTGTTCTGCGGTTTGCTAATCTGACCGCATTATCCTCATTTGTCGTTGGACCAGATCGTCCCTGCGTTTGTGCAACAACTATCTGAGTCAATATATGTACTGCATTTCTTAAATCCTGATCAAAAGCATTAATAGGTGGCTCTACAGGTACTTCTCTCCTTCTTGGCCCTTCGGACTCTTCGAGAACTGGAAGAGTCGAAGAAGCCTGCAATGCAAACTCCCATTCAACGCCACCTTGATTAACTTATTCAGGCGGGGCTCTACTGGTTCCTTCTCCAGCAATCCTGTCTATCCTTTTACTCTTTCCCCTTCCTCTCCTTGCTATCAACATTTTACTATAATACAAGAAAAACAATGTCCAAGGTCAAAAATGATTCCACCTATAACTTTGGCTCTAATGCACGATCTAGAAAATGAAGAAATGAAACAACCCCTAAATGTCTCGTAGCCTCCTACTTGTAAATGTGGTGCACAACACATTGATAAGTAAGACTCTACTCAGTAACGGCTTTGTACACACCCTTAGGACGACCTGCTCTGATACCACTTTTATCACGCCCCAAATCCCATTGGGGTGGACTGGCACCCAAAGCCGTTGAGGCCCGAGAGAACCAATCTTTGCTATGGTATAGTCATACACATGTCACTCAATGAAAGTCACTATCACAATGAGATACAAGATGCCAATGGCGAAAATCAGGATAAAACATATGATATGTATACATATATGAAACTTGGCCATTGGGGCCATCAAGCCATAAACATACATTCCTTACATATCCTTCATTTGTCCCACAATATCTACAAAGCCTCTACAGAAGCATAACCATAAACAACCTAGAGTCGGGACAAGACTCCGTTCTATACACATAGATAAGATCAAAACAAATTTTCATATGTCACTCGGAAAGCCCCGAACCAACTGGAGCTCACCAACAATCGGCAAAAGATCCACAACCTACTGTGGAGGTCTATTAGTACATGCGCCTGCAACAAGTAAGGTAAGTCCCCCAAGGGACGTCAGTATGATGAATGTACTGAGTATGTAAGGCTATAAGAAACTACATCATAAATAAGAATTCCAATGGAATAAAATATAAAGTATACTCAATGTTAATAAACCATAGTTCTATATGTGTTTGGAAGCATGTACATTACATTCATTTCTTTCTTTGCTTTTGCGTTCGTTTGTCATCATTTGCATTATATCATACCCGGCCCCGACTGATCAGTGGGTTGTAATATTAGGATCATTCCAGCCAGGCTTATGCCCCTTAGAGTGCGATCCATAACAACATAACTTTGGGATCGTTCCAGCTAGGCTTATGCCCCTTAGATTGCGATCCACAAATCCATAAAACAGGTTCGTTCCGACCAGGGTTTTCACCCCTCTGGATTACCCCCTGTGCTTAAATAATAACCAATTACGCATTACTTAATTCTTTAGCTATAAGAGTGATACATTGGTGATTGTACATTATTGGAACTTTGGAACCATATCCTCCATTATGTAACACATGAATAACAAATGATCAACGAATGAGAAACATGCGACTAACAATAGATGACAACCCGAAATGAGATACCTTAAAACATTTTGGAATGGAACAAGTACAATGTCAATGTGAACAACATGTACTGTAGAAGGATACGTAAAGTGTAACCTTACATACCTTATACTTCCAATATGAATACACAATCCTATATGTGAACACAATAGTCCAGCTCCTTCCTTATGTTTCACTCTACAACACAAGTACATAACGGAGCTCACATTAACAATCAACTACCTTACGAGTGTATAAAACGACAATGAGTTACATGTTTGCCTTAAAATTTTATTCCCCCCTTTACAATACCATTCATGGCACTGTCATACCAACAATACCCCAATCATGCCATACATTGACCACAACATCATATACCAATATCATTTCACAACAAGTTTCTCCTTTACACTTTCTCATTAACACCGCATCACAATTAATCCATCAAGTCACCTTAATACACCTCATAACAACATATCGGTCACAATCCCACAATTTATACTTATAGAAAAATAAAAAGTTTAGAAACATAATCACACCATACATGTGGATATTTCATCCATACCATGCACTTTCATAAAAACCTCAAGTCACCTTTAAAGTTTAAATCACAAAGATGGCACATCTTTTAGCAAAGGGCAAAAATGCCCTACACAACCTTGCCAACATAACCATCATGATCTACACAATCTCTCATGACTATAATATATTAAATCACAATAATAAACACTTACCCAAGCTTGTAAGGTGATGATCTTGTCCAAAGTGTCTAAGGAGAATGGTTGCCTTAGGGTTTGGAAAGTAGAGAAATATTTGAGAAATATCCAAAAAGGTATGAGAGTTTGTGTGAATAAAATCTGATTTTTACTTGTCTTATATAGCCTCTTGAGTCATCCTTAGCCATTCCTTGGCATTAAATGCCATGTTTACTTGGTCTAATGGAAGAATGGGTCATTTTTTCCTTTGGGCCTTGCATTTTGGCTTCAATTTGGGCCTCCAATTAAGCCCATTTACACATATTAACTTAGTCCATCAAATTCCATGTATAATCCATCATATATATCATGTTTAAATAATTCCATAATGTCACGACAATATTCACTTACGAGATTCATGTTCATAGCCTCAATCTCAAAAATAGAAATTCTAGTCGCTCATGGCTTGATTGAACATTTTTGATAAATAGTTGTGTTTCATGATTTGATTATGTAGGAGTGTATTGAGGTATTTTAAGATTTAACAAAGATAAAATAACACCAAGGAACCAAAAAAAAACAAGTAAGAATCGACGTTGCAATGCGTTGCAAAACGAGCACGGAAGGGACAAGTTGTTGTGCCTTGCGCCACTTGCTGCAAAGAAAGCAATGGCGCAAGAACTGGCTGCCCTCTGAATCAGGAGGCTTGTGCGACTCCCCCTGAAACAGGGAGTGGCGCAAGTTTTGCTGCCTTGCTGAATTTTTTTCCATTTTTGCAAACACTAGCATACCATCCCATACCCCATCAAAGCACTGCAAAATACTTACTTGTTGCTCTCAACACTAAGTAAACATGACTCCAAGTTATCAAGTGAGGTCGGAAATGTACGGGGTATTACATAATAACAATTATCATTCTCGTATTTAGATGGCCTCGTTTGAAGCATTTTATGGTAGGAGGTGTAGGTCTCCTATTGGGTGGTTCGAAGTTGGTCAAGCTACCTTGATAGGGCCAGATTTAGTACATGAAGCTATGGAGAAAGTTTAGTTGATTAGAGAAAGACTGAAAACAGCTCAGAGTCGTCAGAGGTATTATGCAGATGTGAGGAGAAGGGAACTTGAGTTTGCTATTGGTGATTTGGTTTACTTGAAATTTCACCCATGAAAGGGGTCAAGAGTTTTGGTAAGAAAGGGAAACTCAGTCCCCGCTATGTTGGTCCTTATAAGAAAATGGGTCGGTTTATCAATGTAGCCTATGAGTTAGACCTACCCGCAAAGTTAGCATCAGTACATCCAATTTTTCATGTGTCTCAGTTGAAAGGTGCATTGGTGATCCAGCATCGGTTGTTCCTTTAGATAGTGTAGGTGTGAAGGATAGTCTCTCTTATGAAGTGGTCCCAGTTGAGATTCTTGACCATCAGGTTCGTAAGTTGAGAAATAAAGAGGTCACTTCAGTAAAGGTTCTTTGAAGAAATCAGCTAGTTGAGGGAGATACTTGGGAAGCAGAGGCGGATATGATGACCAAGTACCCTCATCTTTTCACTTCGAACTCTACTCTAGCTCAAGGTAATAGTTTTCTCTAAATTAATTCTTTCTATTCCATGTCACCTAGTTACTCTCATGTCATGTCATGCATTCGTGAGATCAAATTCAGTCCATGTTTTAGTTATTATGTCAGTATTCAGTCGTTAGAAATTCAGAGTTGGGATTGCAGTTCTTTCCTAACTTTTAAGCTTAGTTAATTTTTATTCGGGGACGAATAACCCCAAGAGGGAGATATTGTAACACCCCTAAAATCCCAAGATAAGATTAGAACCATGTTTCAAGTACATGTGAATTTAAACTTCATATTTCATCTGCATTAGAAGTGATTTAGACATGTATTCAGGCCATACGTAACTCCTAGCTAAAATCCAAGTTGAAGCCTTCCTTACCGGTGGTTTCCACGTGAAAAATCTTGCTATAGTCAACTTAAAATGAGTATCCCTCATAATTTTTGGGGTATTTTTGAACTCACGAGCCACCAAATTATATATATTTGAATTACCTTTCCAACACATCTAGATTCACCCTAATCCAATGTCGGAGCTAAGAGTTATGACCATTTTAGTGAAACATTGTCCAGCAGTAAGAACACACGATCGTAGGTACGATCGTGGTTACATTATACGATCATACAATGCTCCCATATAATTTAAATAGCCCGAAAATCCTGAAGGTTGACATGTATACCTTCCAACCACGAAAGGGAAGCACGACCGTGCTTTGAAACCACGATTAAAGGCACGATTGTCACTTCGAAACTTGATCCGGCTTGAACTTTCAAGCTACGAACCAAGGCATGGTCGTGATTGGGTACCATGATCATACCATGGCTTGTATGATCATGTTCATAGAACCCAAAAATCCATCCCATACCACGATCGGATATAGGACCCACGATCGTGGAAAGGTCTCGTGAGTTCTCCCAGCAGTTTTTCAGTACGTTTTTATAAGGGCACCTCGGTCTTTTACTACTCTTTTAACATCTAAACTACATCATTTAAGTCCTACCAAAGCTGATTAATAATCCTAAAATTTCCCTAATCCTTCATTACTTAGAAAATAATCGACACTTAGCATTCACAAGAGAAAATAGACGATTTCTCTCTTCTTCAGGCAACTAGGGTTCATTTCTTCAAGCTTCTAATTCCAAAGATTTCTCCAAGGTTTTCATATTCAGTTATGTGGTATTTCATCAATGGTTTCCTTTCACCCATTGAGTCCCAAAGTTAACTCAAATTCCTCAAGTTTAATTCACCTTTCAAGCTTGGGGTTTCCATAGAAAGTGTGAATTCCTTTAGTTTTCAGTTTTTTGTTTTGACTGAACCATAAATATATGTTATGCCAAGAATTTAAGCACCTTTACATACTCATGATTATGAACACTCATTATATTGACGAATTCTTAATTTTGGGCTTGAGTTATGTAATTTCATATTATGGCCAGTTTATAGCATTGCCATTTGTAGTTGCATTCTTCTGAGATGGCGGGTTATGAACACTCGATGACCTAGGATATCATACATTTTCAGCTGAGTACTCAATCATTCAATTTTCATGATTTTGAATGCTTTCAGATAAAGTACTTATATTTCAGTTTGAGAAAGTCATTATTGTTGAGCATTTCAGTATATCAGTTTCCCTTCAGTTGGGAGTAGTACTTACCATCGAGAGGACATGGGTTCAGATAACCCATGTTCCATAACTACATTGCCATCGTCAGTTAATATTATAGTCCTTTTGTACATCGGTTAGTTGATCCACATCAGCCAGTGTTCGTACCCTTGGCAAGGTACTGAACACCCATCCGACTGGGGTTACTAGTTGGGTCCTATTTATCTTAGATTGGGTATGTCGGTTAATCGTAGCTCCTACAGTTCAATCTCAAACCTCGCTTGACCATGTATTCAGTATTTCAGCTTATCTATCAATACATGTTTATTACTTGGTCTTGCATTAGTTTATTCATGTCACGTGCATTATGTTCAGCCTACTTCAATTATTTTCCTATCCCATTTACTCAGTACTTTCAAAGTACTGATCGCATACATTCCTTTGCGCTATATTGTCTTATAATATAGGTTCCGACATTCAACATTCGGATCGCGCTAGTACGATCTCCTATCACATGAGTTGTAGTACTTTGGTGAGTTCTCATCATTCGGGGACTAGTTATCAGTGTTTCATTTTATGGTATTTTAGTTTCATGCTGTTGGAGTTAGTTGGGGGGCTTGTCCCAACAACTCATCTTATTTAGAGGCTTTTAGATAGTCAGTTAGATTAGGTTTTCAGTTTTATGAGTTTTATTCAGATATTTTCCCTTGGGCGTATTGCCAAATTTACTATCCAAATTATTAACTTCCGCATAAGTGATTTCCAAATTATTTCAGTATTTATAGTGTCATGCCAGGCTATGGGTTAGATTGGGGTCACTTGTGGCTCTAAGCACCGTGTTACGACTAGGGGGTAGTCTCGGGTCGTGACACCAAAACACTACCAATGTCAACAAAAGAGCTCAACCCAAAAACAAATGAAAATATCCAAGTCTGAAACAAATGGACAAGAACTAAATGGAGGACTCATGGCTACCTGAAAGGTGTAGCTCAACTTTGAGTCGGAATATGGTTTGCTTTAAAGCTGAGATCTTGATGCAATCATTGGAAAATGTTCTGCACTCAACGAAAAGAAGAGCACGTGTAGTATCAGTACACAAGAAACAATTGTGTATAGGTAGGATCATCGATCAACCTAAAATAAAGAATGTGAACACATAACAATAACTTGGTAAACAAGAACAACTATGAACCCCTACCAAATAATATGACCTCAAATATATGACACTTAGCCTTTTTCAACAATACCACAGGATTCAATTAATTACACGTCAATATAGACAACTACCCAAGTCAAGACAATGACTATCAGCATTAATCAAGTCAACAAATCATGACTCAACAATAATAAGTTACACCTTGACTCAATTACATAGGGAAGTAGACAACAAAGGAGATATACCAATCATTTGCAATTTAGCCCGAACTACTTAAGGATCCAACCCAATAATGACAATTACAATAATCCTAAACCCCAATTCACTCAAGGAACCATACATAACAAGTCCACAAATAAATTCAATCCACTCAAGGAACCATCACACTCACCAATACCTTGTACACACATGCTAAGGGTCTTATGGTCGCCTACTAGCCATGACTTGCAGGGAATGAGCTCTTGTCCATATACCAAAAATCCTAGACATCTAGTGTCTGCCAACTTTATATCAACCAATCTCGTGATGATGTCCAAATATCGGTACATTCCACAATAATAATATAAATTCCACGAAGATGTCCAACTGCCGGTACATCCCACAATAATCAACAAATATCACAAAAAACACAAACATAATAAGAAAATAACAACCACATTTGTACAATCAACAAACCTTTAATACCACTTCATTATATGTGATTAATACTTAGGATATCATTCAACGAATTACTTTCTTGAACATGTATTGTACTAAGTGTACGAAAAAATAGTTAACATACACACATAATTCAAGTTGGGTTTCAACTACATTAGACCATAACCTACCTCAATCCAAGCTTGCACCACTCTAATATGCTTGAGCCTTTCCTTTCCATACAATTTCGGCTTGGTTGTCGTCTAAAAGCAACAATACAAACGTAGTTCAGATAATGACCTAACACGTTCAAGGATTACAACCCAATCCCTTAACCTCAAGGTCAAATTCATGATCATTCATCCTACTTTAGGGTTTTCTATTAACATTTCACCTTAATCCTAATAATTTCATGAATATAATGGTGAGTTCTAAGCATGCAATCATAAATTTAAAATTTTTAACCAAAACCATGGGTTTTCCACCCAATTCACCTAGGTTAAGTTAAATCCTTCACAAAACCCAAAAATACTAGTAATTCTAAGGATTTATAATAAAAAAACTAGTTAATGGAATGGAATAACTTACCTTAACCAAGGAAATTGATGAGAATTGGGTTGACATTGCCCAAAATTGCCTCTTCCAGCCCTCTGACAAATGTGGAATAAAAACAACATTTTGGGGGTATTTTTTGCATTAATCAGTGTATATCCCACTATAGGGGCATCGGTATAGCGGGATCCATCCGCTATGACGGGATTGACCAAAACTGACTCTCGGTATAGAGGGAATATTCCTGCTATAATAATGCAGTGGTAGTAGCCTACCACCCTCTATAGTGGGGTAGGCGAGGCAGAAACTCAAGATTATTTCCAATTTTTCCATTTTTGAGAAACACCCTTAGATTTTGACATCCCAAATTAACTACTTTACGTCAAGTTTGATATCGGGAGTTTTACTAACCCGATTTCACTTCCAAAAGTTTATATGAACTCCTTATCATCTTAGATATCATAAAATTACCCCAATCACTTAAACCTTAATTAATATATTTTTGAATTACCCTAGATCATACCATACTCAGATTTTGCCCAAGACTAGACTAGCCTTAAATTTTTAACTCCCAATTTAGGGAAAACCTTAACCCGAATTTTAGAGCGCTAGACTTACCCGTAATGATGGAAAGGGTCATTATAATAGATACCAATTTACCCATCTTTCATCCCTGAATGATCAAATATGAAAAATAAGGCAAGTAAGAAGTAAGAGAGTACTTGTATTCTTAAATAAGTGAGAGTACTTATCCCGTATGTCCCTCTCCATTTCCCAAGTAGCCTCCTGAACCTGATGATGCTTTCATTGAACCTTTACAGACCTAATCTCCTTTGTTCTTAATTTTTGAACATCCCAGTTAAGAATTGCAACCGGCTCCTCCTTATATAAAATATTCTTATCTAGAAAAACCAAATCCCATTTAATGATATAATCACCATCCCTATGGTATTTCTTGAGCATTAACATATGGAATATCGGGTGGACCCCTTATAGGCTTGGTGGTAAATCCAACCTATAAGCTAACGGGCTCACATTGTCAAGAACCTCAAATGGACCAATATACTAAGTGTTAAGCTTACCCTTCTTGCCTAACCACATAACTCCCTTCATAGGAGATACTTTTAACAATACCTATTTTGGGTTGTCAACAACTTGTCTTGGATGAACCTCACCTTCTCCTGAGCGTCCTTCACCAATTCTGTGCCCAAAGGCTTCACATCACCAACTTCAATCCATCCTATGGGTGATCTACATCTTCTCCCATAAAGTGCTTTGAATGGAGCCATATCGATGCTAGAATGATAACTATTTTTGTGTGAAAACTCATGAAATGGTAAAAACTTATCCCAGTGACCACCAAAATCAATCACGCAAGCCCTTATTCTATCTTCAAGCACCTGAATAGTCCTCTCTGACTGCCCGTCAGTCTGAGGATGGAAAGCAGTGCTGAAATCAAGCTTAGTGCCCAACTCTTCATGTAACCTGTCCTAAAAAATAGAGGTGAATTACATACCTCTATCAGAAATAATGGAAATTGGCACCCCATGCAACCTTAATATCTTTTTAATATAAATCTTACCTAACTGCTTCGAGCTGTAGTCCATTCTAACTGAAATGAAATAGGTTGACTTGGTCAGCCTATCTATAATGACCCTAATGGATTCATGCTACTCCAAGGTCATTGGAATACCTGCTTCAAAATCCATGGCTATCCTCTCTCATTTCTACTCGAGAGAGGGCATTCTCTAAAGTGTCAAGGTACATATTGGTTTCACTCAGATGAATAGAATATCGAGAACCATGAGATGCTGCAAGCAAACCTCGAATCATATCACTAATTCAAGGCATGCACATATGTCCTCTTACCATCAACACACTACACGCATTAAGTGTGGCATCGGAATATTTACCACAAACCACTTTGTTCCAAATTTTATTCAGTTTCACATCTTTAAACTGTCTAGCCTTGATTTGATCAAGGAATGTTAACCTTACCTCTATAATAGCCAATACTACTTTCCTTTCTAAAACACCAAACTACATGAACTGCGATGCTAAAGTTTGAATTTCTCTAGCCAAGGGTCGCCTTGACACCCTCAAACAAGCAAAACTACCCATACTAACTGATTTTTGGCTCAATGTGTCTGCCACCACATTAGTCTTGCTCGGATGGTATTGGTTAGTCATATCATAATTCTTCAACAATTTCATCCACCTCATTTACCTCAAGTTCAAATCCTTTTGGGTGAAAACATGCTGTAAGTTGTGATGGTTTATAAACACTTCACACTTGACTCCATAAAGGTAGTGTGTCCAAATCATAAGTGCAAAAACCATCACTGCCAACTCCAAATCATGGGTCGAATAATTCTTTTCACGAGGATTCAATTGCCTTGAAGCATAGGCAATCACATTCTTGTCCTGCACTAACACATCACCCAAACTAAAGTGTGAAGCATTAAAAAACATAATAAAGTCCTTACCTTCGATTGGCAAGGCGAGAATGGGAGTTGTGGTCAACAGAGTCTTGAGCCTTTGAAATCTCTCCTCACACTTATCAGACCGTACAAATGACACCTCCTTCCTAGTCAACTTTGTCAAGTAAGTAGCAATTGAGGCGAAGTTCTTGACAAACCTGCGATAGCAGCTAGCAAGACCCACAAAACTTTGAACCTCAGTCACAAAGCTAAGCTGAACCCAACTCTTGACATCCTCAATCTTTTGGAGATCTACCATCACCCTCTTTTCTGAAACTACATGCCCCAAAAAGGCAATCGAAGACAACTAAAATTCGCATTTAAAGAACTTAGCATAGAGTTGTTTCTCCTTTAAAATCCCCAAAACAATTCAAAGATGACCTGTATGCTCCTACTTACTCTTGGAGTAAACCAAAATGTCATCAATAAAAATAATTACAAATAAATCCAAGAAAGACTTAAAACTACTATTCATTAAACTAATAAAGGTTGTCGATACATAGGTCAACATGAAGGACATCACTAAGAACTCTTTGATGCCCCTCCAGGTTATTTTTTGTATTTAAACATTATTTTGATGTTTAGAGCTTTCCCATAGCTGCCCTAAGTCATTTATGACTCGATGGTGCTGGCAGTTTGGTTACCGGGCAGTTCGTTTGGTTTTTAGAGCCAATACTCTGGTTTGAAGTCGACGTTTTACAAATTTGGCTACCAGGCCTAAACTCTAGGTAAACGACCTCGTATACAAATTCTAAAAATTCCATCATCTCTAGAACATTTATTTTAGGCTAGCGGGTCTATTGGTTCGGGTCCCGAGGCTTTCAAACTCATTTTGGGCTATTGGGTGGAAAGTGATGTAAATTACCATGTGGGTATGGGACCCACATTTCATCGAAATGACCCCGAATGGAAATTTTGGATTTTTCCATTGAGTTTGGAATGTCAAATTTGATAGGTATCATAGTTTGTTTGTGTTCACGGGGTTCTGAATTAATCCTGAGGACCCGTTGGAAACTTGGAAAAATATTGCCTTGATGCTGCTTTAGCTGGTGCAAAGGCTTAAGCGGCCAAAAGCGGATTGGGCACCACTTTAGTGATTGGATCCTTGGACCCACATGTTCTCTTAAGCAGAGGCTTGTCCTCTTTAGCGGTGACCCCTTAAGCGGCACCTGCAGAGCATTTAATCTCCTTTCACCCATTTTTCTCTCATATTTTCTAAATGTAAGAGCATAAAAGCTCTAGAGAGATAGTGGGATAGAAGGGGAAATCCTTGGGTGTTCAAGGGATCTTGGAGTGTTCGTTAACATCATTTTCCTCGTCTAAATCTTTGTAAGTTTCGTCTAATTTCTTGGTAAATTCTCCGTTTAAGCCCAAAATCCTAGCTAACTTTGTGGATTAATTTTGGGTAATGTGACACTCAGAATTCACCCATTATTGAGGGTAAATAATCCTTGAGCTTTGAGGGACATTTTCAATAGTTCAAATTGTGATTCCGTAAGGGGGCCTCACATTAGATTTTCGACTCGATTTTGGACCCGACGCATTTATATGCAATATGGGTATTGTTATTCTCGTATTGATGAGTAGATTGTTATTTTGATAGTATGACATCATGCGGAGGCTTCTCAAAAAAGAAAGGATCCACTTTAGTGGACTTTATCGAGCTTTCTTTGGCGTCCAGGTAGGCTAGGCTTACCTTACTTATAGATTGAACTTAGTTATGGTATTAGTATGATATTATGCTAGTTTGAGGTTGGAATTTATGGTTGATTTTTTAGTTATTAAAAGTTGGATTATTTGGTTGATTTGAGGGCCGTTTTGGAGGTAGAATCGTCTCAATTACCCTTTCCTTAGGTAAGTTGATGCTTTAAGGTTGGGATATCACTCTTTGCTCCTTGTAGACTTAGGAGGCCTTTTTTTGCAACAATAATCTTAATCTTGAGCCTTTGACTACCTAGTATATACATAGTACGGGGTTAGGTTAATGATCTTAAGATTATTTAAAGATTGGTTCGAGTCTGGCACATTCTATTGATTTATGGTATTTAAAGACTGGTTCAAATCTGGCACATTTTATTGACTTATGGTATTTAAAGACTGGTTCAAGTCCGACACATTCTATTGACTTATGGTATTTAAAGACCTGTTCGAGTCTGGCACATTCTATTGATTTATGGTTTTTAAAGACCGGTTCGAGTTCGGCACATTCTATTGATTTATGACACTTAAAGACCGGTTCGAGTCTGACACATTCTATTGATTTATGGCCTTTAAAGACCGGTTTGAGTTTGGCATACTCTATCTATTTATGGAACTAAATTGCTGGTTTGAGTCCGGCACTTGTGGTGAGTTATAAGGAGGGAAATCTAGTTCAATTCCGGTGTCTATGGGTTATTTCATGGTATTTTGGTACTGGTTCAAGTACGGTGAATTGTGGTTCGGAAGGGATTCATGAGTATGGTAATGGTACATTCCTGGATTGCATCCATCGGGCTTATGGGGGTCCATTTAGATTACTCTTCTCCTGTTTGTATCCTTTAGGCTTATGGGGGCCTAGTTGGGTTGTAATAGCTACTTTAATCGCGTGTTTCTTTATTTATTTACCTATTTTAGAGCATGTTCTCAGATTTGCCCCTCTCCCTTGACTTATTTTACATCCTCGCATTTTATTATACTTTTATTATAATTTAACTCAGTCGGCTGATGATGCCTACTGAGTACCCGTTGTTTTGGTACTCATACTACACTTCTACATCTTTTTTGGTGCAGATCCGAGTACCAGCCACCGCCGTTGATATTCTAGTTAGATATCTACAGGTCTCGAAGATAGGGTGAACTTTTAGAGCCTTAGTTGATCCCCTCTCCTTCCCTTATTTTTGGACAGTCTTTCATTTCGAGACTACATATGTATTGATACTATTAGTACTCTTATTATTTTTTCTAGTGGATCTTGTACCGGCCTTACCAGGTCGTGGGATTCATTTGGTTCTTCTCTCACTGTTATTTAGTCTTATATTTTTGTACTTATAGTTATGCGGAGGATTTGTGTTCTTTTTTTTATTCTTCCACCATTGCGCCCATTACTTGTTGTTTCGGGCTAAGGCTTGGCTTACCTGCTGGTGGGACATAGAAGGTACTATCATGACTTAAAAATTGGGTCGTGACAAACTTCTAATGCCCATACTGAGTCCTGAAAGTTGTCTTGGGTATATCCTCAGGCCGAATCTTTAGTTGATGATAACCTGACCTCACGTCTATCTTTGAGAAAATTGAAGCACCCTGCAACCGATCAAAAAGATCATCTATCTGGGCCTAAGGATACTTATTCCTGATGGTAACCTTATTCAACTGTCTGCAGTCAATACACATTCTCATGTCACCGTCCTTTTTCTTAACAAATAACACTGGAGCACTCCAAGGCGAAGCACTAGGATGAATGAATCCCTTATCAAGCAACTCCTGCAACTAAGTCTTGAGTTCTCTCAACTCAGTCGGAACCATTCGATAGGGAGGAATAGAAATTGGGAGAGTGTCCAGGTTTAGATCAATGCAAAAGTCAATGTCCCGATTCGGAGGCATACCATGCAAGTCTATGGAAAATACCTCCTGAAATTTTGACACCATGAGAACTGACTAAATAGAATTGGACTCTACACTCACATCCCGATGATGTGCTAGAAATGCCGAACACCCCTTCTTGACTAACTATCCAGGCCGAATAAAAGATATAATTTTCACCGGCCCCAGCTTATACACACCTTCCCATTCTAGATTGTCCATCCTAAGTATCACTAAAGTCATAGTCTTAGCATTACAATTCAGAACAATATGATACCTGAATAGCCAAGTCATACCCAAGATGATATCCAAGATTATCAAATCTACCCAAGTCTGGAAACATATAAATAAAATAGAACAAGTAAGATACATATAGGTCACTACCATAGAGTCTCCAACCAGAGTAGACACATATATAGAAGTGTCAACCATATCACTAACCATGTCCAATCCCAAGGCAAATTTAATAGATACATAAGAATAAGTGAAACTCGAATAAAAAAAACAATAACCATCCGGTAACAGATGAGAATAGTATATGTAATGATAGCATTGGAAGCCCCGGCCTCGGTCTTGCCTGGAAAGGCATAACAATGAGCTCTATTATCAATCTGTACAACCTTCTTAGAAGGCTGTGCACTACCTCTCCTATATTACCACCACCTCAATTTTCACTATGGCCTCCCTAATGATTACCCCGCCCACCTGATGTACGACCTCTACCATTACCTCTGCTACCTCTACCATCATGAAACATAACTCTAGCCCGCTGCTGCCCCTGAAAACCAGCCAGTCTTTGCGGACACTCTCTCTTGAAGTTCCCCATAGCACCATAAGTATAACAACCTCGTTCTAGAGAAGGCCTGTTAGCCAATTAATAAGAAGCCCCTTGGTTTCTCACAACTGAGTGGCCCTTGACTAACCCACTATAGAAGCAAGCAGCTATGACTGAATAAGGCTAGCCGTATAGGCCTGATGGATATGACCCCTAGAGTAAGAACCACCAAAGTTACTCGAATTACGGGATTTCTTTACTAATACCTTAGCCTGACCTACTTGCTTGAATCCTTCTACCTTCTTCACATAATCAACAACATCATTGAAGGTCTTTCCAGCAGAAGTCATATGCACAGACAAAACCTGCAAGTCAGTGTTCAAACCCTTTATAAACAACCAAATCCTCTCCTCTTCTGTACTAAGTAACTGAGTAGCATAACGGGACATGGCATAAAACTTAGCCTCATAGGCTACAACAGACGTATTTCCCTATTCAAGGGCCATAAACTCATCCTTCTTGCGATCATGAAGAGTACAGATACATACCAAAAATAAGGTATGGAATTGAGCCCATGTCAATGGAGGTAAAGCTAGAGACCAACATTCCATATAAGCCCTCCACCATTGCTTTGCATCACCTTATAGTTGGAAGGTCATAAACTCAACACCATGCTGCTCTACAATACCCATTTTATGCAGCCTCTCATAGCAATCAACAATGAACTCGAATGCATCCATAGTCTCAGAACCAATAAAAGTAGGAGGTTTCATTTTCACGAACTTGGTCAGCATGTCATGCTCAGTCCCAGTCATGATAGGACCCAACACCGGGAGAGGAAAAATCTCATTTTCTAAGGCCTCACCCATTCGAGGAGCAATAGTGCAGTCGACTGAGGACTTGGAAACTCATAAATAGGCATAACAAGAGTGGCTCTAGTACTTACCAGCTCACTCAAAAAGGAAACACTGCTAAAAAAAGACCAAAAAGTGACGGACAAAAGCGACTGACTACATCATTTTTTTTTTTCAAAATTGACGAAAAAGCGACGCAGTCACTTGTGTCGTAAAAAGGCTCGACGATTTTTAAAAATGACGGACAACATTGTTTTTTGAAGATTTTTATTTTATTTTTTTCCAGAAATTGCGACGCTGTCCGTCGTTTTTTGTTCTTCATGTGAAGAATAAATGATGAACAAAAAGCGACGGATAGAGTTATTTTTTAGATTTTTTTAAAAAAAAAATTCCAGAAATTGCGACGCTTTTCGTCGCTTTTATGAAGAACAAATGAAGAAAAAAAGCGACGAACAACGTCGTTTTTTAGATTTTTTTCCAGAAAATGCGACGCTGTCTGTCGATTTTTGTTCTTCATATGAAGAACAAATGAAGAAAAAAAGCGACGGACAGCGTCGATATTTTTTTTTTCTTAAAAAAAATTAAATTGAAAAGCGACGGACACCGTCACATTTCTGGAATATTTTTTAAAATAATTTCAAAAAAGCGACGAACAAAAGTGACACTATTCATCGCTTTTCTGCATATTTTTTGGATGCAGAAAACTGCATTTTCTACATCCCACCTGTCAAATAAAAATGCAATTCAATATGTATAGGCCCAAGCAACACCCATTACGCTTATAACACATAATACTAGTCAATAACACTTAAACAATTAATCCAACAACATTCAAAACACTAAACAGTCAATCCAACAACATCTAAAACATTTAAACAATCGTAAAAGTTTTCAAAAAGTTAAAAGTTAAGTTCAAGAATGTCTAAAAAGTGTCTAGAAGCATCGAATCCAATAACACTAAGGAGTAGCCCCAACTAACTCCTCGTCACTCTTTGTGTCTTCTTCACTACTTGAATTGGGTGATGGAGAACGATGACGACGACGACGAGCCATGCTAGCCATTTGTTTTTTTAAGTTCCTCGACTGTGTTGCATGTGATATCATTTTGAGCAACGAATTGTGCTAAGGCACGTGTAAGCTGTGCAACCTGCTGCGACATAGCATCAAGCTAAACACCTTCAATTGCCTCTGCCTGGCATGAGAAACCAACCCCTTCCAATCCTAAACGGATGCATCCCAATTCATTTCGAAAGATCATCTCATAGACTTTCCCCTTTTGTTTTCCCCCTGCCACTTTTTCAGTCCAAATTTGAGTAGCTTCTTTCTGTGAAGGTGCGGTTGGACTGAACTCAGACAAGTAGCATTTATAATCGTTCTGCATATTAAAAAAGAAATGTTAGAAGATTTTACTATTACTAAGCAAGGTGGAGCATAACGTAGAAAAGAACAACTACTTTGTAAGTAGATTTTACTTTGTGAGTAAATTTTTAAAACTTACATTGGCATTTTTAGCCCTTGGGTCAACCCATACATCCGGGTCTGAAACTTTCATCTTTTTCCTTAAATGTGTTCGTTCGAAGACCTCAAGTTGAGTCGGTTCACGACCCAAAGCTTTTGTCTGCAACAAAAAATAAATAAACATAATCAAGTAGTATTTAATGAACTTTATATAAACATGTAAATTAGAAACTAAGGTTATTACTTACCATTTACCGAATTATGGTCTCGACACTCTTTGCACCCCCGATGTGTAATGAGCCACCTTTTAAACTAGCTCTGGCTTGCTTATTTTTCTCAGACAATGACTTGTATTTAGGAGAATCCCAAATAACACGCATGTCATCATACACTTCTTTAAGAAGCCATTCTTTTGCATTTCCCTTATGCCTAATACGTTCAAGCCAACCTTTTAGCCTCGGTCCAGCATGATTTTCAAAAAATAGCAGACATGACTTTATTGTGCTTTCGTAACCAAGTACACATAGTCTGAAAATCAATTGACTAGCATTAGATGATATATATATATTAAAATTAAAGTTAACTAAATAACAATTAAATTCAATATACCTTAAACTCATTAAACATGGCTTGTCGATATCTCTCTGTAATCTCCCTCCAACTGACCCAAGGTTGCGAATAAAGCCTCCTAACACTCTCCCTTACAACTTTATTAACTTCTTTTGATGAGGGATACCACCTGTAAAAAAATAATAAATATGTCAACTCATAAATATTTAATTAATAAAGATAAAAAAAAATTAAAAAGACCTATCAATTAAGAAAATAAACTTACGATGATCCATCAGGCTCCATGAACACTCTACCAAGCCTATCCGTATCACCAGGTACTAGTCCGATCAGATCCACATCAGTATAATCATCTACGGGCGGAGGTGGAGGTACAGATCCAGATGTAGATGCTACTCTCGGGTGTATATAATGCTTAGTCAATGGGAGAGTAGAAGACTGTGTGTCAGAGTCAGAGCTATCTCTAAGCCTCAATCCTGAGAGATGGGGGGATGAATCGTCGGGGGATGGAGTAGCAGATGATAATCTCGAAGTCCTTATATCTGTAGGACTAATAGTATATGAAGCAAAAATGTGTAGATGTTGTGATTGCTTTCTGGGACCGTGAAAATCTGCAGGATTTCCAGTGCCATAGGGTCATAAGACCGCCCTGATGAAGAAGTGTGCATCCATGGCTGGGATGAAAGTCGACCAGGAGTATCATTAGGGTCTATAGGCGTCCTAGATTTCTTCTTAGCAATTGATTTCTAACTCTTATTAGTACGAGGTCGATCTTCATCACCACCAGATGTCATCTGTATGCAAGTTTACATTAAAACGTATAAAAAAATCATTAGTATTAACAAATAATTAGTGGTAACAAAAAAAACTAACATGCTAGTCTATATTCTTCCAATCTTCCTCCTCGCATGTTTCATTTCCATCATTCTCCCATTCTTCCTCTTCAGTTATTTCATTTTCATCATTCCATTCTTCCTCCCAGAATGATTCATTTCCCTCATTTATTTCTTCATCAATATTTTTCATGGCAATGATCTCATCATCAGAACTTTTTCTAAAATGCGTGAGAATGTTCTAAATTATTTTCCAACTCAGCATTCACTGTTTGATCAACAACTGCGACTTCATTCTAGTATGCCACAACTAACACATTCGCAATCTCAATTCTCCCCACAGGCTTAGTCTTTATAACTACCCACCAATTGGTTTTATCTCTACACAATGGATATGTAGCGTAATATACCTGCCTGGCATTTTGTGCAATGATAAAAAGGATCATAGCGATTATATTGCCTCGTGTGCTTAACTTCAATTATATTATGTTGCTGATTTACCTTGGTACCTCTATGTGATGGATCAAACCATTTGCACCGAAATAGTATTATCTTCTTTTTTGGCCAACCAAGGTACATAACTCCAATAATCTCTTGTATGACACCAAAATATTCAACGATTTGGCCGTTACCATCAACATCACCTTGAACGCACACGCCGCTGTTATTAGTTTTCTTATACTTAGAAACTTCTTCAGTTTGAAACTTGAAACCATTCACACAATATTTATTCATCGTATGAATTTGATTTCCAGTCCCAAATGCAACATCTCTCACCAATTGTAAATGTTCGATGGTACTATATTCATCCAAAACCTACATATCGTTAATCCAAAATATAAAGTTTTATTAAATGACATATAGTTTTAGTAAATGCATATATGAATTTTCATATTCATTCAGCCAATTGGAAAACTTTGTATATATGGCATCATTACCCCATGTCCTTATGAATAAACTGTTAAGTGTACATCATTGAGATTTTTCATTAGTTAAGTGTCCTTACCAAATTCATGTAATTCGATAACACAATTAACACTTACTCAAGATATGGTTGAATCTCGGGATAATTGAGCAAAACATATGTCATAGCAGATTTTCTTTCCATACCAGTGAAGGCTCGCGTATCACGATTTTTAGATCCTTTGCCTAATTGATTAAAAATTGAAATTAGTGGACACATAGGATCAACATCTCCTTCATCATTGAGATTGGGCCTATTTCTCTTACATGGCACTTCATTCCCAAAGTAGTACGAACAAAAATAAGCAGATTCTTTTGCAAGATAACCTTCACAAATTGATCCTTCAATCTTTCCCCTTTGCTTTATAGTTTGTTTGTACTCTTCAATTTTTTTTCATAAATGTATCTTATTTAGTTAAATAATATTTTTAAAAAACTATAGCATTAATCAAAAGAAAATGTACCCCTCGCCTCGATACATCCATCTCATTTGAACTGGCCCCTAAAGACGTGCCTCTTCTACAAAGTGAATTGGAAGATGCTCCATCACATAAAAAAATACACATGGGAAAGATCTTCTTTAACTTAGTGGTGATGAAGGGAATATTCTACTCCATTCTGTCCAAACTACTCTCCAACAACTTTTCGAAACATAAATCTTTGAAGAACAAACTTATATTAGTGATTGGATTCCATATCCTCTTGGGAAGGTGGCTAAATGCGATAGGAATCAGGGTTACCATGAAAACATGACAATCATGACTTTTCATACCAATCAATTTTCCTTCTTCCATATCTGTTCGTTTTCCTAAATTTGAAGCATAGCCCTCGGGCATTCTCAAATTCTTAACCCACTCACATATTTCTCGTTTCTCATCCAATATGAATGAAAAACTAGCCTTGGGCTTAAACAACTTACCATTTTCTTTTTCTTTCAACCACAACTCTTTTCTCTTGTAATATTGCTTTATGTCCATTCTAGCTTTTGCATTGTCTTTTGTCTTTCCCTTAACATCCATGACTGTGTTGAACAAATTATCAAAATAATTTTTTTCAATATGCATCAGATCAAGATTATGTCGTAGTTTATTGTCCCCCCAATACGACAACTCCCAAAATATGCTTTGTTTGGTCCAATTATGTTCAACACCATATCTGGGAAGTCTAGAAGGTGGATCATCTGTAACTTTAGGCAAATTACAAACTCTTTCCCAAATCTGATGCCCTGATAGTGATGGAGGTGGCGGATCATTCTCAATCTTATTCTTTCTGAATGTATTTTTCATCTTTATAAACTCGTGGTCCATTGACAAGAACTGACGGTGACAATCAAACCAACAATTTTTTTGACCATGCTTTAAAGTGAATTCTTTACTATTTTTCATGCAATACGGGCAAACAAATTTTTCGGCAGTCATCCGACCAGACAACATCCCATATGCAGGAAAATCCCTAATAGTCCACATTAAATTAGCATGCATAACAAAATGCTGCTTAGTTGATATATCATATGTCACTACACCTTCATACCATAATTGTAGTAACTCATCTATCAATGGCTGCAGATAAACATCAATCAAACTTTTTGGATTACGAGGACCAGGAATAATACAACTTAGAAATATGTAGGGACTTTTCATGCACATTTCAGGCGAAAGATTATATGGAGTAATAAATACAGGCCAACAAGAATAAGGTGCACTAGAATTAGAGAATGGTGTGAAACCATCTGCACACAAGCCCAATCTAACATTTCTTGGTTCTCTAGCAAAATCAGGATAAGTTCTATCGAAATACTTCTAAGCTTCTCTATTCGATGGATGAGACACGACACCTGGTGGCCTTCTATTTTCATCGTACCATCTCATATGTGGGGCAAAACTCATTGAAGCATACAACCTCCTTAACCTAGGTATAAGAGGTAAATAGTACATTGCCTTAATCGGAACCATCTTTGCACTGGGAGTCCTCTTATAACGAACATGTCCACAAAACTTACAATTATCTAATTCAGCATCATTCTAATAGAACAACATGCAACCATTCATACAATAATGGATTCTATTATATGGCAATCCCAACTTAGAAACCAATTTCTTTGCCTGATAAAAATTTTGAGGTATGTTCAACTCCGGGTTAACTAGTTCACCCAAAAGACCAACCATAGAGTCCATAGCAGATTGAGCAACATTCCAATAGGATTTGATACTCATTAGTCTAACTATAATAGACAAAGCAGAATGACGACTCCCTTTACATAGTGGGTGACTGGCCTCTTCTAATTGTTGATAGAAGCGTCTTGCTTCTTCTAAATTATGTTCTGGTTCCATACCATCCCCAATCCCAAAGGCATCATTGACCATTTCATGAACTCTATCATCATGTTGTACCCTATCGTGTTGAACTCTAGCATGTTGAATCCTAGCATGTCGACCATGTACAAGCATGTCATATTCATCCTTAGGCAACGAATTATAAAATATACCATTCAAACCATCTATCTCTCCGTGATCGACCCACACAAAATATCTTGGCTTAAATCCATTAGGACAGAGATGAGTCATAACTATATCTGGTTGAAAAAACTTCATGCACCTACATGAACTACAAGGACACCTAACCACCCCACTTTTTTGAAACAAGTCTAGTGACATTGCATGAACGATAAATCCTCTAACACCATTAAGATATTGGGGTTTTAAACCCCAACTAGTTTCATAATACATATCATACATCCACAAACGATGATCCATCTACAAAAATATAGATATTCAATTATAAATTTGCATTTCCAAGTCACTAGTTCACAACTTCAATTCACTAAACATTCAGTCACTAGTTCACAACTTCAATTCACAAGTTAATATTTTCAAGTCACTAGTCCACAACTTTTATTTCACTAAACACTTCATATTTATTAAGTCGCTAGTTAGCATTTTTTAAGTCACTAGTTTATACTTTCAAGTCAATAGTTCATAATTTCAATTAACTAAACACTTCACAATTTTAAGCACTACTTCACTTAACCATTTTCAAATCAATAATTCACATTTCAAGTCACTACACTTTAACCATTTTCAAGAAACAAGTTCACAATTTCAATTCACTACATTTAACCATTTTCAAGTCACTACACTTAACCATTTTCAACTCACTAATTCACATTTCAAGTCAATACACTTAATCATTTTCAAAAAACAAGTTCACAGTTTTAAGTCACTACACTTAACCATTTCAAGAAACAAGTTCACAATTTCAAGTCAATACACTTAACCATTTTCAAGTCACTAATTCACATTTCAAGTCACTACACTCAACCATTTTCAAAAAACAAGTTCACAATTTCAAGTCACTACACTTAACCATTTTCAAGTCACTAATTCACAATTTGAAGTCACTACATTTAACCATTTTCAAGTCACTACACTTAATCATTTTCAACTCATTAATTCACATTTCAAGTCACTACACTTAATCATTTTTAAAAAATAATTTCACAATTTCAAGTCACTACACTTAACCATTTTCAAGTCACTAATTCACATTTCAAGTCACTACACTTTAACCATTTTCAAGAAACAAGTTCACAATTTCAATTCACTACATTTAACCATTTTCAAGTCACTACACTTAACCATTTTCAACTCACTAATTCACATTTCAAGTCACTACACTTAACCATTTTCAAAAAACAAGTTCACAATTTTAAGTCACTACACTTAACTATTTCAAGAAACAAGTTTACAATTTCAAGTCACTACACTTAACCATTTTCAAGTCACTAATTCACATTTCAAGTCACTTCACTTAACCATTTTCAAGTCACTAATTCACATTTTAAGTCACTATATTTAACCATTTTCAAAAACAAGTTCACAATTTTAAGTCACTACACTTAACCATTTTCAACTCACTAATTCACATTTCAAGTCACTACAATTAACTATTTTCAAAAAACAAGTTCACAATTTTAAGTCACCAAACTTAACCATTTTCAAAAAACAAGTTCACAATTTCAAGTCACTACACTTAACTATTTTCAAAAAACAAGTTCACAATTTTAAGTCACTACACTTAACCATTTCAAGAAACAAGTTTACAATTTCAAGTCACTACACTTAACCATTTTCAATTCACTAATTCACATTTCAAGTCACTACACTTAACCATTTTCAAGTCACTAATTCACATTTCAAGTCACCATATTTAACCATTTTCAAGAAACAAGTTCACAATTTTAAGTCACTACACTTACCATTTCAAGAAATAAGTTCACAATTTCAATTCACTACATTTAACCATTTTCAAGTCACTACTCTTAACCATTTTCAACTCACAAGTTCACGTTTCAAGTCACTACACTTAATCATTTTCAAGAAACAAGTTCACAATTTTAAGTCACAACACTTAATCATTTTCAAGAAACAAGTTCACAATTTTAAGTCACTACACTTAACCATTTCAAGAAACAAATTCACAATTTCAAGTCACTACACAACTATTTTCAAGTCACTAATTCATATTTCAAGTCACTATACTTAACCATTTTCAAAAAATAAGTTCACAATTTCAAGTCACTACACTTAACCATTTTCAAGTCACTAATTCACAATTTGAAATCACTACACTTAACCATTTTCAAGTCACTACACTTAACCATTTTCGACTCACTACTTCATATTTCAAGTCACTACACTTAAACATTTTCAAAAAATAAGTTCACAATTTAAAGTCACTACACTTAACCATTTTCAAAAAACAAGTTCACAATTGTAAGTCACTACACATAACCATTTCAAGAAACAAGTTCACAATTTCAAGTCACTACACTTAACCATTTTCAACTCACTAATTCACATGTCAAGTCACTACACTTAACCATTTTCAAAAAACAAGTTCACAATTTTAAGTCACAAAACTTAACCATTTCAAGAAACAAGTTCACAATTTCAATTCACTACACTTAACCATTTTCAAAAAACAAGTTCACAATTTTAAGTCACAACACTTAACCATTTCAAGAAACAAGTTCACAATTTCAATTCACTACATTTAACCATTTTCAACTCAGTAATTAACATTTCAAGTCACTACACTTAACCATTTTTAAAAAACAATTTCACAATTTCAAGTCACTACACTTAACCATTTTCATGTCACTACACTTAACCATTTTCAAGAAACAAGTTCACAATTTCAAGTCACTACATTTAGCCATTTTCAAGTCACTAATTCACATTTCAAGTCACTACACTTAACCATTTTCAAAAAACAAGTTCACAATTTCAAGTCACTACACTTAACCATTTTCAAGTCACTAATTCACCACCACATTTAACCATTTTCAAGTCACTACACTTAACCGTTTTCAACTCACCAATTCACATTTCAAGTCACTACACTTAACCATTTTCAAAAAACAAGTTCACAATTTTAAGTCACTACACTTAACAATTTCAAGAAACAAGTTCACAATTTCAAGGCACTACACTTAACCATTTTCAACTCACTAATTCACATTTCAAGTCACTACACTTCATCATTTTCAAAAAACAAGTTCACAATTTTAAGTCACTACACTTAACCATTTCAAGACACAAGTTCACAATTTCAATTCACTACATTTAATTATTTTCAACTCACTAATTCAAATTTCAAGTCACTACACTTAACCATTTTCAAGTCACTAATTCACATTTCAAGTCACTACACTTAACCATTTTCAAGAAACAAGTTCACAATTTCAATTCAATACATTTAACCATATTCAAGTCACTACACTTAACCATTTTCAAGTAACTAATTCACATTTCAAGTCACTACACTTGATCATTTCAAGAAACAAGTTCACAATTTCAAATCACTACACTTAACCATTTACAAGTCACTAATTCACATTTCAAGTCACTACACTTAACCATTTTCAAGAAACAAGTTCACAATGTCAAGTCATTACATTTAACCATTTTCAAGTCACAAGTTCACATTTCAAGTCACTACACTTAACCATTTTTAAGAAACAAGTTCACAATTTTAAATCACTACATTTAACCATTTTCAAGTCACAAGTTCACATTTCAAGTAGCTACACTTGACCATTTTCAAGACACTAATTCATATTTCAAGTCACCATACACTTAAACCATAGTCAAGTCACAAGTTCACATTTCGAGTAACTAACCTTAACCATTTTGAAGACACTAATTCACATTTCAAGTTACTCCACTTAATCATTTTCAAGTCACTAATCAACATTTCAAGTAACTAGACTTAATCATTTTCAAGTCACTAATTCACATTTCAAGTAACTACACTTAACCATTTTCAAGAAATAAGTTCACAATTTCAAGTCGCTACATTTAAACATTTTCAAGTCACTAGTTCAAATTTTCAATTCTAGTATAAGTCAAACAATTCAATAAAGCAAATAAGTAGAGGCGTCTCATGTTCCTCTCACACCATATAATCATCACAAAACCTATGGCTTTCAAAGCCTTCTACAGTAAATAATCCCATCATAACACTACATTTAGGGACTTCAATATAAGAAAATAGAGAGTAATCAACTTACCTTTACTTGGTTGTTGTTGTTGTCGTTGGTGAGATAAGGAGCGGAGAGATGGATGTTGTTGATGTTGGCTGTTGCTTCTGTCTCACGCGGCTGCTGCTGCTGTCCCACGCGGCTGCTGTTGCTGTCACGCTTAGCGGCTGCGGCTGTTGCTGTCAGTGGCGGTTGTTGCTGCTGTCCGTTGGCTGCTGCGGCGGCTGCTGTTGTCCGTCGGCGGCGTTACTAGAGTAGATTAGCGTGAGAGAGAGAGAGTTGTTGGATATTTGAGAGAATGAAAATAAAAGAAAGAGATAGAGAGAGATGTTAGTCTTGCCCTAATTATATGGGAGACTAAAAAGTTGACTAAAAAAGCGACGGACAAAATCGACATTGTCCGTCGATTTTTTTTAAAAAAAATATATCTATATGATTAATTTTTTAAAATATAAAAATTATTTATTTATTACTAAATTAAAAATATCAAAAATCGATGGACAGTGTTGTTTTCATAAACTTATTTTTTATTTATTTTTAACGAAACCGACTCTGTCCATTGCTTTTAGTAAAAAATAAATTAAAAAAGCGACAGACAACGTCATTTTTTCTAAAAATAAATTTTCTTTTTTAAAAATATAATAGCGACGTTGTCCATCGATGTTTGTAAAAATAAATAAAAATTTAATTTAAATTTAAAAAGCGACGAATAGCGTCGCTTTTCTAAAATTAATTTTCTTTTTTTAAAAATTAATAGCGACGCTATCTGTCATTTTTATTAAAAAAAATATATATAAATTACTTATTAATTGTTTGGCACAATAATCCGCAAAAATAAGTGACGGACATTGAGACGCTGTCCATCTATTTTAATAAAAAATAAATAAAAATTTAAAATAAACTAAAAAATGACGGATGGAGTTGCTTTTTTGGAGCGACGCAGTCCGTCGCTTTTTTGTCCGTCATTTTTTTGCCTTTTTTTAGTAGTGAAAACACCTGTTGAATCATCTCAGAAGACATCAGAGGAAGAGATGCACCACCAACTGGTGCTGCCTCCTCTTATTCCATAACATCCTTATTCACAAACTTCTTATACTAATCCTGGAGTGGGGGAGGCATATCAAATCTCTGACGAGCTGGATTAGCTACCACTCGAGTTCCACCCTTGGTGGGTGTTGCTCTACATCTCCTTCTTCTCCTACCCCTTCCTCGACCTCGAATAGTCGGTTCTGCAGCTGGATCTGCTAGTGCGGGGGCTGCTGCTCTAGCTCCATTAGTTCTAGTGTTCACCATCTGTAGATAAAAGTATGAAGAGGTCAGATACGAATTTGGATCGCCAAAACCAATTGGAATTAAGTTATAGCACGAAAGAAAGAAAGAAAGTGATAATTTCCTAAAGTCCAATAGCCTCTCAAAGAAAAGCACATATGTCTCCATACCATTCTGCAATACTCTATTGGACACATATTGGTACAATACGATCAATGAACCTAGGGCTCTGATACCAACTTTGTCATGACCAAAACCCATCGTAAGTGACACTCACACTAATCCTCCGGTGAGAGAACCATTTAACTCAAACTATCTAGACCCAACACTCAACCAAATTTTAGATAAACCAATCACTTCATTAAATAATCCAATATCTCAAAGTGTTCTAGTAATAATATCAAATGCGGAAATAAAATAAATGTCTAAAATAACCCAAGAACCTTAAAGTCATCGTACCAAAATACTACCAATGTCAATATAATGGTTCAACCCAAAAACAAATGAAAATATTCAAGTTCAAAACAAATGGACAAGAACTAAATGGAGGACTCATGGCTGCTCGAAAGGTGTAGCTCACCCTTGAGTCGGAATATGGTCTGCTTTAAAGCTGAGGTCTCGATGTAGTCACCAAAAAATGCTATGCACTCAAAAAAAGGCAAAGCATGTTTAGTATCAGTATATAAGAAATAACAGTGTACTGGTAGGGTCATCAGCCAACCTAAAATAAAGAATATGAACACATAACCATAACTTAGTAAGAAAGAACAACCATGAACATCTACCAAACAACCTTACCTCAAGTATGTGACACTTAGCCTTTTTCAAAAACACCACAGGATTCAGTCAAGTACAAGTCAATATAGATAACTACCCAAGTCAAGACCATGACTACCAGCATTAATCAAGTCAGCAAATCATGACTTAACACTAATAAGTTACACCTTGCCTCAATTACATAGGTAAGTAGACAACAAAGGAGATATACCAATCATTTGCAATTTAGCCCAGACCACTCAATGATCCAACTCAACAGTGACAATGACAATAATCCTAAACCCAGTTCACTCAAGGAACCATACATAACAAGTCAACAAATATACCCAGTCTACTCAAGGAACCGTCATACTCACCAATACCTTATACACACATGCTAAGGGTCTTTTGGTCGCCCACTAGCCATGACCTGTAGAGGATGAGATTTTGTCCATGTACCAAAAATTCCAGACATCTAATGCCTGCCAACCTTATATCAACTAATCCCGTGAAGATTTTCAAATATAGGTACATTTCACAATAATAATATAAATCCCGTAAAGATGTCCAAATGTCGGTACATCCCACAATAATCAAAAGATATCACAACAACCACAACCTTGATGAGAAAACAACAACCATACTTGAAAAATCAATAAGTCTTTAATACCACTCCATTATAGGTGATTAACACTTAGGATATCATTCAATAAATTACTTTCTTGAACATGCATTGTAACAAGTATACTAAGAAACAATTAACATGCACACATAATTCAAGTTAGGTTTCAACTACGTTAAACCATCACCTACCTTAATCCAAGCTTGCACCACTCTAATGAGTTTGAACCTTCCCTTTCCATGTAATTTTGGCTTAGCTGTGGTCTAAAAGCAATAATACAAACATAATTCAGATAATGACCTAAAACGTTAAAGGATTACAACCCAATCCCTTAATCCCAAGTTCAAATTCATGATTATTCCTCCCATTCTAGGGTTTTCTATCATCATTACACCTTAGTCCTACCAATTTCATGAATACAATGGCGAATTCTAATCATGCAATCATAAATTAACTACTTTTAACCAAAACCCACCACCTAATTCACCTAATTACACTGGAAAATTCACATAGGTCAAGCTAAATCCTTACCCAAACCTAAAAACTAGTGATTCTAAGGATTAATAATCAAAAAACTAGTTAATAGAATGGATTAACTTACCTTAAAAATCAAATTGATGAGAATTAGGTTGAAATTGCCCCAAAACTCTTCTCCCAGCCTTAGTGCCATATCGTACTAAGTATATACACCTCTTTCGACTTGCAGGTTCGTAAGGCAGGACCTATATAGTATCCCATATTTCGATACGTGGTTCCCCAAAAGAGAGGCTCATAGAGGACTCGGGACATCCATATCTACTGCCTGGTCCCGAACCATGATTTTCGATAATCAATCATAGTAAATCTACTCCGTCTAGTACTAGAGATAAGTAAGAGAATAATAAGTGCTCGGAATCGATCCGACACTAAACAAGTAGAAAATTATAAAATCCAGGCGAGATTGATCCGGGAATAAAAATGGTAGAATAGTGTAGAAAGGGTTGGAATATTCCTCTACCAAAATAAGTAAATAATGATAAATGAGTAGATCGAGATTGGATCAAAATATGCCTTGGTCTGAGTTTTCAAAGTGGTACTTGTTAGTTTAAAAAACTGTTGTTGACACCTAAATTTTGCCCTCCCCGACTAAATTTAATCCTGAGTTTCTTCGATTTTAAATAAAATCAAAATATTTGTTTTATCCGGATAAACACTTTCTAAAAATATTTATTTGAGTTAAATTTTCCATTTAAGTGATGAATTATACATTTTTGTATTCTTGAATACGAGATCGTATAATTTTAGTCGCTTAAATAATTATTTTGCCAAAATTAGATTTTTTTATCAAGAACCGTCTCGAAAATTAATTCAAATGGGTGAATTTAGATGTAAACATGTAAGTTGTTATTCAAATGAATTATTCAGAAAATATTCATTTGATTTTATGAAACCAAGAAACTCGGGATTAAATCGGTTATTAATTTGTTTGGAATTTTGATTCAATTTGGTCGATCTATTAAATTTGTATCCTTTGATGTCTATTCCCCTTTTTTCCTTTGTCTATCATATTTTGATAAATGATCACTTTTTGGATTTACTCACATGGGAAACAATTGTTCGGTTTGTTTAGCAATACATTGGAACCATTTTCAGTTTTAAAAATACTACTTCTTGTTTGTTTTAAGCTATGTTTACGAATATCAGAAGTGAGCTCCTTAAAGCTCATTCTTCCCTGTGTTTTGTTAGTATAGATATGGTCTGTATTTTGGATTTTCTGTCTATGTATTTGAAATAGGCTTTTCACAAGTTCTTGCAATTAATAATATCAAAATAAACTAGTGAATCAAGCATAAGCATGAATGAGTAGGTACGGTGAATCCTCAATGACCCTTTCACTTGAGGTCTAAAGTGACTAGCTAAAGAGAGGATGAAGGTGGATTCAAATGATATTTGGTTGGTTTTTCTTTGTGAACTTGCTTTTAATCATCTGATTTTGGTTAAGTTACTCGAGTTGGAAAAGGAATCGTGTGTTCAAATAGGCTATACTAAGTTCAGAATCGATAGATTATTTCCTTGTCATCTCTTTTTGGTTTTTCCTTCCATCCTCTGTTAAATGTCCCTGCCCTTCTCCTTTCCCCTTTCTAAAAATATTGCTTGGGAGATGAAGCACCATGACTAAGTGTAGTTTGTCCACAAGGAGGGCAAAGGATGGTCATCCTTAAACTCTATCAAACGTGGAAACAACTACACTTGGCGGTGTGAATTCATTAGAGCATTTGATTATCAGTTGGTTCGAATGAGTTATGGTGCCTCAGTGAGCATATTGTTTAATTAAAACTAACTCTGTATGAGTTATTCACATTTGCTCAGTATCTTGTTTAAATATTCTGGTAGTTGATCAAGTATTTTCCCTTTTACGGATTAAGGATTTCTAAAGGAACATTTTGACTTGTTGTTTCTCTATTTTAGACATGATGTGTTCAAGTATGTTCTTTCAAAAGATTGTCATGTTTGTTTCGTTGAATATTTAAATCTTGAGTGTGTGTATGTCTTGTTTCAAAATATTTTTCAGTGGTGTATATAATTCCGTTTATCAGATCGTAAACCTTTTTCTTTCTTATTTTGTCACGTATGAAATTTGGGTCCGTTTGGACCCTCCCATCCTTCATTCGCATTCACTTTGGGCTCAAGCCCAACACATCGAGTCAAGCCTCAAGATCAAGTCAAAATTCGACTGAACTACAGCGATATACAGCAGTATATAGGTGATATACGATGGAAATGTGAAAGGGAAGCAAGTATACGAGTGGGAGGCAAAATATACATGAGCAGATAACTGATAATACGGTCATGTATGCATCAGATATGCAGGAAACGCACCAAGAAGGAGGCTGATATACAACCTGTATACAGGAAGCGAAATGGACTTAGAGTCCATAAAATCCAAGTCCAAATCTGGATAGATTTGAGCGGGCCAAAATAGGGGCCCAAAATTCAACTTTTGTGTCTTTATTTATTTGTAATGTATATTTGATTATTTGTACAAATGCTAACTTTTTATCTTTAGCTTAGTTAAATTCCCACAGGGTACCATGGTAGTTTAGCCAAATAATTATTTTTACCCTCTCTAATTCAGTATGTTTCTAAGTTTTTTTTTATCAACTCTCAATTGACGCTTAATTTATTTAAGTCTTTGCCCTCTAACTTGTTTAAATCACTTAGCATTTCTTTAAATAGATTTTTCTTCAAATAAACCTTTCAAATTCCCCTTTTTTCAAATTTTTGTCAAATAAAGTTAGTTTTCAAATAGCCCGAACAACCGCAAGTTAGCGGATATTCTTGGTGCTTTAATACCCTTCCAAGAATATTACTATGAACTGCTTACCTAGATTATCTAAATTCAAAAGATTTTATCTGTTTTTGTCTTTTGAATTGTTTTAAAAGGTCTTCTTGAGTTTTCCTAAATAAATTATGTGGCGGCTCTATTTTAAAATTGACTTTGGAAATTTTCTTAAATTTTCAAATTCAAACAAGTCTTAGTCATTTTTTTCGCAAAACAGAAATGGCGACTCTTCTGGGGACTTCAACTAGGTTCTAACCAAATGTTTGAAACTAACTTTATTTGACTAACTCTTTGGATTTGTAATGTTTTAATTACTTATTTGCTTATTTATTTAAGTTCCCGCAATTATAAACTGTTGCATCTCATGGCATATTTCGCCACTCCTGGCAAATCATTAGGCATTAGAAAAAAGGGCGGTTATGTGGGTATCTGCACCCGCCCTTCCGTATAATACCTTAACTTTCTTTGAACCACCAAGTGAGTAGTTGATTCGAGTAGGTCAACAGTCACTTGGTGTGTTACCCTGATAAAGTCCATTTCGGGTTCCCGATCAATTCAAACAAACTATTCTAGTCAACTAGGATAAAGCGAAACCAAATCCTGAATGACTAAGCATTGTCCAAGGACGGCTTAGTCTCCCAGGGGATATTAAGTCCATCAGAAAACTGCTAAATGTGTCAAAAGGGTTCACGATCCGTCAACACCATATTCAATTATGTGTTGTTTGAAAAGACGTATGTGTTGTAACTGGACCATTTTCCTGGGGCGGGGCCTAACAGTTTACTTGTTTTGTAGGACATCACGGTTCACGAGTTTAAGCATGGTATTAGAAGAGCCAATACACTTGGGGAGATCCCGAATAAATACAAGAGAAGAACAATGAGGGGAGGATCGTCTTCAAGATCACATTGGTTCTCGGCCCTGCCTGGGCTCACTTCGTATGTATTTTTTCATGTTTCCAAAATACCCCTATGTGGGTTAGCTTGTTTGCCCCTGCACGGGCTTTCTTTATGTTTATCCCCATTTCTTTTAAAATATCCCCCCTCATTAACGGGTTTTGTATCCCTTTTGGGAATTTTTTTTTATATACATATATACCTATTTTGGGGCAATGGAATGGTTCAAAAACAACACATACGTCTTTTCAAATAATCGTTAGGCCCATCTTTGGCTAAAAAAAAAAAAAGGGGTCCCTTAAATAGGACACGCACGTTATTATGCTTGTGGGATATAAATTGTCTTATGTCCTTATATGTGTTATGTTGTTTGAATCAAAGGTGGATTGATCTACTCCTACTTTTCTAGAGTTCGTTTTTATCAAGAATATACACCCACTGCACAAAAGTTCAACCAAAATACTCCAAGTCTCCCAAGTCGCTCAGAAAAGTCCGCAACCATTCTTAAAAATTCCTAAAATTATTCCTACCATTTCAGGAAGATTGACTATGGGTTCGAAATAAGCCATTGTAGGAAGTACTGAAAGAGCGATAGGAGAATTGCTCAAGCCAAAAGGCGATTATTGGAGCTAGACCAAACAGATGAGATGCTGGTCAAGAAGTTTGTTGTGACCGAAAGAAGGATTGCCAAAGTCAATCTATCAATTGCACAAGAAAATGATGTTGGCATGGAAAAGAGTGGGGAATTGGAGGAGCAAACCACCCTAAACAAAGCAAAAATTGTTATGTTGGACCAAATGTTGGGAAAAGGGGAGAAAATGCCAAAAAGAGACATCAATAGAGAGATCAAACAACCAGATATGGAATTTGAAGCGACTGCCGAGATGATTGGAAAGATAGTAGGGAAAAATAAAGGAAAAGAGCCAAAAGGTGGTAGCCTCATGCAAGAAGGGATACCAATGACCCTCCAGGAACTTATGGATGAAATGAAAGAATGGTCGGAGGACGCAGACAAGACCCTTTTGCCTTCAAGGTTTAGGCGAGGGGATGAATAGATCACACTCAAGGCAAATGCTAGGAATTACTTAAAAGAGCCTGAAATCATGCAAGTCACAGAAATTTACCGACTTTTGCAAACTATGGGGACTTTGAGATGTGCCTACCATTTGCTCCAAAAAGGTCATACCAAATATGAATGTCGTGTGTTGAAGGCGACAATATGTGACTTGATCAATAACGGAAAAATTCCTCACTTGTATGGACCACATGCCATATTGGCATGTGATAGGGTTGAACCAGAAGCGCCCATCACTAATGGTGTTGCCATTTGTCATTTGGACTTTACGGATTTCAAGGATGAATATGAGGACATCTATTCCAAATTGTTCTAAGAAAAAATCCTTCATCTAGTCAAGAGAAAGGAAAAGAAAGGGTCTGCAAAATGGAGGGAGGGTTATGAAATCTGTCATTATCATAGTGGAATCAATGGACATTCCATTGAGAAGTGTCGTTCTTTCTGCTTTGATTTAGAGCACTTGATCAGAATTGGAAAGATCTGCATGGAGTTCATGCGAAACCATCCATGAGGTAGAAGAAGGCCAAAGAGCACAGAAGCATTTTCCATTATCCAGAATCAAGCTTTAAGTGTAGCAAGTTTTTATTTTTCTTATATATACTTTTCCTAATGTAATGAAGTTTAGTGAATGAAATGAATTGAAACCAATCTTTTTTTTTACAACTATTCGAACTACGTAGGGCCTAATTTCTCCTTCATGAGATACGTACGCAACCTTTCAGCCTGACCTCTATCTTTAAGAACCTCTATTATCCCCCACTATGGAGAAAGAAGGCATAAGGACAGAAGAAGAAGCATCAAAACTTCCTGATAGAATCCACTTAGCCAAATCAATGAGCAAAATTCTATTCATTGAAATCCCCGAGTCATTATTACCCTATGGATCAATTCGCCTGCGATGAGAAATGACTTTATTTGTTTACTTTTTGCCTGATTATCTTGCACTGTTTATTACTAACAGGATCTAACATGTAGGCCTTGAGTTGTTTTCACTTTACAGGTAATAGAAACTGCTCTGTGTTGACATAAAATGGCGGAACATCCCTACTTCAAAAGATCAAAAGTGAATAAAGATTCCTCTCTTGACCATTGCTTCGTTATGGCAAAAGAAAATATGACTTGTAGTGACGATAAACATCCTCTGACTGATATTGTTATCAATGATCTTATAATAAAGACACAGGGTGAAAGAATTACCGAATTGACTAGGAAATTGGAAGAACTCCAAGAAGAAGTACAGCACGCAAAAGATATAGCTAGTTTAGCCATTACAGCTAACGCTTCGATCGTGGACGATCCTGGGTCACCCGCTCCACAAAACTCCTACCCCGTCTTTTATGTCCAAACTAAATATCCAATTCCTCCTCCAAAGTATCCAATACCCCTACCATACCAAAACCCCTAAACAAATCTTTATATTGTAAACCTTTTTTGTCCAAATCTCCAAACATATCCCAAAGTGAATACGTCGATATACCAACATAAAATATCTCATCCAAACCATAAGAGAAAACTTCCTCGAGTGTTTACCACTTTGGCTGAAAGTCAAAAAAAACTTTTTGAAAGGTTGCGAGCAGTTGGACTAATCCAATTGATCAACCTAAAAGTTATCAATACCCATGCAAAATGCTATAGATTCGACCGAAATTGTGCTAATCATTTAGGAGGTATTGGACATACTACGGAAGACTGCATCAATTTGAAGCACAGGATTCAGGACATAATTGACTAAAACATCATCTTGCTTCATAAAGCACCATCATCATCAACCTACTATCTGGCTTTTCAAAACCCTCAGTCTATTTTCTATACCAAATCCAATCCCCTAGCTCCACAACTGAATTACCCAATAAATCAACCAAATTACGAAGCTCCATTACCAAATCATCAACCCATTTATCAAGATCATCCCCAAAATTCCAAAGTTTGCCAAAGGGCTCTAATTAATCAGCTATTTCATCCAGTCCCTCCTCGTGTCAACCAGAAAAGCCATAATCATCCACATCTGAAATTTGGAAAGAATTTTGCCAGGAATGTCACCACCTTGACTGAAACTAGGACTCAATTATTTGAAAGATTAAAGTTGGTGGAACTTATCCAACCTATTCCACCTAAGTCAGGTAACCCCAACTCTCGATCCTTCAGAGCCGACCAATATTATGCCTATCATTCTGGAGGCGTCGGGCGTGATACTGAAAAATGGGTTAATCTAAAGTATAAGATATAAGACCTGATTGACCAGAAGGTCATCCCACTTCAAATAGCGCCACCAAATGTTACTAATAACTCACCCTAAAATTATAGGGGAGTCTCTATTAAGGTAACAAAAGCACACAAATAGTGGCTGGTAAACAAGTCTATGGTGTCGGTGAGTCCCAAGGAAAAAAGTGAGATAGAAAAACCTATGGCTGCTTTAAATGCTGGTGAGAAGACTCAGTTCGTTGTTCCACATCGGTCCTTGGCACTAATGCCTATGGAGAAAAAGTTTATGGTAGAAATTATTGCCGCACATGGAATGACTAGAACAAAAAAGTGTTACACTCCTGAAGAGCTGGCCACTGATACCTACAAGAAGAGTGTGTAGAAACAACTAATTACTGAAGACGAAGGTGAAGAATTTTAGACAAGGATGCATTATAGGGAATATTCTGTTGAGAGGCACTTAGAAAAGATCCCAACTCAGATCCCTATTTGGGTATTATTTATGAGCTCCCAACATCACAAATAGTCTCTAATGAAAGTTCTTAATAAAACATATAGGCCCGCGGAGAATCATCACATCATCTCTAATATTGACAAGTTGGCCTTTGAGGGAATTATGCACAACAGGGCACTACATATCAATATCAGATGCCAGAATAAGATCATTAATGGGGCATTGATTGATGATGGATCAGGTTTAAATGTTTGTCTATTAACAAGGAACTACTTGAGTCAACCAAACGAGTATGTTCCCAAGATTAAAGATGCCCCAATAGGACGTAATTCTTACATAGGGGATATAGATAACACCATTGAGAGAAAGCCAACTCCTCGGTCTATAAGGCGCTAACCACCATTATGCAAAAAAGGTGCTTCACACCTGGACACGACCTTGGAAAGAATTCTGATAGAATCATTCAGACCGTTGTGATCCCAAAAAGGCTATTCAAGTATGGGTTGGAGTATGTCCCAACTGAAGAGTATGAAAGGAAAGCAAATGAGAAGAATCAAGAGTCGTCTCAGAAACTGCTTGAACTCTACCAGTCATTTCCCAAATCTATAAGCGATGGTATCGAGGATGGAATAGGGAATTAGTTGGAAAAGTGTGATGCTACCCTAGAAGAATTCCCAAAGATAGTCGAAATCAAGGAAGCTGAACCAGAGGAAAAGTTGTAGAATTGGACATCCACTCCTCCCATGACTTCTCGCCTTATGTGGTAGATGAAAGAGCAAATTTTTAATTTTTGAAAATTGGTGGTGATCCGGAGGAGGCCCCGTGATCCACCCTTTATATTTCAAATTCTCTTTTTGCATTTTACTGTTTTCAAAAAGACATGGGTCCGTACTTGTGCGAGTCATGAGCCATAGTTTGTGAAGATTTTTCAAATTTCAATAAAAAGGCCTCCCTTTATCTAGGAAACTATTTTGAATTATTTTCCTATTTTTGAATCATCTTGTTATTACTGACTTGGTTTGTTTGTTTATATCAGTAATAATAACTTAAAATCTATCAATGTCATGTTGTGTCAAGAGATAAATGAACAAAGTAAGGCTAATAACGATGAATGGGAAGATTATGATGAGGAACAGTTGACAAAGGAATTGAAAGACTTTGAGAATCAAGAAAATCCACCCTTGAACAGATTAGGGTAGTTAACCTGGGAAATGATGACGAAGTTAAGGAAACCACACTTGGTACCTACCTGTCAAAAACAAGGATGGGAAAAATTATCATTTGCTCAAGGAATACATTAACATATTCTCCTGCTCTTATGATGACGTGCCAAAGCTGAGAGTAAGCATCATTTCCCATGAATCACCAATTAATCCAAAATTCAAAGAAATGGACAATTGATCCTCTCTCTTTATCTAGATAAGCACAATAGGAAATTTGCACCAAGTTGATGGAAGCATCACGATTTTGCCCGAAATGGACAACCAAGAATAGCCGAGATCAATCGACTCTGATGCGGTGAAGAGATACTACGTCTGAAGATAGTCTCTTCTCTATGTCTCCTTTGTTTGTAATTGCATTTTTATGAATATAATAGCTTAATGAGTTGCAATCGCTTAGAATCCCTTTCTTTATGTACGAACTATATTTGACTTGAGTTCTCAAGAATGAGATACGTAGGAAGCCTATGTCGGCTTCGGTCAACCCCTTAGGAAAATTTATCTTTCCCCTTTATGTATGAACTATGTGATGACCTAAATTCTCGAGAATGAGATACGTAAGCGGCCTATGTTGGCTTTGGTCAACTCCTTATATTTTCCTATATCTCTCTAGCGTAGTCCTGAACTATGTTTGACCTGCTTCCTACTTCAACGGAATACGTAGGAGCCCAACGACTCGGTCATATCACCCCAGGAAATGGAAACTGGAGTAGAAGTTTGGGGAAGAAATCTCAAAAATTTTAAAGAAGAAGATCATCTTCCGACAAAGAGAATGAAGATCAGCATAGACTTAGGAATAAAGTCTCAAGACCCCCGCAGGTTGAGATCAACTCAAATAGTATCTAACTGGGCCAGAAATTTTAAGGAGGTCCTCAAAATTTCTACTAACGTTTTGGAATGAATTTCGGATTCCCCAGCATCAAGAGTTTTTTCAAAACTTCAGAAATCACTAGTTGCGACATAGTGCAAATAACCTAAATTCCTAGCTGTGATAAGCTTCTCCAAATTATGCTATTGATCTTCTCCAGCAATAACAAGGAGTCCTTGGATATCTTCCATTAAGTGTCGCACATAGACATGCCTCAAGTGTAAGATGTTCGTCGAGCTAGCACATGACATGACGGGCAGAGACTTCTAAAAATTTTTGCATAAGTTTTTTGAAGCTAAGTTTTTCAAAATCAAACTATTTTGAAAACCTACGCATATTTTCTTCTTGACTAGTTTTGTCTTACATCTATTTAAATGGGGAGTCTAGGTGGAAGTCCAAACATCACAGAGTACCCTAAAGATGGCAAAAAGCAAACCAAAGATCGAAGGAGGTCAACGTGGAGTAGTTTCACCCAAAACTAACAATTTTTCTGTGGATGTAGGGATCACCGCACATAAATAGGGTCTCTTTCAAAAATACCCTGAGAAAATCAAGAACTGCACCAAAAGTGTATAATGCTGAAGAACAGTATTCTTGGATGGCTCCAAAAATGGGTTCAATAACCCATTCAGGATCAAGGGCCTCTTGATTTGTCTATCTGGCTTCAAAAGAAGTGTATGCCAAACAAAAGAGTCTTATCCTTGTTATGAATATTTAGTTCTAGACTTTTCCTAATAATAGTCGCTAGCAATAGCAACTCTGTGTCTGCTAATCATTTACCTTGAAAGCAAGTATACTCCAAGGAGTCGGCACAATGATGGAATGATCAAAAGGATCACCAAATAAGGAGAAGAGCAAAAATGTCTCCCTCAAGATCCGCCATGAGGAGAAACAAAAGTCTAATGTTTGCAAACGACATACAAGCTTCCCCAAAAAGGGATTGCAGACACTTGTTCATATTCGAAAGACTTGTTGTGGTGGTATACCCTCAAAAGAATGAGAACAATGACCGACTGAGTAATTCGGAGTATGATACTGAGTATTTGTCATTTAAACTTTCATAAAGCTTGACTATAGTCGCGGGCAAGAGTGACACTGTGTCTACTAACCGTATACCTTCAGTACAGGTACATGTAGAAAGCCAACATACCGACAAACAGACTCAGATGAAGTTTCTCTTCAAATTGCCGAGGGGATCATTGCATCCCATTACATACCATTGTACCCCATTACGTACCATTTAATTGCATCCCATTACATACCATTGCGTACTATTGCATTGTATCCCATTACATACCGTTCCATACTATTGCATCCCATTACATACCATTGCATATCATTGCATTGCACCCCATTACATGCCATTGCATACCATTGCATCCTATTACATACCATTGCATTACATTACATTGCATCTTATTACATCCTATTTCATCCCATTATATACCATTGCAATACATCCTATTACATTTCATTGTATTCCATCGCATTTCATTGAATTACATTAGATTTCATTGCAGCTCCTTGCATTCCATTGTATACCATTGCATCCCATTACATTCCATTACATACCTTTGCATCTCATTGCATACCATTTTATCCCATGCCGAGAGGGAAATTTCATTCCTCTGTCGAGAGGGACTTTTCATACCATGCCGAGAGGGCTATTCTATTTCATTTCCAAGAGGGCCGTTTCATTCAATTGACAAGAGGGCCATCACGTTCTATTGCTAAGAGGGCCATCACATTCCATTATCGAGAGGGCCATGTTATTCCATTGCCAAGAGGGCCATCACATTTCATTGCCGAGAGGGACATCACGTTCCATTGTCGAGAGAAACATCACATTTCATTTTCGAGAGGGCCATCACGTTCCATTGTTGAGAGGACCATCACATTCCATTACCAAGAGGGCCAGCACATTCCATTAACGAGAGGGCCATCACATTTCATTACCGATAGGGCCATTCCATTTCATTGTCAAGAGAGCCATCATATTATTCAAACAAGTCTCCGTAATCGCTCACCATACAAGAAAATAGAGTTCGGTTTTGAAAGATGCTTTGGAGCACCTATATCCATTGACCATGCAAAGATAACACAATCTAGATTTGAGGATATCTCATTATTTTATATCTGTTGACGCGCAAAAGGTGATATAGCCTGGCGTCGAGGATATTTCAACATCTCATATATTGGCATCAACATATTGAAGTTGAATAAGTACATGCTCCAAAGGGACTTCCTTAATTCGTTATCCGAAAATGGACGACAAACTAGACTTCCCAGAAATTTATAATCTAAGGGTTATTTGTAAGTCACAATATTCGAGATAGGATAGTGTGCAAGATTATCTGGGAGTGGATGGTCCATGGGTCATTCATTAATCGTAAAAACATCCTAACTGGATAATATGCGAGATTACCCCAAAAATTGCAACTTGAAGGTTATCCGTAAGCCACAACTAAATCCTTATCAGTTGGTGTGCAAGATTACCAAAATTGACAGTCCAAGGGTTCTCTATAAGTCGTGCCATATCCAAGATTAATTATGTGCAGGATTATCCAAAGACCGACAATTTAAAGAATATCCATAAGCCACATCTCATCCAAGGTCGGATAATGTGCTGGATTACCCGAAAGGCTGGCAACTTGAAGAGTGTCTGTAAACCATCTCTTATCCAAGTTTGGATAATGTACAAGATTACCTACAAGACCATTAACTCAAAAGTACATCTATAATTCATCTCATTTCCAACATCGGATAATATGTATGATGACCCGAGGATTGAAAATTCGAAGGATATCTATAAGTCGTACCGACATGGAAGATGCGCAAGACTTACCCGAGGTCATATGAAAAGATCATCATCAATATATGAAGAGGTTATCATTCCACATGCAAGAAGCATTATAGGTGACCAAAAGAGTTGACCCATTGATAAAAGATCACGGTTGCAGGGACCGTTCTACACAAAGTGTCGTCAGTGTCCAAGAGGGCCACCCCACTGTGAAGAAATTTTCAATTGCCAAAAGCCGTCTTATCCAACAACCAAGAGGGTCATTGTATCTATAATTGCAAATAGTTGTTACCCTCCAAAATAGGTACATGAGAGGACGACATCGCTTTTTTGATAACAATTCATGCGGAGATATAGTAAAAGACTATATAAACCTTCGTGAATTATGTTTATCACTAACAATTTTTGTTTGAGATATTATTAAGAGCATCCGAAAGGATGAAAGTCTCAAAACAAAACCACAGGTGTGAACAACTCCAAAAAGGATGCAACACAACGTGGAACTTTTTCTTAGTAGTAAACCGGGACGTAGTCCAGAGAGGGACATCAAACTCTTTGGAAGCTAGCTAAGGACGATTGACACCACCATCAAATCACACCCCTATCAGAAGGCATGTGGGTATTTTAGGATATTTAGTTTTAGTATCACTTTCGGGATATTTCTAAAATCATACTAGAGGTGACCTTCCCTTCTCATCAAATTCGAGTGAAAACACACCTAGAGCTTTGGAAATTATGTCTAGGTGAATTCTTACCTATGGATGTGAAGAGATCCACATTCATGGTTAAGAGGTTACAAGCCTCTTTTTCGTAACTCAAATCACTTGTCACTCATCCTAAGCCAAAGATTGTCTAAAATAAAAAATTATCTTTTCTATCGATCGAGTCGAACTACAAGTAGTCTGATTTAATGAATCTTAGGATTATGTAGGATGGGATCTTTGTTGAAAACTCGACTGCATTCCAAACTCCCCCCAATCTCCCCATTTACCAGTTGTTCGACCTCTTTAAAATTTGAAATCGGGATAAATTGTGAGTTCTTTGAAATTGTGCTTAAAATCAAGCGATATGAACGACAAGTGGCCTGAATTCTCATGTAACCTAAGATATGTAAGAAACCCGATATCGGGGTTCGGCCATAACTCTTTGAAATTCGTGCGAAAACCAACATCTTTCAAGAAACGAATTTATGGTCGGACAAAATTTGGAACATTAAACTCTCTTTGCCCAGGGTAACTTGCATTCACCCTACCTAAAGGGAGGGGACAATTGTTGACACCTAATTTTTGTCCACCCCCACTAAATTTAATCCTGAGTTTCTTCAGTTTTACATAAATCAAAATATTTGTTTTATCCAGATAAACATTTTCTAAAAATATTTATTTGAGTTAAATTTTCCATTTAAGTGATGAATTATACATTTTCGTATTCTTGAATACGAGATCGTATAATTTTAGTCACTTAAATAATTAATTTGTCAAAATTATATTTTTTATCAAGAACTATCTTGAAAATTAATTCAAATGGGTGAATTATGATGTAAACATGTAAGTTGTTCTTAAAATAAATTATTTGGAAAATATTCATTTGATTTTATGAAATCAAGAAACTCGGGATTAAATCGGTTATTAATTTATTTTGAATTTTGATTCAATTTGATCGATCTATTAAATTTGGCCATAATCAAAATTACATTGGCCATAATCGCAATGTAAATTGACTTTCAATTTGGGTAAAACTTAAAAGTAATTGACTAAGTGTCAATCAATTGGCTATTGGATAAATAGCCAAATTCCTACCCTTTTTAATTCCCCTCAGCCAACCCATTTCCCCCTTTAACTTAACCCAGCCCAATAACAGCTTCAACCCGACCCAGACCCATGCCCTATTTAACCCTTCTTTAGCCTAACCCAACATCTAACAACAACCTCAACAGCAACACCAAAATACCAACATCAACAATAACGATCAACCACACCAAGATCCAAACGACGCCACTTCTCCAAATCATCCTCTCTCTCCATCTCTTGATTTAGTACATAAATGTGTGCATCACACAAGAGTAGTACTATCAGATGTTTCCAAATGGATTACTCAAAGAATTATCCATTTGTTTTGGATTTCCCCATTTCAAAATTCTCAAATCAATATGAATTCGTACACTTCCACCTCACCCTATCCTTATCCCTCAATGAATTCATTTTTCCCTTATTCAAATTCCTCAAAATCTAAAGAATATACTCAAAGTCGACACCCATAAATCTCCCATTCGTCGGCAGTACGAATGAGGACAAGGGAGGGTTGATAGCCATCCATTACTTAAGATTGCTTAATAACCCTTCGATTTGGAGGTCATTCTTGTATCCCACATCAATCCACAACCCCAAATTCTATCTAGTTTTACCCTATAAATACCCTACTAATTCAACAGTGAAGGGGAGAAGCATTGATAGCAGAGAGCCCCGATTTGTAAGGGATTTTAGCTATCAGGAAGGATTTTAGCGTCAAGGTTTCTGTGAGACTCAACTTTGAGCTTGAAATCTTAGCCTAAGAAATGAGTTGGGTTTTTACAGCGGTGGAAATAAGATTCTGAAGAGCTCGAGTCCCATTTGTTGCTCCACAAAAAGTAAAAACCACTCCCTCTTTTAATTTTCAGTCACTGTAGTAGGGTGTAAGTTTTTGTTTCTTTAGTGTAGTTGTGACATTGTGATGCTGGTGGGATTATTTGTTGTATACGGCCTTGAAGGCCATAGGTTTCGTGTGATAAAAGTGGTGTTGCGATAATTCTCTATTTAGGCGCATATTTCACTACTTTGAGCTTCGTTTTTGTTGTTTTAACCCTTCTTTAAAATTCATGATTCCATGTTGAGTTTTCCCGTTAGTTCTTGGACTTTTTTTAGATAATGGATTACACGTTAAAGAGCCATAGTACTTGTTTCACTGTGTGTGGGTGAAAATAACTATTGTAGAGACTCCCTCAAATTTGTATCCTTTGATGTTTATTCCCCTTTTTCCTTCGTCTATCATATTTTGCTAAACGTTCACTGTTTGGATTTACTCACATGGGAAATAATTGCTCGGTTTGTTTAGCTATACGTTGGAACCATTTTCAGTTAAAAAAATACTACTTCTTGTTTGTTTTAAGCTATGTTTTCGTATATCAGAAGTGAGCTCCTTAAAGCTCACTCTTCCCTGTGCTTTGTTAGTATAGATATGATCTGTATTTTGGATTTTCCGTCTATGTATTTGAAATAGGCTTTTCACAAGTTCTTGCAATTAATAATATCAAAATAAACTAGTGAATCAAGCATAAGCATGAATGAGTAAGTACGGTGAATCCTCAATGACTTGTGGTCTAAAGTGAATAGCTAAAGAGAGGATGAAGGTGGATTCAAATGATATTTGTTTGGTTTTTATTTGTGAACTTTCTTTTAATCATCTTATTTTGGTTAAGTTACTCCTGTTGGAAAAGGAATAGTGTGTTCAAATAGGCTATACTAAGTCCAGAATTGACAGATTGTTTCCTTATCATCTCTTTATGGTTTTTCCTTCCATCATCTGTTAAATGTCCCTGCCCTTCTTCTTTCCCCTTTCTAAAAATATTGCTTGGGCGATGAAGCACCATGACTAAGTGTAGTCTGTCCACAAGGAGGGCATAGGATGGTCATCCTTAAACTCGATCAAACATGGAAACAACTACACTTGGCGGTGTGAATTCATTAGAGCATTTGATTGTCAGTTGGTTCGAATGAGTTATAGTGCCTCAGTGAGCATATTGTTTAATTCAAACTAACTCTGTATGAGTCATTCGCATTTGCTCACTATCTTGTTTAAATATTCTGGTAGTTGATCAAGTATTTTCCCTTTTACGGATTAAGGATTTCTAAAGGAACATTTTCACTTGTTGTTTCTCTATTTTTGACGTGATGTGTTCAAGTATGTTCTTTCAAAAGATTGTCATCTTTCTTTTGTTGAATATTCTCAAGTTAATCTCTTTAAATCTTGACTACGCATATGTCTTGTTTCAAAATATTTATCAGTAGTGTATATAATTCCGTTTATCAAATCCTTTTTCTTTCTTATTTTGTCACATGTGAAATTTGGGTTCGTTTGGACCCTCCCATCCTTCATTAGCATTCCCATTGGGCTCAAGCCCAACACATCGAGTCAAGCCTCAAGATCAAGCAAAATGGGACAAATCTACAGTGATATACAGCAGTATACAGGTGATATACAATTGAAATGTGAAAGGGAAACAAGTAAATGGGTGGGAGGCAAAAAATACATGAGCAGATGACTGATATACAGTCATGTATACATCAGATATGCAAAAAACACAGCAAGAAGGAGGTTGATATACAACCTGTATACAAGCAGCGAAATGGACTTAGAGTCCATAAAATCCAAGTCCAAATCTGGACAGATTTAAGTAGGCCAAAATAGGGGCTCAAAATTCAACTTTTCTCCCTTTATTTATTTGTAATGTATAGTTGATTATTTGTATAAATGCTAACTTTTTATTTTTAGCTTAGTTAAATTCCCTCAGGGTACCATGCTAGTTTTGCCAAATAATTATTTTTACCCGCTCTAATTCGGCACGTTTCCAAGTTGTTGTTTTTTTTTATCAACTCCCAATTGTCGCTTAATTTATTTAAGTCTTTGCCCTTGAGCTTGTTTAAATCACTTAGCATTTCTTTAAATAGATTTTTCTTCAAATAAACCTTTCAAATTCCCGTCTTTTCAAAGTTAGTCAAATAAAGTTATTTTCAAATAGCCCGGACAACTGCAAGTTAGCAAATATTCTTGGTGCTTTAACACCCTTCCAAGAATATTACTATCAACCGCTTACCGAGATTCTCTAAATTCAAAGGATTTTATCTGTTTTTGTCTTTTGAATTATTTTAAAAGGTTTTCTTGATTTTTTCCTAAATAAATTAAGTGGCGGGTCTGTTTTAAAATTGACTTTGGAAATTTTCTTAAATTTTGAAATTCAAACAAGTCTTAGTCATTTTCTCCGCAAAACAACTACCATCCAACAGAAAGGGTGGTAAGATTTCCATTTTATAAATCAATTTAAGAGTAAAAAGTCGGAGTAAATCCCTTTTTGAGAATAGTAGTAAAAACAATGATTTTATTTAGACTCATACCACCAAATATGTGTAAAAATGTATGCATGCCATGACCAGTATCTAAACAATGAAAATAGAAGCGTCGGAGCATCTATAAACTAAGCCACAATCCTTTGAGAGCACAGAGAACTAACCTGATATCCAACTGGTCTCATAATCAAGGCATCGGGCCCAACAATATACAAAGTAAAGGGATATCATGCTACTGAGAAGATTTAATCGAAGGATATCGTCCACATCAATATTTGCTACCATAAATCTTATACTAGGAATCACGAAAGTCAACCTAAGGTCAAAACAAGTATACCAGCAAGCTTAACACAGCCCTATAGCTATAGAGGGCATTCTAGGCTAGACCTCAAACTCCAATTCTATTCTAAAATTCCCCTAAATAGGTCGACAACAAGATACAAATAGCTTTAAACCTATCCTATGATCTCCATCCTGCATGCAATCTATATAATACACAATCTTATAGAGAAGAGTAGACCGTAACCTACCTCATGGTCGAACCGCAACCTTGAACCATCCACAAACTGCTCATCTCTACTCCTTGATCTCTGAACATCATCATACTATTACAAACACAATCTACTGATCATTATGAGAAAAACAAGATCCATATTGCAATATGAAACTCCAGGCCAAGAATCGGTTAAAAAATAAGCCCATGGGACCCGTTATCGAAATTTAGAAATTGAATCTGTCATTAGGTCCCTCAAAGGATAAGGAATGCATGCCCGAAATTCCAGTGCAAATGGAGCACAAATTGAGGCCCAAAACAGCCCAATAAGACCAAGAAATCAAGAATTATATTCTAGGAATTTATAGGGGAAAAGGAAGGAATTGATGGGGAAAAATAATGAAAAATGATCAAGAGGTATTGAATTAACTTACGTTAGCCTCAATGGATGATTTTTCACAGTTTTCCAAGCTCCAAGCTCCAAAAATGGTGAAATAAGACTTTGGAAATGGCTGAAAAATGCGAGGAAAGAGAATATATACTACCAGGAGGCTACTCATCGCGATCACGAGTCCCCCTGGTCATGATCACGAAGATCAGGAAAAATGCTCATCGTGAATATGATGTCAGACCGAACTAGGCCTCCGTAAATACGGCTGGTCCATTGCAAACATGAAGAAAAAGCCAAGACCGGCCAGGCTGACTTCCTCTTCACGAACGCAATCGCTAGATCTTGAATGCGAAGGTCAAGAATCCTTACCCCTCACGAATGCGGCCAAGGCCTCGCGAACGCAAAGACCAATTTTTTTCTAGACCAAGTGCTGATGCACCAACATAATTCTAAGTCTTAACGGACTCCGATTGGATGCTCGAGATTCATTCGGAACCCCATGAATGCAAACGAACTATGCTATCCTTCCAAAGTTGGCATTCTAGACTCAATGAAACTATCAAAATTTCCAACAAAGATTGTTTTGATAGAATGTGGGTCCCATACTCACTATTCTTTTTTTACCAAATTCCATCTAATAGCCCAAAATGAGTACCGGAAGCCTCAGAACCCAGACCAAGCATTCCCCTAGCCTAAAATCCATGTTTCAGAGCTAAAAGAACTGTCAGAATTCTCATCTGAGGCTGTTTGCTAGAACTTTTGGCCGAAGACCAACTTCTCAATTTAAAAAACTCCAAACTGGGGAAATGGGCTTAAAACCCAAACAAACTGCCCTAGAATCAAACTGATGGTCTCGGCAAGTCATAAATGTCCTGTAGCCACTATGGGCAAGCATAAAATACAGAAAATGCACGAAAACAGAGAAAATAACCATGAGGGTCATTACAAAAAGTCACATCACTGAAAACAAATACTTAATGTGTTTTAAGATCATAGACCTTATACCCTTTTTGACCATACAAGTAACCCAGAAAAGTACAAGGTATGGCTCTATCATAAAATTTATCAAGAGATCATGGAATAGCTGAAGCACAACAGAGGCATCCAAAAACACGTAAATATGCATAAGAAGGTTTTGAGGAAAACAACAACTCATATGGACTTTTTTCAGATAAAAAGGGTGTTGGTGTATAATTTATTAAATAAGTTGTTGTTAAAACACACTCACCCCAAAATTTTATTGGTAAACTAGCATGGAATCTTAAGGATCTAGCGATATCAAGTAAATATCGATGTTTACTTTCTACTACACCATTTTGTTGGGGTGTAGAGATACAAGAAAACTGGTTTTAAATTTCTTCTTTCTGACAACATTATTAAAGTGAAATATTTATAAATTCAATGCCATTGTCACTACGAATGATTTTAACAAGATGATTAAATTATCTATGTATCATGAAAAAAAAAAGGAAATTAATAAATGAGAAACTTCAATTTTGGACTTAAGCAAATATGCTCAAGTAGTTCTGGTGAAATCATCCACGATGGTTAAGAAATAATGAAACTTTGACAACGAAGGTGAACAATAGGGACCCCACAAATAACAATGAATCAAATTAAAGGCTTCTTTAAATTTAATAGAACTAACAGCAAAAGACTTTCGAATTTGCTTAGCTCGATGGAAAGCATCACAATAATCATCTAACTTATGAAAAGACTGAAGTTCTAAAATAGAAGACAAACGACTAAAAGATACATGACCAATGTGTTGATGCCACAAAATACTTTGATCTTTATTTGACAAAAGAGTTGAAACTAGTGCTTGAGTTTCAAAATAATAAAGGCTATTCTTCAGTTTATCCATGCCAATCAGCTTCCTCGTGGCTAGGTCCTGCAGAACACAAAAGGAAGGAAAAAAAAGAGCAACACAATTCAATATTTGTGTTAGCTTACTGATAGAAACAAGAGTGCAGGCAAACATGGGTACATATAAAACATGATTTAAGGTTATTGAAAAATCAAGAGCCAAATATCCATAAGTACAGTAGTAATACATGAACCATCAAGAATAGTTATATTAGAATATAAAAGAAGCTTTCTTTCATTAGAAAAAAAATTCTTTTGACAAGTCATATGATCAGATGCTCCCCAATTTAATATCCATTCACAATTAGCTGCAGGAAAAGCAACAGCCTTACCAGCAAAGTAAGCCTCTGAATCAATACCTTTGGAGTTATCGAGACTTAAAAGAGAAATAAGTTGGTTATATTATTCCTTTGATAAACCACCTACTGGGGAGGATCCACACATTCAACCTCTGATATTCAGCTGGAATTAGTTGACTTACTCTTTCCTTTTCTATTATTTTCCCACCATTCTAGATAGTCATATAATTCAAAGCACTTCTCTTTGGTGAGTCTCCACCTTTTGTAGTGATCACAAAATAGTTTGGAGACATCAACATTACCTATCAATTATAGAGAGTTAAATGGCATGGTGTGTCTCTTTGAAGCAAATACCGCCCCCTCCAGTAAATTATTTCCTTTGCTTATGGTGAGTTGTTGTTGTCATTCATCTTGTGAAACTAACCCGTAGACACAGGCTAGAGTTGCTAATGTCTTAGTATTTAAAATTTGAGATCGAATAACATTAAACTTGTCATTTAATCCCATAATAAATTGATGAACCTTCTCTTTTTCCCTTTCTACTGCATATTCCTTAATGACACCACAACTATAGTTTGGTAATTGAGAATATGATCCATAATCATCTCATAATCCCTTCAATTTGGTGTAGAAAACACTCACAGCTTGATCACATTGTTGCGTATTCACGATCTCCATCTTCAACTGGTGAACTTGTGGAGCATTAACTTGTGAAAATTGCTTTTCTAAATTTTTTCAAAGTGCAACTGTTGTATCAAAAAAGGCTACACTATTGTGATGGGAGGGATGAAGCGAGTTAAAAAATCAAGATATTACCATGGAGTTTCCCTTAATCCACACAGTTTTGTTTGTAGAGTTTCTTGTGGGTCGCGGAAGATTGTCATCCAGAAAGCCAAACTTTGATTTAGCCAGCAACACATTCATCATGGCCCTTCGCCACGTCATATAGGTATCTTGTGTGAGCAAACATGTGACCAGAAATACTCCAGGATTATCAGTTAGTTGCAACATGTATGCAGAATTGGTTGCTTCATTATCGGTGTTGCTAGAGTTTTCCGTTATTTTGATATGTTGATATTATTTTCTATGGCTCGGATACCATAAAATTAGGTGAACAAAGTAATCGATCTTATTTGATAGAAAGAGAAGGTTGCTCTTTTATAAATGTAAAATACAAAATCAGCTGATGTGGTTTACTCCTACCAGAACACAAACTCTATACCTAGAAGACTCCTATAGGATACAAATTTCGTACACCAAATCTACATAATTTATATTTCAACTTAATGTATATCTACAACTAACTATCAAGTACGCTATTAAAAATATCTATTTTAAATTGATTTAAGGGTCTAGATGAGATTTCATAAAGTACAAAATCCGAATAGTAATCTAAACAAGTACAAAGATCTCCCAATTATTCAGTCATTATAATTTGTACATCATACTCTTTATGTTAGATATAAAGAGAAATAACTTGCACTATGCATAACTAGAAGCTATGAACGATTCCAACTCACACATGGACTTAGCAATACCATGGTTGTTAACTAATTGAGTACTTTTAGCAGATCGATCTTTGGAATTATCCCGCATCGAAAATTTGTTCTTAGCAACCAATTTTAATTATGTATATTTTTAACGGGTTAATTTTTCACCCCTGATTATAATAGAAAATTATATCTAACAACCTTGAAAATGGACCGTCTTAAATTTTCACTTCCTTTGCATCATGAGGAAACTTTCAAGATCAAAAGTCAAAAAGTGTTGTCCCATGAACAAAATTTGTTAAACTTAAAATTTTGCCCATAGAAAAAATGGAGTTACTTCAAGTTCGAGTTACTTCTATCCTTTTTTATATCGTTTTGTTCCTCTATTTTCCTCTCCCTTTCTAGAATAACTAAGTATTGCTAGAAATATATATGAGTTAAAAAAGAAATTTCACATAATTTTGAAGACTTCATAATAAATATTTAAAATGATTTTTTTGTGTAAACAAACCTAATAGTGAAACGTGCCATGATATCTGTTCTTCTTTATAATTTGACACTCAAAAATTCTTTTTGAAAAGATTGATCAAATACAATCTACTTATCAATTACCGAAAAAAATATTTCTCAAATGAAATGGTCAAATACAAATAAGCTTATTTTGATAAAATTGCTTCTCAAAGTTTGTTTTGTTATACTTCTAAAATCAACTTATTTTGAAAAATATTTTAAAAAGTACTTTTCAAAAAATTATGTTTAGTAAGAAGCAATTGGTGGTTGACTAATCAATTTGAAAAGAATTTTTGAACAACAATTAGTGTTTGATCTAACATTTAAAAATATGTTTTTAAGTATATTTTTTCAAAAGTGCTTTAGCTACTTTTTTGGCTTTTCAAAAATTGTTTGTGCGTCTATTCAAAAATACTTTTTTTTCTCCTAATACCTTGACCAAACACTCCATCTTTGAAAAAAATATACATTTTTTGAAGGAAAAAAAGGAAAGAAGAAGAAGACATTTTTAACCTTGGAGAAGCTTGCTTCAACAAACTAGCCCGCAAGAAGTAAAAACTTAATTTTCATGAGCAATCATAAGATTTAGTAATTCAATAAGATTGCTCATGAAAATAAAGTTTTTACTTCTAGCGGGCTAGTGTAATGACCTGTTTCGTTGTTATTAAATTATCCATGATAAATTCATGAAAATTAAGAATTCCTCAATATTAACTTGAGTCCAAAATAGTCATCATTTTGGTCATTGTGTCATGTCAAGCTTTCCGGCAAAGATTTTAGCCTTTCGATGTATCCAGATAGCTTCAAGCCCGATGAATTTAATTATTCATGAGTATTAATATCAATCCTTTAATTTTAAAGTTCTTTAGGTATGAATTAAGGTCGTACAATATCCTTAGCACAAAGTTAAGTTAAAAACCTTTTTACTGATAGAGTTTCGATATGCGTTTCTACTAAGGTCAACTTCAAATGATCATATCAACTAGAATATAAGGAGTTATGGGGCCCAATATCCACCAAATCAAACATCTCTGAGTCTTCTTTCCAACGCAATAAACAGTTTGTCAATTCGAGTTTGGAGTAAAAAATTATAACCATTATATCAAACACTGTCCGGGATGAAATGGAAATTTCACTGTAGCGAGAATTCTGGTGGTATTTAAACCAGTTTTAGTAGATTTTCAGGTCCAAAACCCAAAAATTTCATTCCCCAATCCTAGAGAGGTGATTTTTCAAGGTTTAGGGTGAAAGTCCTTCATGGAGGTAAGTTTTTCCATCATCTTCTTAGTCTTTTAATCTTTTAATCTTTTAACATCCTAGAATTATCAGAAAGACCTTCAATGGTGAAATTTTGGGTTAGAACATCTAATGGTAGATTTTTGAGAAAAACTTATGGGTGTTCTTAATATCACCTAGAACTAATTTTAGATTATAAATTAATGATTCCTAGCATGAACTTGGTAAACTAGTTTATGTATTTTGTTGGATGAAAATCTTGAATTCCTTAAAGATGAGACCTTTAGCATAAAACTCCATTAATGGAGATGGGTTAAGTTTGAAAGAACTAGTTAATGGTTAATTGACCTAGGGGAATGATATAGACCATGAATTAGGGTAGAATTAGTAGGTTTGAATTTCTAAAGATATTTATTTGAAGAGTAATTGATTAATTACTCTTATGATTGCTTAATTTTTAGATGATTGATCATTTCTAAGCATGAAGAAAGGGAAGGAGCATCCTTGATATGACTTGTTGCTTAAAAAATCTTGGCGTCCAGGTAGGCTAGGTTAATGAGTAGAAGACTGTATTATTTCATATCTTCATAATTTAGAATTGATGGGAGAAAGCATGTCTGGGCCTGCAGACATGGAGTTGACATGGATAAAGATATAAGAACTTTACTTTAATCCCAAAAACTATGTTATTGATTGATTATGTGATATTTATGATATTATGTGTTATGTGTCCAAAAGGGGATTGTTGCGAATGAAGTACTTGGGCATGATGTTTCTTAGTTGTTGTAGTGATGAACCTAATTGAGTTATAAAGGTAATAAGTTTCATATTGTGCCATGATAATGGTGAGGCCTAAGGGATTGATGACTTGAATCATGTGAGAATTGTATTATGAGGAGAGAGGTAGGGAATAATGATAGGCTTGAATGTGCTAGTTATGGGTGGTAGTGTTAGAACCCAAGTTGTGGTATTTGATGAGGTAGTGATAATTGAATAATCAATGATTAATGAAGGCTCCAGTAGTGACTTGTATGCTTAAGTGTTGCATTGTGATTTATTTTATGACATTATTGATTTGGTATTGATAAGCATACTTTATCTATTGGATGCCCATGAGAGGCTAAATTGGTGATTATGATGATTTATTGAATTGTGCCTATGAGTGGCTTATTTGATAATGATAACTCCTTGAATTGATGCCATGAATGGGTTGTTGATGATCATGATGAATTGTTGAAATAATGCCCGTGAGAGGCCCAAAATACTGATAATGAAAGATCTTGATCCATAATGATAATGTGATTGAAAAGAATTCCTTGAGTAAAGAAGGCTTGTAATATACCTTCATACAGGTCAAAAAGTGAAAGATGAATATTTATTAAGAACTAAAAAGTGGAAAGATTGTTAGTTGCAATGTGGCCCGACGTTAAATCCACCTTATTGTTTTCTCAAGCAATGTGACCGATGCTAAATTCTGGTATTACTACCTTAGTGATTTCTCAAGCAATGCGACCGGCGTTAAATTTCGATATTGCTGTAAGACGTGATTGGATCGGGTGCCACGATCCAGCAGGGTAATAATAATAATAAAGGAATTGATAATGAAGTGATCTAAAGTGATGAATCCGATGAATAATCCCAAAGAAATGATCCCGAAGTTTTAATAATTGAATTAATCCTTCTCCAAGAGTATCTATAAGGTTTGTTAATGAGAATTGTGTTCTCTTGTGTGTTTTACTGAGATGTGAGTTGACTTGTATTCCCTACTTGATTGTATTCTTGAGATTGATTGTGTGACATGTACTTGGAAAAGTGAAAATTTGTGCTTACTTGCTATATATTGGTCGACTTGCTTCATTTATACTTATTGTAATCGTGGCTTACCCGATTGGCTAGTTATTATTCTTTAATGTTATAAGAGAGTGTTTGGTTGTTAGCCCGAGAGTTTTGTGTGAGTTGTCTATGATTACTAGGTTGATCTTATAGATGTGGGTAATGAAAGAGGTAATGTGAATAAAGGGGTAATAGTGGATTGTGGTGGATGGTGTGAATTAATGAGGCTAGACTATGCTAGTGGTGAATATAATCTCGTTAATAGAGTTGAGGAATTGTAAATTATATAGGCAAAGTGTTATAATGATATTACAACCTTAGTTGAATTATACTATATTTAAGATGTCATGATTTCTTTTCTTTGATTCTATGTTATGATTATGTGGACTAATACTGGTCGGCGGATGATGCCCACCAGTACGTGTGTTTGTACTGACTCTACTTTTCTACATCTCTTCTTGGGGTGTAGACTGGATGCAGGTTAGTTTGCAGTTACTAGATGGATGACGATATTCAGCACTAACTTCTGCATTTCCTTCCTGGCAGATGTTGGAGTATTTGTGTTATTTATTTTATTGTCAGTCTATTTTGTAATAGGTAGCTCTTGTACATGTCTGACCAGGTCCTGGGGTAGTGAAGGACAGTTGTAAGAAGTTTTTGAAAAGTTTATTTATTGGTATTTAATTTACTTTGTTATATTTAATCCAGTATTCTCTTAAAAATAAAAGTCTTCCGCATATTTTTGGTTGGGTAATAAGGGTTCTCCTAGCTGCTTAGGATAGCGTAGGTGCCCGCACGGTCCATTAGTTTGGATCGTGATAGCTAGTCTGTTGGGGGTAGGGAAAGGGGAATGGGCAAGGAGATTACTATATCTTTTTCATTTGCCAAAACAATTGCATGTTTATTTACCTTCCTCCAAATATGTATAATAATGACATTATTTACTTCAAATAAATATTTGTGATCAGGGGCGGATCTATTAAGACCCGTGGGGGTACTACGACACCCGCAAACTTCGGTAGAAATTTTACGTGTATATATATATATATATAAAGTATGAATAAATTATTAAAGTGGCATTCTAAGAACAAAAGTTGTCGTGGTGCCACTGGCAGTGGTTGAGAATCCCACACTATTGATGCGGGATCGAACCTATCTAGGTGCAGCACTTTTTTTAAAAAAAATAATTTTAACTTGCAACTTCAAATAGTGGACAAAGATTAATTTTAACCCTCTTTTTTTTTTTTTTCCTTTCTTATTCTTAGTTTAGTTGACTTAATATTAATTAGTTGAATTATTGTCAACTAATCTAATTTAGTAATCTTTGTCCAAAAGTTATCAGTTAAATAGGTAAGGAGGATGATTCCTTTCTATTCACGGAGGGTATTTATTTAGTGTTTCATTTTCATAACTTCATTAACAAAGTATTATTCTTTCGTTCTTAAATAAGTAGTATTTTTAGTTTGAACATGCCCCTTAAAAAGTTACTCATTTTTAAAAAATAAAGAATATTTTTATTAACTTAACCTTAATAAATATCTTGAAAAATATGTAATTCTTTAGTAGTTTTCTTGGTTATGTAAAACTCTATTTATTTTTAAAAAATAAAATTGAAATAACATAACTAATTTCTTCTTGATTATCTAAAATACCACTTATTTAGGGATAATATGAAGAAGTTAAAGCTACACTTATTTAAAAATGGAGGGAGTATACTAATAAAGAAAAAAAAATTATGAAGTAAGAGAGAACATTCTCATCTGCTTCAACAGATGAAAAATGAAGTGTGGACTAGCATTGGCGGTCAATATATTTAAATGATTATCTAGTTTGTTGCATAAAGTGTAATGCATTTACAAATATAAGTAATAATGCCATCACTGGCCCTTTTTACAATATGTAAACTTGTCGAAAATATTATAAATGAATAAAGTATATTTATAATATTAATAATATTGTTTATAAAATTATACTTTGCGGAACCGAAGCTCAATGTTACATCTGCTTAGCACCAGTAAACTCCAAATCCTGTTTGTGATCCTTAATGATATTTTTCTTAAAATACAATTTGTTTCCACTTCCATTTTTTTATGCATCCCATTACAGTGAGTGGGTGATGCTTTCGGCAGTCTTTAAAAGTTCTTTGTTTTTCTTTATTGATTAACAACTCGTTGATGGTGAAACATCGGATTTTACATAATTAAGCGATGGTGATACATAAAATGGATCAAAATTGTGAGGCTTATGAGAATCCACAGTACTTTATAATTATTACCCTCTTCGTTCTACTTTACTCGTCACATTTTATTTTACAAGCGTTAATTTAACTAATCTTCGAAGCTAAATTGAATTAGATTAATTCAATATTTAAAATTTAAAATATAGATGTTCACAAACTGTAAAAAAAATATTAGAAATTGCAATCTTTCTCATATTAATATAACCTCTTAAAATATTTGGTCAAAGTTCATTCAAATTGACTTTGTAGAAAGTGAACAGAGGGAGAGAGAGTACTACAAAACTTAATAAAAATTACTACTACCGAACTTAATAATTTAATTTTCTATTCTTCGTCATGTTAATTCCTTACTAACATGCATTTTGTGATTAAAATATCAACATCATTTGATACAGGTGTAGGGGTGGATAGTACTTTGAGTTACCGGATTCATCTAAATTCAGTATTAACTTTCGACGCGAAAGATAAATTTATATGCAAACAAAAATTTATTAAAATCATAGTAATTAATAGATATGAATTTATAATATTAAAATATAATAAGTTCAAGATTAAAACCCTTAAAATGGAACCCATAAAACTAAAATTATGAATCCGCCAATCTATTGGTGAGATACAATATGCATGCAACCACCTGAACCATTTAAAACTCTAAGGTGTAAATCCATAACCTAAATCTGGATAGACTTCAACTCCCAGTGTCATTTTTGTGGTTTCCACTGTCAACAATGTTCAAGGGTAGATTTATCTCAGTTATTAGACAAGACGGAAAATTCAAATCATTTCACAATGTTCAAGAGCAAATTTAATTTTTTTTTTCCTTTTAAAAAAAGAAACAAGTAGACATCAAGCAGTTAGACAGAATTAATACATAGAAATACAAAACTAAAAATAGAATTAAGCAACTTTGATGTAACTAGTAAACTGGATAATTTCACTACATATATAAGTAACTTGTTGCCCGTTTGTACTTCGGGTAGTATTGAGTATTTGAAGCACTAAATAGTATTCTTGATATATTGGCACAAGTTGTTCGAGTTGAACTGTGCCACCCAGATTAATTAATAGCCTGTTTGTCCAAGTATTTGTAAACAATAAATATTTTTGACATCTCAAAAATTTAGCCAAACAGACTATATGACGTACTAACCAGAGAACTATCGTAGCCACCATGAATCACGTTTATCCCTTGAGCTTAAATCATCAAACTTGAAAACCAACACATGTTTTCCGAATTCGATCGCCAACGACTTCAACGAATGTCGGCAAAGTGGACATGTTATGTGCCCAAATCCGATGCATCGATCCAAGCAAACTCTATGAAAGATGCGATGGCATGTTAATTCTTTTACCTCTTCCCATTCTTCGACTTTACTTAAACACACTGCACATAATTCTACCTCTTGGTTTGTAACTTCTCTATTTGATTCACAATCCAAGTTCTCAGAAGGGAAATTGGACAACTCAATCAAAAAGTTCCAACACCTTTTGAACTTTAGAGCAAACTGATCTGCGTATTCCATAATTGATTTGGCAAGATTTTCAACTTGGAAGATACTTGTAGGGTGAGCTACCTACAAAGAAAATATTTCTAAATCTTTTTGGTTTCTGCAAGTAACTAATGAGAGGAATATAGAGGCAACTAGTATATATATAGAAATGTTGGAATTTAACTAAGACTGTTAATCCTAATGTGTCTAGGATTTAATAGATGATATTTATTTATTTTATGTCTAGTTAATATTTGGTTATCCTAGTTTATATTGGAATAGATTTTCTAGTCCTAATTTAATTTGGCTTTCTACAAATTTGATTTCCTACTCCAACTTTGAATTATTATTTTCAACAAAATGAATTATTATTTCCAAGACATAAACAATTATTGTTTAATTAATACACTCCCTAGATTGTCCGAATGAATGGTAATCCATAATTGAGGCCATCATTTATGGAAAATTTTTTGGGTGAAAATCGTTTACACCCCCGAACTTTGCTTTAAAAATCAAATACCCCTTCAACTTTGAACAATAATCATTCTCCCCCACTTTATCCTTTGCAATGTGTAGTTTACCCTTGACATTTTCAATATTTCATTTATGTAATTTTTTTTATATTATATATTTATGTTTCTTAATTTGAATATTTACCATTTTTATTTAAATTCATTAATAGTATTAAATTTATTTTGTTTACATATTAATCATAAAATTCAGAAATAGCCAACATTTAGGTAGTAAATGAGACACAATAACTAAAGTTTGCCTAGTTACATAACGTAGCTACAGTTTAGTAGCTAAAAAAATAAATTATAGATTTTATATACAAATATAAATTCGCTTTAGAAATTTGTATATAAGCCCCGAAATTCGTTTTGTATACAAATACAATCTTTAGAGATTTAATTTGCATATGAACCCCAAAATTCACTTTATATACAAACACAAACGTTTAGAGCCCCTCCCCCCCCCCCCCTCCTCCTGTAATTAGAGATTTGTATATGGGCCACCAAATATACAAATACAAAAGAAATACATATTTAGCTATTTAATCTAAACTTTAGCTGCAAATGATAATTATTTTTAAGCATTAGCTATGCCTAGTAATTATGATTTGATATATTCTACTCCACTTAATTTTTTCATTTTTATATTACATGTATTAAGTATGTACGTATATATGTAATTATGTATATAGATGTACGTTTTTAATTCTCTCTTATTCTCTAATGTCTATATAGATAAACGAGTTTTTGTTGTCAATAATGAAATATTTTCTAAATTATAATTAAAATTCAATTAGCAATAATCATTTAATTTGTTATAAATATACCTGTATTTTTATTAATTAGAGATTTGAAATATATTTGTAAATTTATAATTACCTATCATTTTCAATTGTATAAATATATATTAGAGTTTTGATTATTATTAGTAAAATTATTATTTTTTATTTTTCTCATTTATTTCATTATAGAACGTCCTTAACTTATATACTTAATTAGTATTTCTGACTTTTTATTTTTTTCATCTAAAAAATAAAATTTATTTATAGAAAATATGTTATATATATATATGTATGTATATAAGCCTAATTTCTTCAGTTGTTTTAATAATCTGTTTCAAACCTAATTTCTCAAAAGTACTCATCTGATATATGACCTTGGGTTGGATTCAGGGAATACTCCATTTATTAAGGAGATCCAAGTAGAGTCTTCCTAACTCTTTCAGCAAAAAATATTGGTCATCCATCAATAATATATATATATATATATATATATATATATATATATATATATAATTATAAAGAAGTTTTTAGGAAAAAAACAATAAAAAGTTGATAATACAAGGGTAAAATAGGCATTTTGAAAAACCAATTAGGATAAAGAAGGAGAATAATTATTATTCAAAGTTGAGGAGGTATTTAATTTTTAAAACAAAGTTCAGGGGAGGTGTAAACGATTTTCACCCATATTTTTTTCAAAAGGAAGTTATATTGGGCACTCCTTTCGTTCCATAATAATCGTCAATATTACTAAAAATGCTCATAATTCAAACTACCTATCAATTTACAATATTAAGATAAGTCTAAGAAATGCACTGTACATGAGTAAAGCAAATAATTAAGCAATATGACTCAAAGTATAAGATTAGATTAGCCTGAGCTCTAAGGAGGTTGGTTAGCAATGACACCGAAAATAGCGATGTAAGAATATTTAAATGTCCTCCAATAAAGTAAAGCTCCATTCTCTTATTATCTTATGAGCAGCTGAAGCAGGCATTAAAATGTAGCTCCTTTCAAATACTTTTGTTAATTGACTATTCGACCCTTCCCACTTTATCTATGTCATGGTTATGTCATTCTAAATGTGGGTCCCAGTCATGCTATTTTCCCATTTTCACATGATTTACTGGAAAGCAGTACCACATGTAGGGCCCATGCGTGTTTATCTTTTGAGTCTGACATTTTCAATTGCTACTTTATTCTAATATAATAACTAGGACAATTGTAGATAGATTAAATAGTTTAAATTTATGAAATTTTATTTTGTTTAACATTAATTTATAAAATATACTAATATCTTTTAATTTTATGATCTTAAATATGCTATGAAAAAATTAAAATAAGAATTTCCAAAAAAAGTGACATTCTTTTTAAAATAGTCTAAAACAAAATATAAGACAAATAAATTCGAGCGAGAAGAATACTAAATAGTAGAGAAACAATAATTAAATTTTGTGTCAGATAAGAAATAATATCTTGAGAAACAAATAAAATTAGGTAATGTCACTAATTATAATTTTGTGATCAATTTATTCCAATGTGTTTACAATTGATGAAATAAATTATTCTGAACTTTATTGTAATATTCGATATTTTAAAACTAAACTTAGATAAGTATTAGATTATTGAAAAGACATTTCCAATAATTTATAAGGCTTTCTCAATAATTTTTATATTTGAAAATTACGTAAAAGGTATTATAAATTAAAATAATTAATAACTTAAAATATTTTTTAAAAAAACATATAAAAAACATAAATTGCCTCTTAAAATTTTGCATGTGTCATATAAATTGAAGCAAAAAAAATAATATATGTTGGGCACGGGCTCATGTATCTAGTCTTATTATTATTATATAAGAGAGAGTTGAGCAGCCGAAGCAGGCAGCTCTCGGTCGACATGTCTGCTTCAGCTGCTTCAATCATGATTTTACTATATCACCCCCTAATTAATTATTATAAGTCATCTAAATATTATAAAATTAATAATATTTAATAAAAAGGGTAAAATAGATGATGTTTTAAATTAACTTGACGTCTTATATGGGGTCCATTTAAATTTTTTTTTCAGAAGTAACTTTTATTTAATCTTACTATATCACTTCTAATTAGTTATTATAAGTCATTTAAATATTAAAAAATAAATAATGGTGTTGCCATTTGTCATTTGGACTTTACGGATTTCAAGGATGAATATGAGGACATCTATTCCAAATTGTTCTAAGAAAAAATCCTTCATCTAGTCAAGAGAAAGGAAAAGAAAGGGTCTGCAAAATGGAGGGAGGGTTATGAAATCTGTCATTATCATAGTGGAATCAATGGACATTCCATTGAGAAGTGTCGTTCTTTCTGCTTTGATTTAGAGCACTTGATCAGAATTGGAAAGATCTGCATGGAGTTCATGCGAAACCATCCATGAGGTAGAAGAAGGCCAAAGAGCACAGAAGCATTTTCCATTATCCAGAATCAAGCTTTAAGTGTAGCAAGTTTTTATTTTTCTTATATATACTTTTCCTAATGTAATGAAGTTTAGTGAATGAAATGAATTGAAACCAATCTTTTTTTTTACAACTATTCGAACTACGTAGGGCCTAATTTCTCCTTCATGAGATACGTACGCAACCTTTCAGCCTGACCTCTATCTTTAAGAACCTCTATTATCCCCCACTATGGAGAAAGAAGGCATAAGGACAGAAGAAGAAGCATCAAAACTTCCTGATAGAATCCACTTAGCCAAATCAATGAGCAAAATTCTATTCATTGAAATCCCCGAGTCATTATTACCCTATGGATCAATTCGCCTGCGATGAGAAATGACTTTATTTGTTTACTTTTTGCCTGATTATCTTGCACTGTTTATTACTAACAGGATCTAACATGTAGGCCTTGAGTTGTTTTCACTTTACAGGTAATAGAAACTGCTCTGTGTTGACATAAAATGGCGGAACATCCCTACTTCAAAAGATCAAAAGTGAATAAAGATTCCTCTCTTGACCATTGCTTCGTTATGGCAAAAGAAAATATGACTTGTAGTGACGATAAACATCCTCTGACTGATATTGTTATCAATGATCTTATAATAAAGACACAGGGTGAAAGAATTACCGAATTGACTAGGAAATTGGAAGAACTCCAAGAAGAAGTACAGCACGCAAAAGATATAGCTAGTTTAGCCATTACAGCTAACGCTTCGATCGTGGACGATCCTGGGTCACCCGCTCCACAAAACTCCTACCCCGTCTTTTATGTCCAAACTAAATATCCAATTCCTCCTCCAAAGTATCCAATACCCCTACCATACCAAAACCCCTAAACAAATCTTTATATTGTAAACCTTTTTTGTCCAAATCTCCAAACATATCCCAAAGTGAATACGTCGATATACCAACATAAAATATCTCGTCCAAACCATAAGAGAAAACTTCCTCGAGTGTTTACCACTTTGGCTGAAAGTCAAAAAAAACTTTTTGAAAGGTTGCGAGCAGTTGGACTAATCCAATTGATCAACCTAAAAGTTATCAATACCCATGCAAAATGCTATAGATTCGACCGAAATTGTGCTAATCATTTAGGAGGTATTGGACATACTACGGAAGACTGCATCAATTTGAAGCACAGGATTCAGGACTTAATTGACTAAAACATCATCTTGCTTCATAAAGCACCATCATCATCAACCTACTATCTGGCTTTTCAAAACCCTCAGTCTATTTTCTATACCAAATCCAATCCCCTAGCTCCACAACTGAATTACCCAATAAATCAACCAAATTACGAAGCTCCATTACCAAATCATCAACCCATTTATCAAGATCATCCCCAAAATTCCAAAGTTTGCCAAAGGGCTCTAATTAATCAGCTATTTCATCCAGTCCCTCCTCGTGTCAACCAGAAAAGCCATAATCATCCACATCTGAAATTTGGAAAGAATTTTGCCAGGAATGTCACCACCTTGACTGAAACTAGGACTCAATTATTTGAAAGATTAAAGTTGGTGGAACTTATCCAACCTATTCCACCTAAGTCAGGTAACCCCAACTCTCGATCCTTCAGAGCCGACCAATATTATGCCTATCATTCTGGAGGCGTCGGGCGTGATACTGAAAAATGGGTTAATCTAAAGTATAAGATATAAGACCTGATTGACCAGAAGGTCATCCCACTTCAAATAGCGCCACCAAATGTTACTAATAACTCACCCTAAAATTATAGGGGAGTCTCTATTAAGGTAACAAAAGCACACAAATAGTGGCTGGTAAACAAGTCTATGGTGTCGGTGAGTCCCAAGGAAAAAAGTGAGATAGAAAAACCTATGGCTGCTTTAAATGCTGGTGAGAAGACTCAGTTCGTTGTTCCACATCGGTCCTTGGCACTAATGCCTATGGAGAAAAAGTTTATGGTAGAAATTATTGCCGCACATGGAATGACTAGAACAAAAAAGTGTTACACTCCTGAAGAGCTGGCCACTGATACCTACAAGAAGAGTGTGTAGAAACAACTAATTACTGAAGACGAAGGTGAAGAATTTTAGACAAGGATGCATTATAGGGAATATTCTGTTGAGAGGCACTTAGAAAAGATCCCAACTCAGATCCCTATTTGGGTATTATTTATGAGCTCCCAACATCACAAATAGTCTCTAATGAAAGTTCTTAATAAAACATATAGGCCCGCGGAGAATCATCACATCATCTCTAATATTGACAAGTTGGCCTTTGAGGGAATTATGCACAACAGGGCACTACATATCAATATCAGATGCCAGAATAAGATCATTAATGGGGCATTGATTGATGATGGATCAGGTTTAAATGTTTGTCTATTAACAAGGAACTACTTGAGTCAACCAAACGAGTATGTTCCCAAGATTAAAGATGCCCCAATAGGACGTAATTCTTACATAGGGGATATAGATAACACCATTGAGAGAAAGCCAACTCCTCGGTCTATAAGGCGCTAACCACCATTATGCAAAAAAGGTGCTTCACACCTGGACACGACCTTGGAAAGAATTCTGATAGAATCATTCAGACCGTTGTGATCCCAAAAAGGCTATTCAAGTATGGGTTGGAGTATGTCCCAACTGAAGAGTATGAAAGGAAAGCAAATGAGAAGAATCAAGAGTCGTCTCAGAAACTGCTTGAACTCTACCAGTCATTTCCCAAATCTATAAGCGATGGTATCGAGGATGGAATAGGGAATTAGTTGGAAAAGTGTGATGCTACCCTAGAAGAATTCCCAAAGATAGTCGAAATCAAGGAAGCTGAACCAGAGGAAAAGTTGTAGAATTGGACATCCACTCCTCCCATGACTTCTCGCCTTATGTGGTAGATGAAAGAGCAAATTTTTAATTTTTGAAAATTGGTGGTGATCCGGAGGAGGCCCCGTGATCCACCCTTTATATTTCAAATTCTCTTTTTGCATTTTACTGTTTTCAAAAAGACATGGGTCCGTACTTGTGCGAGTCATGAGCCATAGTTTGTGAAGATTTTTCAAATTTCAATAAAAAGGCCTCCCTTTATCTAGGAAACTATTTTGAATTATTTTCCTATTTTTGAATCATCTTGTTATTACTGACTTGGTTTGTTTGTTTATATCAGTAATAATAACTTAAAATCTATCAATGTCATGTTGTGTCAAGAGATAAATGAACAAAGTAAGGCTAATAACGATGAATGGGAAGATTATGATGAGGAACAGTTGACAAAGGAATTGAAAGACTTTGAGAATCAAGAAAATCCACCCTTGAACAGATTAGGGTAGTTAACCTGGGAAATGATGACGAAGTTAAGGAAACCACACTTGGTACCTACCTGTCAAAAACAAGGATGGGAAAAATTATCATTTGCTCAAGGAATACATTAACATATTCTCCTGCTCTTATGATGACGTGCCAAAGCTGAGAGTAAGCATCATTTCCCATGAATCACCAATTAATCCAAAATTCAAAGAAATGGACAATTGATCCTCTCTCTTTATCTAGATAAGCACAATAGGAAATTTGCACCAAGTTGATGGAAGCATCACGATTTTGCCCGAAATGGACAACCAAGAATAGCCGAGATCAATCGACTCTGATGCGGTGAAGAGATACTACGTCTGAAGATAGTCTCTTCTCTATGTCTCCTTTGTTTGTAATTGCATTTTTATGAATATAATAGCTTAATGAGTTGCAATCGCTTAGAATCCCTTTCTTTATGTACGAACTATATTTGACTTGAGTTCTCAAGAATGAGATACGTAGGAAGCCTATGTCGGCTTCGGTCAACCCCTTAGGAAAATTTATCTTTCCCCTTTATGTATGAACTATGTGATGACCTAAATTCTCGAGAATGAGATACGTAAGCGGCCTATGTTGGCTTTGGTCAACTCCTTATATTTTCCTATATCTCTCTAGCGTAGTCCTGAACTATGTTTGACCTGCTTCCTACTTCAACGGAATACGTAGGAGCCCAACGACTCGGTCATATCACCCCAGGAAATGGAAACTGGAGTAGAAGTTTGGGGAAGAAATCTCAAAAATTTTAAAGAAGAAGATCATCTTCCGACAAAGAGAATGAAGATCAGCATAGACTTAGGAATAAAGTCTCAAGACCCCCGCAGGTTGAGATCAACTCAAATAGTATCTAACTGGGGCAGAAATTTTAAGGAGGTCCTCAAAATTTCTACTAACGTTTTGGAATGAATTTCGGATTCCCCAGCATCAAGAGTTTTTTCAAAACTTCAGAAATCACTAGTTGCGACATAGTGCAAATAACCTAAATCCCTAGCTGTGATAAGCTTCTCCAAATTATGCTATTGATCTTCTCCAGCAATAACAAGGAGTCCTTGGATATCTTCCATTAAGTGTCGCACATAGACATGCCTCAAGTGTAAGATGTTCGTCGAGCTAGCACATGACATGACGGGCAGAGACTTCTAAAAATTTTTGCATAAGTTTTTTGAAGCTAAGTTTTTCAAAATCAAACTATTTTGAAAACCTACGCATATTTTCTTCTTGACTAGTTTTGTCTTACATCTATTTAAATGGGGAGTCTAGGTGGAAGTCCAAACATCACAGAGTACCCTAAAGATGGCAAAAAGCAAACCAAAGATCGAAGGAGGTCAACGTGGAGTAGTTTCACCCAAAACTAACAATTTTTCTGTGGATGTAGGGATCACAGCACATAAATAGGGTCTCTTTCAAAAATACCCTGAGAAAATCAAGAACTGCACCAAAAGTGTATAATGCTGAAGAACAGTATTCTTGGATGGCTCCAAAAATGGGTTCAATAACCCATTCAGGATCAAGGGCCTCTTGATTTGTCTATCTGGCTTCAAAAGAAGTGTATGCCAAACAAAAGAGTCTTATCCTTGTTATGAATATTTAGTTCTAGACTTTTCCTAATAATAGTCGCTAGCAATAGCAACTCTGTGTCTGCTAATCATTTACCTTGAAAGCAAGTATACTCCAAGGAGTCGGCACAATGATGGAATGATCAAAAGGATCACCAAATAAGGAGAAGAGCAAAAATGTCTCCCTCAAGATCCGCCATGAGGAGAAACAAAAGTCTAATGTTTGCAAACGACATACAAGCTTCCCCAAAAAGGGATTGCAGACACTTGTTCATATTCGAAAGACTTGTTGTGGTGGTATACCCTCAAAAGAATGAGAACAATGACCGACTGAGTAATTCGGAGTATGATACTGAGTATTTGTCATTTAAACTTTCATAAAGCTTGACTATAGTCGCGGGCAAGAGTGACACTGTGTCTACTAACCGTATACCTTCAGTACAGGTACATGTAGAAAGCCAACATACCGACAAACAGACTCAGATGAAGTTTCTCTTCAAATTGCCGAGGGGATCATTGCATCCCATTACATACCATTGTACCCCATTACGTACCATTTAATTGCATCCCATTACATACCATTGCGTACTATTGCATTGTATCCCATTACATACCGTTCCATACTATTGCATCCCATTACATACCATTGCATATCATTGCATTGCACCCCATTACATGCCATTGCATACCATTGCATCCTATTACATACCATTGCATTACATTACATTGCATCTTATTACATCCTATTTCATCCCATTATATACCATTGCAATACATCCTATTACATTTCATTGTATTCCATCGCATTTCATTGAATTACATTAGATTTCATTGCAGCTCCTTGCATTCCATTGTATACCATTGCATCCCATTACATTCCATTACATACCTTTGCATCTCATTGCATACCATTTTATCCCATGCCGAGAGGGAAATTTCATTCCTCTGTCGAGAGGGACTTTTCATACCATGCCGAGAGGGCTATTCTATTTCATTTCCAAGAGGGCCGTTTCATTCAATTGACAAGAGGGCCATCACGTTCTATTGCTAAGAGGGCCATCACATTCCATTATCGAGAGGGCCATGTTATTCCATTGCCAAGAGGGCCATCACATTTCATTGCCGAGAGGGACATCACGTGCCATTGTCGAGAGAAACATCACATTTCATTTTCGAGAGGGCCATCACGTTCCATTGTTGAGAGGACCATCACATTCCATTACCAAGAGGGCCAGCACATTCCATTAACGAGAGAGCCATCACATTTCATTACCGATAGGGCCATTCCATTTCATTGTCAAGAGAGCCATCATATTATTCAAACAAGTCTCCGTAATCGCTCACCATACAAGAAAATAGAGTTCGGTTTTGAAAGATGCTTTGGAGCACCTATATCCATTGACCATGCAAAGATAACACAATCTAGATTTGAGGATATCTCATTATTTTATATCTGTTGACGCGCAAAAGGTGATATAGCCTGGCGTCGAGGATATTTCAACATCTCATATATTGGCATCAACATATTGAAGTTGAATAAGTACATGCTCCAAAGGGACTTCCTTAATTCGTTATCCGAAAATGGACGACAAACTAGACTTCCCAGAAATTTATAATCTAAGGGTTATTTGTAAGTCACAATATTCGAGATAGGATAGTGTGCAAGATTATCTGGGAGTGGATGGTCCATGGGTCATTCATTAATCGTAAAAACATCCTAACTGGATAATATGCGAGATTACCCCAAAAATTGCAACTTGAAGGTTATCCGTAAGCCACAACTAAATCCTTATCAGTTGGTGTGCAAGATTACCAAAATTGACAGTCCAAGGGTTCTCTATAAGTCGTGCCATATCCAAGATTAATTATGTGCAGGATTATCCAAAGACCGACAATTTAAAGAATATCCATAAGCCACATCTCATCCAAGGTCGGATAATGTGCTGGATTACCCGAAAGGCTGGCAACTTGAAGAGTGTCTGTAAACCATCTCTTATCCAAGTTTGGATAATGTACAAGATTACCTACAAGACCATTAACTCAAAAGTACATCTATAATTCATCTCATTTCCAACATCGGATAATATGTATGATGACCCGAGGATTGAAAATTCGAAGGATATCTATAAGTCGTACCGACATGGAAGATGCGCAAGACTTACCCGAGGTCATATGAAAAGATCATCATCAATATATGAAGAGGTTATCATTCCACATGCAAGAAGCATTATAGGTGACCAAAAGAGTTGACCCATTGATAAAAGATCACGGTTGCAGGGACCGTTCTACACAAAGTGTCGTCAGTGTTCAAGAGGGCCACCCCACTGTGAAGAAATTTTCAATTGCCAAAAGCCGTCTTATCCAACAACCAAGAGGGTCATTGTATCTATAATTGCAAATAGTTGTTACCCTCCAAAATAGGTACATGAGAGGACGACATCGCTTTTTTGATAACAATTCATGCGGAGATATAGTAAAAGACTATATAAACCTTCGTGAATTATGTTTATCACTAACAATTTTTGTTTGAGATATTATTAAGAGCATCCGAAAGGATGAAAGTCTCAAAACAAAACCACAGGTGTGAACAACTCCAAAAAGGATGCAACACAACGTGGAACTTTTTCTTAGTAGTAAACCGGGACGTAGTCCAGAGAGGGACATCAAACTCTTTGGAAGCTAGCTAAGGACGATTGACACCACCATCAAATCACACCCCTATCAGAAGGCATGTGGGTATTTTAGGATATTTAGTTTTAGTATCACTTTCGGGATATTTCTAAAATCATACTAGAGGTGACCTTCCCTTCTCATCAAATTCGAGTGAAAACACACCTAGAGCTTTGGAAATTATGTCTAGGTGAATTCTTACCTATGGATGTGAAGAGATCCACATTCATGGTTAAGAGGTTACAAGCCTCTTTTTCGTAACTCAAATCACTTGTCACTCATCCTAAGCCAAAGATTGTCTAAAATAAAAAATTATCTTTTCTATCGATCGAGTCGAACTACAAGTAGTCTGATTTAATGAATCTTAGGATTATGTAGGATGGGATCTTTGCTGAAAACTCGACTGCATTCCAAACTCCCCCCAATCTCCCCATTCACCAGTTGTTCGACCTCTTTAAAATTTGAAATCGGGATAAATTGTGAGTTCTTTGAAATTGTGCTTAAAATCAAGCGATATGAACGACAAGTGGCCTGAATTCTCATGTAACCTAAGATATGTAAGAAACCCGATATCGGGGTTCGGCCATAACTCTTTGAAATTCGTGCGAAAACCAACATCTTTCAAGAAACGAATTTATGGTCGGACAAAATTTGGAACATTAAACTCTCTTTGCCCAGGGTAACTTGCATTCACCCTACCTAAAGGGAGGGGACAATTGTTGACACCTAATTTTTGTCCACCCCCACTAAATTTAATCCTGAGTTTCTTCAGTTTTACATAAATCAAAATATTTGTTTTATCCAGATAAACATTTTCTAAAAATATTTATTTGAGTTAAATTTTCCATTTAAGTGATGAATTATACATTTTCGTATTCTTGAATACGAGATCGTATAATTTTAGTCACTTAAATAATTAATTTGTCAAAATTATATTTTTTATCAAGAACTATCTTGAAAATTAATTCAAATGGGTGAATTATGATGTAAACATGTAAGTTGTTCTTAAAATAAATTATTTGGAAAATATTCATTTGATTTTATGAAATCAAGAAACTCGGGATTAAATCGGTTATTAATTTATTTTGAATTTTGATTCAATTTGATCGATCTATTAAATTTGGCCATAATCAAAATTACATTGGCCATAATCGCAATGTAAATTGACTTTCAATTTGGGTAAAACTTAAAAGTAATTGACTAAGTGTCAATCAATTGGCTATTGGATAAATAGCCAAATTCCTACCCTTTTTAATTCCCCTCAGCCAACCCATTTCCCCCTTTAACTTAACCCAGCCCAATAACAGCTTCAACCCGACCCAGACCCATGCCCTATTTAACCCTTCTTTAGCCTAACCCAACATCTAACAACAACCTCAACAGCAACACCAAAATACCAACATCAACAATAACGATCAACCACACCAAGATCCAAACGACGCCACTTCTCCAAATCATCCTCTCTCTCCATCTCTTGATTTAGTACATAAATGTGTGCATCACACAAGAGTAGTACTATCAGATGTTTCCAAATGGATTACTCAAAGAATTATCCATTTGTTTTGGATTTCCCCATTTCAAAATTCTCAAATCAATATGAATTCGTACACTTCCACCTCACCCTATCCTTATCCCTCAATGAATTCATTTTTCCCTTATTCAAATTCCTCAAAATCTAAAGAATATACTCAAAGTCGACACCCATAAATCTCCCATTCGTCGGCAGTACGAATGAGGACAAGGGAGGGTTGATAGCCATCCATTACTTAAGATTGCTTAATAACCCTTCGATTTGGAGGTCATTCTTGTATCCCACATCAATCCACAACCCCAAATTCTATCTAGTTTTACCCTATTAATACCCTACTAATTCAACAGTGAAGGGGAGAAGCATTGATAGCAGAGAGCCCCGATTTGTAAGGGATTTTAGCTATCAGGAAGGATTTTAGCGTCAAGGTCTCTGTGAGACTCAACTTTGAGCTTGAAATCTTAGCCTAAGAAATGAGTTGAGTTTTTACAGCGGTGGAAATAAGATTCTGAAGAGCTCGAGTCCCATTTGTTGCTCCACAAAAAGTAAAAACCACTCCCTCTTTTAATTTTCAGTCACTGTAGTAGGGTGTAAGTTTTTGTTTCTTTAGTGTAGTTGTGACATTGTGATGCTGGTGGGATTATTTGTTGTATACGGCCTTGAAGGCCATAGGTTTCGTGTGATAAAAGTGGTGTTGCGATAATTCTCTATTTAGGCGCATATTTCACTACTTTGAGCTTCGTTTTTGTTGTTTTAACCCTTCTTTAAAATTCATGATTCCATGTTGAGTTTTCCCGTTAGTTCTTGGACTTTTTTTAGATAATGGATTACACGTTAAAGAGCCATAGTACTTGTTTCACTGTGTGTGGGTGAAAATAACTATTGTAGAGACTCCCTCAAATTTGTATCCTTTGATGTTTATTCCCCTTTTTCCTTCGTCTATCATATTTTGCTAAACGTTCACTGTTTGGATTTACTCACATGGGAAATAATTGCTCGGTTTGTTTAGCTATACGTTGGAACCATTTTCAGTTAAAAAAATACTACTTCTTGTTTGTTTTAAGCTATGTTTTCGTATATCAGAAGTGAGCTCCTTAAAGCTCACTCTTCCCTGTGCTTTGTTAGTATAGATATGATCTGTATTTTGGATTTTCCGTCTATGTATTTGAAATAGGCTTTTCACAAGTTCTTGCAATTAATAATATCAAAATAAACTAGTGAATCAAGCATAAGCATGAATGAGTAAGTACGGTGAATCCTCAATGACTTGTGGTCTAAAGTGAATAGCTAAAGAGAGGATGAAGGTGGATTCAAATGATATTTGTTTGGTTTTTATTTGTGAACTTTCTTTTAATCATCTTATTTTGGTTAAGTTACTCCTGTTGGAAAAGGAATAGTGTGTTCAAATAGGCTATACTAAGTCCAGAATTGACAGATTGTTTCCTTATCATCTCTTTATGGTTTTTCCTTCCATCATCTGTTAAATGTCCCTGCCCTTCTTCTTTCCCCTTTCTAAAAATATTGCTTGGGCGATGAAGCACCATGACTAAGTGTAGTCTGTCCACAAGGAGGGCATAGGATGGTCATCCTTAAACTCGATCAAACATGGAAACAACTACACTTGGCGGTGTGAATTCATTAGAGCATTTGATTGTCAGTTGGTTCGAATGAGTTATAGTGCCTCAGTGAGCATATTGTTTAATTCAAACTAACTCTGTATGAGTCATTCGCATTTGCTCACTATCTTGTTTAAATATTCTGGTAGTTGATCAAGTATTTTCCCTTTTACGGATTAAGGATTTCTAAAGGAACATTTTCACTTGTTGTTTCTCTATTTTTGACGTGATGTGTTCAAGTATGTTCTTTCAAAAGATTGTCATCTTTCTTTTGTTGAATATTCTCAAGTTAATCTCTTTAAATCTTGACTACGCATATGTCTTGTTTCAAAATATTTATCAGTAGTGTATATAATTCCGTTTATCAAATCCTTTTTCTTTCTTATTTTGTCACATGTGAAATTTGGGTTCGTTTGGACCCTCCCATCCTTCATTAGCATTCCCATTGGGCTCAAGCCCAACACATCGAGTCAAGCCTCAAGATCAAGCAAAATGGGACAAATCTACAGTGATATACAGCAGTATACAGGTGATATACAATTGAAATGTGAAAGGGAAACAAGTAAATGGGTGGGAGGCAAAAAATACATGAGCAGATGACTGATATACAGTCATGTATACATCAGATATGCAAAAAACACAGCAAGAAGGAGGTTGATATACAACCTGTATACAAGCAGCGAAATGGACTTAGAGTCCATAAAATCCAAGTCCAAATCTGGACAGATTTAAGTAGGCCAAAATAGGGGCTCAAAATTCAACTTTTCTCCCTTTATTTATTTGTAATGTATAGTTGATTATTTGTATAAATGCTAACTTTTTATTTTTAGCTTAGTTAAATTCCCTCAGGGTACCATGCTAGTTTTGCCAAATAATTATTTTTACCCGCTCTAATTCGGCACGTTTCCAAGTTTTTTTTTTTTTTATCAACTCCCAATTGTCGCTTAATTTATTTAAGTCTTTGCCCTTGAGCTTGTTTAAATCACTTAGCATTTCTTTAAATAGATTTTTCTTCAAATAAACCTTTCAAATTCCCGTCTTTTCAAAGTTAGTCAAATAAAGTTATTTTCAAATAGCCCGGACAACTGCAAGTTAGCAAATATTCTTGGTGCTTTAACACCCTTCCAAGAATATTACTATCAACCGCTTACCGAGATTCTCTAAATTCAAAGGATTTTATCTGTTTTTGTCTTTTGAATTATTTTAAAAGGTTTTCTTGATTTTTTCCTAAATAAATTAAGTGGCGGGTCTGTTTTAAAATTGACTTTGGAAATTTTCTTAAATTTTGAAATTCAAACAAGTCTTAGTCATTTTCTCCGCAAAACAACTACCATCCAACAGAAAGGGTGGTAAGATTTCCATTTTATAAATCAATTTAAGAGTAAAAAGTCGGAGTAAATCCCTTTTTGAGAATAGTAGTAAAAACAATGATTTTATTTAGACTCATACCACCAAATATGTGTAAAAATGTATGCATGCCATGACCAGTATCTAAACAATGAAAATAGAAGCGTCGGAGCATCTATAAACTAAGCCACAATCCTTTGAGAGCACAGAGAACTAACCTGATATCCAACTGGTCTCATAATCAAGGCATCGGGCCCAACAATATACAAAGTAAAGGGATATCATGCTACTGAGAAGATTTAATCGAAGGATATCGTCCACATCAATATTTGCTACCATAAATCTTATACTAGGAATCACGAAAGTCAACCTAAGGTCAAAACAAGTATACCAGCAAGCTTAACACAGCCCTATAGCTATAGAGGGCATTCTAGGCTAGACCTCAAACTCCAATTCTATTCTAAAATTCCCCTAAATAGGTCGACAACAAGATACAAATAGCTTTAAACCTATCCTATGATCTCCATCCTGCATGCAATCTATATAATACACAATCTTATAGAGAAGAGTAGACCGTAACCTACCTCATGGTCGAACCGCAACCTTGAACCATCCACAAACTGCTCATCTCTACTCCTTGATCTCTGAACATCATCATACTATTACAAACACAATCTACTGATCATTATGAGAAAAACAAGATCCATATTGCAATATGAAACTCCAGGCCAAGAATCGGTTAAAAAATAAGCCCATGGGACCCGTTATCGAAATTTAGAAATTGAATCTGTCATTAGGTCCCTCAAAGGATAAGGAATGCATGCCCGAAATTCCAGTGCAAATGGAGCACAAATTGAGGCCCAAAACAGCCCAATAAGACCAAGAAATCAAGAATTATATTCTAGGAATTTATAGGGGAAAAGGAAGGAATTGATGGGGAAAAATAATGAAAAATGATCAAGAGGTATTGAATTAACTTACGTTAGCCTCAATGGATGATTTTTCACAGTTTTCCAAGCTCCAAGCTCCAAAAATGGTGAAATAAGACTTTGGAAATGGCTGAAAAATGCGAGGAAAGAGAATATATACTACCAGGAGGCTACTCATCGCGATCACGAGTCCCCCTGGTCATGATCACGAAGATCAGGAAAAATGCTCATCGTGAATATGATGTCAGACCGAACTAGGCCTCCGTAAATACGGCTGGTCCATTGCAAACATGAAGAAAAAGCCAAGACCGGCCAGGCTGACTTCCTCTTCACGAACGCAATCGCTAGATCTTGAATGCGAAGGTCAAGAATCCTTACCCCTCACGAATGCGGCCAAGGCCTCGCGAACGCAAAGACCAATTTTTTTCTAGACCAAGTGCTGATGCACCAACATAATTCTAAGTCTTAACGGACTCCGATTGGATGCTCGAGATTCATTCGGAACCCCATGAATGCAAACGAACTATGCTATCCTTCCAAAGTTGGCATTCTAGACTCAATGAAACTATCAAAATTTCCAACAAAGATTGTTTTGATAGAATGTGGGTCCCATACTCACTATTCTTTTTTTACCAAATTCCATCTAATAGCCCAAAATGAGTACCGGAAGCCTCAGAACCCAGACCAAGCATTCCCCTAGCCTAAAATCCATGTTTCAGAGCTAAAAGAACTGTCAGAATTCTCATCTGAGGCTGTTTGCTAGAACTTTTGGCCGAAGACCAACTTCTCAATTTAAAAAACTCCAAACTGGGGAAATGGGCTTAAAACCCAAACAAACTGCCCTAGAATCAAACTGATGGTCTCGGCAAGTCATAAATGTCCTGTAGCCACTATGGGCAAGCATAAAATGCAGAAAATGCACGAAAACAGAGAAAATAACCATGAGGGTCATTACAAAAAGTCACATCACTGAAAACAAATACTTAATGTGTTTTAAGATCATAGACCTTATACCCTTTTTGACCATACAAGTAACCCAGAAAAGTACAAGGTATGGCTCTATCATAAAATTTATCAAGAGATCATGGAATAGCTGAAGCACAACAGAGGCATCCAAAAACACGTAAATATGCATAAGAAGGTTTTGAGGAAAACAACAACTCATATGGACTTTTTTCAGATAAAAAGGGTGTTGGTGTATAATTTATTAAATAAGTTGTTGTTAAAACACACTCACCCCAAAATTTTATTGGTAAACTAGCATGGAATCTTAAGGATCTAGCGATATCAAGTAAATATCGATGTTTACTTTCTACTACACCATTTTGTTGGGGTGTAGAGATACAAGAAAACTGGTTTTAAATTTCTTCTTTCTGACAACATTATTAAAGTGAAATATTTATAAATTCAATGCCATTGTCACTACGAATGATTTTAACAAGATGATTAAATTATCTATGTATCATGAAAAAAAAAAGGAAATTAATAAATGAGAAACTTCAATTTTGGACTTAAGCAAATATGCTCAAGTAGTTCTGGTGAAATCATCCACGATGGTTAAGAAATAATGAAACTTTGACAACGAAGGTGAACAATAGGGACCCCACAAATAACAATGAATCAAATTAAAGGCTTCTTTAAATTTAATAGAACTAACAGCAAAAGACTTTCGAATTTGCTTAGCTCGATGGAAAGCATCACAATAATCATCTAACTTATGAAAAGACTGAAGTTCTAAAATAGAAGACAAACGACTAAAAGATACATGACCAATGTGTTGATGCCACAAAATACTTTGATCTTTATTTGACAAAAGAGTTGAAACTAGTGCTTGAGTTTCAAAATAATAAAGGCTATTCTTCAGTTTATCCATGCCAATCAGCTTCCTCGTGGCTAGGTCCTGCAGAACACAAAAGGAAGGAAAAAAAAGAGCAACACAATTCAATATTTGTGTTAGCTTACTGATAGAAACAAGAGTGCAGGCAAACATGGGTACATATAAAACATGATTTAAGGTTATTGAAAAATCAAGAGCCAAATATCCATAAGTACAGTAGTAATACATGAACCATCAAGAATAGTTATATTAGAATATAAAAGAAGCTTTCTTTCATTAGAAAAAAAATTCTTTTGACAAGTCATATGATCAGATGCTCCCCAATTTAATATCCATTCACAATTAGCTGCAGGAAAAGCAACAGCCTTACCAGCAAAGTAAGCCTCTGAATCAATACCTTTGGAGTTATCGAGACTTAAAAGAGAAATAAGTTGGTTATATTATTCCTTTGATAAACCACCTACTGGGGAGGATCCACACATTCAACCTCTGATATTCAGCTGGAATTAGTTGACTTACTCTTTCCTTTTCTATTATTTTCCCACCATTCTAGATAGTCATATAATTCAAAGCACTTCTCTTTGGTGAGTCTCCACCTTTTGTAGTGATCACAAAATAGTTTGGAGACATCAACATTACCTATCAATTATAGAGAGTTAAATGGCATGGTGTGTCTCTTTGAAGCAAATACCGCCCCCTCCAGTAAATTATTTCCTTTGCTTATGGTGAGTTGTTGTTGTCATTCATCTTGTGAAACTAACCCGTAGACACAGGCTAGAGTTGCTAATGTCTTAGTATTTAAAATTTGAGATCGAATAACATTAAACTTGTCATTTAATCCCATAATAAATTGATGAACCTTCTCTTTTTCCCTTTCTACTGCATATTCCTTAATGACACCACAACTATAGTTTGGTAATTGAGAATATGATCCATAATCATCTCATAATCCCTTCAATTTGGTGTAGAAAACACTCACAGCTTGATCACATTGTTGCGTATTCACGATCTCCATCTTCAACTGGTGAACTTGTGGAGCATTAACTTGTGAAAATTGCTTTTCTAAATTTTTTCAAAGTGCAACTGTTGTATCAAAAAAGGCTACACTATTGTGATGGGAGGGATGAAGCGAGTTAAAAAATCAAGATATTACCATGGAGTTTCCCTTAATCCACACAGTTTTGTTTGTAGAGTTTCTTGTGGGTCGCGGAAGATTGTCATCCAGAAAGCCAAACTTTGATTTAGCCAGCAACACATTCATCATGGCCCTTCGCCACGTCATATAGGTATCTTGTGTGAGCAAACATGTGACCAGAAATACTCCAGGATTATCAGTTAGTTGCAACATGTATGCAGAATTGGTTGCTTCATTATCGGTGTTGCTAGAGTTTTCCGTTATTTTGATATGTTGATATTATTTTCTATGGCTCGGATACCATAAAATTAGGTGAACAAAGTAATCGATCTTATTTGATAGAAAGAGAAGGTTGCTCTTTTATAAATGTAAAATACAAAATCAGCTGATGTGGTTTACTCCTACCAGAACACAAACTCTATACCTAGAAGACTCCTATAGGATACAAATTTCGTACACCAAATCTACATAATTTATATTTCAACTTAATGTATATCTACAACTAACTATCAAGTACGCTATTAAAAATATCTATTTTAAATTGATTTAAGGGTCTAGATGAGATTTCATAAAGTACAAAATCCGAATAGTAATCTAAACAAGTACAAAGATCTCCCAATTATTCAGTCATTATAATTTGTACATCATACTCTTTATGTTAGATATAAAGAGAAATAACTTGCACTATGCATAACTAGAAGCTATGAACGATTCCAACTCACACATGGACTTAGCAATACCATGGTTGTTAACTAATTGAGTACTTTTAGCAGATCGATCTTTGGAATTATCCCGCATCGAAAATTTGTTCTTAGCAACCAATTTTAATTATGTATATTTTTAACGGGTTAATTTTTCACCCCTGATTATAATAGAAAATTATATCTAACAACCTTGAAAATGGACCGTCTTAAATTTTCACTTCCTTTGCATCATGAGGAAACTTTCAAGATCAAAAGTCAAAAAGTGTTGTCCCATGAACAAAATTTGTTAAACTTAAAATTTTGCCCATAGAAAAAATGGAGTTACTTCAAGTTCGAGTTACTTCTATCCTTTTTTATATCGTTTTGTTCCTCTATTTTCCTCTCCCTTTCTAGAATAACTAAGTATTGCTAGAAATATATATGAGTTAAAAAAGAAATTTCACATAATTTTGAAGACTTCATAATAAATATTTAAAATGATTTTTTTGTGTAAACAAACCTAATAGTGAAACGTGCCATGATATCTGTTCTTCTTTATAATTTGACACTCAAAAATTCTTTTTGAAAAGATTGATCAAATACAATCTACTTATCAATTACCGAAAAAAATATTTCTCAAATGAAATGGTCAAATACAAATAAGCTTATTTTGATAAAATTGCTTCTCAAAGTTTGTTTTGTTATACTTCTAAAATCAACTTATTTTGAAAAATATTTTAAAAAGTACTTTTCAAAAAATTATGTTTAGTAAGAAGCAATTGGTGGTTGACTAATCAATTTGAAAAGAATTTTTGAACAACAATTAGTGTTTGATCTAACATTTAAAAATATGTTTTTAAGTATATTTTTTCAAAAGTGCTTTAGCTACTTTTTTGGCTTTTCAAAAATTGTTTGTGCGTCTATTCAAAAATACTTTTTTTTCTCCTAATACCTTGACCAAACACTCCATCTTTGAAAAAAATATACATTTTTTGAAGGAAAAAAAGGAAAGAAGAAGAAGACATTTTTAACCTTGGAGAAGCTTGCTTCAACAAACTAGCCCGCAAGAAGTAAAAACTTAATTTTCATGAGCAATCATAAGATTTAGTAATTCAATAAGATTGCTCATGAAAATAAAGTTTTTACTTCTAGCGGGCTAGTGTAATGACCTGTTTCGTTGTTATTAAATTATCCATGATAAATTCATGAAAATTAAGAATTCCTCAATATTAACTTGAGTCCAAAATAGTCATCATTTTGGTCATTGTGTCATGTCAAGCTTTCCGGCAAAGATTTTAGCCTTTCGATGTATCCAGATAGCTTCAAGCCCGATGAATTTAATTATTCATGAGTATTAATATCAATCCTTTAATTTTAAAGTTCTTTAGGTATGAATTAAGGTCGTACAATATCCTTAGCACAAAGTTAAGTTAAAAACCTTTTTACTGATAGAGTTTCGATATGCGTTTCTACTAAGGTCAACTTCAAATGATCATATCAACTAGAATATAAGGAGTTATGGGGCCCAATATCCACCAAATCAAACATCTCTGAGTCTTCTTTCCAACGCAATAAACAGTTTGTCAATTCGAGTTTGGAGTAAAAAATTATAACCATTATATCAAACACTGTCCGGGATGAAATGGAAATTTCACTGTAGCGAGAATTCTGGTGGTATTTAAACCAGTTTTAGTAGATTTTCAGGTCCAAAACCCAAAAATTTCATTCCCCAATCCTAGAGAGGTGATTTTTCAAGGTTTAGGGTGAAAGTCCTTCATGGAGGTAAGTTTTTCCATCATCTTCTTAGTCTTTTAATCTTTTAATCTTTTAACATCCTAGAATTATCAGAAAGACCTTCAATGGTGAAATTTTGGGTTAGAACATCTAATGGTAGATTTTTGAGAAAAACTTATGGGTGTTCTTAATATCACCTAGAACTAATTTTAGATTATAAATTAATGATTCCTAGCATGAACTTGGTAAACTAGTTTATGTATTTTGTTGGATGAAAATCTTGAATTCCTTAAAGATGAGACCTTTAGCATAAAACTCCATTAATGGAGATGGGTTAAGTTTGAAAGAACTAGTTAATGGTTAATTGACCTAGGGGAATGATATAGACCATGAATTAGGGTAGAATTAGTAGGTTTGAATTTCTAAAGATATTTATTTGAAGAGTAATTGATTAATTACTCTTATGATTGCTTAATTTTTAGATGATTGATCATTTCTAAGCATGAAGAAAGGGAAGGAGCATCCTTGATATGACTTGTTGCTTAAAAAATCTTGGCGTCCAGGTAGGCTAGGTTAATGAGTAGAAGACTGTATTATTTCATATCTTCATAATTTAGAATTGATGGGAGAAAGCATGTCTGGGCCTGCAGACATGGAGTTGACATGGATAAAGATATAAGAACTTTACTTTAATCCCAAAAACTATGTTATTGATTGATTATGTGATATTTATGATATTATGTGTTATGTGTCTGAAAGGGGATTGTTGCGAATGAAGTACTTGGGCATGATGTTTCTTAGTTGTTGTAGTGATGAACCTAATTGAGTTATAAAGGTAATAAGTTTCATATTGTGCCATGATAATGGTGAGGCCTAAGGGATTGATGACTTGAATCATGTGAGAATTGTATTATGAGGAGAGAGGTAGGGAATAATGATAGGCTTGAATGTGCTAGTTATGGGTGGTAGTGTTAGAACCCAAGTTGTGGTATTTGATGAGGTAGTGATAATTGAATAATCAATGATTAATGAAGGCTCTAGTAGTGACTTGTATGCTTAAGTGTTGCATTGTGATTTATTTTATGACATTATTGATTTGGTATTGATAAGCATACTTTATCTATTGGATGCCCATGAGAGGCTAAATTGGTGATTATGATGATTTATTGAATTGTGCCTATGAGTGGCTTATTTGATAATGATAACTCCTTGAATTGATGCCATGAATGGGTTGTTGATGATCATGATGAATTGTTGAAATAATGCCCGTGAGAGGCCCAAAATACTGATAATGAAAGATCTTGATCCATAATGATAATGTGATTGAAAAGAATTCCTTGAGTAAAGAAGGCTTGTAATATACCTTCATACAGGTCAAAAAGTGAAAGATGAATATTTATTAAGAACTAAAAAGTGGAAAGATTGTTAGTTGCAATGTGGCCCGACGTTAAATCCACCTTATTGTTTTCTCAAGCAATGTGACCGATGCTAAATTCTGGTATTACTACCTTAGTGATTTCTCAAGCAATGCGACCGGCGTTAAATTTCGATATTGCTGTAAGACGTGATTGGATCGGGTGCCACGATCCAGCAGGGTAATAATAATAATAAAGGAATTGATAATGAAGTGATCTAAAGTGATGAATCCGATGAATAATCCCAAAGAAATGATCCCGAAGTTTTAATAATTGAATTAATCCTTCTCCAAGAGTATCTATAAGGTTTGTTAATGAGAATTGTGTTCTCTTGTGTGTTTTACTGAGATGTGAGTTGACTTGTATTCCCTACTTGATTGTATTCTTGAGATTGATTGTGTGACATGTACTTGGAAAAGTGAAAATTTGTGCTTACTTGCTATATATTGGTCGACTTGCTTCATTTATACTTATTGTAATCGTGGCTTACCCGATTGGCTAGTTATTATTCTTTAATGTTATAAGAGAGTGTTTGGTTGTTAGCCCGAGAGTTTTGTGTGAGTTGTCTATGATTACTAGGTTGATCTTATAGATGTGGGTAATGAAAGAGGTAATGTGAATAAAGGGGTAATAGTGGATTGTGGTGGATGGTGTGAATTAATGAGGCTAGACTATGCTAGTGGTGAATATAATCTCGTTAATAGAGTTGAGGAATTGTAAATTATATAGGCAAAGTGTTATAATGATATTACAACCTTAGTTGAATTATACTATATTTAAGATGTCATGATTTCTTTTCTTTGATTCTATGTTATGATTATGTGGACTAATACTGGTCGGCGGATGATGCCCACCAGTACGTGTGTTTGTACTGACTCTACTTTTCTACATCTCTTCTTGGGGTGTAGACTGGATGCAGGTTAGTTTGCAGTTACTAGATGGATGACGATATTCAGCACTAACTTCTGCATTTCCTTCCTGGCAGATGTTGGAGTATTTGTGTTATTTATTTTATTGTCAGTCTATTTTGTAATAGGTAGCTCTTGTACATGTCTGACCAGGTCCTGGGGTAGTGAAGGACAGTTGTAAGAAGTTTTTGAAAAGTTTATTTATTGGTATTTAATTTACTTTGTTATATTTAATCCAGTATTCTCTTAAAAATAAAAGTCTTCCGCATATTTTTGGTTGGGTAATAAGGGTTCTCCTAGCTGCTTAGGATAGCGTAGGTGCCCGCACGGTCCATTAGTTTGGATCGTGATAGCTAGTCTGTTGGGGGTAGGGAAAGGGGAATGGGCAAGGAGATTACTATATCTTTTTCATTTGCCAAAACAATTGCATGTTTATTTACCTTCCTCCAAATATGTATAATAATGACATTATTTACTTCAAATAAATATTTGTGATCAGGGGCGGATCTATTAAGACCCGTGGGGGTACTACGACACCCGCAAACTTCGGTAGAAATTTTACGTGTATATATATATATATATAAAGTATGAATAAATTATTAAAGTGGCATTCTAAGAACAAAAGTTGTCGTGGTGCCACTGGCAGTGGTTGAGAATCCCACACTATTGATGCGGGATCGAACCTATCTAGGTGCAGCACTTTTTTTAAAAAAAATAATTTTAACTTGCAACTTCAAATAGTGGACAAAGATTAATTTTAACCCTCTTTTTTTTTTTTTTCCTTTCTTATTCTTAGTTTAGTTGACTTAATATTAATTAGTTGAATTATTGTCAACTAATCTAATTTAGTAATCTTTGTCCAAAAGTTATCAGTTAAATAGGTAAGGAGGATGATTCCTTTCTATTCACGGAGGGTATTTATTTAGTGTTTCATTTTCATAACTTCATTAACAAAGTATTATTCTTTCGTTCTTAAATAAGTAGTATTTTTAGTTTGAACATGCCCCTTAAAAAGTTACTCATTTTTAAAAAATAAAGAATATTTTTATTAACTTAACCTTAATAAATATCTTGAAAAATATGTAATTCTTTAGTAGTTTTCTTGGTTATGTAAAACTCTATTTATTTTTAAAAAATAAAATTGAAATAACATAACTAATTTCTTCTTGATTATCTAAAATACCACTTATTTAGGGATAATATGAAGAAGTTAAAGCTACACTTATTTAAAAATGGAGGGAGTATACTAATAAAGAAAAAAAAATTATGAAGTAAGAGAGAACATTCTCATCTGCTTCAACAGATGAAAAATGAAGTGTGGACTAGCATTGGCGGTCAATATATTTAAATGATTATCTAGTTTGTTGCATAAAGTGTAATGCATTTACAAATATAAGTAATAATGCCATCACTGGCCCTTTTTACAATATGTAAACTTGTCGAAAATATTATAAATGAATAAAGTATATTTATAATATTAATAATATTGTTTATAAAATTATACTTTGCGGAACCGAAGCTCAATGTTACATCTGCTTAGCACCAGTAAACTCCAAATCCTGTTTGTGATCCTTAATGATATTTTTCTTAAAATACAATTTGTTTCCACTTCCATTTTTTTATGCATCCCATTACAGTGAGTGGGTGATGCTTTCGGCAGTCTTTAAAAGTTCTTTGTTTTTCTTTATTGATTAACAACTCGTTGATGGTGAAACATCGGATTTTACATAATTAAGCGATGGTGATACATAAAATGGATCAAAATTGTGAGGCTTATGAGAATCCACAGTACTTTATAATTATTACCCTCTTCGTTCTACTTTACTCGTCACATTTTATTTTACAAGCGTTAATTTAACTAATCTTCGAAGCTAAATTGAATTAGATTAATTCAATATTTAAAATTTAAAATATAGATGTTCACAAACTGTAAAAAAAATATTAGAAATTGCAATCTTTCTCATATTAATATAACCTCTTAAAATATTTGGTCAAAGTTCATTCAAATTGACTTTGTAGAAAGTGAACAGAGGGAGAGAGAGTACTACAAAACTTAATAAAAATTACTACTACCGAACTTAATAATTTAATTTTCTATTCTTCGTCATGTTAATTCCTTACTAACATGCATTTTGTGATTAAAATATCAACATCATTTGATACAGGTGTAGGGGTGGATAGTACTTTGAGTTACCGGATTCATCTAAATTCAGTATTAACTTTCGACGCGAAAGATAAATTTATATGCAAACAAAAATTTATTAAAATCATAGTAATTAATAGATATGAATTTATAATATTAAAATATAATAAGTTCAAGATTAAAACCCTTAAAATGGAACCCATAAAACTAAAATTATGAATCCGCCAATCTATTGGTGAGATACAATATGCATGCAACCACCTGAACCATTTAAAACTCTAAGGTGTAAATCCATAACCTAAATCTGGATAGACTTCAACTCCCAGTGTCATTTTTGTGGTTTCCACTGTCAACAATGTTCAAGGGTAGATTTATCTCAGTTATTAGACAAGACGGAAAATTCAAATCATTTCACAATGTTCAAGAGCAAATTTAATTTTTTTTTTCCTTTTAAAAAAAGAAACAAGTAGACATCAAGCAGTTAGACAGAATTAATACATAGAAATACAAAACTAAAAATAGAATTAAGCAACTTTGATGTAACTAGTAAACTGGATAATTTCACTACATATATAAGTAACTTGTTGCCCGTTTGTACTTCGGGTAGTATTGAGTATTTGAAGCACTAAATAGTATTCTTGATATATTGGCACAAGTTGTTCGAGTTGAACTGTGCCACCCAGATTAATTAATAGCCTGTTTGTCCAAGTATTTGTAAACAATAAATATTTTTGACATCTCAAAAATTTAGCCAAACAGACTATATGACGTACTAACCAGAGAACTATCGTAGCCACCATGAATCACGTTTATCCCTTGAGCTTAAATCATCAAACTTGAAAACCAACACATGTTTTCCGAATTCGATCGCCAACGACTTCAACGAATGTCGGCAAAGTGGACATGTTATGTGCCCAAATCCGATGCATCGATCCAAGCAAACTCTATGAAAGATGCGATGGCATGTTAATTCTTTTACCTCTTCCCATTCTTCGACTTTACTTAAACACACTGCACATAATTCTACCTCTTGGTTTGTAACTTCTCTATTTGATTCACAATCCAAGTTCTCAGAAGGGAAATTGGACAACTCAATCAAAAAGTTCCAACACCTTTTGAACTTTAGAGCAAACTGATCTGCGTATTCCATAATTGATTTGGCAAGATTTTCAACTTGGAAGATACTTGTAGGGTGAGCTACCTACAAAGAAAATATTTCTAAATCTTTTTGGTTTCTGCAAGTAACTAATGAGAGGAATATAGAGGCAACTAGTATATATATAGAAATGTTGGAATTTAACTAAGACTGTTAATCCTAATGTGTCTAGGATTTAATAGATGATATTTATTTATTTTATGTCTAGTTAATATTTGGTTATCCTAGTTTATATTGGAATAGATTTTCTAGTCCTAATTTAATTTGGCTTTCTACAAATTTGATTTCCTACTCCAACTTTGAATTATTATTTTCAACAAAATGAATTATTATTTCCAAGACATAAACAATTATTGTTTAATTAATACACTCCCTAGATTGTCCGAATGAATGGTAATCCATAATTGAGGCCATCATTTATGGAAAATTTTTTGGGTGAAAATCGTTTACACCCCCGAACTTTGCTTTAAAAATCAAACACCCCTTCAACTTTGAACAATAATCATTCTCCCCCACTTTATCCTTTGCAATGTGTAGTTTACCCTTGACATTTTCAATATTTCATTTATGTAATTTTTTTTATATTATATATTTATGTTTCTTAATTTGAATATTTACCATTTTTATTTAAATTCATTAATAGTATTAAATTTATTTTGTTTACATATTAATCATAAAATTCAGAAATAGCCAACATTTAGGTAGTAAATGAGACACAATAACTAAAGTTTGCCTAGTTACATAACGTAGCTACAGTTTAGTAGCTAAAAAAATAAATTATAGATTTTATATACAAATATAAATTCGCTTTAGAAATTTGTATATAAGCCCCGAAATTCGTTTTGTATACAAATACAATCTTTAGAGATTTAATTTGCATATGAACCCCAAAATTCACTTTATATACAAACACAAACGTTTAGAGCCCCTCCCCCCCCCCCCCCCTCCTCCTGTAATTAGAGATTTGTATATGGGCCACCAAATATACAAATACAAAAGAAATGCATATTTAGCTATTTAATCTAAACTTTAGCTGCAAATGATAATTATTTTTAAGCATTAGCTATGCCTAGTAATTATGATTTGATATATTCTACTCCACTTAATTTTTTCATTTTTATATTACATGTATTAAGTATGTACGTATATATGTAATTATGTATATAGATGTACGTTTTTAATTCTCTCTTATTCTCTAATGTCTATATAGATAAACGAGTTTTTGTTGTCAATAATGAAATATTTTCTAAATTATAATTAAAATTCAATTAGCAATAATCATTTAATTTGTTATAAATATACCTGTATTTTTATTAATTAGAGATTTGAAATATATTTGTAAATTTATAATTACCTATCATTTTCAATTGTATAAATATATATTAGAGTTTTGATTATTATTAGTAAAATTATTATTTTTTATTTTTCTCATTTATTTCATTATAGAACGTCCTTAACTTATATACTTAATTAGTATTTCTGACTTTTTATTTTTTTCATCTAAAAAATAAAATTTATTTATAGAAAATATGTTATATATATATATGTATGTATATAAGCCTAATTTCTTCAGTTGTTTTAATAATCTGTTTCAAACCTAATTTCTCAAAAGTACTCATCTGATATATGACCTTGGGTTGGATTCAGGGAATACTCCATTTATTAAGGAGATCCAAGTAGAGTCTTCCTAACTCTTTCAGCAAAAAATATTGGTCATCCATCAATAATATATATATATATATATATATATATATATATATATATATATATAATTATAAAGAAGTTTTTAGGAAAAAAACAATAAAAAGTTGATAATACAAGGGTAAAATAGGCATTTTGAAAAACCAATTAGGATAAAGAAGGAGAATAATTATTATTCAAAGTTGAGGAGGTATTTAATTTTTAAAACAAAGTTCAGGGGAGGTGTAAACGATTTTCACCCATATTTTTTTCAAAAGGAAGTTATATTGGGCACTCCTTTCGTTCCATAATAATCGTCAATATTACTAAAAATGCTCATAATTCAAACTACCTATCAATTTACAATATTAAGATAAGTCTAAGAAATGCACTGTACATGAGTAAAGCAAATAATTAAGCAATATGACTCAAAGTATAAGATTAGATTAGCCTGAGCTCTAAGGAGGTTGGTTAGCAATGACACCGAAAATAGCGATGTAAGAATATTTAAATGTCCTCCAATAAAGTAAAGCTCCATTCTCTTATTATCTTATGAGCAGCTGAAGCAGGCATTAAAATGTAGCTCCTTTCAAATACTTTTGTTAATTGACTATTCGACCCTTCCCACTTTATCTATGTCATGGTTATGTCATTCTAAATGTGGGTCCCAGTCATGCTATTTTCCCATTTTCACATGATTTACTGGAAAGCAGTACCACATGTAGGGCCCATGCGTGTTTATCTTTTGAGTCTGACATTTTCAATTGCTACTTTATTCTAATATAATAACTAGGACAATTGTAGATAGATTAAATAGTTTAAATTTATGAAATTTTATTTTGTTTAACATTAATTTATAAAATATACTAATATCTTTTAATTTTATGATCTTAAATATGCTATGAAAAAATTAAAATAAGAATTTCCAAAAAAAGTGACATTCTTTTTAAAATAGTCTAAAACAAAATATAAGACAAATAAATTCGAGCGAGAAGAATACTAAATAGTAGAGAAACAATAATTAAATTTTGTGTCAGATAAGAAATAATATCTTGAGAAACAAATAAAATTAGGTAATGTCACTAATTATAATTTTGTGATCAATTTATTCCAATGTGTTTACAATTGATGAAATAAATTATTCTGAACTTTATTGTAATATTCGATATTTTAAAACTAAACTTAGATAAGTATTAGATTATTGAAAAGACATTTCCAATAATTTATAAGGCTTTCTCAATAATTTTTATATTTGAAAATTACGTAAAAGGTATTATAAATTAAAATAATTAATAACTTAAAATATTTTTTAAAAAAACATATAAAAAACATAAATTGCCTCTTAAAATTTTGCATGTGTCATATAAATTGAAGCAAAAAAAATAATATATGTTGGGCACGGGCTCATGTATCTAGTCTTATTATTATTATATAAGAGAGAGTTGAGCAGCCGAAGCAGGCAGCTCTCGGTCGACATGTCTGCTTCAGCTGCTTCAATCATGATTTTACTATATCACCCCCTAATTAATTATTATAAGTCATCTAAATATTATAAAATTAATAATATTTAATAAAAAGGGTAAAATAGATGATGTTTTAAATTAACTTGACGTCTTATATGGGGTCCATTTAATTTTTTTTTTCAGAAGTAACTTTTATTTAATCTTACTATATCACTTCTAATTAGTTATTATAAGTCATTTAAATATTAAAAAATAAATAATATTTAATAACAAAGATAAAATAGATACAAAATGATAAATTAAACATGGACAGATAAATTACTTTTCAATAGTAATATTTATGTCAAAAGGGAGTATTCTTTTAAAAATATAATAGAAAATTTCAAAAAAAAAAAGACTTTTAATGAGTTGATGACAAGTCTGCCTCAGCTGGTTCAACCGTGATTTTATTATATCACCACTAATTAATTACTATAAGACATTTAAGTATTAGAAAATTAATAATATTTAATTAAAAAAAAAGATAAAATAGACACAAAATGATAACTTAACTCTTGGTGTTTTAAATTAACTTGACGTCTTATATGGGGCCAACTTAAAAATTTTTCACAAGTATTTTTAGTTGAGCAGCTGAAGCAAGCAGCTCTCGGTCGACATGCCTGCTTCAGCTGCTTCAATCGTGATTTTACTATATCACCCCTAATTAATTATTATAAGTCATCTACGTATTATAAAATTAATAATATTTAATAAAAAAAGATAAAATAGACGCAAAATAATAAATTAACTCATGATGTTTTAAATTAACTTGACGTCTTATATGAGGCCCATTTAAATTTTTTTCCAGAAGTAACTTTTATCTAATATTACTATATCACTTCTAATTAGTTATTATAAGTCATTTAAGTATTAGAAAATAAATAAAATTTAATAACAAAGATAAAATAGATACAAAATGATAAATTAAAAATAGATAGATAAAGTATTTTTCAATAGTAATATCTATGTCAAAAAGGAAGTATTTATTTAAAAATATAATAGAAAATTTTCAAAAAAAAAAAAAAAGACTTTTAATGAGTTGATGAAAAGTCTTCCTCAGCTGCTTCAATCGTGATTTTATTATATCACCCCGAATTAATTACTATAAGTCATTTAAGTAATAGAAAATTAAAAATATTTAATAAAAAAAAAGATAAAATAGACACAAAATGATAAATTAACTTTTGGTGCTTTAAATCAACTTGACGTCTTATATGGGGCCAACTTAAAAAAATTTCACATGTATTTTTTTATAGTAATTTTACTATATCACTTCTAATTAGTTACTCCCTCTGTCCCAATTTATATGACATACTTTCCTTTTTAATCAGTCCCAAAAAGAATGACACATTTCTATATTTGGTAAAAATTTAATTTTAAAATACCCACTTTACCCTTAATGAAATGATTTACAACCACACAAATATCTATAACTCATTTTAGACCACAAGTTTCAAAAGTCTTCCTTTATTTCTTAAACTCCGTGCCAAGTCAAAGTACATCACATAAATTGGGACGGAGGGAGTATTAAAAGTCATTTAAGTATTAGTAAATAAATAATATTTTATTTAATAACAAGGATAAAATAGATACAAAATGATAAATTAAAAATGAACAGATGAAGTACTTTTCAATAATAACATCTGTGAATATTTCAATCGTGACAGAAATTATTGTTAAAAAAGGGATTGTGTAAAATTTATTAAAATTAAATATATTTTTTTTTTAAAAAAAAATTGATCTGTTTTGGACGAATTTAAAACGAAAGTGCGACATATAAATTGAGAAAAATAAAGTATAAATATTGGACCCGTACTTAGCACGGGTGGCATGCCACTAGTTAATAGCTAAATATCAATGGAGAAGCCCCATGAAATATATCTTCTTAAAGTCTATTAAAGACTTATTAATTGCTCATCATTGCCAAAATGCAACAGTTGACCCGGACCATATCCCAGTTTTGTTCCTTTGGAGCTAGGCTGGCCCTTACTGAAATACCGGATGCTGATGGAAGTGTGTCGAGCTTCCTATGAACTAAAGTGCATTGCCTCTTTAACTTATGGAATGCCAACACCTGCTGACTCGAACTTAATTTGTTATTGTTGTCATGTATCGTTTCTCAATTGATTCACATCAATCGTGTTTGAATTTTCCCCTATACAAGTAGATTTATCCCTGTTATTAACCAACAAGGTAAATTCAAATCATTTCACAATGTTAAAGGGCAAATTTAATCTTCTTCATTTAATAAAACAAGTTACATTACGATGATCAAGAAGCTAAGCTAGACAGAATTTTAATACATAGAAATACAAAACTAACCAATGGAATTGAACAAATTTGATCTGACTAGTAAACTGGATACATAACTTGTTGCCCATTTTTACATGGGGTATTGGGGATTTGGTAGATCATGTAACACGTCTAAGTTAATTTGAACCTCATAAATATTCTAGGGTGGTCAATCTCGTCAGTATAGATATACTATTGTTAATCGGTAAGTGCTTCTTATTAAACTGAACCCTTTCTCTAATAATTAAGTTTATTTGTATTTTGTAGTAATACATCTCTTTATGTTGAGATGATACAGAAAATAGTGGAGTAGTTAATGATGTCTAATCATGAATTGCATTATTGAGAAAATACGTCATTGGATCTAAAATTTTAAAATTTCTTCTATATCTATCTTATCATTTGGGTTGAACTCCTTCATCCCATGGCTAAGATATACTCCCTCGCTTCTGTTTCAAAAAGAATGACTTAATTTAACTTGACACGAAATTTAAGAAAATAAAGAAGACTTTTAAATCTTGTTATCCTAGATAAAAGTTATGTCAAATATATCAAAATTTCATTTAATCTTGTGGTCTTAAACATGCCATGTGGAAAGTTGAAATTAAAGTATTGTAAAAAAAAAAAAAGTCATTCTTTTTAAACAGATTAAAAAAGAAAATATGTCATTCTTTTTGAAACAAAGGGAGTAGATACTTATTAAGTTATGTCCCTCTGTTACCATTTGTATGATTTACTTTTTTTTTCCAGTCTCAAATAGAATGACATATTTTTATAGTTAATAACAATTTAACTTTAAAATACTCATTTAACCACTAATGAAATGATTTACAGCCATAGAAACATCCTAGACTTATTTTAGGCCACAAATTTCAAAAGTCCTTCTTTCTTTCTTTTTTAAACTCCGTCTCAAATCAAACTAACTCACATAAATTGAGACAGAGAGAGTATATAATACTACCCCCAATAACCGTTTAAGTTTTTTTTCTTCAATTGTACAGTTTTAAACATATCATGTAGGATGTTGAAATTAAAGAGTTGTCAAATTATGAAAGAAACATTCTTTTTGAAATAGATTAAAAAGAAAAAGCAAGACAAATAAATTGAAATAAAGAAAGCAGTGTTTAATTGAAAATCTTAAAACAGTAAATTAATTAAGTACTAGTTCAACAACTTAATAAATTGTTCTGGAAGTCCTTATACAACTAACGTAGGATACTTGTGAGGGGTGTGGTGGAATCTGAATGAGATCTCTTTACCATGAATCAGAGATTTCAGGATTGAATTTTTAGGAATGAAGAAACTTTGATAGGAAATGTCTTTTTTTCAAAGTGTTCGAAATCAGATGATTTTAAAAAAAGAAGTGAAACTAACGTACGTAGTATGATTATGTCATCCAATACCCTCAACCAATAGAAGGATGAGTAAACAGAGACTGAGAATAGATATATCTTCTATCTAACATTTATTTCTCGAGAACAAGGAATAAGTATTCTCAGGATTTGTTTCGAATTATCAACTACACATGTACTAATTTGGAGGGTTCTATTACTCTTAAAAACTTTTTCCAAGTGGAATAGACCACTCAAATAAATCCAAGAAAATGGTTCAAATTAACTTTGTAATTTGTATAAAACAAGAAGAGATGCCCCTACAAAAACCTGTGGTATATATATTAGTTTCAGATCTCCTCTCGGAGATTTAACATAAAAATTTAAAAAAGGTAATGGGCTACAAAAAACACCTCAAATCCTTTAGTACATGGAATTTTCAAATGAAAAACAATTGATTAAGACTTGAGACTTGAGAATTAACGCAGCCACCATGTATCACGATGATCCCTTGAGCTTAAATCATCGAACTTGAAAACCAACACATGTTTGCCGAGCTCGATCACCAACGACTTCAACGAACGCCGGCAGAGTGGACATGTTAAGTGCCCAAATCCGATCCATCGGTCCAAGCAAACTCTATGAAAGATGTGATGGCATGTTAATTCTTTTACCTCTTCCCATTCTTCGACTTTACTTAAACACACTGCACATAATTCTACCTCTTGGTTTGTAACTTCTCCATTTGATTCATATCCCAAGTTCTCAGAACGGAAATTGGATAATTCGATCAGGAATTTCCAACACCTTTTGAATTTTAGAGCACATTGATCTGCATATTCCATAATTGATTTAGTAAGATTGTTATTGTGGAAATATCGTGGTTTAACTAGAACCAATCACACAAAGCAAATAGAGAAAAAAATTAACACAAAAATTTAACGAGGTTCGGTTAGGCCGTATCCTCCAATCAAAAGCAGAGAGAATTTTTCATTGTGAAAGAACAACCACTATATATAGATCCCAAATAGTCCCAAACCTACAGGGAAAAAGTTTTCCTAATCTTGCAAGGACTATATTTTCCTTTAAATCTATTTGGACAATGAAGCTCCTAAACTACTAACGATTATGAGTTTCCTAAAATATAGAGGGAAAAATTTTAAGACATGATTAACAATTGTCAACTTGAAAGTACTAGATGTAGGGTGAGCTACCTACAAAGAAAATATTTCTGGAACTTTTTGTTTCTGGCAAGTAATTAATGAGGTAAATGAAGAAGCAAATATATATATATATATATATATATATATATATATATTAGTTTAGTGGTACGTGCGTTACATGTGTATTTTCCGTTAATACATAAGATTGCGTACAAAAAGAATAAAGTATATTATATTATATTGAAATTGAAGTTGCAATATGTGCAATATTATATTCATGATTTCAATGGCAAAAATGTGTGTGTATATATATATATATATACTAATTGAGTGGTACGTGCGTTACACGTGTATCTTCCGTCAATACATAAGATTGCATACAAAAAGAATAAAGTATATTATATTATATTGCAATTGAAGTTGCAATATGTGCAACATTATATTCATGATTTCAATGGCAAAAATGTGTGCAATGTTCTTCTAATTTGAGTAAATGTGTTACACTTGTATGCCACGTCAATTAATCAGCACCTCCCATATAAACATAAACATACATCTCTCGAAACTTCATAAACAAAAAGAAGCGTTTACCGTACCTTTCTAGCTACATATATTCAAGATAGATCGGTCCTAAATTATTTTTGCCTTCCGCTGCATGTTGTTAATAAAATATCTTTAATATGATATTTGTCTGTCAAAAAGATATTGAATTTAGTTGTGTCAATGTAATAGAATTTATTTTTTATAATTTAAACAAATGTTATATTTATTTTAGCATTATTTTAAACTAATTTGCAATAACTTTTTTACATACATGTTTTATAATTAGCACGATATACACGTGCAATGCACGTACACTAAGCTAGAATAAAACAAACGATACAAAGTCCTATATAATGAAATCAACTTATTGGACCCCTCCAGTGTCCGCCTCAAATATGTTATTATTTGTTGTGTCTTACTTGATCTTTTTTTCTTTTTCGATGCTACGGTTGTTTTATCATGGTAAAGCCTTCATTGTCGACATTGATATATCACAAAGTTAGAGACCCATTAACGAAAGTTACATTCTAACTCGTAAAGTTTTATAACCAAATTAAAAAGTTACTTGTAAACCTAAAAAATATTGGAATTAAAATAACATTACGTCATGCACGGAAGCTTAGAATTTTGAGTTTTAGATATTAGCAAAATAATTAAATGACTATTTCGTCTAACGTGAAAACTATTTTCAACGGGTAAAAAAGAGGAACAACGTAACATTACATATATTAGCCTCTACAAACGCCTCTAAAATTATGACTTTAGTTTAAATAACAAAGTGAAATGTGAAGACTCTATTTTTACTAAGTATACTAACCTCTACAAGCTATATGCTGCTCAAATTATTCTCTTCATCTTTCTTTTTCAGCCGTTTGCTTCAAGTTCTTTTTCGTGCGTCACTCTCACATCTTTCTATTGTATTGTTCTAAGGATTAGATGATGCAATATGTAGTTTTTTTACTTATTCAAAGACTCAATTCATTATACATAAAAGAAATTAGGTTATATGTATATATTAAGCAATAAAAGAAATCTGAAAAGAAGCATGAGCATCATGTCATGCAAACTGCCAAGAATTGAAGATCAAAAATATGCCATTTCCAAACATGTTAAAGAAAAATGATTATCTTGATTTTTAAAAGAGTAAAATAGTACTACTATTAAAAATATTATTCGCAAGAAACCAACTTTAACCATGTTACCTTAAAAAAAGAATATTATGGAAGCAATTTTCTGAGATTAAAAAAGAACAAAAAAATATAGATCAAATATTGAAGATGAACCTTTGATATATCAAATAGAGTTAACGTAAAAGTCGATACTCAACGATTTTCCCTCCCTTACCTTTTGAATGGGTTTAAATTCTATATATGCATGTCTATTTTAAAAAAAATTATACAATTATATTGCTATAAGATATTTACAAATTTAATCTCCAGGATAAGCATAAATTAATAAATTATTGAAAATAATAGTAGTACAGCTTAAATCGTTTCTCTATAAGTGTTTGGTGCTCTCCACTGTTCTTTTGTTCCAAGAATCGTACATGTCTCTTATTAGGCTTATTCATATTGTCTATGTAAAGCATCATAATTTTCACTTTAGGATAAACAAAAGTGATCACAAATGTTATGCTCATCGGGCATAGAAAGAGTATGAAGACCCTAGACCCTGCAAATATAATCGTGAAAGTTAAGTCCAATAAGTAAAGAAAGGGGGTTGCTCACGTGATAAACACCCTCCTTTAAAGTTAACCTTTATTACAAATGTAATTTTTTTTTCCTGATAACATGTTATATACTAACTGGTCCTCAATATTCTTTGAGATATCAAATGTTTATAGTAGAAACGCCAGTTAATTCCAAATTATTTATTTCAATTTAATCAAATTTCTTATGCATGATTGGTTACAATCTTAATATGAAATAGTGAACACTATATGTAGATATTACAATAGCCTATGCAAAAGAATTATCATCTCCAAGAAAAACAAGGTGAAGGGGCTCCACCTGTTATGAAATATGGAGATTTTGGATATCAATTCACAATGATTTCCCATATAATATAAGTTCCCATTTGCCTGCTTCAAGTCGGTGCAAAATAAACAAAGGGAAACTGCCAAAATTAGTACTAATACTATTGTATTATACATCATAGGCGTTCCATGATTGGCAAAAGACCACTTAGTATTATTCAAGTAAAAGCTTGTGGCCAATCTAATAAGAAGCATACACATCAATGCACGCATACTCAACCTGATTATCACTTAGCTCCCTTGCCTCCCAATTACTCATACAAACATGCTTAGGCTTCTTCATGTTCAAACCAACAACTTCCAAAGCAAGATATTTTAGCCCTGGTCGACGAAACCTCCCCGGACAAGGCTACTTAGCTAGCGCGCGAATATTAGCACACTTGGGGACAAGGCTCTTAGCTAGAGCGCGAATATTAGCACACTTAGCACAATCCAACTCATACTCTTCCAGTCTGTTTTGAGCTCTATCTTGATAGGGCTTGCCGATGAGTTTTACAAAGTCTTTTTAACGAAAGGAGTATATTGCTCGGACTCTTTAAAGACAGAGGGTTATTCTAAATTCCTCAAGTTCATCTTGATGAAGAATAATTGAACATGTCTAGTACAATCTCATTACTAATATCAACAAAAATTAAATCACCAACCACTTTACCTATTTCAGTTAGCTATTGGTTTCAATTAGGATTTTTGGATCCATATTGGACTCGACTCATTCGGCTGGACGCCAGGCCTATCTATAAGCATCGTGCCTTCACTTTGGCTCCTTGTATCTGCATTTATTTTTGTGCATTCATTTATTTTTGGAATTATAATTAATTTGTAGACTCTATAATGTTAAATTCTCAGTTTCTGTCACTTTTGAATGGCATTTATCCAATAGAAAAGACTAATTAGAGGCTGCATAGATGTAGAATTACTATTAGATGGTTAATAAAACCAACATAATAGGAAAAGAAATCTGAAACCTAGAAACCACAAAGTTACTTAATAAAGAAAACTTGTTATTCATGATCAATCGATCTAATTTAATAGAAAAGGAAATTTGAAACCTAGAAACCACAAAGTTACATTCGAGATTCAATAATGAAAGTTACTTACAAACATAAAAAATATTTTGTTATTCTTGATCAATAAAACCAGCGTCATAGAAAAGGAAATCTGAAACCTGAACATTAAAATCAATGAAACCAACGTAATAAAAAAAGAAATTTGAAATCTAGAAACCACAAAATTACTCAATAACAAAAGCTTGTTATTCATGATAAATAAACCCAAAGTAATAGAAAAGGAAATATGAAGAAATTCAAGATAATAACTTAACCTGGTTATCTCACGGTTATTTTAGGGATTTCTCCAACATGTAAGCAAATTTAGGTGTTGTAATTGCTTGATGATACTCTAGCTTCTCTTCGATCCCAAAGAAAAAATACATGAGTAAGAAGAATAAACAATACGCAATCAAATTGATTTTAGAACATAACCCACATTGAATAAACTAATAATGTTTAAGAATTATATATCATCAAAAGAAGAAAACAATAGTTACAAGCCCAAACACAAGGAGATGAAGAGTATATATTAGAGCTTGAAAATCAATTTAATAAGCAAGGAGACCCAAAAGAATTCAGGATTTTGTATAGTAACAAAAGTTCCCATATATCCACGTACAGAATTAAAACTTCCCATATATTTAGGAGTTTCTCATATATTTTAGGAGTTTGTTCAGAAACAAAATTTATATATTTACGGACTGAATCAAAACTTTCCATGTATTTATTATAGTCAATATTTGATATTATAAAGATAATATTATAACAATTGTAGGGAAAATAGGTGAAAAGACGATTTTGTCTATTGTGGAGTCTTTTAATGAAGGGTAAAAAGTTCAAACAACATTTATAAGGACCTTCACACTTTTAATATGGTATAGATATATATATTACTCCCTTCCTTTAAAAAAGAATGACCTACTTTCCTTTTTAGTCCATTTCAAAAAGAATGACCCTTTCCTTTTTTGACAACATTTTAATTTCAACTTTCTACGTGGCATGTTTAAGACCTCAAGATTAAAGGGCATGTTGGTACATTTGACATAACTTTAATATATATATATTACTCTCTTCGTTTAAAAAAGAATGACCCTTTCCTTTTTTGACAATATTTTAATTTCAACTTTCCACGTGGCATGTTTAAAACTGCAAGATTAAAGGGCATTTTGGTACATTTGACATAACTTTAATCTAACACCACAAGATTCAAAAATCTTCATTATTTTCTGAAACTATGTCAAGTCAAACTAGGTCATTCTTTTTTAAACAGAGGGAGTAGTAGGAGGGAGTGCGTCTTTGCTAGTAGGGAGGAGTGCTTAGTTGAGTTATCTGTTCTAGTAGTCGATTGTAGAATTACTGTGTGGTAGATTTGATTATGTTATTATCTGTCAGTTTTTACTACCTATTGTTTCTTTTTCTTATATATTATGTCTTTTTCTAAATTTTTTTTTATCGTGAGCCAAGGGTCTATGAGAAACAGTCTCGCTACCTCACATGTGAGGTAGTGGTATGAACTAGGGACATATCTACTAAGGCTCGTGGGGGTGCCACGACACTCGTAAACTTTGGTAGAAACTTTACTGTCACGACCCAAAATAGGCATGTGATGGCACTTGCCAAACCCTCCACACAAGTAATCCTATCCCAACCCAAACTCAATAATCAAGTAAATCAGAAGCAAAAAATAAAGAATAATCCCCAAAATATATATAAAGAAGAAGAAAATATTTAAGATACATTCCAGGTCTGATTGTCACTAGTACAAGCCTCTAATATAGAATAGGAATAATAATTTTCTAGAATATCTTAGATGCGAATAAAGCATAAGACATAAATAGAGAGATCTGAGAAGTCCTGAAGTCCCTCAACCACTACCTCGATCTCTGTAATGCTAATACCGGAAGAAGACGATCTACAAACTGCTACTCGGCCCAATACCTGCATGGGGTGCAGAAAAATAAGAAAAGGGAAAAGGAAGCAAGAGTGAGTACGAAACCACATGCACTCAGCAAACATCGGCGATAACCGACCCCAATCCAAAGTGATGGCGAGAACCACCACGCTAACTACCCAAGGTTTCCCAATCAGTCTATGCCCTGCCAAATCACAGTACTTTATCCTATCAGGGTAACCCAACACAACGGTCAACATACATATCAAAAGCAGGGTAGGCACACTAATCCAGGTGAGTCAGCACTACTTATTTATATTCAACCATAAGGGAATTCATTTATGAATAAGACTCATAAATACGCTATAGCAGGCTTAATCAATTATCATTAACCAATTCTATGGGATAACAATAGGGATAGTGTATATATTATAAGGGTGTATCTCATACTACCAAAAGGTGCTACCTATCTATCTTTCGATCAAGCCACCAACATACCCCAAGTCTCATAATACCTCAACCTCTCAATCAATATACAATGAAATAATATAATGTAATGAAGTGAAATAAATGCTCAAACACAATATCACAAACAAGATTCTATGACGGCATTACGATTCAAAAGTAAATACTAACACAGTATCAAACCAAACCAAAGAAGGTAATGCAATGCAAATGATGCAATGCAATGTAGTGATGATGATAAATGTTTGAAAGTTATCACATAACTTTCTGTATACACCCATCGAGCTGGCAGCTACTAGATAGGACCCATAGGGGGTTCTCAATCCATATAGTTTCCATAATCTCAATCTCATGTCTCAAATCAACCTTACCGGTATATCCCTCGATATAGGCATTTTATAAAGTGTGTCATTTTCTTACAAAATCAGAATATCTCAGTGGTACCAATGTCTCATGAATATTCATGCGTGATATGTGGATGTAATGCTCACAACCAATCAGTATGAAGATCAATATCCATTCAATACATGTATAAGTGAGCTCAAAATCAACTCAATGTATCAATAATTCATGATATCAATTTCCACTTGGCACCACCAGAATAAATAGTCATGTATTCATTAATATTATCATTTCCAACCCCTCTCTCGGGAATCACTATAATAAATATGAAATTAAATGCTCAGATAAGGCCTACAATGTCAAGTCAAGCCCCCACTCGGGCGACACAATCATAAATATGACATTTCAATGCACAGATAAGACCTATGATGACAAGTCAAGCCCCCACTCGGGCGACACAATAATAGAAAAAGCATTTAATGCGAAAAACATGACCAATAACACCAAGTCAAGCCCTCACTCGGGCGTCACAATAATATATCCCCTCAATTCAAAAGCAATATTCATATAAGCCCCCACTCGGGCACACGATTATAAATGATTACTCAAGGTTATAATGAAGTTCACATAAGCCCCACACGAGCAACACGAAATTAACAACAAACCCAATAACATTATATATCGCAAAACTACCCAAACCTATCTTATTCCATACGATAAGTCTTAACAATATATATTGCAAAACTACCCAAACCTAGCTTATTCCATACGATAAGTCTCATCTACTACTATAAGTCCACTTATACTCTAAATATTCTCTGAAAGTCATTAATCCCCAATCATCTCAATAAAATCAGCAAAAGATTCAAGCTCTAAAATAGGGATCCAATACCAATATTTCAAGATCACTAAGTTATATATCCACATTCCACTCTAAGGATAAGTACAAGCAACAATACTAACTAAGAAAGCTAATAATCTAACTACAATCCACCAACAGACTCTGGTACCTGCAGGGATGCTCTCCATTTCACCTAAGCGGGATCCTCAATCCTAAATGAATAACAAAACACAAACAAACAAGCATACAACACATAAACACTTTGAAAAAAGTCAAGGTATAACTCAACTTGCCTTAAATAATGATCCACAAGCTCAAACGTAGTCCAAAACCTCAATCGGAAGTCCAACTCTCTTGAATCAACACCAAATGTATTCAATATAGTCAAATATGTCATCTAGAAGTCAAAAGGAAGATAATGATACCCATATTGATCATATTTGAAATGGGTTAAAAACGAACCTCAAAAACGAGTTTCAAAAACGAAGGAATAAAACTAAAATTTTATTTTAGAAAAACATTTTCCATAACATTAGGAATCTACAGTTGAAAATCCACGCGAAAACGATGTCCAAATCGAAGAAAAATCATTTTCAAGCTTTACTGGTAAAACTTCAAAAATTCATTGTCACGCCCCGACTTTCAAGGGAGCATGATTGGCACCCGAAACAAATAAGGCTCGAGAGAACCAATCTTTGCTTATGTTCGTTTATATGCATGTCATAAGAAATACCATTACCACATAAGAACTTATCATGCTAATAACGGAATTCATGAAACATGTGATAAATATATACATAGGTGAAACTTGGCCGACAAGGCCATCAAGTCATTATGGACATACACCTCTTAAATTTTTCTTCCCACAACCGTCTACAAAGCCTCTACAGAATACATGACCATGTCTATACAATATTTACATAATACCAAAACCTAGTGTACACATGTGACGTGGGAAGCCCCGAAGCAACTGGAGCTCACCAAAGAGTTGCAAATACCCGATAATCTACTGCGGAGGTCTACTCGCACCTGTGCCTGCAGCAAGTAAATAAATTCCCCAAAAGGGGTCAGTACGAATAATGTACTGAGTATGTAAGGCCATAAGAATTACATCATACATAATAACAACAATAATGGAGTCAATATAAGAGAAATAGTGAAGGTGAATAAACTCTTTTTCTGTATGTGGGGAACCATGTATATTACGTTCTTTACTTCTCTTGTCTTCATATTCATTCATATTTATTGTTCTACCCATGCTAGGCTGTTCTGTAGCCCCTGGGATGAGATTAACCCATGCTAGGTACTTTGACCCCTGGGATATTATGTGAACCCATGCTAGGCTTTCGTGTCGCCCCTGGGATGTCATTAACCCATGCTAGGCTTATCGCCCCTGGGATGTTATGTGAACCCATGCTAGGCTTTCGTGTCGCCCCTGGGATATCATTAACCCATGCTAGGCTTATCGCCCCTGGGATGTTATTGGGATCGACCCATGCTAGGCTTTTATGTCGCCCCTGGGATACCACCCATGTTATTGGGATCGACCCATGATAGGTATTTAACCCCTGGGATACCACCCATTAAACATTACTTCTTTCTTTCATTACTCTTTTTTTCGTTACTCATTCTTTCATTACTCTTTCTTTCATTCTATGAGTGATACCTTGATGATGGAAATATTCTTGAAACTTGAAACACAAACATGCATTACTTCACGTCTTTACTCTTGTAAGATTCGTATCTCTACTTGTGAGGGATAGATATGTTAGCTTGCACATTATTTCTCATATTACTTTGATGATATTGGTACTTTTACTTGTGGGAGAGTGGTACAAAGATAATCATAATGTTATTAGACTTTTGGAACATGATATGATTGGAACAATGCTATTCAAACTAAACAAGCTCTCTTTACCTCATTACTCTCGTTGAGATAGTTCTCTTAGAATTTACAACATCATGACAGCTTAGGAACTTCAGTCAATAAATAAGATATAAGTGAATCATCATTCATCTAAGAGTAGGACACATGTGAATAGCAAGATATATCAATCGTAGATGGAATTCTATCGAACCCTCATGGAATGTAACACTTTTGGAACCTTAGGATAATGATCCATGTCAGCTAATGAACATGAGTCAACCAATGGACATGAGTCATAAGATTCACCATTGACCAATGAGTAAGGAACATATGAGTAACACTAGTCAACTACCGGATACGGAATACCTTAGAGCATTTCGGAATCGAATGAGTACTAAGACAATGTGAACACCACATGCTGCAGAAGGATATAGAAGAGTAACCTTACATACCTTCACTTCCAACTATGAGTAAACAAGTCTATATATGAACACAACAGTCCAGCTTCTTCCTTATGTTTCACTCTACAATACAAGTTCATAATGGAACTCTCGTTAACAACTATTTACCGTACAAGTGTACACAACGACAACGAGCTATATGACTGCCACATAACTTCATTTCACTCTTTAAAATACACCCCACTGAATTTTCATACCAACAACACCATAATCATGCCACACATTGATCAAGATATCATACATCAATAGCATTTCACACCACACTTACCCTTTACGCTTCCTCATTATCATTCCGTCACAATTACCCTATCAAATTGCCTCATAACAACTTATGAACAATAATACATACTTAAAATAGTCCAACATGCCTCCATACAACACTTTAAAGTCATTAAAATGACATCACAAGTTGATAATTACATCCAAAAAGGGTATAGGGGCCTTCGGGGGTCAACTAGATGCGAAAACACACAACCAAATCTGGGGCTGACCTGCGCTGCCACCTGCACCCACAGGTGGCTGAGGTGCATGCGCAGATGCTCTATGGCAGCAGCCAGAGGCATCTGTGTTGGCATCTGCACCCGCTGGTGCCTCCGTCTGCGGGGGCGGATGCCCATTTTGGTCCGAAATGGTCTCTGGTCTTTTAATGAAATGAATGGTACATGATCATAACTAAACTTATTTTAACATATTTTTGATCATATTACATTCCAACAACCAGACATGGTCTCACAACACACAAAAACATCACCAAAACCTCACTTTCCTTTCAATACGCCACCAAATCCGTAACCAAATCTACAACAACAATTCCAAACATTATATACAAGGGTAAAACAAGGTAAGACTATATTCACATCTCACATGTCAATATTGAATCCATCAAGTTCATTTCTTTCAAGATCACAAGTCCATGTTCAAGTTTACAAGACAAAACCATTCTCCGATTTAGCAAACACAAATTGTTTTACACATAGTGAACTTCTCACACTTCACCAACATAACCAACATGATATAAACCTTCTTACATGCATAAAATATATTAAACCATGATAATAAACACTTACCAAGACTTGTGCAAAAATGATCTTGTCCACAAAGATGAGGGCTTAGGGTTTGTATGATATTAGAAATGTTGAGATAATTCTAGAAAAGGCATGAGAGTTCAAATGAGTTAAAAATCTGATTTACCTCATATTTATAGGTCCATTAAGTCTCTCTTATCCCATTTTGGAATTAAATGCATGTTTGATTTGGTCAAATGGAAGATTGGATCATTTTTGCCCCATTGGGCCTAGTCTTTTGTTCTTGTTTTGGGACTCATTTGGCCTAATGTCTCATAACTCATTAATACCCAACAAATTAATGTCTAATTCATCAAATCTCTCATGTTTAACTAATTCCATAAATGTACACGTAGTCGTATAGGTTCGACAACCTACGGGTGTTTCACCTCCTACAAAGGTCTAATCCCAATTGTTTCATCAATAACATTGCAATTTACAAACTTTTGACACTTGACACTTGAGTAACCATTGTTCAACGTTGTCAAGTAGGGTTTGGTAGATACGGGGTATTACATTCTCCCCCCCTTAGGATCATTCGTCCTCAAATGTTAACAACATCATCTCATGTGCAACAAATGCAACTCTATATTAGCATCTCTATACATATACTAATATAGATACTTGTATAGTCCTAATGGGAGCAATATGAAATGAAAATCTTATGCACGTCCGACACATTTCATACCCTTTCCTTCCAAATCCACTTTCCCATTTCATTAGTGACACTTTCAAGAGTACTTACTCATCTATGATCACAACATCTATTATACTATTACGATATGTTCTTTTCACTATACTAAACTCACTGACAGGTGGAAATATCTTAACTCATAATTCCAGTGTACTATTAAATTCATGGTATTTGATGGAGTAACATACGATAGGGTAGAGCTCGAATCAATCAATACCTATACAACCTGTAAAAATATGGTAATATACCTGTATCCTCATCAGGAGTCGCCTCTTCATTCTGCCGGTCCACTAGAGCATAGGTGCGATTTTGGGCTGCACTGGAACTAGATGCCCCTCTAAAATCTCTACCACGACCAATAGACTGAACACCTTTGCCTGCGGAAAGAACCGATGTTGATGATGCAACGGTTGATCCCGTAGGTCGTGCTATATCACTCGCACCCCTTTGTGGGCATTCTCTCATCATGTGCCCCTCTATGCCACACCAAAAACAAGTATTTGTCCCCAACCAGCATTCACCTAAATGGTACCTTCCGTAATGCTGACACAGAGGACGAGAAAATCCTACTGTCTGTGAGCCTTGCACTCCACTACTCTGTCTAGATGGACCACCTCTAGACCCTCGAAATTGAGAGTGAGCACCTGCTGTGGAATATGAGAATGAGGGTCTAGGCGGTAACATTCGAGATCTAGATGCTTCTGGGGACACTATAGATTGCCCCATAGGTCTCGCCCTTTTTACTGGCCCTTCCTCAGATTCCTGTGTCCTTCTTCTTTGCCTTTGATCCTCCATTTTCTGCGCAAAGGCTTGAATTCTAGCGATTTCCATGTCTCAATTTAAGGCAACAATAGTGCAGTCTCGTACCAAATATGGCTCCAGTCGATCCAAATATCGATGGACTCTATCTTCCATGGTGGCTACTATATTTGAAGCATATCTAGCCAAGGAATTAAACTGAAGACTATATTCTCGAACAATCATGTTCCCTTGACGTAAGTTTAAAAATTGATCGGCACGAGCTTCACGGATCTCATAGGAAAGATAGTGATCAAGGAATGCTGTTTTAAATTCTTCCCAATTTGGTGGCATTACACCAATACCACGAGACTTCTTCCAATCTTCATACCATAATATCGCCTCTCCTTTCAATCTATAGGCCGCCAACTCAACTGTTTCCACCCCGGACACATGCATAACCTCCAAAGCTCTCTGGATTTGATCCACGAAGTCCTATGGATCTGCTTTCAAGTCCGACCCAGTGAATATAGGAGAGTCCAATTTTAGAAAGTCCTGTGTTCTGCGACTCGCCACTCTAGCCGCATCCTCTTCATTTACCATTGGACCAGTTCGTCCTTGTGCTTGTGCAGCCACTAACTGAGTCAACATGTGTACTGCATTTCTTAAATCCTGATCAGTGGTATTCATAGGCGGTTATGCAGGTACTTCTCTACCTCTTGGCTCTTCGGGAGCTGGAAAAGTAGAGGAAGACTGCGATGCAATTTCAGTATTTGCTCCACCTTGACTAGCTTGGTCAGCTGGTAATCTACTCATTCCTTCTCCAGCAGGTATATCCACCTGCTTACCCTTACCTCTACCTCTTCTCGTGATCGGCATGGTTACTATATCAAAGAGAAACATTTACTATGGTCAGATTCAATTCAACTTACAACACTGGCTCTATTGCACGATCTAGAAGTGAAGAAAAGAAATAACATCCTAAATGTCCCGTAGACTCCTACTTATAAATGTGGTGCACAACACATCGATAAGTAAGGCTCTACTCAGACACGTCTTTGTAGACACCCTTAGAACGAACTGCTCTGATACAACTTTTGTCATGCCCCGACTTCCAATGGAGCGTGATTGGCACCTGAAGCCGATAAGGCCCGAGAGAACTAATCTTTGCTTATGTTCGTTTATATGCATGTCATAAGAAATACCATTACCACATAAGAACTTATCATGATAATAACGGAATTCATGAAACATGTGATAAATATATACATAGGTGAAACTTGGCCGACAAGGCCATCAAGTCATTATGGACATACACATCTTACATTTTTCTTTCCACAACCGTCTACAAAGCCTCTACAGAATACATGACCATGTCTATACAATATTTACATAATACCAAAACCTAGTGTACACATGTGACGTGGGAAGCCCCGAAGAAACTGGAGCTCACCAAAGAGTTGCAAATACCCGATAATCTACTGCGGAGGTCTACTAGCACCTGCGCTTGCAGCAAGTAAAATAAATTCCCCAAAAGGGGTCAGTACGAATAATGTACTGAGTATGTAAGGCCATAAGAATTACATCTGTACACCTCGTAATTTATAACCTCACTTGATACCTTGGGATCATATCTACATAGGTGTTGAGATTCCATGCATATGTGTTTTATAGTGTCATTGGGGAAACATTTGATATCGGACGTAACATGTGCGATTAGATCGTCGTAGGAGGTGTGTTGTGATTTCATGGAGCATTTGGGTAAGAACTCGTACATATTCTAACCTCATTTGGTGACTTTAAGTCATGTTTACTTGATGGTTAAGATCACTAAGTAAGTATTTTGTAGTGTTTTGATAAGGGATTGGACGATACGTAAACGTCGGATTAGTGGCCGGAAATTTCAGCAATGTGCTGAGACTTGCGCCACTACCCTATTTCAGGGGCACCAGCCTGCATAAACTTCAGAGCAGGCCCAATTCTTGCGCCACTACCCTGTTTCAGGGGGTGTGGCGCAAGGAACAAAAACTATGCCTTTCCGGCGTCGTTTCGTAACGCAATTCTACGACGATTCCTAGATGGTTTCTTTTGATTCTTTGGAGTTATTTGAGCATTGTTAAAGAGTCAAACACTTCAATACACTCCTACATACTCCTACATGATCAAATCACGAAAGGTGAATAGTGATCTAAAATGTCCAATGAAACCAAGGGCGACTAGAATTCCAATTTTTGCGATCGAAAGGACGAATGAGAATTGTTTAAAAGAATATTGTCGTGACATTAGGGAATTATGTAAACATGAGAGATATGGTGATTAATACATGAAATTGTATGGGTTGCATGGATATGAGTTCTTGGGCCCAAAGTTAGGCCCAAAATGGAAATGAAAGAATTGGCCCAAAGGGCAAAAATATCCATTCTTCCACTTTGACCATATTAAATGCCAAATAAAAGGCTAAGCTTGACTTGGGGTCTATATAAAGGCCCCAAGATCAGATTTTTTATCATCAAAGCCTTACATGCCTTTTGGATATTTTTCACAAACATTTCTCATTTCCAAACCCTAAAGCAAAACAATTCCTTGGGACTCCTTGGACAAGATCAACATATTCCAAGCCTTGGTAAGTATTTATTTTCATGAATTAATATCTTATATGCTTAAAAGAATATGTATATCATGTTGGTTGTGCTTGGAAAAGTTGGTCATGATACTTGGTGATTTTGTATGAGATTTGTGGTATATGGAATTCAAGTGTGAATTAGGCCTTGTGCCTTTGATGAAAAAGCATGGTATGGACAAAATATGAACATGTATGGTGTTATTTTTGGCATTAAATTTGTTCTTGGCTAAAAGTGGAAATTATGGAATTTTGGCCGATATGTGTTATGAGTTGAATTAAGGTGCTTTGATGGATTATTTGGGATGTGTTATGGATAAGAGAGTGTAAAGAAGAAGTATTGTGGTGAAATGTATTGATTTTCATGTATTGGTCAATGTTGGGAATATTATGGAATTTTTGGAATAATAGTATGATCAATGGTTTTGTCAAGGGGAAATGACATGTTTAAAGCCAAACATGTAATTCATTGACATGGTATGCATTTGTAAAGTAATTGGTGGTTAATGTGAATTTCGTTATGTATTTGTAGAGTGACACATAAAGAAGGAGAGGGATTATTGTCTACGCATCTAAGGTTGTAGATTCGTATTGCGAATCCAAGGTATGTAAGGTTATTTTGTCCGTATCTTTCTACGGCCAATAGTGTTCACATTGACATTTCTTTAGTTCTATTCCAAAATGTACTAAGGTATCCCATATGCCCTTATCTATGATCATTGTCATATATTTCCTACTCATTGTGAATCTCATTTCTCATATTCATGGTTAATGTTCCGAAAGTTCAAATAAAGTTACGTACCAATATTCCAATAGTGTCTATACTTGTGTCTCTTGTTCATGGATTATTGTCCAATGGTTCCAATGGTATCATGGTGCTAGTAATGTTATATTTCTCATTGATATTTATTCATATGTCCTTCACTCATTGGTCAATGATTCAAAGTTTCCAACAATGTTGTGTTCCAAAGTTCCAAAGTGATGTTTTGACTATCAAAGTATCAATCTCAAAGTAATGAGCAAAGTAATGCAAATGTGGTCAATGATCAAGTACGGGTGGCAAGTCTAGGGGCGTAAGCCTAGCTCGACTCGATCCCGAGATTTGGATTTATGGGTGGCAAGTCTAGGGGCGTAAGCCTAGCTCGACTCGATCCCGAGGGTGGCAAGTCTAGGGGCATAAGCCTAGCTCGACTCGATCCCTATATGATGATATGAAAGACCCACTGATCAGTCGGGGCCTGGGTACATCGTGATATGTAATGACATGTGAGCATTGAGATAAAGAAAGTAATGAAAGTAATGAAAGCAATCCACATGGTTTCCAAAGAATAACATGGTGACTTATTCACATTGAGTATTCATATGTTTTGAGTTCATTGACATATTCATTGAAATATTCATGTGTTGTATAGTTTCATCTGAGCCTTGCATACTCAGTACTTATTTCGTACTGACCCCTCTCGGGGAATTTACCTTACTTGCTGCAGGCGCAGGTCCCAGTAGGCCTCCTCAGTAGATTGCCAGTGTTAGCGGCTCTTTGGTGAGCTCCAGCTCATTCGGGGCTTCTCCGAGTCAGAGTGTATATATGTTTTGGTATTGTACATAATGTGTAAAGCGGGGACTTGTCCCGACTTATGGTTCATTTTGGTCAATGCTCTTGTTAGAGGCTTTTGTAGACCGATGTGGGTGTAATAGTGTAACAGACACATGTTGTTTTGACTGGATGGCCTCAACGGCCAAGTTTCATATGTATGCCTAAATATGTCCCTTGTTCTCCTTTATTCGTATTTCATAATATTATGCAATGGTGGTTATGAATATGATATAGCATAGGCAAAGGTTGGTTCTCTCGGGCCTTATCGGTTACGGGTGCCAATCATGTCTCGATGGGATTCGGAGCGTGACAACGTCATACATAATAACAACAATAATGGAGTCAATATAAGAGAAATAGTGAAGGTGAATAAACTCTCTTTCTGTATGTGAGGAACCATGTATATTACGTTCTTTACTTCTCTTGTCTTCATATTCATTCATATTTATTGTTCTACCCATGCTAGGCTGTTCTGTAGCCCCTGGGATGAGATTAACCCATGCTAGGTACTTTGACCCCTGGGATATTATGTGAACCCATGCTAGGCTTTCGTGTCGCCCCTGGGATGTCATTAACCCATGCTAGGCTTATCGCCCCTGGGATGTTATGTGAACCCATGCTAGGCTTTCGTGTCGCCCCTGGTATGTCATTAACCCATGCTAGGTTTATCTCCCCTGGGATGTTTTTGGGATCGACCCATGCTAGGCTTTTATGTCGCCCCTGGGATACCACCCATGTTATTGGGATCGACCCATGCTAGTTATTTAACCCCTGGGATACCACCCATTAAACATTACTTCTTTCTTTCATTACTCATTTTTTCGTTACTCATTCTTTCATTCTATGAGTGATACCTTGATGATGGAAACATTCTTGAAACTTGAAACTCAAACATACATTACTTCACGTCTTTACTCTTGTAAGATTCGTATCTCTACTTGTGAGGGATAGATATATTAGCTTGCACATTACTTCCCATATTACTTTGATGATATTGGTACTTTTACTTGTGGGAGAGTGGTATAAAGATAATCATAATGTTATTAGACTTTTGGAACATGATATGATTGGAACAATGCTATTCAAACTAAACAAGCTCTCTTTACCTCATTACTCTCGTTGAGATAGTTCTCTTAGAATTTACAACATCATGACAGCTTAGGAACTTCAGTCAATAAATAAGAGATAAGTGAATCATCATTAATCTAAGAGTAGGACACATGTGAATAGCAAGATATATCAATCGTAGATGGAATTCTATCGAACCCTCATGGAATGTAACACTTTTGGAACCTTAGGATAATGATCCATGTCAGCTAATGAACATGAGTCAACCAATGGACATGAGTCATAAGATTCACCATTGACCAATGAGTAAGGAACATATGAGTAACACTAGTCAACTACCGGATACAGAATACCTTAGAGCATTTCGGAATCGAATGAGTACTATGACAATGTGAACACCACATGCTGCAGAAGGATATAGAAGAGTAACCTTACATACCTTCACTTCCAACTATGAGTACACAAGTCTATATATGAACAAAACAGTCCATCTTCTTCCTTATATTTCACTCTACAATACAAGTTCATAATGGAACTCTCGTTAATAACTATTTACCGTAAAAGTGTACAAAACGACAACGAGCTATATGATTTCCACATAACTTCATTTCACTCTTTACAATACACCCCACTGCATTATCATACCAACAACACCATAATCATGCCACACATTGATCAAGATATCATACATCAATAGCATTTCACACCACACTTACCCTTTACACTTCCTCATTATCATTCCATCACAATTACCCTATCAACATGCCTCATAACAACTTATGAACAATAATACATACTTAACATAGTCCAACATGCCTCCATACGACACTTTAAAGTCATTAAAACGACATCACAAGTTGATAATTACATCCAAAAAGGGTATAGGGGCCTTCGGGGGTCAACTAGATGCGAAAACACACAAAACCGAATCTGGGGCTGACCTGCGCTGCCACCTGCACCCGCAGGTGGCTTAGGTGCGCGTGTAGATTCCCTATGGAAGCAGCCAGAGGCATCTGCATTGGCATCTGCACCTGCAGGTGCCTCCGTCTGCGGGGGCGGATGCCCGTTTTGGTCCGAAATGGTCTCTTTGGGTCTTTTAATGCAATGAATGGTACATGATCATAACTAAACTTATTTTAATATATTTTTGATCATATTACATGCCAACAACCAGCCATGGTCTCATAACACACAAAAACATCACCAAAACCTCACTTTCCTTTCAATACGCCACCAAATCCATAACCAAATCTACAACAACAATTCCAAACATTATATACAAGGGTAAAACAAGGTAAGACTATATTCACATCTCACATGTCAATATTGAATCCATCAAGTTCATTTCTTTCAAGATCACAAGTCCATGTTCAAGTTTACAAGACAAAACCATCCTCCGATTTAGCAAACACAAATTGTTTTACACATAGTGAACTTCTCACACTTCACCAACATAACCAACATGATATAAACCTTCTTCCATGCATAAAATATATTAAACCATGATAATAAACACTTACCAAGACTTGTGCAAAAATGATCTTGTCCACAAAGATGAGGGCTTAGGGTTTGTATGATATTAGAAATGTTGAGATAATTCTAGAAAAGGCATGAGAGTCCAAATGAGTTAAAAATCTGATTTCCCTCATATATATAGGTCCCTTAAGTCTCTCTTATCCCATTTTGGAATTAAATGCATGTTTGATTTGGTCAAATGGAAGATTGGATCATTTTGCCCCATTGGGCCTAGTCTTTTGTTCTTGTTTTGGGACTCATTTGGCCCAATGGCTCATGACTCATTAATACCCAACAAATTAATGTCTAATTCATCAAATCTCTCATGTTTAACTAATTCCATAAATGTACACGTAGTCGTATAGGTTCGACAACCTACGGGTGTTTCACCTCCTACAAAGGTTTAATCCCAATTGTTTCATCAATAACATTGCAATTTACAAACTTTTGATTCTCGACACTTGAGTAACCATTATTCAACGTCGTCAAGTAGGGTTTGGTAGATACGGGGTGTTACATTCATCGAAAATCAAAAAGGGTAAAAATGGATTTTTTTGAAAATCATAATCCTCGAGTAAAAAGGACTCTATGGGTGAAAACCCAAGAAAAAATGAGTAAGAATCGAAGCTCATATCAAAGAAATACCAAATTTTCAATTTGGCGAAAAATCCCAAAAATCCTCTTTTGAAATACTTGATTTAGAAGAAATTAGATGATAAAGTTGGTAGGAAATGCTTTAGAATTGAGCTAGAAACTTACCCACGCGAACTCACGCAAGAAATCTCCCCCAAAATTTTCCTCCCGAGCTCCCAATATGATAAAAATGGTGAAAATGAGTAAAAGGGGATATAATTCCAAAATTTGGGCTGTTTCAACAAGGTTGACTGCGCCTTTGATCGTTGACCGTGTGTTGACGACGGTCAACTATTGACCAACAACCAGCAATTCAAAACAACTTATTTTTTATCCTCAGAACTCATCCGGAACCCTATGAACATTAACCAATAGTGCAAATTCATCATAAAACACGTTCTGGATCCAATGAAATCATCAGATTTATGAAAAAAGGTTGTTTACAATAAATTAACCCCCGGGTCCCCTTTAGGCCAAAATACACCATGATTTAAATAGAGGATCGAAATACAAACCCGAACTCGGACTAACCCTGTTACTAACCCTAAATCGACGTTTCGGATCTAATAGAACTGTCAAAATTCTTATCTGAGACTCGGATCACAAAATATTGACCGAAGTCAAACCTATCCTTTTAAGGTTACTTAAAACCAAAAATTCAAATAAAACACTCCTGAATGCATCGGGGACCATGCCAACCATCCCCACAACTCATAAATAAGATAGGCAACCATGGGGAGGGGCAAAATGGTCAAAACACAAAAAATTCTAAATATCAATACGAGGGTTATTACAATATCCACTACTAAGATTCACGTTCATCCTCGAACATACAAACAAGAAAAAGTCAAAAATAGGAATGATAGAAATACCCTTGAGAAACATAAAAAAAGCACTCCAACATAGAGTCACAACCAAAGAACTACCTGTCTCACCATAGAACCCGAAATTTATCACATAAGGACTCACTACGCCACAACGTTAGCATCAAAAGGCCAAATTCTCAATAAAGCTGAATTTCTATATTTTCGAACTCTCTCTACACCAACGACTGAGTCAAACACAATAGAAGTTCTGAATCTACCAGGCTAATCTAAACATGACCGAGGCACCACAAGACACTGACTACAACTATAAGACCAAAAATCACCCTCAGGCCCACCAAATGCTAAGGGACCCATAAATCACATAACTACCCATCAAAACACTGAATCAACCTACCTAAGGCCAATACTATCTCTACCAAATCAAACCACACTATAGCCCTAGGCCAAAGCTACTAAGCCAGAAACCGGTATCAAAATTATACAAAACCTCAAAAGTCACACCTAGCATACTAAAGGTGCTACACTATAGTCATACCCTTATGTTCAACCCTCTAAGGCAATCGAGAATCACCATAAAACTCTCTATATACCATACACATAAAATCTCTAAAAGACACTGAAAGCTCAAGCAACTCATCGCCATAGCCCATGCAGTCCTCAATGCTCAAGTAACATTAATCAGCCTGAAGCCCTCAATAATCTAGTAGAGCGAGAAGCCTCTACGACTACACATACATAAGCAACCCATCATATCAGGGACAATCAACCCATAGAAGAAGTGCAACCACCACTATATCTCACTAACGGAGGCCCAAAACATAAACAAAACTCGGGAGGAACCAACACTAGACTCTATACAAGCTACCAATGAACCTTACTAACAAGACTTTAAATTTATATCTTAAGCCCAATGGCTAAACTCTGAATATATCAAATTTCCTTATGTATCGAAATCCTTATCCTTTCCCTTAATTCTATTCCCATTGATTAATCTTTAACACACGAGTCGTGGACTAATAAGGTACAACTTAGACCTACTCAATTCTCATTCAACATTCCTTAGCACAAAGTCCACAGAATATAATACATACTCTAATCGAAGCTTATGAGCAAAATATTTCACCAAGCCACTTAGCTAAAAGAGTAACAAATGCTATAAACTAGGTACCCCTTTCCATTCAAAAATATTTCCAAATTAAAAGCAAAAATTCTCATGAGTTGAAATCTTTCAAATCTGACCGAAGAGTGTCTCAATACCAAATAGTGTATTTGTTCAAGCAAAGGCCAAATACTTAGGAAGTAAAAAATTGCAAGGCCCGAATGAGTTAAAAATAATCAAATGCAAAATGGACAGGATTTTTTGTCCGTTACACCAACTATATTATGTATATTCAAATAAATGAAAGCATAGACTTTAGAAATGTAGCGAAAGTCTTCAATGGCTCTCAGTTATCACACATCAAATACACTAATATAAGAATTGAAAGTTAGTGAATAAGAATCTTACTATTGGTTTCATAGCTTAGGACATTAATACAGTATAGTCTGGTGCTATCAACAATATCATAGTATTTAGAAAATGCATTTGAAAATCTCTTGTGAGATTTCAACTGGGACTTCATGCGCTCCATTTCTTGGAACAAAATTGATCACGGGCAAATTATTTTGCCGAATATGAGCCTAGCTTCTACAAATGCCTTCACGCTAAATTTATTTCCTAATTAGTGTTGCTGAAAACTTAAAAGGTTTTTTTTTTACTGCATTAGGAAGGGAAAATGAAAAGTTGGAGTGACATTAGGCCACTAAAACCTACTCATGCGTTACCTATTAAATCCACCACTAAATAAAACTGCAAATTGGTGTATTCATAAGAATTACAAAGTGAAGTGAACTATATGAAAATAAAAAATTGAGAAAATGAAGCCAAAAAAGAGGAATCTTGGCCAAAGAACTTGTAAGAATTTCCTTGTTTTCGTTGGGTTCGAAATCGACAGGGCGTCATGCGGAAACTTATAGTTGCAAACCATCAAGGCGATAAATAAAAACGTACTAAAAACATATTATTGATAGGGTTTGGCCAATTGGCCTACACATATGAAAACCTAATATTGAAAAAACATAAAAATCTATTGGGAGAAATCCCCCCCCCCCCCCCCCCCCCAAACAAGACTTTGATGACTACATTGTGGATGTTATTGTGTTGTGATATGAGAAGAGGGATCTTCTATTTATAGAGGTTCAAAACCTTTCCTCCAAGAAAGAGGTTAACTAATTATGTAAGAGATCATTTCCTACAAGGAAACCTTTTCCACAAAGAAAACCCTTTTAAAGTAAAACACAATTATTGTAAAATTCAAGTAAACTAGGAAATTCAGGATAAATCCTAACAAATCTCCCCTTGGCCTGAATTTTCTGGAAAAATTGATCTTCATTTTCTTCTTCACATAATCTTCATATATCACTGCTACTTACCATGATTAAAAGTTGATATGGATTAAAAATTGGAGCCCTATACATTAAAAATAAAGGCATTGGTTAATATTATTGGAGCCATGTGTTATAAATGAACAGGGTTAAAAGTGGAGCCTTGTGCATTAAAAGTTAGCACATGTTAAAAATGGAGTTCATGCGTTAAAAGTATATATGCATGAGTTGAAAGAAGCCCAAACATTAAAAGTTAGCAAGGGTTGAAAGTGGAGCCCATGCGTTGAAGCAAGTATGGGTTGAAAGTATATTTTGATTTTAAAGATGGATTAGCAACAAGATTGTTGAAAATTTGTTTGAAACTTCTTGCCCACATGTAGTATCTTGACTTTTTTTTCTTTTTTTTCTTTTTGACAAAAAAACTTTTCATTATCATCAACTTGGTTGCAACTTGCTTTGAACCTTCAATCTTGATGAACCATTGGACTCATAGGATCATTAGCTTTGATACCATCTGTTGGGTTCGAAATCGAGAGGGCGTCATGCGGAGACTTATAGTTGCAAACCATCAAGGCGATAAATCGGATGACAAATAAAAACATACTAAAAACATATTATTGATACGGTTTGGTCAATTGGCCTACATATGAAAACCTAATATTGAAAAAGCATAAAGATCTATTGGGAGAAATCTCCCCCTAAACAAGACTCTTTGATGACTACATTGTGTATGTTTTATTGTGTTGTGATATGAGAAGAGGGGTCTTCTATTTATAGAGGTCCAAGACTTAAGCGAGTTGATTGAAATTTGAATATTTTCACGTAATAACTTTTTGTTTTTCATCAAATGTGCTTCTACAACGATAATATATGCAATCAAATATTTGTAGAAACTTAAAGTATGAAGTCCAGAAAGAAGAAAAATAGATGCAATCAAATACTCATGTAGTCCATACGCAAATGTGACAAAAAGAGAAGTCCAAAAACAAATTATTTTGCCAATCTTTAAAGATCAACCCACACTTTTCAACTCTATTATATCATTTCTTAATTACAACAATTATTGTCAGTTAATATAAATTAACTATAGAAGAAAGGGTTACCATTCTTTACCTTTTTGATACTTTTAGACGTTTGGAGTTCTTGACTCATCAAATCTTTGATAAACAATCAGTGACGAATTCAGGAATTGCATCAAAGGGCTTTGAAAAATAAAAATGTATTACCTAGGATTTGAACTTGGAGCCTTAAGGTAAACTTTGAACACTGAAAGTTACTAATAAGCCACCCTCTAATCAAGATTGTCTGAAGGAAAAAATTTCTCTCTCTAACTTTTCTCTCAAACGGTCTTACTACTACCGCGTATCCTACACGCTCCGTTACTATGGACCCGCCGGACGGCGTCGATAAGGCGCTTCTGGACGGTCAAATGCTTCCACTCAAAGGGGCGAACCCATCTGCAACTGTAATTGTAGGAAACAATTCTTATGCCACCACAATTAGCTCATCCCCTAACTCATCCCATAACCCAATCTCCATGGAAATTCAATAAAAGAAAGAAGAGGTCAAAAAAGAACACACAACTCACAATGGAGTCCCAGCTGTAATGTTCAAGGCTTCGGACTATTATGGCATAATGGCTGAAGAGTGTAGACTCACAATAGTGGGTAGGTTTCTTAAACCGAGACCCCAAATTGATATAATTCGATCAAAATTCAAAGAATTGGTCACCATTAACGGATCGACCAAATAGGGGTATACGATAATTTTAATATGTTCCTAGATTTCACAAACGAGGAGGACTTCAATGCAGTGTGGTTCAAGAGAGTCATCGAAATTGAGGGACAACAGATGTGGTTACAAAAGTGGACGCCGGACTTCAAGGCAGAGGAGGATCTGCCTATTGCGTCGGTATGGGTCCTCTCCCTAAGCTTCCATTCCATATACATACATGGTAATATATCAAACAAATAGTCAGCTCTGTGGGTACACCTCTTGAAATGGACCAAGCTACAAGAAGTAGAACTAGGCCAAGTATGGATAAGGTTAGAGTAGAAATTGACTTGCTCAAACCTCAACCAGAATCTGTTTATGTTGACTTAATTCATGAGAATTCCCCTCAACAGGATTTATGCAGAAACTTGAGTATGATGGGATCCCTAAATATTGCAAACATTGTAGAAAACTTGGTCATGCCATGGCTAATTGTAAAGTATTAGAAAGGAAAAGGGTGGCTGAGCAACAGAAACTCGAAGAGCAAAACAGAGAAAAGGACAATGTTGGACATACTAACAGTGAAGGGCAGAATGAACAAGGTAGAACACTGGAAATGGACAGCAACGATAGCGATGATGAAAAAAATCATAAAAAATCTGAAGGAAGAAAAGATGCTTGCAATAAAGTGGAACACAAAACGAATGAGAATATTGCTACTATTAGTGAAAGAATCAACAAGGATATAAAGAAGGTTAAGAAAAGGAAGCTCCCAAAAAAGAAATCCAAAGTTTCGTTTAAACCCAATCTTGTTCAACAGATTGGTAAAAGGACCAAGAAAAATCATATGAAAGCTGCCTCCAAAGTTAAAGCTCTAGAGGAAGCAATCAAGACTCCCATAAATCCAAACTACAATAGAGAAGACGATCTACAAGACATCGACAAGGAAGAAGTGGGAAAAAGTGAATCACCACAACAAGGGGAAACAGAGAAGGACAGAGGAAGAAAAAACGATAGCACATATGACTTGAGCAGTTTTGATAAAGAAAAGGGGCATCTCTCAGAGAACACTGAAGAAAGCTCTAATCATTTAGAAAAATGAACACCGGTGGACACAAGACATAAAATATCAGAGGAAGTTCCATCCCTCATCAAGAATATGCCGAGATTAAACTTGCTAGTTGATCTTAATCACCAAGGCACTCAAAAACCAGCCACTATCAAGCAAAAAGAGAATGACGTTGATCCTCAATTTCAAATGATCTCTCCTATCAAGGTAGTGGTGACGTTATCTGATAAACCAATGCAGCAACAACAAAATACTTAAGATATAGCTGAATTTTCATCTGTGAAGTAAAGAGGAAATGGGAGAAAGAAAATGTACAGGAAACAGAAAGAAGAAAGCTCCAATGCCCACAAGGCAAAGGAAACCAAAAAGAATACCATCTAATTTCCATGATAAAAGATATTTTTTGGAATATTAGAGGAGTTAGAACCAAAAAAGCCAATCACAGGCTTAGAAACCTCATCAAAATTCACAAAGTTGATTTTGTAGCCTTACTCGAACCTTTGTTGGGTTTGAACAAGGTTGACAAGTACATGAAGTGTTTTGGTTACCAGCATAGCATCACTAATCTGAATGGACAGATTTGGTTATTCTGGAATGGAAACTACAACACCTCTATTGTTGACAATACTGAGCAACAAATCACTATAAAGATGCATAATCCCGGTATTGGAAAGGATATCTACATTACTACTGTCTATGCTAAATGCACTTCTGCTGAAAGAAAGACCCTATGGGATAACCTGGAAAGAGTCCATCAAACTTATTCAGGGACCATGGTGTGTTAGTGAGGATTTCAATGTCATTCTTGATGCAGATGAGAAGATAGGTGGCAGACCTCACCGAATGTATAAGAGTCTTGACTTTAGTAGCTGCATGGATGCCTGTGAAGTTATAGTTTTGGGTTTTATAGGCCCAAAATTTACTTGGTGCAACAACAGAATTCTAAAAAATAGAATTTGGAAGAGGCTAGATAGAGTGTTCATTAATGAAAATTGGGCTGACTCTTATCAGAATAATGTTGTTAGACACCTACCAAGAGTTGGATCAGATCACAGGCCATTTTTAGTTGAATGCTTCGACAGTCAACATAGTAGAATCAAATACTTCAGGTTTTTAGATTTCTGGGCTGATCAACCTACCTTTTTGCAGCTAGTAAAAGAGACCTGGAGTACTAACATATCTGGTAATGCTCAATGAAGACTTCAACAGAATCTTAAACTTCTTAGTAAGAATCTCAACATTTGGTCAAAAGAGGTTGTTGGTAATGTCTTTGATCAAGTGAATAAGTGGGAGGTCAAGATGCGGGAGTTGGAAAAAACGGATCTTAACAATCCCAGTGATAAAAGCAGGGAAGATTTGAATAGAGGAAATGCAGAGTACTTCAAATGGATGAACCATCAAGAAAGCATTCTGAAACAAAAAAGCTAAAATCAGATGGTGGGAAGAAGGAGACTCAAACACAAAATACTTTCACAGTGTTATCAGAGAACGAAGAAGAAAGACGCAAATATACAGAATCAAGTATCACAGAAATAGATGGATCCAAGGAGACGACAAGATAGCCAAGGCTGCAGTTCATCACTTTGAAAAACTTTTTAATTTTTCCCATACTTTTAATGATTTTAACATTGTGAATTATATTGACCCTTGCATTACAGATGAAGACAATAACATTCTTATTGCAGTTCCTGAGTTGGACGAGATCAAAGAGGCAATCTTCAATATGAGTGCAACAAGTGTTGCAGGCCCTGATGGTTATTCAGGTATTTTCTTTCATAAATGTTGGGATATCATTCAGTATGATATTATGGAATATGTTCAGGATTTTTTTTGAGGAAGGAACCTGTCCAAGTTCTATACTCATACTTGCTTAATGTTAATTCCTAAAACTGATTCACCAAATAATTTTTCTGAATTTAGACCAATCAGTCTAAGCAATTTTACTTGTAAAATAATTGCTAAAATCCTTTCTAGTAGACTCAATCCCCTACTAGAAAAACTCATTTCTCAAAATCAAAGTGGCTTTGTTAAAGGAAGGCTTATCAATGAAAATGTTTTATTAACTCAAGAGATTGCCCATGGTATTAAACAGTATAACAAAGGGGGCAATGTCATTATGAAATTGGACATGGCCAAGGCGTACGATAAAATGTCCTGGTACTTTTTAATGAGTGTCATGAAACAATTTGGTTTTTTCGGTATCTGGCTTGACATGATATGGAGAACCATTGCCAGCGTTTGGTATTCCATCCGGATCAACGGTGAAAGAGTGGGTTTTTTCAGTTCCTCACATGGTCTTAAATATGGAGACTCTCTTTCCCCTTCTATTTTTATAATTAGCTCGGAATTGTTGACTAGAATGCTAAATAGATTGAATTCTCATGATTCTTTTACTCCTTTTAGCATGAACATGAATGGACCCATCATTAATCACCTTGCATATGCTGATGACATAGTTATTTTCAGTGGTGGTAATAATAGGACTATCAGACTCATTAAGCATCAAATTAGAAGATATGAGAATGCCTCTGGTCAACTAGTTAATGATGCTAAGAGTTTCTTTATTACTGCTCCTAATATGGCCCCACACAGAATTAACAGGATTAGTAGAGTGATTGGGTACATGGATAAATCTTTCCCTTTCTTCTATTTGGGTTGTCCAATCTACCACGGTAAGAAAAATCTTAGTTATTTTGATAACATGGTTGCAAAAATTGTTAAAAGGATAAATGGATGGCATAGTAACATGTTATCTCATGGAGGTAAGGTCACACTCATTAATCATGTGCTCAATCTGTTCCTATATATACCTTGTCGGCCATTAACCCTCTCATTGACACTCTTAATCTGATTGAGAAACATCTTGCTAACTTCTTATGGGGAGCTAGTAATGGTAAAAATAAGTACCACTGGTCTAAGTGGGAAAACTTCTATATCCCAAAAGATGAAGGAGGTATTGGTATTAGAAGCATGAGAGATATTTGTAACTCCTTGATTGTAAAGAGATGGTGGTGGTTCAGAACTCAAACTTCTCTTAGGGCTCAGTTCTTAATCAACAAGTATTGCAAAAGATCTCATCCAGTTGGAAAAGTTCCAACTTCTGGGGATTCAGATACTTGGAAAAGCTTGATGAAAATCAAAGAACAAGTAGAACCACACATTTTTTTGGAAAATACGACAGGGCAATTCTAGTTTTTGGTGGGACAACTGGACAGGTGTAGGGGCCTTTGCTAAGCTTTGCCAAGGCCCGGGTAAGTCTTCCAAAATCCCCGTTGAATCTTTTATTCTGAATAATTCTTTGAACATCATCAAGTTAAACAGTGTAGTTCCCAATTACATTGTGGATATCATATCCAACATAGCAATTGGTAACAACACTGAGAAGGATTACCCCATCTGGAATAATACTGAAAATGGGCTTTTTGATAACTATTCTACATGGCAGCTAGTTAGGAAACAAAGACCAAAAAATAGTTTTCTAAACAATCTCTGGCATACTAGGATGCCTTTTAAAATATCCTTCTTAACTTGGAGAATGTTTAAAAAGAAACTTCTTTTCAATGACATAATTACTAGAATGAATATCAACTCACAAAATGATTGTTTTTGTTGTAGGAATGCACAAAGTGATACAATGTATCATGTTTTTGGAGAAGGCGAAGCAGCAAGACAAGTGTGGAGTACCCTAGGAAATCCATTGGGCGCCAACCTATTAATCAACCTATGGCCCAAATTTTTAATGAGTGGTGGAGCATAAAGCCAGTCAATGATATTCACAAAATGATACTGAAGATCACCCCCACAATTATATGCTGGGAGATTTGGAAGCAATGGTGTGCCTGCAAATATGGAGGGCAAAGATACTTCCATAGGAATAAGATGTGTTATCAGACAATTGGGAATATTAGAGCCGTTTTGACAAGAATTTTTAATAGCTTCCATGGGAACAACAACTGGGCAGATTTTTGTCTTGAAGTTGAATGTCTCAGGCCAATACAGAGGATTAGACAAGTAACATGGCAAATGCCTTGTGCAGGGACTTTAAAAATCAATTCGGATGGTAGCTACATTCGTGAAAATGAGAGATCTGGAATTGGAGGAATAGTTTGGAATAGTCAAGGAGACCTAATCATAGCCTTCTCTATTCCTGTCTATTATAATAGTAGCAATATGGCTGAGGCCATGGCGGCTGAGTTTGGAGTAAAATGGTGCTATCAATTCGGACATACAAATTTTACTCTAGAACTCGACTCTATGAATATTGTTAACATGCTCAACAACAATGGGCATCAAAAATAGAGTCCAAATGCAAGTTCATCACTGCTATAGAGAAGGAATTCAAGTTGTAGACTTCTTAGCAAAACTGGCCTCCAACTCAAACCAAACTCTCATCACTCACACTTACAACAATCTTCCGAGACAAGCTAGAGGAGCTTTCTTGCTAGATAAATGGCAACTGCCAAGCATTACGTGCAAATATGATAGAGCTAATTTCTTTGTAAGTTAGTTTGGTTTTTGTTTCATCTCCCAGAAGACAATAACAATTGATTTTGTAAGCCTTCTGTTTTTTTGTGGGTGTTGGTTTCACCCAGGCTTAGTGTTGTATTGAGATCAGGTCTAACCCCCCTCTGCTCCTTTTTTGCTAATACAACACAACCCCAGAATCTCTGGGTAATTGAAGGGGGAAAAAAAAAGCCACCCTCTAATCTTGTGTTGAGCGGATTCAAAATCTATCTATCTACATAAAAAATAAAAAAAATTACCTTATATCTAGTGTAATTTTTTGCCGAGGGGATTCGGGTGAACACCCTGACTTCCTCCTAGATCTGCCCCTATAAAACAACAATAATATTATATCTTGGTGTCAAAAAGAAGCAAATTAGCTTCCTTGTGTGCATGTATAGTTGAAGTAGTAGACGTAATTGAGGCCTTTTTTTTTTTTGTGATAAAATATTTTATTAACTAAATGAGAACTCTATACAAGACTCGAATAGTTTCTTCTAATACTTGGACAAGGTCCCAAGTTGCCAGTGCACTCAGTCAGCTGAAACTACACAAGCTACAGACTAAGGATAGAAATTCAGAGCCTCAATATAGCTAGCTAATCTAGGGTTCATGCTTCCTTTTGACACCACTTCTTGTATGCTAAGTTTAAAAATAAGAAAAACAATGAATAGGCTTAATGATTAATCATCAACCAAATCAATAAACCAACGTGTATATATATATATATATATATATATATTGAAAGATACAAATTAGAGTTTGCACAAGATTGATCACTTCCAATCTATATATAGTGAATAAAAAAGAATATTAAGAAGCATAGGAATTAATTAGCAGTGTAATTGTGAGAGATTAATGCACATTATATAATATTGGAATTAAAAGTTACACAAATAAAAAACGGACATGATCAATACAGCTTTTAATTAAAGAAAACAGTTAGAATTGGGAATGCTAAAAAATTAATCTGTAATGGCAATTGCTATTATTATTTCATGATATGAAGTCTAAAGTTACAATTTCATTTATTAAGTACTAATTATTGAGCCACATTTAAATTCGGATTTTTAAAAATAAGTTAAAACATGAAATTAGAAGAAAAGGTCAAAAAACCCACAAAAAAGATAAATTCAATCCTTTAGCTCTAGGAGGTGACACGTCACCGTATTCACATTCTTCTTTATTATTATATATATATTTGAAGGATGTAGATTAAGTTCTAGGTATTAAGCTCTAGGTATAGTTAAAGGATGTTTTTGGTGCAAGCTCTTCCGTCTTCACTCTTCTGGAGGAGCACAAAGAGGAGAAATAATCAAAGAGAGAAGGAGATAAAAAGGTATGTTTCTGGACTAAATTATATATTAAAATCATATATTTCATGTTTATAGGTTTCGGGGTGAGAATTGAATAAACTGGAATAAGGAAGCACAGAGATCTGAATTTTTCAGGAATTAAGTGAATGCAATAAACAATTTGCCTATGGATAGCCTTCCTACTTCACAATTTTCCAGAGAGAAGTAATGGGATGGTTGGGGAGTTATTTTAGCTTATTTTAAGCACAAATTCAGATAATTTTGGGTGCGAAATTGGATAAATAAATGGTAGGATAGGCTGAAATTAATGGATATTGGACAAATTGAATTACTCAAAGCGTGAGTAAATTATAATTAGATGAAACAAGAGTCAAACATGAACTCAGAGGTTGGGTAACTTAAATTTGCTCATGATTTAGCCTAAATAAGGGAGTTAACACGAGATTGATATGATATGATTATTGATTGATCGAAGGAAGTCATACAGATTGCTTTAGGTGACGAGTTTGGTATTCTGACACGAGTATTATGGGTAGTAACTTTATCAAAATTTGTACTTTCATAACTTGCATAGTTTATACATGATTTTGAAAAAAAAGTGATCGAATGTTTTGATATTACATGTGGGACAAGTCTTTCACTTGATATGATATTGAGATGGCTATCTGAGATGTTCACACTGTTATAAGACATATTTACCGTTATTTGAAATATGATTACTGTTATTGTGAAGGTTCTTCACTTACTAGAGAAATAAGTATCTTGACATATGTTTTGTTCAAGTTTATATGTAAAATGATTTGATAAGAACTTAAATGTCCTGTACTATTTCGAAAATACTTTCATACGAGTACCAACTATTTACAAAGAAAGTATAAATGGGAGTATACCTTGATTTGGATCCCATAGCTAACGGCGAGTTCATTAGACCTGGTACACCTTGTATCTACAGATTACCGTTATAGTCGTCGTTAGTGGAAAGGTAGAACTAGCATACTGTTATTGATCTCCCTCGAGTAGGAATTTACTGATATATATATATAAAATTTACTCTTTTATGTGAGGTCCACTATTATTGGCTATTTCTTGAAGTAGAATGCCATACTGATTACATGATTCATCCTTGAAACCTCCCAAATGTATAATCTTTGATATGATACCATGTTTATTGAGTTTATTACTGAACATTCATTTGATTTTTCTTACCTGGAACAAATAAGACTGCTTATTATTACTGCTTTCAAAAAGGGCCCTTACTTCATGATATTGTTGATTATCATACTAGCATGTTTTCTGACTTGTCCTCATTTAAACAGTTGTGGTTAAGTGTCATTACTCTCTGATCTAGAATCTTACTCCCCGTTATTATATTTTTTTTTACAGAGAATGTAGGTGACGTTGATGGGATTTCATTAACTAGAGCATACGAGTTGGCAAAATTCTATTGAGCCCCACACTTATTCGCGTGGGCAGCAAGTTTATTTATTTGTTATGGTCCATTATTTGAACTCTTAGAGTCGCTCCTTACTCATTTCCTTTATTAGAGTCATGTGTATTTTTTCGTTATTATGGACTTGTGAAGTATTTAACTTCTCTCATATTTGGAGATGAATTTTAGTATCATTGCATTGCGAATGAGTTGTTGATGAAGTTTGTGCATTGTCTTGGTGATATTGGTTAAATATGTTGTTGAATTGAGACAGGAAAATTATGGATAGACCCAAAAATATGGGAAACTCTATTCGATTTTCTGTAGATTACCGATGAGGCTTGCTTGGAGCGTTAACTCCTAAGCATCGGTCATGATCCTAAATTAGGTCGTGACAAAATTGGTATCAGTGCCTAGGTAATTCCTGTGGCTAATAGAAAATACGCTAGTAGCAGAATCTCAATTTTGGTTTTGTGTGATGTTTAGTACCAATTAGATATATCTTACTGTATTTATTTTGTTAATCAGATAGTTCATGCTAGAGTAACTAATGGCAGAGCTACGCCAGCTATACCTCAGACGGTTAATGCTACCTCGAGCAGGAAGCCAACTTCTACAGATAGGGGAAGACGCGGAGCTCACAGGAGGGGCCAAGGTAGGGGTAGTGGCTCTACCACAGGGAACAACAATGCCCCTATGAGGATTTCTAGAAAGCCTACTCCTGAAATAAGTGCTAGCCAACCTCGACCACCACATGAGGGTGAAACTACTGAGGTACTTGCCTCCATAAAGAGAGTCATAAAGAGGTTGGTCGACAAAATGGATAGGCAGGAGAGGGTTGGTCAGCATAGTACAACACCTGCATAGCCACAATCACAGTCTCAAGCACCTGCATAGATTTACAGGTTTGGGAACAAAGAGGTTTCTTTTTAGGAGTTCCTAAAGTTGGAATTACAAAGATTCACAAGTTCGAATAGTTCAGATGACCCTCAAAGTTTCTTAGATGGGACACTTAATGCGCTACGTGCACTAGGATGTTCTAGTGAGAAGGTCATGGAGCTTGCATCATATAAATTAAAGGGCATGGCTAACTGATGTCGCCCAAAATATGACTCCTAAGAAGTATATAGCGTTCACTGTATAAAATATAGAAACCAACTAGGTTGGGGTCGATCCCACAGGGAATAGGACGAAAGTAGGTTGAGTTCTTGTTCGAGTAGTTGGCAAACAAGTCAAAAGGGTGAAATATTTGTAAGCAAGTAGTGATAGTAACAAGTGTTGATTCTTTGAAGTTGTTTTCAATATAAGAAATACACTAGGACTGTGATCCCCAATGATTCCTTAACTCCACCGGTTACTTGTGCTGACAAAACTGTCTTACTGCGTTGCTTGCAAAATCTGACAAGATATGTTCATCTAAATGTCTCTCGACCTTGGTTAGATAAATTTCACTCTTCTTCTCTCGGTCTCCAAGCGTCACACTAATAACCCTTGTCATGTATCTCAGATAACTATTCCTGCTAAAGCTCAAGTTATTAGATAAAGGTTGATAGCTTCAAATCTCTGTTGTTATTTCCTTTTCCCAATCTCTACCTCTCTCTTGAGCAAGTCTAGAATACAGGCGAGTTTCTAACGTTTGCAACCGTTAGAAGATCAATCACAACAAAGGAAATACCAATACATGCATTCACAGTGGTTCAGAATTGCTTTGCACTTAACCCGTTTTGTTAATTCCTCATGGTTCACACAACCCTAGTTGATGAGTTTAGCTACTCATGTTCGCAAGAGCATAATAAGAATTCAAGGATGAAATCATAATTGTAAACTCACAACAATGAAGAAACTCTGAAATCTTAATTATGAATAAAACCCTAGAATTGGTGTTCCAAGATTACAAAATCAATAATGTGGTTCTGAACTCAAAATACAAAACTATTTCAAAATAATGTACTGACTAACTCCTGCACTTAAGACAATATAAGGGTATTTATAGATACAAGATGAATCCTATCCTACTTGACTAAAGTCGGCAATTTTCCACGGTATCGTGACTTGGTATCGTAGAACCTAGCCACGTCACGTGGGTCCCTTTCGTGAGAATCAGGCAGCACCACACAATCTATGAAGTCTATTCACGACACACACTCATGTCATGTGAGTGGAGTCATGCCACGTGGATGCCTACCGTGGGATGCAGGTTGTAATTCAAACTATCTGAAGTTGATCCACGGTATAGGCCTATGTGACGTGGGTTGACCTACGCTACGTAGGTCCATGCCATGGGTCTCCTCTGTGATTTCATCTTGAATTTTTCCTCTTCTGATACTTCTATTTTGGTGCAATATTCTTCACTTTATCTCCAGTTTGCCTCCATAACCTATTTCCCTGTAAAATAGGACAAAAAACACATCATACCTACAAGTGATACCCAAGTTATTGCACATTTTCCTTGTTTTAAGCGTCAAAAGTGTCATGTGATCATGACACATCAACACCCTCAACTTAGAACATTTGCATGTCCTCAGGCGAACAAAACAAAACAAACATATATGATGCTTAATTAAGAGAAACCTAAGGGACCTACGACAGTCGACTCATTGCTTTTGACCTCAAAAATTTTTTGACCCCTCCTATTTACAAATCAAAACCACGGTGTGTATACATGCAGCATATTATCATGACACAGAAGGGATCAAGTGCTGGCATTAGATTATGAACAAATAACTAACCATATATGCAAATTACATTATCCGAACAAATAGCAACTAACAATAAAACCCATGTACTCTCACAATCAAAGAAGTTCCATGCACTCACAGTATACTAATGAATCTCAAATTAGGGACTCGGTCAAAACACTCTCTCTCACAAAGAAGTTCAAATAGTGTGCATGAAATACCATAGGCTTGCCCTTATTTTTTATGCCTTAGTTTTTCGGACAGTTGGACTAGGATCACTATAGGATTTTAATCGGCTTATAATGTCGGCTTGGGTATGGGTATGGTACATATGGATATGGTGACTTAACCCTTCTTGACACTATACTATTTTTGGCTCCACTGTCCAACCATGTTTATTTATTCTCCCTTGTTCTCCTTCATTTATTTTTAGATTTTGGGTATGATTTCCTTCATACTTTCAAAACACAATTTGTTTATATTTTTTTTTTCACACCCAAATCTATTCTCTTTTTCTTTTACTAACCCCTTCTTCACACCCAAATCAATCTACACACCCCTATAATAGCCACCCTCAAGGCAATTTGCCTGAGTTGAGGTACACAATGTCCAAGCAGGGACCAGGGCCAAGACAGGTTCATTATAAGTCAAAATGGGAAGGTGAATAGGCTAATGAAAGAAACAGGTCAATTAAGGCTCAAAATCGGGATCAAGGGATACTTAATTCATTTGGACAGGCATTTAGGCTAAACGTGGACTTATTCAAAAATGGCCTATGATCCTTTCCTAACCACTATCCTCTAACCTAGGCAAGACTAACTGGAAAAGTTCTGGATCGCACACATAAAGTCAACTAAGTAATGACCTTACACCCACCTAGCACAGAGTTACATTATCAACTACTACCTATCTGGGTTCATGCAATGCTAGCTACCATTATTTTGTCTATAATCCTAAAGCCATAACAAGATCCAACAACTGTTACAAATTAACATACTACACACACCATTTTAAAAAAATTCAGGAAGGGTATCCTTTAAACAATTCAAAAGCTAAAGCATCCTTATCCTTCAAAATACATAACTAATATAAATAACAACCTAAACATACCGATTCTACTATGATAGCACACTTGGGGGAAAAGAAACACGGCAACAAAAAACCCCAAGTGGTGGTACACCCCCACCCCCAACTAACAATGGTGCACTACCCTTAGTGCATAACTATCAATATAATAAATGCAAGGGAGTGAATACATACCTACAGTGCCCTAAGCGCTGGAAGTGGGCCCACCCATAGCGGGATCATCAGTATGCTCTCTGGGCTCTCTGTTAGGTGCATCCGAGGTGGGGGGTGGGGTGCCTGACTAGAGGATGCACCTCGTGCCTTCCGCTCCTGGACGATCTGACTAGTATGGTACTCCAACCTAGAGGCCTTAACTGCTCCTAGGAGATCACCCTCATACTTGTCACCACTAACCACCTACTCCTCTAAACTGCGTGGTCGTTTGCCTTTATCAATAGGAGGCTCCTCATCGGCAAACAAATCCACCTCAAAAACTAGCCGCATTGAAGCCTGTACAGGCATAGGTGGAATAACAGGGGTGCTGCTCGGTGCCAAAGCTCGAACCTCCTCTCATAATGCAGCTACCTCCTGTGTCAATGCTGCCATACCAGGATTCTGTGCCGAATCCAATCGGATAGCCATCTACGACTCAAAGCTATCAATCCGTCCATGCAGCTCTCGCATAAATTTATCCATAGACGCAGACATACGGGCCTCCACCCTAGCCTCTTCATCCTCAACTGTGGTCCTAACCCATGACTTAAGCTGGGATACCAACTTAGCCATTTGTGCCTCTGTGTGGGCCTGCTTCTCAAACATCTGCGTCTGCCTATCAACCAGCTGCTGCAGAAAGTCCCTCAAAACCAAAACCATACCAGAAGGAAATGGTGGTACGGTAGTGCCTGGAGCTTCATCATCAATCATCGATCCTGTGCCCTCAGCTGATGCATGCATTGTCTTGGGCATACTCACTGGTGCTGGGGTGCTCACCGACTCCTCTCTATCTCCCGACCCTTCAAAAAGGGCTGATCTTGATGACTCAGAAGGTTGAGACCTTTGTGGAACAATGGGTGTTAGATCCCCGCTGCTGCATCAACCCAATATCTGCTATGTGGGTCACCTCAATATAATGATCGATGGTAGGTAGCCTAACCACACCCATCCTATCACACAGGCTCTGAATCAAATAGGGGAAAGGGATACTGGTATGGTCTCGAAAGGCACGCTCATGGATCTCCCTAATAATGTACCTGGCGATATGAATATCATAACCTGCAATGATTCTAGCTACCACCACAGCCCGGTCTAAGGTGAGTGAATTATCAATATTAGTGGCTCCTAACCGACACCTAACAATCGACCACTAAAACCTGCCAGCAAAATGAAGTGTGGAATTTTTTATATCCAGCTTCCTAGTCACCCAACTAGCATTAACACCGTCCTCAGCTATATAACCAGCAATCTACCTCAGCAACTCCAATTTTTGATCAGCATCCCATATTTTAATCTGATTTCTGACAGTCTTCATACGATGATCAAACTCAACAGTCGTAGTTGGCAATGGATGGTCTGTACCAAACAAGAATTGGTGGATGGTCTGCTCAGATATATCGACTCTGTCCCCTCGAACCAAAGTGTGAGTCAATAGTGGTTGGTCCCGGTACCGCTGCCCAACAGGTGTGATCAAATCAACAGACGCAGCATAGGATGCATAAAATTCTTGGACCAATTCTGAGCTATAGCGACCAGGAGGCTCCGCCATCCATCCAAACCCATACTGCTCAAACGCAATCCAAATGTCAGGCAATGCCTTTAACTCCTCTAGCCGATATCTAGGCTCTTCCATAATACTTCTTCTACACACGCCCCACTCTGTAAGCTCGGTATCCCTGTCATAAAATACCTGCATGCCCTGAACACACCATCGTTGGATATTCCTTCTCTGTGAGGGAGTCAGGATACTCTGTTCACCAGTGCCCAAAATAGATGTTGTAGCCTATACTGCATAGGTACCCTGTCCTGTAGTATTATCCGCAGAGCCCGATACCAAATCATCCTCCCCCTCTTCAGACTGGGGGGCAGACTCGAAAGACTGATCAGGAACAGCCGGCTTGACAGGCTGTGGAATGGGCTGAAGTGTTTCCCAGGCAATAGTTTGTGTTCGAGTTTGTAACCTCGTGGTACGAGGTAATAGTGCAGTATCATCAGTGCCAATATCAAAAACCTCCTCAGACCCACTTTTTCCTGACTCGGACGATTCATCATGCAATTGGGTTGGAAATTCCAGCTTTTTGTTCAAATTCTTGACGAAGAATTAAGGTGGTCACGTTTGGGGTTTGGTTTGGGGGGCATTTTTATTGGATTTGAGGAGTGTCGGGTTGGGTGGGGTCAATCTCGAATCTGGGTTTTTTGGATTAGAGTCTGTGGAGGGTCGATTTCATGGGTTTTGGGTCGTACGGGTTTGGGTTTGGCTCGAATTTATGAGTTTTGTGGGGATTTAGGTAATGAGGGTTTGTTGGATTTTGATTTTGGTCTTTGGGAATGTAGAGAAATTTGGATTTAAGGTATGCTAATTTGGTGATTTGTGGAAATTAGGGTTTATGTTTAGGATTTAAAGTTGAGAAAGTTGATTTGAAATGGAGTTTAGATCGGGTATGAGGGGAAGATGGAATTATATGAAGAGTTGGATCAGGTCGGGTCGGGTCTCGGGTACCTATAAATTTCTGCTTTTCACGATACCACTCAAGTGACGTGGGTTAACCCACTTCACGTGGGTCTCTGGCATTGATCACTTCTGGAGGTGTCAATTTCCTCAGATTTTCATGCTACCACCCACGTGATGTGGGTTGACCCACGTCACGTGGGTCCCTGACGTAGGTCAACTTCCGCAGGTGGTAATTTTTCTCTAACTTCTAGGGTACTAGTCCACGTTACCTAGGTGAACCTACGTCTCGTGAATCACTTTCGTGGGTAGTACTGGCAAATATCAGTTCAATACAACATCATCATATCTTGGGTTGCCTCCCAAGTAGCGCCTGATTTAATGTCGAGGCACGACACAGCTAACTTGAATACTCAGACTTCCCCAACCATCCCATGGGTTGCCTCCCATGAAGCGCCTGATTTAATGTCGCGGCACGACATGGCTAGGTTGACTACTTAGACTTCATCAACCTCAAGCTCCTCACATGTCCTTATTTCTTCCGTGATTCCCACATAATGCTTTACATACTGCTCATTTACCTTGAATAGAACATTATCATCTCCTTTTAGCTCAATTGCTCCATGTGGGAATACCCTGACCACCATGAATGGGCCGTACCATTTGGACTTTAACTTTCCAGCAAACAAGCGAAGCTTGGAGTTATAAAGTAGCACCAAATCTCCCGGGTGAAATTCTCGTTTCTCAATGCGTCTATCATGATATAATTTCATCTTCTCTTTATATATTGCTGAACTTTCATAAGACCGGAGATGAAATTCATCCATCTCATTCATTTGCTCAAGTATTAATTTAGCCGCTTCACTCCAGTCCAAATTCAACCTTTTCAAAGCCCACAAAGCCTTATGTTCAAGTTCGACAGGAAAATGGCAAGATTTTCCAAAAACTAACTGATATTGTGATGCACCAATTGGCATCTTAAAAGTAGTTCGATATGCCCATAATGCATCATCCAATCTTCGAGCCCAATCAGTCCTATTGGCATTCACCATTTTTCCTAGAATAGACTTGATCTCACGATTTGACACCTCAACTTGCCCGCTTGTCTGAGGATGGTAAGGTGTTGCCATCTTATGTTTAACACCATATTTTTCAAGAAAGGTATTGAACATACGATTGTAGAAGTGGGATCCTCCATCACTAATGATAACTCGTGGTGTACCGAATCGTGAAAATATGTTCTTTTTCAAGAATGTCGTTACACTTCTTCCTTCATTATTAGGAAGCGCAATTGCCTCCACCCACTTAGAAACATAGTCGACAGCTACCAAAACATATTTCATCCCATGTGAGCTCACAAAAGGGCCCATAAAGTCAATTCCCCACACGTCAAACAATTCAAGCTCAAGTATAGTTGTCATAGGAAGTTCGTGTCTGTGTGAGATATTACCTTGCCTTTAACATTGGTCACAAGCTCGAGCGTAATCATGAGCATCTTTGTAAATACTAGGCCAATAGTACCCACATTGCAAGATTTTATGGGCAGTCCGCGTACCTCCATGATGACCCCTAACTGGAGATGAATGACATGCTTCCAAAATACTTATCATCTCGACCTCTGGAATACATCTTCGAGTCATGCCATATGCACATACCCTAAATAAATATGGCTCATCCCAGAAGAATTTTCTCACCTCATGCATGAATTTATTTCTTTGTTGATACGACATATCTTCAGGAACTAAATCACTTGCCAAAAAATTGGCAAGATCAGCAAACCAAGGGATTAAGTCTTGTGATGCTGCCAGTACTTGCTCATCTGGAAAAGTATCATCAATCTCATGATCATCCCTTAATTTAAGCATGGCCTCCTCCTCAAGGCATGATAGATAGTCAGCGACTTGATTCTCGGTTCCCTTACGATCCTTGACTTCAAAGTCAAATTCTTTCAGTAGGAGCACCCACCGAATCAATCTTGGCTTAGCATCCTTTTTTGACATAAGATACCGAAGAGCTGCATGGTCTGTATGCACAATCACCTTCGTACCAATCAGGTAAGATCTGAATTTCTCAAAAGCAAAGACCACTGCCAACAATTCCTGTTCAGTCACAGTGTAATTCTTTTGAGCTAGATTAAGCACTTTGCTAGCATAGTAAATCGGATGTAAAATCTTCTCACGTCTTTGGCCAAGGACTGCACCCAAAGCCACCCCGCTAGCATCACACATAACCTTAAAAGGCATCTTCCAATCTGGTGAAACAATGATAGGGGCTGAAATCAACTTTTCTTTCAAACACTCAAATACTTTAAGACATGACTCATCGAACACGAACTTCACCTCCTTCCCTAAAAGCTTGCATAACGGGTTAGCAATTTTTGAGAAGTCTTTGATGAATCTTCTATAAAATCCTGCATGTCCCAAGAAACTTCAAATTCCTTTCACGGAGATCGGTGGAGGTAACTTTTCAATTACCTCAATCTTTTCCTTATCAACTTCAATACCTTTCTTTGAAACTGATGCCCCAATACGATACCCTCGTTGACCATAAAGTGGCATTTTTCCCAATTTAGCATAAGTTGCACTCCTCGCATCTTTGCAGCACATTAGCGAGGTATGCCAAGCAATCATCAAATGAGTCTCCCACAACAGAAAAATCATCCATAAAAACCTCAATAGTGTCTTCCATCATGTTGAAGAAAATAAACATCATGCAACATTAGAAAGTGGCCGGTGCATTACATAAACCAAAGGGCATCCTTTTAAACGTGAATGTCCCATATGGACAAGTGAAAGTGGTCTTATATTGGTATTCAGGAGCAATGAAAACCTGATTATACCCCAAATAGCCATCGAGAAAACAATACCATTCTCTGCCAGCAAGACGGACTAACATCTGATCCATGAAGGACATGGGAAAATGATCTTTTTCTGTCCAAGAATTCAGCTTTTGATAACCCATGCAAACTCTCTATCCAGTAACCAATCTCATTGGGATTAACTCATTTTTGTCGTTTGGAACCACAGTGATTCCTCCCTTCTTTGGTACACATTGAACTGGGCTCACCCACTTGCTATCAGCAATAGGGTAAGCCACTCCTGCATCTAACCACTTGATAATCTCTTTCTTCACAACCTCTTGCATCGATAGGTTTAGACGACATTGGTGCTCAATGCTCGGTATGCACTCAGGATTATGTTGAATTTTGTGAGTGCAAATGCCGGGTGGAATTCCTATAATATCAGCAATGGACCAACCAATGGCCCTCTTAAATCTTCTCAATACCAAAACCAGAGCCTCAACTTTCCACTCCACCAATTTAGCAGAAATAATCATAGGCAAGTGTTGTTGTCTCTAAAAAATGTGTAGCGAAGGTGAGCCAAAAGAGCCTTAAGCTCTAAAACTGGAGGCTTCTCAATAGAAGGACGACTTAGTGGGGTCACCCTATTCTTTAAATCGAGATCAAGTTTCTTTGGTGCATAAGTGTATGCTCCCTTTCCAGTGAGTGCACCAACCATCTCATCGTATTCCTCAATACCGTTGCTATCAAAATTCATAATCACGGTCGTGAGAGATTCTGCCCCCTACCTTTCTTCAAGAGACATGACATTATCACTATCCTCAACCACATCTATTACCGAAATCACCCGCATATTTTTCGGTTGCTTCATGGAACAAAAAACACTGAAAGTGACTTGTTCATCATTTAACCTAAATTTTATCTGCCCTATTTCTGTGTTGACCAATGCATGACCAGTGGCAAGGAATTATCTTCCCAATATGATGGGAACCTCGAAATGAACTTCACAATCTAGGATCACAAAGTCAGCTGGAAATATGAAAGATGCAACTTTTACCAAAACATCATACAAAATGCCCACCGTCTTTTTAACAGTCCTATCCACCATGAGAAGTCTCATAGAGGTTGGTTTTGTTGCTCCCAACCCCAAATGCTTGAAAACGGCTAACGACATTAAGTTAATGCTAGCACCCAAATCACAAAGTGCTTTAGCAAATTTGTAGGACCCGATAGTACAAAGAATTGTGAAAGATCCTGGATCCTCCTTTTTTTTTAACTAGGGAACGCGAAGCAACTGCACTACAATGATGTAAGTTATCTGTCGGCTCAAAACTGATAGTTCTCTTCTTTGTCACCAAGTCTTTCATGAACTTCGCATACCCTGGCATCTGCTCCAATACCTCAACAAGAGGGATGTTTACCGATAGCTCTTTCAACATTGTAATAAACTTCTGATATTTACCTTCCTTAGCCTTCTTCTTCAATCTTTGAGGAAAGGGAGAAGGAGGTCGTGGGATAGTTTTCAGCATTTGTGGGACCTCCTTTTCCTGCCTCTTTTTAGATTTCGCCTTTTTGCCAGTATCATGAGGATTTGGAACTATTTTGATCTTTAAATTATCTGGCTCTATCTCAGTTTCTACATCAACTATCATCGGCTCATTTGCCTTACTACTATCCACAGGTATAGATGGATCAGTTGTACATTTCCCACTTCTAGTAGTAATGGCCAGAGAATGACTATCATTCTTCGGATTCTGGACGGTGTTGCTTGGAAGGGTACCTGGCTAACGTTGGTTTAATGACATCGATATTTGCCTGAACTATTGCTCCAACTATTTAATAGCAGTCGAATGGGATTCTACTTTCTGAATTATTCCTAAGATGTCTGACCTAATCTCCTTCAAGCACTGTTCTTGACTCTCTGACCCTTTCACCAGTTTATTGAGAAAGGATTCCATTCTTGAATTTCTAGAGTCAGCATCTCGGTTTCCTGGTGGAATATATATGCCACTCTTTTCTTTATAATCATCCTTCTTCCTCTAATCACTGTCATAATCTCGTTCTCTATCTCTATATCCCAACTTGTTGTAATTGTCTCCATAGTAGTTCCGACCTTGATTCCCTTGCCTCGAGTTCCAGGAGTCTTGGTTAGACCCTTGGCTCGAAAACCCACCACTTCTTGATCCAAATACTTAGCCTCTTCATCATATTCATAATCTTCATGTCTAGGCATTTTACCTTGTTCACCTACATCATGCACCTTCTCAGCATCTCTGGCCACTATCTGTTTAGCTAATAAACCAATTTCTGTCCTCAGTTGAGCAACCTCTTGAGCTACAGATTCGTCCAAAGCCCATTATGCTGCTGAGGCTCCAATAGCATATGTGCCAGTAGGCATTTTTACCTCTCGAGTATGCCATCCTCGGTTGGTATTAGTGATACAATCTAATATCTTGGAAGCTCGTTCCTATCTCAAACTCATGAATGCTCCACTAGTGATAGTATCTGCTAACGCCTTCATGTTGGCATTCAAAGCCCTGTAAAAGATTTCAAGTAAGTTCTTACCACTCATCCTATGATTTGGCACATTTTGTAGCTTCTTCTTGAACCTTAGCCATGTCTCGTAAAGTGCTTCAGAGTGTAGTTGTCTGAAGTTGTAAATCTCATCTTTCAACTGTAGCATCTTGGAAGGTGGAAAAAATCTTTCCAAAAATTGATTTCTTAACTCTTGCCAAGTAGTGATGGAACCTCGTGGCAATTCTACCAACCATAAAGTCGCCTCTCTTGTTAGAGAGAATGGGAACAATCTTAATCGAATAACCTCTTAGTTAACTCCAGGCAAATTATATGAAGTACAAACCCCCACAAAATCCATCACGTGCATGTTTGGATCATCAGTATGAAGACCTGCGAACACACCCTTCAAGTTTAGCATGTGAATCATGGCACTGGTAATGTCAAACTTAGTGCCCTGAGGTAACTCTGGTAGAATAATGGCACCAGTATCTATTGGCTCGAAATAGGCCACATCTTCTTCCTCAGGATCATTATAAAATGGCTCATGCAGTCTTTGAAGTGGTTGGTGAGATCTCAGTCTTCTTTGTCTCTCTTCAGCCTCAGCCAATCACTAGGATGCTTCTTGCATAGCTCTATTATCTCTCTCTGCTTGCCTAAAAGCAGCTTGTCTAGCTTGCTCTTCTCTTGTTAACTGAGACGTAGTTTGGTCTGCTGTTTCATGACCAACTGGCTGAATTGGTTGATTATGAACGTCTCCCAAGGCAGCAGGATCCTGAACTTCGTCGATATTCACCATTCTTCGATTAGCTCTCAAAGTCCTTTCTATTTCAAGATCAAGTGGAATTAAGGGATTGCCTTGACTCCTAGTATTGGGCATACACCGGCGTGTGCCCTTAAAAGTATAGAAAAGCAAAACCAATCAACTCCAATAAGTATTAATCAACTCCGTAACTGTATTCCCCAGCAATGAAACCAAAATTTGATGTTGCCCAAAATATGACTCCTAAGAAGTATAAAGCGGTCGCTGTATCAAATATAGTACCCAACTAAGTTGGAGTCGATCCCACAGGGAATAGGACAAAAGTAGGTTGAGTTCTTATTCGAGTAGTTGGCAAATAAGTCAAAACGGTGAATTATTTGTAAACAAGTAGTGATAGTAACAAGTGTTGATTCTTTGAAGTTGTTTTCAATATGAGAAATACACTAGGACTGTGATCCCCAATGATTCCTTAACTCCACCGGTTACTTGTGCTGACAAAATTATCCCGCTGTGTTGCATGCAAAATCTGAAAAGATATGTTCATCTAAACGTCTCTCGACCTTAGTTAGACGAATTTCACTTTTCTCCTATCGGTCTTCGAGCGTCGTACTACTAACCCTTGTCCTGGATCTCAGATAACTATTCCTGCTAAGGCTCAAGCTATTAGATGAAGGTTGATAGTTTCAAATCTCTATTGTTATTTCCTTTTCCCAATATCTACCCCTCTCTCGAGAAAGTCTAGAATACAGTTGAGTTTCTAACATTTGCAACTATTAGAAGATCAATCAAAATAAAAGAAATACCAATATATGCATTCACAGCGGTTCAAAATTGCTTTTCACTTAACCCGTTTCATTAATTCCTCATGGTTCACACAACCCTAGTTGATGAGTTTAACTACTCATGTTCGCAAGAGCACAATAAGAATTCAAGTATGAAAACATAATTGTAAACTCACAATAATGAAGAAACTCTGAAATCTCAATTATGAATAAAACCCTAGAATCGGTGTTCCAAGATTACAAAATCAATAATGTGTTTCTGAACTCAAACTACAAAACTATTTCAAAATAATGTACTGACTAACTCCTGCACTTAAGACAATACAGGGGTATTTATAGATACAAGATGAATCCTATCCTAGACAAAGTAGGATACTAAAGTCGGCAATTTTCTATGGTATCGTGACTTGGTATTGTGGAACCAAGCCACGTCACGTGGGTCCCTTTCGTGAGAATTAGGCAGCACCACATAATCTCTGAAGTCTATTCACGGCACCCACTCACATCACGTGAGTAGAGTCATGCCACGTGGATGCCTGCCGTGGAAAGCAGGTTGTAATTCAAACTATCTGAAGTTGATCCACAGTACAGGCCTATGTGACGTGGGTTGACCTACGCCATGTAGGTCCATGCCGTTGGTCTCCTATGTGATTTCATATTGACTCTTTCATCTTCTGATACTTCCATTTTGGTGCAATACTCTTCACTTTATCTCCAGTTTTCCTCCATAACCTATTTCCCTGTAAAATAGGATAGAAAACACATCATACCTACAAGACATACCCAAGTTATTGCATATTTTCCTTGTTTTAAGCGTCAAAAGTGTCATGTGATCATGACACATCACTAATACATGGTATGATACAGTATTTCTAAGAACCCCTGCTGGAGCAGCACCACTATCGTGGGATAAGTTCACTAAGTTGTTCATGGATAATTTTCTTCCTGAAAGTCAAAGGCAGAAATATGCAGATCAGTTTGAAAAATTGATTCAGACTCCAGTTATGAATGTGTCGACTTATAATACCATTTTCTGCAAGCTGGGTAGATATGCTCTTTACTTAGTGTCCACTGAAGAAGCTCAAGTTCAGAGGTTTACACAGTATCCCCACATATGAAGGTTTTGACCTATTATGAGACAGTCGATCTTGCTAGAAAAATTGAGGACAAAGTTCGTGCAGAGCATTCAACTTATGATGTTCATAAGAAGGCTAACATATAGGGATCTTTTAGTAGTGACTTTAGTTCAAATCATAGAGCAGAGAATCAGGAAAAACAACAGGGCCATCAGACAAGGACATATTCAGTTTCACAGTCCGCATACAAGTCACCTTCTAGACAGGGTAATCATGGATTGCCATCATCTCATGGACATTATAGTTCTGGGTAGATGTATGCCACTGCTCCATCCTTTCATACTTATGGTAGATCACATGTGGGTCAGTGTCGTGTTTTGACTAGAGAGTGCTTTTATTGTGGTCAGTTGGGTATCAGATCAGGGACTACCCTCAACCTTAAAAAAATGTCAGTCAGGCTTCTGGTTAGTTAGTTGCATCTACTCAAACTACTCATAATACTACAGGTACGGGAAATAGAGGTTTAGGTAATAGAGATCGTGTTGCTAAAAATCAGGGATAAGGAAATGCTAGTAGAAGCCAATCGAGAGTTTTTACACTTACTAGGCATGAGGTTCAGACCTCAAATGATATGGTTACAGGTATTCTTTTGGTCTGCTCATTTGATGCACATGCTTTGCTTGATCCAGGATCTAACCACTCTTATGTGTTTTCATACTTTGCTTTGGGATTTGAACGATAACAAGAGATGTTAAATTTTCCTTTTCTTGTTGCTACTCCCCTGGGAGATTCTCTGTTAGTTGAGTATGTATATCGTGATTTTTATATTATAGTAGAAGGTAGGGAGACTTTAGCTGACATAATTGTACTTGATATGATTGATTTTGATATGTTGATGGACGTGGGTTGATTATCTCTTTGCTATGCTTCATAGATTGTCATGCAAAGATAGTTCGGTTTGAGATAACCAATTAACCTAGATTTATGTTAAAAGGTAGTCATGTCCCAGAGGCTGGTAAAGTTATATCTTTTATGAAGGGTCAACGATTACTGCAGAAAGGTTGCATGGGTCTCTTAGCTATGGTAAGAGATGTTAGAGAGGGAACAATTAATTTGGAGAAGTTACTAGTGGTGAAAGAATTTTTTGATTTATTTCCTTAGGATTTGCCAGGATTACCTCCAGTATGAGAGAGAGACTTTGGTATTGATTTTGCACCTGACACTATGGCAATATCTATACCCCCATATCGTATGGCACCAGTAGAGTTGAAGGAGAGAAAACAACAGTTATAGGACTTGCTAAATAAGAGTTTCATCAGACTGAGTGTATCACCATGGGGTGCACCAGTTTTGATTGTAAAGAATAAGAAAGATGGGTCTCAAAGAATGTGTATTGACTATAGGCAGCTGAACAATGTAACGATACTCAATAAGTATTCATTGCCTCATATATAAGACCTGTTTGATCTATTATTAGAAGCTATCCATTTTTGAAGATTGATCTTCAGTCTGGTCATCATCAGCTTAGAATCGGGAAGAAAGATATTTCTAAGTCTGCATTCAGAACTCAATACGAGCATTATGTGTTCCTTGTGATGTCTTTCGAGTTAACTAATGCTCCAGCTGTATTTACGGACTTGATGAATAGGGTGTTCAAGCTATTTTAGGATAAATTTGTGATAGTATTTATTATGATATTTTGATATATTCTCGTAGCCAGGAAGAGCATGAGAATTATCTGAATACTATATTACAGACGTTGAGAGAACATAAGCTCTATTCTAAGTTCTCAAAGTGCAAATTTTGGCTAGACTCAGAATCATTTTGGGGGCATGTTGTATCCAAAGATGGAATCATGGTGGATTCTAAAAAGACAGAAGCGGTGCATAAATAGCCTAGAACCACTTCGCTTATAGAGATTCGCAGCTTTATGGGTTTGGAAAGTTACTATAGGAATTTTGTGCAGGATTTCTCTAGACTAGCATCTCCATTGACCAGGTTGACACAGAAAAATGTGAAGATCTAATGGACGGAGGAATGTGAGCGGAGCTTTTAGAAACTCAAAACATGTTTCACCACTGCACTAGTATTAGCCTTATTATTGGGTTCTGTAAGATTCATGATATTTTGAGATGCTTCAAGGGTGGGATTAGAATGTGTTCTCATGCAAAATGGTCGTGTTATAGCTTATGCTTCGAGGAAGTTGAAGAAGCAGGAGCAGAACTATCCTACACATGATTTGGATATGGCCGCAATGATTTTTGCTCTTAAGATTTGAAGGCATTACCTATGAGGTGAAACTTATTAGATTTATAACGATCATAAGAGCTTGAAGTATATTTTCCAGAAGAGAGATCTTAATATTTGACTATGTCGATGGATGGAACTACTCAAGGATTATGATTGAGTTATTTTGTATCACCCTGGAAAAGCCAATGTTGTGGCAGATGCTTTGACCAGAAAATATATGGGGCAGTTTGGCACATACAGCTCCTGGAAAAATACTATTAGCAAAGTATGTGTAAAAACTTGAAGGAAAAGGTGTCAGATTTTGTGTTGGAAACTCAAGGGCATTGTTGTATTGTGTTCAAGCCAAATCTCATTGGTAGAGCACATCAAGACCACTCAATATGAGGATATACAGTTGTACAAATTCTGAGATAAGGTCCTAGCTAGTCAAAGTAAGATGATGAGTGTTCAATATGATGGTATTCTTTAATTAGGTAACCGATTATGTGTACCAGATGCAGATGGGTTAAGATGAGCCATTCTTGCAGAATCTCACAACTCCAGTGATACCATACACCCTGGCTCTACTAAGATGTATCATGACCTAAAGCAATTGTATTGGTGGGAAGGTATGAAGAAATATTGACCCGCATGATTACTACAAGAATACTCAATTTTTGAAGGACTGCCATATGTAGTTTTTACTAGTAATAAGTGTGTTGATTTCATAAGTCAAGCTACAATTACCCATATAGAATCATAACCTCCAATGGTTCGTGGTAGCCCAATCATAAAATCCATGGTAACTCTTTCCCATTTCCAATTTGGATATTGACCACTTAATTGCATCAGTGACCCGCAAGATTACTACAAGAGATAAATATTCCAGATTAAAAATAGGAAAGAGTTACCATGAATTTTGTGATTGGGATAACATGAACCATTGGAAGTTATGATTCTATATGGTAATTGTATATCGACTAACGAAATCAACACACTTATTACCGATAAAAACTACATATGGCAGAATGAAATATGCTCAATTATTTATGAGGAAATTGACCGACTTTATAGAGTTCCATTGTCCATCAATTCTGATAGAGGATCACAATTCACTTCAATCTTTTGGAGATCCTTCCAAAAAGCATTGGGTACTTGAGTAGATCTTAGTACTAGATAAAGCAGACAGACAGGTAGTCTGAACGTACTATATAAATTTTGAAGGATATGTTGAGAGCTTGCATTCTTGATTTTGGAGGTAGTTGGGATACTAGCCTACCTTTATCTGAATTCGTTTACAATAATAGTTTCCACTCAAGCATTTAGATGGCTCTATATGAAGCCTTGTATGGTAGGCTAGTCGTTCTCCTATCGGGTGATTTGAAGTTGGAGAGGCTAAAGTATTGGGACAGGACTTGGTATAGAAAGCTATTGACAAGGTCCAATTAATTAGGCAGAGGTTGCTCACAGCTAAAAGGAGACAAAAGTCTTATGCGGATGAGAGAAAAAGAGATTTAGTATTCAGTGTTGGGGACAAGGTTTTCCTACAAGTTTCTCTATGAAAGGTGTGATGTGATTTGTAAAAAAGAGCTAAATTGAGCCTGAGATATATAGTTACTTATAAGTTACTTGACCGTATAGGAGAAATGGCATATCGTTTGGAACTTCCTCATGAGATGTCCTTCATCCATCTAGTATTCCATGTCTCTATTCTAAGGAAATGTATGTCAGACTCCTCTTGTGTGCTTGAAGCACCGAACTTACAGCTTGATGAGAATTTAACGTATGAGGAAGAACCAGTGGCTATTATTGACTGAAAAGTAAGAAGGTTACGGTCAAAGGAGTTTGTGTTTGTAAGTGTCTTATGGAGGAACCATATAGTTGAAGAAGCTACTTGGGAGCCCAAAAATGGTATGCGAGCCAATTATCCACGATTGTTTCAGTCTTCAGGTATACACTTATTTTAAATTCGGGGATCAAATTTTTATAAGGTGGGGAGAATGTAATACCCCATATGAAAAGATGGATAAAAAATAGGAAAAATTACATCATACCACAACTTAATTTACCATAACTACTTAAAATTCCAATTCTTTTTAATAATTACATAAATCACTGATTTTAATTAAAATCTCAGCTATATCACAGAAGAATGTGATGTATCCGTATAAAATAAGTGATGTATCCGGAAGAATGTGATGTATCCGTATAAAATTAAGTAATGTATCCGGAAGAATGTGATGTATCCATGTAAAATTAAGTGATGTATCCAAAAAATGTGATGTATCCATGTGGACTAAATCATAGATTTTTAGTAATTTAGAAAAATTGGGATAGGAAGTAATTAGCTTCAAAAGGGTTGAGATTTATGTAACTTTTACTAAAAAGTAATTAAAAAAAAAAGGATAAATCACGCAAACCCCCAAACATCAGGGTCATTAATACATAAAATCCCATACCATTTTAAAAATTACATTAAATCCTAGAAATTGAAAATTGTTCTTGATACATATCTGTTGCAGGCCACAACCGCAGACCACTCCCCCAATTTTGCCCCAAATAGCGCAATACGATTTTTCAAAATTTCCCACCCTAAATTTTTTGGTAACCTCTCCCCACTTCTGCATTTTTATCTCTTTCTCTTCAACTTCCAACAATTGGACTCATCCATCAAGTTGATATCAAATCAATTTCACCAATTTCATTGTCTTTTTCTAATCCTTTTATCAATTTTGAATCTTTTTTCAACCCTTTAAGCCAATACCCATTAAGAGAAAGAGGAGAAATTGAACAATCAGTTGCTAGGTTTCCAATGAGAATGGCCAAGGTGGAAGCGATGGTGCCGGTGAACGACAGAGGTCGTGATGGTGGTGGATTAATGTATCAATCACAAGTATCAAGTATACATGCATCAAACATATGTATCAGATAAATGTATTTGATACATATATAGATACATATCAAGAACTTGTGTACCATTCCCATAATTTAAGGATGATGCATATGTTTTTTTGTCGTTTAATGGCTTCACCACCCTCATTCAGTTTGAGTATTTTTCAATTGATACATATGCATTTTATTTAATTCTGTGATACATTTTGTATGTGCACTATTGAAACATTTTAACCTGTGAGAAACAGTATGTGTAACACTAATATAATAGCTTGATACATTTTGTATATGTATCAATATTTCTTTTTATTCACTGCTCATTATACTTTTATTTCATACAATGAAAAAATATGTATCAAAAACTATAGAATACGTATGATACATATCATAATCTCTCTTTATGTTTTGTGTACAAGCTTTCTAATTTAATTTGATACATATGTAAGTCAAATTGATACATATATTGTTTAATTTTATAGAACATTAAGTTGGTCATAAAAAATGGACCTTCCATCATGGAGGTGGTGCGGCGGTGGAAGTAAAGCAACAGTGAGAAAGAGGTGATGTTTTCGGCGACTCAAGTTCGCCAGAGATAGATTTGTCACTATGCAAAGACGGTGGAGAGTGGAGGAGTTGCTGGAGGAAGAAAAATAATAGAGAGATGAAGAAATTGAGCCAAATTGAAAATCGAAATCGATATGAATCGGATGGAAAGTTTTTGATTTTTCTCTTTTGTTTTAGAGATCTCAAAGATTCTTTCCAAAATGAATTTCATTTGATTCACTCTCCTTAATAAATGTACTTCTGTTACTTTCTTATTTAACTAACAAATTAGTTAAATGTATCAAAAATGATATTTATCACGGCTTACCATATGTATAAAAAAATGTATTTTCTGGGATTTTATATAATTGGAAAAAGTTATAGTAAAAAATTTTATTAGCTCCTTAACATCTGAGATTTATGTAAGTTACGCTTAAAAAATATTTGGAAGTAGAGAAAACTTTCAAACAAAGACTAAAAAAAAAGTCAATGAGCATTTTAGCCCATGAAAAATCTGTCTAGTAAAAACAAAAGGGGCCTTAGGTGTCCCAGGAAAGCAACGCAACCAAAACAAAAAAAAATTGAATCTGCTACTTTTGAAAACCAGAGAAAACATAGTGAGGTTTATGTTTTCACTCTTCTGGAGGATCACGAAGAGAAGAAATAATCAAAGAGAGAAGGAGATAAAAAGGTATGTTTCTGGACTAAATTAAAAATTAAACTCATATACTCCATGGTTATAGGATTGGGGGTGAGAGTTGAAGAAACTGGAATAAGTAAATAGAGAGATCCGAATTTTTCAAAAATCAAGTGAATGCAATAAACAATTTGACTATGGATAGCCTTACTACTTCAGAATTTTCCAGAGAGAAATAGTGGGATGGTTGGGGAGGTTATTTTAGCTTATTTTAAGCACAAATTTAGATAATTTTGGGTGAGGAATTGGATAAATAAATGGTAGGATAGGCTGAAATTAATGGATATTGAACAAATTGAATTACTCAAAGCGTGAGTAAATTATAATTCGATGAAACAAGAGTCAAACATGAACTCAGAGGTTAGCTAACTTATATTTGTTTATGATTTAGCCTAAATAAGGGAGTTAAAACGAAATTGATATGATATGATTATAGATTGATCGAAGGAAGTCATATGGATTGCTTGAGGTGACAAGTTTGGTATTCCAATATGAGTATTGTGAGTAGTAATTTTACCATAATTTATGCTTTTTAACTTTCATAGTTTATACATGATTTTGAAAAAAAGTGTTCGAATGCTTTGAAATTGCATGTGGGACAAGTCTTTTACTAGATATAATATTGAAATGGTTATTTGAGATGTTCTCACTGTTATAAGACATATTTACCGTTATTTGAGATATGACTACTGTTGTTGTGAAGGTTCTTCACTTGAGAAATAAGTATCTTGACATTTGGTTTGTTCAAGTTTATATGTAATATGATTTGATATAAACTTAAATGCCTTGTACTATTCTGAAAATGCTTTCATATGAGTACCTACTGTTTACAAAGAAAGTATAAATGAGAGTAGACCCTAATTTGGATCTCTTAGCTAACGGTGGGTTCGTTAGACCTGGTGCACCTTGTATCTACAGATTATTGTTAGCCCTCATTAGTGGGAATATAGAACTAGGATATTGTTACTAATCTCCCTCGAGTAGGGATTTACTGATATGTATAATTGACTCCTTTACAAGGGGTCCACTGTTATTGGCTATTTCTTGAAGTAGAATGTCACACTGATTACATGATTCATCCTTAAAAGCCTCCTAAATGTATGATCTTTGATATGATACCATGTTTATTGAGTTTATTACTGAATAGTTATTTAATTTTACTTATATGGAGCAAATAAAACTGCCTATTGTTACTATTTCCAAAAAAGGCACTTACTTCATGATATTGATGATTATCATACTAGCATGTTTCCTAACTTGTCCCTATTTAAATGGTTGTGGTTAAGTGTTATAACTCACTGAACTAGAATCTCACTCCTCGCTATTATATTTTTTTTTTAAGAGAACACAAGTGGCATTGGTGAGGATTCCATTAACTAGGGTGTATGAGTTGACAAATTTCTCGTGAGTCCCGCACTTGTCCGCGTGGGCAGCAAGTTTATTTATTTGTTATGGTCCATTATTTGAATTCTTAGAGTCGCTTCTTAGTCGTTTCCTTTATTAGAGTCATGAGTATTCTTTCGTTATTATGGACTTGTAAAGTATTTAGCTTCTCTCATATTTAGAGATGGATTTTAGTCTCATTGCATTGCGAATGAGTTGTTGATGAAGTTTGTGCATTATCTTTGGTGATATTGGTTGATTGTGTTGTTGAATTGAGATAAGGTAATTATGGATAGGCTCAAAAACAGGGGAAACTTCGTCTGATTTTCTATAGATTACCGATGAGGCTTGCTTGGAGTGTTAGCCCCTAAGAGTCGGTCATGATCCTAAATTGGATCGTGGCAATTGCGTACACTTTACCCACCCCAGGCCCCACTTTGTGGGAATATACTGGGTATGTTGTTGTTATATATATATATATATATGTATGTATGTATGTATGTATGTATATAGACACACACACCAGCTTTCTAATACGTGTTTTGCACGTATATCCCATTCTCTTCATAAACTTTTGAGAAGTTGAATTTTTGGGATAAAGAAATATCTTAGATGTAACACTTTCTACTCGATAATCATTATAGTTTGTAGTTGTGCACAATTAATCATTAAAATTAATTTAGGTTAAAATTGGCACAAACTAGGGTACAAAATGGCTAAAAGTAAAATAAATTAGGGAAATTGAATTGAATTAGACTGCTATTTAATAAGTAAGTCAAAATTAATCAATGTCATAAAATCATTATGAATAAATTACGTAAGTAAAAATAATGACACGTAATATATTATTTAAAATCAACGACAAAATGATTTAAATATATTTGGCACCTATGAATATAAAATTTAAGAATGCTATAGTAGTAATAATAATAATAATAATAATAATAATAATAATAATAATAATAATAATAATAATAATAATAATAATAATAATAATAATAATAATAATAATAATAATAATAATAATAATAATAATAATAATAATAATAATAATAATAATAATAATAATAATAATAATAATAATAATAATAATAATAATAATAATAATAATAATAATAATAATAATAATAATAATAATAATAATAATAATAATAATAATAATAATAATAATAATAATAATAATAATAATAATAATAATAATAATAATAATAATAATAATAATAATAATAATAATAATAATAATAATAATAATAGACTATGGACCATGTGTTTGTAAATTATGAGTATGCATATTTGCGAAAATAATTTAATAAATATTTACAGAATTATTTAAAATATTATATTTAAATTAGTAATTTATATATTATATAAGAATATAAAACTAAGTATTAAAAATAGATTGCATACCTTAAAATCATGAATACGAAATGTAAGAATTTATTGATACCAAAATAATTAAAGATTTAAAACTAATATTTTGATAAAATAGCAGCCTGTGAGGAATATCGGGAGGTCAAAATTGGGTGTCAACAGCTGCCCCTTCGTTGCTAGGGAATGATAGAAGAATTGTTGAGCAACGAACGTTGACGTAGTAGCCAATTTTGTCCGACCAAAAGGATGGTTTGCTGGATTCAAAAAGGGAGTTTTGTCAAAATAGTGGGGCCGAGACTTGGTTTCAAGTCGCCTACATATCTCTGGTTTTACGAGAATCAGGTCGTGTGTAGTTCTGGATTTAGGAACGAACAATATTTCTAAAAAATGTCAATGATACGGTATACGGGCAACAACAAAGGTAGTATGAGTCAATGAGATTGGAGTGAGTAGAATTCAAAATAGTAGTTGAATGAGAAGTGTGAGAATGAGAGGTTAATGTGTTTCAGGCTGTATTGGAGTGACCGAGAGATAAGTGGAATCGTATCTTAAAACTAGGAGTGAGAGTTACTCCCGTTCTTAACTCATTCTTCTTTAGTTACCTGCGAGACTTCTAGTATAACTAGATAAAATGGTTAGAGCATGTATATCAAATAAATGATAAGTAATTATTGTGAATATTTAAACATGATGCAATTTCTTATTTAGACCATAAGCATTTTCTTTTAGACGGCAAATATGATGTCTTAAGCTATGATGTCTTAGGGCCATGCTTAAGTGAAAAGTAAATCCTAAGGACATAAAATGATGTCTGCAGGCCATGAAAATGACACTTTTAGACTATGACGCCTTTGGAGCATGATAAGCAGAAAGTAATTCCTTAGGCCATGAAAATGACGCCTTTAGACCATGACGCCTTCAGACCATGATAAGCAAAAAGTAAACATTTAGGCCATGAGATGATGTCCACAGGCTATGAAGATGATGCCTTTGAACTATGACGCCCTAGGATAATTACATAATGATTAAAGAAAGCGTAGCTGTCTTGAATGGCATAATGTGTCGTTGGATGATTTGAGTATCTTGGCCTGCAGTAGTTTGATGCAGTTCAACAGCTTGATGTAATTTGTATGCTTGATTATGGATTCTGCAGGTGCAATGTAATGTAGACTCTTGCAGGATCCATGTAGATTTTTGTGATTGCCCTGCAATGTGGACTCTTACAGGAGCCATGCAATGTTGACTCTTGTGGGAGCCATGCGATGTAAATTTTGACGGACGCACTGCGGTATGGACTCTTTTAGGAGCCATGCGATGTTGATTTCTACGGATGCACTGCGATGTGGACTCTTGCAGGATCCATGCAATGTTGACCCTTGCAGGAGTTATGCGATGTAGATTTCTGTGGATGCACTGCGGTGTAGACTCTTGTGGGAGCCATGCAATGTTGACCCTTGCAGGAGCCATGCGATGTAGATTTTTGTGGATGCACTGCGGTGTGGACTCTTGTGGGATCCATGCAATGTTGACCCTTGCAGAAGCCATGTGATGTAGATTTTTGTGGATGCACTGCGGTGTGGACTCTTGCGGAAGTCATGCAATGTTGACCCTTGCAGGAGCTATACAGTTTAGATTTCTACGAATGCACTGCGGTGTGGACTCTTGTGGGAGCCATGCAATATTGACCCTTGCAGGAGCCATGCAATGTAGATTTTCCGGATGCACTGCGGTGTGGACTCTTGCAGGAGCCATACAATGTTGACCCTTGCAGGAGCTGTGCAACATAGATAGGGTAACTTAGTTGTTTTTCCATGTTGAAAATAGATTCCTTCATGCAACTGTACCTGTTATACTGCACTCAAAGAAAAGTGTAAGTTTGTAAAAGGGTAAGGTTGATCTGTGCCTCTGCTATAACTGTCGTGCTTCCTCCTTGCTTGATATTATGGACCGATAATAGGCTTCGTCTGGGTTTTCACTTGGGTAAGAATAAAAATAAAAAATCGTGTTTTGAAAATGTTTGCTCTCGAAAGATGAGAAATGAAAGACATTATGGTAAAGGAGATATTATTGAATCATTGATTGTGACACGTTTCGAGACAATGCAACTTCTTATAAGAGAATATCTTTTTGTTTAGAAATTTTTTATCTTTAAAAATTTCTGCCCCAGTGTAGATTTGATTGCTTCGGTAGGTGAAAGTTGCTTGCTTTGAATTTTTTAGATTTTCTCAAAAATTCTGCCCCAGTATCATAGTTGCGCAAAGCCTATCCCATGGAATTTTTGAGATCCTCTCAAAAATTCTGCCCCAGTTACATGCTTATCAGGGGAAATAAGAGAATTTTACTATGATAGGACCGAACTCCAAAGGAGCGCCTACGTATCCCTCTTAATGGAGAATCAGGTCAAACGTAATTCTAATTACAAGGTAAGAAGGCAAGAAATAAAGCTTAAACGTAATATCTCTTAACAGTATCTGAATTGATAGACTTGGACTAAACTTTGCCATCCATTTCTACAAGTATGAGTGCTCCTCCTATCAAAACCCGATGAACCACATAAGGACCTTGCCAATTCAGTGAGAATTACCTTTTTCTTCATCTTCGTGTGGAAAAATCCTTTTCAAAACCAACTGCCCCGGCGAGAAGTGTCTTGGCTTAACCTTCTTGTTGAAAGCTTTGGCCATTCTGTTTTGATAGAGTTGACCATAACAGACTACGTTTATCCTATTTTTGTCTCTGAGTTCTAGTTGCTCGAATCTACCTTGTACCCATTCAGCGTCACTCAATTCTGCTTCTTGAATGATTCTGAGAAAAGGTTTTTCTACCTCAGCAGGTATCACTGCTTTACTACCATAAACCAGAAGATAAGGTATGGCTCTTGTAGAGGTTCTGATTGTAGTGCGATATCCTAGCAGGGAAAAAAGTAACTTTTCATGCCAATGCCTGTAATTATCAATCATCTTTCGAAGTATCCTCTTGATGTTCTTAGTGGCAACTTCCACCGCTCTATTCATTTGTAGTCTATATGATGTGGAGTTTTGATGTTTGATCCTGAACATCTCAAATTTTGTTCTCATCAAATCACTATTGAGGTTGGCACCATTATCTGTAATAATAGACTCAGGTACTCTAAATCAGCAAATAATGTGATTTCAAACAAAATCATCTACGACCTTCTTTGTGACTGACTTATGAGAAGTTGCTTCAACCCACTTAGTGAAGTAGTCAATTGCAACAAGAATAAAACTATGTCCATTGGACGCAACTGGTTGAATAGGACTAATGACATCCATGCCCCAAGCTGTGAAGGGCCAAGGGGAGCTAGTGACGTGGAGTTCATTAGGAGAAACTCGAATCATGTCGGCATGAGTTTGGAACTGATGACATTTTTGCACATAACGAATGCAATCGGTCTCCATAGTCAACCAAAAGTAACCTGATCTCAGTATCTTCTTATCCAACATCAATCCGTTCATGTGAGGACCGCATGTTCCAGTATGTATCTCTTCAATCAACCTAGATGTTCCCCTAGATTTGATGCACCTTAGCAAACCTAAATCTGGAGTCCTCCTGTATAGGATTTCTCCATTTAAAAAGAATTGGTTGGATAACCTCCAAATAGTGCGCTTCTGAATAATCATTTCATTATCTAGATAGTCTCCATTTTTTAGATATCCCTGTATATCAGTATACCATGGTTTCCTATCCACCTCTTCCTCTACATGAAAATAATATGTAGGCTGCTTTTGTATGTGAACGGGGATGGGGTCAATATAATTCTTGTCTGGATGCTGGATCATAGAAGACAAAGTGGCCAAAGCATCTCCAAACTCATTTTGGATTCTTGGAACATGCTTGAACTCTATCTTGCGAAACCTCTTGCGCAACTCTTGTATACAATCTAAGTATGGTAGGAGTTTTGTATTTTTTATGGCCCACTCACCTCGTACTTGATGAATCAATAAATCTGAATCTCCGATCACCAATATTTCCTGGTATTCAAATTGATTGCCAAACGAAGCCCTAACATGCAAGCTTCATATTCAGCCATATTGTTGGTGTAGGGGAATCTGAGCTTGTCCGATGCAGGATAATGTTGAGCAGTCTCCGAGACCAGAACGACGCCAATACCAACTCCTTTGAAATTTATCGTTCCATCAAAGAATAATCTCCAGCCAACATATTCTTCAGAGATATCCTCCCCTACGAATGCCACTTCTTCATTCGAAAAGTAAGTTTTCAACGGCCTATACTCTTCATCCACGTGATTCTCGGCCGAATGATCTGCCAATGCTTGTGCTTTTACAGCTTTCTGCATGACATAGACTATGTCAAACTCACTCAATAGTATTTCCCATTTAGCTAGTTTCCCTGTAGGCATTGGTTTTTGAAATATATACTTTAGAGGATCCATTCTGGAGATCAAGTAGTTAGTGTATGCCAAGAGATAGTGTCTCAATTTCTGATCTATCCAGGTCAAAACACAACACGTACATCCCAGTAAGGAATACCGAGCTTCATAAGATATAAATTTCTTGCTCATGTAATAAATTGCTTGCTCCTGTTTTCCTGTTTCATCATGTTGCCCCAGAATACAACCAAAAGCGTTATCCATCACAGATAAGTATAGTACTAACGGCATACCAGGTTTGGAAGGAACCAAAATGGAAGGATTTGATAAATAATCCTTCATTTTGTCGAATGCCTGCTAAAACTCTGTCATCCATTCTATAGCCGCATCCTTCTTCAGTAGTTTGAAAATCGACTCACAAATAATAGTAGACTGAGCTATGAAACGACTGATGTAGTTAAGGCGGCCCAAGAAGCTCATTACTTCTTTCTTATTTTTGGAGGTGGAAGATCTTGAATAGCTTTGATCTTGGCTGGATCCAATTCTATCCCTCGTCGACTGACAATGAAGCCCAACCATTTTCCAGCAGGGACCCCGAAGACACATTTCGTAGAATTCAACTTTAAATTGTACTTCCTCAGTCTGTTAAAAAACTTTTCCAGGTCGTCCAGATGACTTGATCCCTTTTTGGATTTAATGATGACTTTATCCACGTAAAATTTAATTTCCTTGTGGATCATGTCATGGAACAGAACGGTTATGACCCTCATGTATGTAGCTCCAGCATCTTTCAATTCGAAGGGGATAAACTTATAGCAATAGGTTCCCCAAGGAGTAATAAAAGTGGTTTTCTCAGCATCATGCTCATGCATCTTTATCTAATGATAACTGACGAACCAATCCACAAATGACTGTGTTTCATGCCTGGCGCAATTATCGATTAATAAATGTATATTTGGGTGTGGAAAATCATCCTTTGGGCTAGCTCTATTGAGATCCCTATAATCCATACAAACTCTGACCTTTCCATCTTTCTTAGGAACAGGCACGACATTGGCCTACCAGGTCGGATACTCAGTTACTTGGAGGATACCGACCTCAATTTGCTTTGAAATCTCCTCTTTAATTTTCAAACTCAGATCGGGTTTGTATTTTCTCAACTTCTGTTTAATAGGAGGACAAGATAGATCAGTGGGCAACCTGTGGGATACTATTGACGTGCTTAGTCCTGTCATATTGGCATACGACCAAGCAAAAAATCTGGGTGTTCCTTCAGAAATTGGATGTATTCCTCTTTCTCGTCTTCTGGCATATAAATACCAACACGGGTTTCTTTTATTGTCTCAGAATTTCCTATGTTCACTATTTCCGACTCCACTAAGTTTGCCTTGGGTTTATCTTCAAAATCTTCAACATTACTAACAAATTCCTCGGGCACTTCACTTTCTTCCACCCCTTCTATTTCACTTATATTATGTTGTGTAGTCTTATTATGTGTCACAATCTCAGACTCAACATTTTTAAAAGTGATTTTGCTGAAAGAAACAGAAATAAATAATATCAATAAAGTGAAAAGAGAGCTTTTATTAATTCACATAACATTAAATGTCTTCAAACATAACAAAGTAACTGAAAAATATAAATTAGCTAGAAATCAAGTCTATTTATTTCGAACAATAAGATAAAATCAAAAACTTTCAAATCTACCCAAGTGTCCGACGATGCCTGGAAAGAGTGGTAGTCCAATTGCTGAGTGTAGCCTTTTGTTCAATATTCTGACTAGGGGCTCCCCTTTCCTAACTGATGATGACATTACAATCTTCTCTTCCAGCTTTGATCAAAAATAGATTCTTCAAACTTTCCAGTATTTCATCTTCACCATCATCAAGAAACCCGACAGAATGGAAAATTTGGTACAACGTCAGTGAAGGATCAAGTACCTGACCCTCGTCCATGTAGCCTAGCCCGAAAGTGTCATTCTTTACAAAAGGGTGTACGAGTTCAACTGTTCCTTGTAATCTGGCCCCAAGACCCTTACCTGGTTCATATCCAGACTTGAGCATTTTCTCACCTTTAATTTTCCAACTCAGCTTCTCTTCAATGTTTCTGACCAGCTCTAATGTGTGGAATATTTCCCCTCCCAGAACTTCCTTTCCCTTGACAGCATATACGGGATATCCTCTTTCACCATGTATTACCACCTCTTGGTGATCGTACTCGAATTTGAGACACTGGTGTAGTGTGGAGGGGACTGCACTAGCCATATGAATCCATGGCCTGCCGAGTAAATGGTTGTAGGAAGTGGGAATTTCCATTAGCTGAAATGTTATAGGGAAAGTGATAGAGCCCATTACCATGTCCAATGTGATCTCTCCAATGGTTGGGAGCCATCAAACGCTTTCACGTTCATCTTCCAGCTTTGCATTTTAGCCAAATCGACCTCCAACCTTGTCAGTGTACCCAAAGTAAATATGTTTAATCTTGAACCTGGATCAATCAGAACTCAAGATACAACCCTTTTTCCATGTTGCATTATAACATGCAAGGTTTTGTTGTGTGACCTTCCTTCAGGTGGCAACTCATCCTCATGAAAATATATCTTGTATGCCTTGAATACCTGCCCGACTATGTGAGACATCTCTCCCCCTGTTATAGTAGATGGTGCGTACGCTTAACTTAACATCTTTATCAAAGCATTTTTATAATGTTCAGAAGTCTGCAACATTGTCAGGATGGATATCTGAGCCGAGGTCTTGTTCAACTGATCTACCACAGAGTACTCTTTAGCTTGTATCTTCTTCCAAATACCATTCTCCTCCATTTGTATCATGGGTTTTTTACTCTTACTAGCACTTCTCTTGATCAAATTTTCTGGTGTATAGATTCTCCCAGATCTGGTAACACCATGAGCGACGTCTGTTTCAGCCATCCTTACTCTTGCCGGAGTGTTCTGCTCATAGTTCCAAGGGACTGCATGAGTATTATAAGTAGTTGGGAAAGCTCTGACGACTGTGAAAGGAGTCTTAGGTATCGCCATCTCAACCTCGAATGGTGCCCATTTTGATGTACTGATGGATGTACCATTTGCCTTCTCAATGAATTAGATAGAGTTTTTAAGGTCTACCAATTCATCGACATCGAGCATGTTACTTGATGATCTGGCAGTGGACTGTTGGTGACATTTGGCGTCATATCTTTCAACTGAATGGCCTTAGTGTCGATCAACATCTGGATTTTATCCTTCAGAGTATAACATGTTTCTATGGTGTGACCCCTCATCCCAGAATGGTACGAGCAAACCTTGGTCTGATCAAAATGCTTGGCTTGAGTATTCTCACGTCTAGCAGCAATGGGTGTAACATAGCCTACTTCCTTAAGTCTCTCGTACAGTTGGGCCATAGGTTCGACTAAGGGAGTGTATTATTTTTTCTAGAAATTGGCTCTTGGTCTTTGCTTTTGTTGGGGAGGAGGCTGGGGTGTTTGGATGTAAGCGGGTTAGGCAGTATACACAGGGTAGGCAGGGCTTTGGAATTGTGAATGTAGTGGATATGGGGTTTGTGTTTGGTATAGTAGGGTCTGATATAACATTGGCGTTTGTATTTGGTAAGAAGATATTGGGTATGGCATTGGAGATTGTGGCTAGGAAGGTGGAGTTGTAATAGGAGTTTGGTAATTGAGTACACTTTTTGAAGGCTGGGCTACCATCACTATACCTACCTCTTTTTTCTTCTTGTTTTCAGCAATTCCCCCAGACTGCAAAACCTTGCTGGCAGCCTGTAAATCTTCAAGATTGATGATGCTTCCATTCTTAAGACGCTCCTCAAGCATTTTGCCTACATTGATGATTTCAGCAAAGCTTTTATTCACGATGGTTATCATTTTCTCAAGACATTACGGCTCCTGTGCGTGAATAAAGTACTTCATTTGAGATTCTTCGACCGAGGGTCGAGCTCTTGCTGCCTCAGACTTCCATCTTATAGTATAGTCCCTGAATGACTCATTGGGCTTTTTCTTCAAAGTCTGCAAATAGAACCAGTTGGGAGAGTTGTCAATGTTGAACCCGAACCGTTCCATAAAATCTGACGCCATATCGATCCAGCCTTTCCACTTCCTTGCATCCTGCTCAATCTACCATGTTAAGGCTTCTCCAGTGAGACTTCTTATGAACATTTTCATTCTTATCCTCTTGTCTCTCCCAACTCCGGCCAACTTATCACAATACATGCGCAAATGCACCTTGGGATCTCCAGTCCTATTATAAATTCAAACTTTGGAGGTTTGTACCCTTCCGGTAACTCCACATCAGGGTGTACACATAAATCCTCATAATTAAGCCCCCTTGATCCTTTATTTCCCTCAAGTTGCCTCAGCCTCTCAATTACAGATTGTACCATAGGGTCTTTTTCTGAAGGATCAGGTGCATACTGAGGATAAGTGAATGGGGTTGTTTTGACATAGATGAGATTCAAAGAGTTGCTACCAGATGCTTGGTTGTAGGATACGTTAGCAAAAGACGTATGTAGGTAAGTGGGATATTTAGTATTTTGGACATGTTGAGTGCGATATACGGGATTTGGAGTATTATGGGTATTTTGAGGAAGAGAAAGGTTTTGGATGTTTTGAGGAGGAGGAAGGTTTTGGATGTTTTGAGGAGGAAGAAGATTTTGGATGTTTTGAGGAGGAAGAGGAAGGTTTTGGATGTTTTGAGGAAGAGGAAGATTTTGGATGTTTGAGCTGAGGGAAATTGATGGCTTGGGGTAGAGGTTTGAGATTTTACACCAGTATAACCATCGATTTGTGGTAGAGGAGTATTGAGGGTAACAGAAAGATTGGCCAAGTTGTGCACTTGTGCTAATTCTCCTTGCAGTTCGAGAATCTGTTGTCCTATTCTTAAGATAATCTCATTTTGTCCCATGACACTTTCTCCTTATGTGCTTTTGTCTGTAGCGCTGTTGTAATCGCCTATCTTTTCTTTACCTTTCAATCTTATGAAAGGAGGAGGAGGAGGAGCCCCTTTTAACTAGGCGTGATAGGCCAGAGTGCACAAATCAACTTTTGGGAAGGGGAAAGACAAAAACAAAATCAAAGACAACCAAAGTTAGCAAGGTGAGACACAGTGTTAGAATAAACACATTGGTTTGCAACAAATAATAGCCTTAAAATGCAAGGAGCCTCGTTGAGCAGGAGGTAGGCCTAAGACGACAAATTTTGTGGTTCATGATAATTAATCCAAGCCGCATTAGACGCAAATGGGAGTTTAGAGTTAGATAAAAATAATAAAACCCAAATATTTTATTAAATCCATAAAATTAAAAACTACTACAATCTTTTGCGAAAATAAAAACATAAACGAAACTAGGGGAAATTGGTAACACAAGGGGAACATCCTATCAATCAAACTCCTCAATGGTGGTGATTATCTAGAGAGCCTGGAATGATTTGAAGCAGCATCTCTGGAGAAGTGACATAGTGTTGATTCAACAAATTCCAAGCCCAGATGGATTCCTCCACGTCCTCAAATCCATGAGCCTGCTTTTGCTTGCTGAGTTCTATATCCTCGGTATCATCCACAAGCCATACATAGTACTCTGGAGTGCAATAAGCCTGTTTCCCGTATACACTGATAGTCAATAAATTATCCCATTGTCGCAACACTTTCTTGACCTTAGGGCTTTCTTAGACCGACCCAAACTCAACTTCTGACTTGCCCATATGTTCTCACAGAGGTACGACTTGATTTCTTCCAAATTGACGAAGCACTCTTATTGGGGTGTAAGGTTGAATGCTCTTCAGGCCAATAAGCTAGATGTAATAGAGCTCGCGGCCTCATATGACAGCAGTTGGTGCAGACAACCACGAGTACTTTTATTGAATTTGATAACCCGAAAGCTCTTTCATATACATGTACCAGTCTTTCGTACCCACTGGTGCACCAAATAGCCTCATCCTTTTGGAATGTGTATCAATCCTATTGCCCATTCCATCAAGCACATCCACCATGTTGGGGCGCCTGTAAAAGTGCTCCACAGCCCACAATTGAAGCAACAGATTGCAACCCCCAAAAAACCTTCCTCCTGTAGCACACTTAGATAGGGCCCTCAGCATTTCCGCCACAATCATAGGAACCAAAGTGACCTCTGTATTGCCAACTCCCCGAGTTATACCTCGAACCACAGAACTAAGACACATGTCAATTTTCCTATGCTCTCTAGGAAATACCAAAACACCCAGGAGAGCTATAACAAAAGCATTCAACCTCTTTTTTTTCCATTTTTCGGCCAAGCAAGAGAATTCCCTTCGAAATATTGTGTGTCCCTCTTTGTGACCAAAACATTCATATAGAAAATCCAGAGAGATCCACCCAAAATCAAAGCAAGTCAATTTGAGGTTATTTTTTAGCCCACGATAATGCAAAAACTTCTTTTCCGATTGTTTGTGAGGCAAGATCATCTTTCGATCTTGATAAAGCAAATTAGTGAATCCACCAATTTCCTCGATGGTGGGTGTTATTTCAAAGTCCTTGAATTTGAAAACCACTCAATCTGGATCCCAGAATTTTAGCAGAGCTTTGATCACATACCGATCATGAGCAACATCCATCAAAGATGTCAGAAAACCCAGTGACTGGCGAATCTCTTTACCATGCTCCCTTTTGATTTCATTCCACCACCTCCTTAATTTGTGAGGCACACCGACTACCATTTGGGTGTTAGCAAAAATAGGTGCATCCTCCATTGCAAATCTGAAAATATAGCAACAAAGAAAATTTCTAAACTCCATTCATTATAATTTGGCTTGGATTAAATTATCATGACCACTTAGCACATAATATGTATTTAGGTCGATGGATGGTGGGATCCTTTCGACAATTGGGTGGTTATACTTGGTGGATTGACCTCGAGGGTCAAATCACTTATGGCTAATGCATGCATGACTTAAATCCAAAGGGTGGATACAGTATTATCTTAATTTTCTAAGAGTTGGTAGACACGGAATGAGGGTAACCTTATGTGAGAAGGCACGTGGTCTTACGGTAGTAAAACTATCCGCTCAACTGCATCTTAGCTGACTCTCTATAACAGGGTTTTGAAGAGAATTTGGAGAAGTACGAAGGCACAAGATCCTAGTATAGTGAAAGTGTGTGATAGTGTGAGATTTCCGAGTGGGGGAAATATGAACGGAATGCTAATTAGATAAAGCGGTAACACGTAGCAAATAATAGCATGTTGAGCAATATAAAAATAAACAGATAGGAAAAGAAAGATAAATGCATAATTTAAAGCTAGAAAATTGCATATAAACAAATAAAGGGACAAGGAAAGGGATTGGCATGGAAGAAACTAACTAAATTAGAGTAAATAATGGGAAAGAGGAACGGCATATAACATGATTTTTTCATGGCAAATAATTGTTCATGATAAGACAAATATTTAAAAATTAACAAAAATAAGGAGTCAATAATAAACGAATAGACCCAAATAATTTTAAAAACCCACATATTATACCAATTCGTATTGGTTAGAACCTAAGTATCCCTAGCAGAGTCGTCATGCTGTCGCGCTCTATTTTTCTTGTGAAAAGCGGGATTCGACATGACAAACTCTTTTTGGGATGATTTAGGGTGAAGAGTCGCCACCGAACGAATTAAGGTGCGTTAAGACACCATTCTACAACTAATTACAAAATTATTTAATTATTCTACGTTAACCAGAAATTCGGGTAAGGGTTCAGGTTAACTCGAAAGGAAGGTGTTAGGCACCTTTCGAGGTCCACAAATATGGGTCCCAGACGAACTCGTATATTATGTGGGAGATCTTACGTGATAATCAAAAGTCCATTATTTTATTAACTTAACGTTTAACCAGGCGTTTAAAAGATATAATAAACAAATTAAACATACGACTTAGTTATTATCTAATTAGTAATAAACGACATGATAAAGTAGTAAAAATGTGTAAATAAATAAATAAAGAAATTAGAGAAGCGAGAAGATAGAAAAGACAAATTATAATGAAAATATTCGTTAAATTATACCTAAACTACCCCAACAAAAGCATGCAAAAATAAATAAAATTCAATCGAATTTAGACAAAGATTAATTTTTATCCTATTCGGATCAGTGCCCGACTTATTAACGGGTGACAATGTCGCATATCACATTGTCAGATTCTGCTCGGGTCAACTTACATCATATCCGACTATCTACCCCACCCACCTATTTTGGTTATTAATCTTAAATGTGTTCTAAAGAAAGCGATAAAACTAACGTTTCCTAAAATGCCTACCCGTTCCGACTTAATGTCCAAGAGGCGTTGGACTTACTATTTGGGATTTGGTTCTAGACAAGAAGAAGCCTAGGCTGCCTAATTAGACTCGGGGTTCACGTCATACAAAACAAATAAGACTTACAAGTAGCACATAATGGTTTCAAATAAGCCTCTTACCTAATTAGAGTTAATTAGGTGATAGACAACTATTCAATTATTTTCCTTATAATTAAAACCTATAAGCATGGTGTCTAATGCAGTAGATTAATTAACATTTATTAAACTTATAGGCATGATTTCTAGGCTAAAAACGTTATTTGAATGGATCGAAAATTAAATAGAACGCAAGATGTTAAATTAGGAATGCTGAAAATTAATTTAGGTATACTGAAAAATTAATTAATAATTACATAAAAATTAGTTAAGACTGCTAAAAAAAATGATTTTAAAATGCTGAAAATTGTTTTAAAACTTGCTAAAAATTATTTTAAGGCTGAAAAGTAATTTAACTATGCTGAAAATTAGTCCAAGTATGCCAAAAAATGAATTTTAACATGCTCAAAATTAGTTTAAACATGCTGGAAAAAAATTAAAACATGCGGAATATTAACTAAAAAAATTAATTTTAACATGCTGAAATTAGTTTGAACATGCTGAAAAATAGTTTAACAATTGCTAAAAATAGTTTTACAGGCTGGAAATTAATTTTAAATGCTGAAAAATTAATTAAACATGCTGGAAAATTAATTAGAAGTGCTGTAAAGTGATTTAAAGTGCTGGAAATTAATTTTTAATCATGCTGAAATTATTTAAAAAAAATACTGGAAAGTAAGTTTTTAAAACATGCTAAAATAGATTTAACTACTGAAAATTAATTTAAGACACTAAAAGTAGTTTTAACATTCTGAAATTAATTTTAAAATGCTGGAAAATTAATTAAACATGCTAAAATTAATTAATTAGAAGTGCTAGATATTAAATAATTCTAAAATATGCTGAAATTAAAAAGTGCTGGAAATTAAACTAACTATACTGAAAATTACTCTTGGTTATACCGAAAATTATTTAAATATGCCGGACATTGATTTAAACATGCTTAAACCTAGTTTAAATATGCTAGAAATTCGTTTACATGTGTTGAAAAATTGAATTAAAGGTGCTGAAAATAGATTTAAAGTGCTGGAAATTATTAAAATATACTAAATATTAAATTTTGAATGCTGGAAATTATATAAAAATCCTGGGAACTTAGGTTTTTAAATGCTGAAAATTAAAGATATGCTGGAAATTATCTAGAAATGTCAAAAATTATTTTAATACAAAAATAGTGTTAACATGTTGAAAGCGAATAAATAATCCTAAATACATGATTTCTAAGTGATAAGACAATTATTAATAGGCCAAAATTTAATTGATAGTCCTAAGATATATTGCCTAAGTGATAAGATAAATCATGCAAGTCACATAATTCCCACCCCCCGACAACAATCCCCGAATTTTATTAGATAGGAGTGTTTATACTAAAATATTACAGACCCAAAAAAATAATAATCAAACTAAAAAAATTGAACTAAATCTTCTAGTTCCCTCCCCATAGGCGAACTCTCCGAATCATGACATATCTGTCTCCAACCTGTTGAAAGCAAAACAAAATACCCCAACCACTAACATCCGAAAATGGCCTCGGACATCCCATAACCGACCCTTGACGTTGTCGAGAACCTAAGGACCTCTTGGATTCCAGGTAGGCTCAAGTCAAAGGGGTTATGAGACGCACCAAGATCATTTCGAATAATCCCAAAGAGAATTACAAAACAGACTTTCCAACTTATAACTATTAGTAAGACTAATAGTGAGGGCATGTATAAACAAACAAGCATCGAATATAATCACATAAGTCAGACAAACTGCGATTACATCATTATTTTTTACACTAATGTAGGACCTATACATACTGAATCACCAAGTAAGGAAAATGAAGGAACACTTTGAAAGAAAACTAACCAGTTGAGGCGAGAATGACAAAAGACCGACAACTCTTCCCAAAGTAATGACCAAATAACAATTGAAGTAATCTCAAGAGAGGAATATTTTTAGAGTATTCAGGAGAGTGGTCCTGTTAAGCCTTTTTTCATAATGAGGGATAGGGACTGTTTTTTATAGCAGGAGAATTATAGTGAATCCTATAATAAAAGGAAAAAAGGATATTTAGCAAATCAATCAAGTTCAAATCTTCTTAAAGGATGGAATCAATTTTTGGTTCAAATTTATTCAAACTGCCATAAATAAACAAGTAAAGAAAATTTGTCCAACTTATTAAAGGAAACCGTGAAGTGAGTAGAAAAAATGGAATTAATCAATTGTAATACCATCTGATTTTTACCATACTTAAACAAGTAAAAGAATGTCTGTCCGGACTAGACAAGGGAAAAAAATAATAGTAAAGATCAATTAATGAAATCCTTTTTTTTTTTTTCAAGAAGCACAACAAAAATCAAATTAGGGGCAAAAATCATGACCAAAATACCAAATCCAATGCGTGAAATCTATTAAGCATCTTCAAATAAATATACACATATTAAACTTTTCGAGTATAACCTAGCATCAAAGATCCGCACAATATTCATTAAAACACATCAGAATCCTTGAATTTCCATCCCATTATACTTGTAAAATTATATTAAGCAGAGAGATGAAAAAGAGTGAAATTTACAACTTAGCACGCAATATTTTGGCATGAATCATATCAAGTAAAATCAAGTAGAGAATTCCACAAACAGATATGTAAATCGACATTTGAACCCAAGAAATTAAGGTTTAACATAGGGTCACGAAAATTGGGGCTTTTCACATATGTTAATCTAGAGATGTAAATAAACACAAAATTGAAAGAATTGAACTAAATTTGCAGCCAAACTTCATGAATTTTAAATCTAAGAATCTGGTTCATAGTAAAGATGAGCAAGAAAGGCCTAAGAATTTCAAACCATAATAAAGAGGTAGAAATGATCATATCGGAGGCGAATCCATCATAAAACCAACATAAAAATCTTGAAAATAAATTATTGACGCCCACATAGATTTTGCTCTATCGAAGAAAACCCTCTCGAGTCTTCGATTTTCGATTGAAGTCGATATTTGCTTGTGTGGTTGTTATAAGAAATGCCTCACCGGTCATCACCTCCGGTGAAGTTATATCGATGGGAAAGGGAGCAGAAGAGACATCGGAGAGAGAGAGAGAAAGAGAAGGAGGCGGCGCTGGCTCGGTGGAGTTGGTCGTCGGTGTGAGGAAGAGAGAACAGAGAGGAGTACGGCTAGTGTTTGTAGTCCACCGGCGGAGACTCGACGGTGGTGTGGTAGTGATGGAGAATTGGGGGAGATTTTTGGGGAGAGAGAGTGTATAGGGGTGTGGCGGCTGATATGTTTGGTTTAGAGTTAGGTTTGGGGAGGGGGTGATTAGTTTTTTAAAAGGAAAGAAAAGGAAAATTTAATCCCAGCTGTTGATCACATGATATCAACGGCCGGGATTAAATTTTAAAAGATGGGTCGGATCTGGGTTGAAATTGGGTCAGAAATTAGGTTTTATTGGAATTGAATTGGGGATTTCAATTTGGGGTCAAATTAAAATCAATTTAGGCTAAAATTGGCACAAAATAGGGTACAAAATGGTTAAAAGTTAAACAAATTAGGAAACTTGAATTGAATTAGACTGTTATTTAATAAGTAAGTCAAAATTAATCAATGTCATAAAATCATTATGAATAAATTACGTAAGTAAAAATAATGACACGTAATATATTAGTTAAAATCAACGACAAAATGATTTGAAATATATTAGGCACCTATGAATAAAAAATTTAAGAATGCTATAATATTATTTTTATTATTATTATTATTATTAAATAATAAATTATTATTATTATTATTATTATTATTATTAATAATAATAATAATAATAATAATAATAATAATAATAATAGTAATAGACTATGGACCACGTGTTTGTAAATTATGAGTATGCATATTTGCGGAAATAATTTAATAAATATTACAAAATTATGTAAAATATTATATTTAAATTAGTAATTTATATATTATATAAGAATATAAAACTAAGTACTAAAAACAGATTGCATACCTTAAAATCATAAATACAAACTATCAAAATTTATTGATATCAAAATAATTAAAGATTTAAAACTAATATTTTGATAAAATAGCAGTCTGTGAGGAATATCGGGAGGTCAAAATTGGGTGTCAACAGTCTCTTGAGTATTGTATTCATGACTACTAATATAAAATTTCTTACTATAATGAATTACTACTTTGTTTCTCTTGACCCATATTTTTTCCTTAAATCAATAGAATTTTCACATAAAATTATTGATGTCATTATTTTCTCATTTATTCATGTTGTTTGACTACAAATATTTTTATTGTTATTCTGCGTTTCTCAATACTTCCTCTATCCCAATTTATATGACACACTTTCCTTTTTATTCCGTACAAAAAAAATGACACAGTTCTAGATTTAGTAACAATTTAACCTTAAAATACTCACTTTATCTTTAATGAAATGATTTACTACCACACAAACATTTATGATTTATTTTAGACCACAAATTTCAAAAGTCTACTTTTTTTCTTAAATTTCGTGTCAAGTCAAACTACTTCACATAAATTAGGACGGAAGGAGTACCTTTTACTTTGGTATGTGTTCTGCTAGCATGTTATCCTTATCACCGACACAAATGAAGCAAATTCTTAGACCAGTAGGCATACCCTGTTAATGGATATTGGCAGCTATTTCGAAAACCAAGAGTCAGAGTGATAATTGATTTGACAAAGCCTCAATTAAATAGTGATTGCATTTGGAATGGATTTTAGGGGACTAGTGATTGCATTTGGATTGGATTTTAGGGGACTCACAATTAAAGGCGGATAGAGTCAAAATTTTCATTAAGGAAAGTCAAAATATAAAAAAGTAAATTTATGAAAAGGTCCAAAAGTGTCAATATTTAATATACAGAAAAGGGCCAAAATTGTCTCTGAACTATGCGAAATGGATCACATATACCCTCCGTTACAATTTGGAATAAAAAATGCCCCCGCCGTTATCATAAGAGACCACAAGTACTCTTAGAGGGTGTTTAGATTGGCTTATTTTTAGGTGTTTTTGACTTTTAAGTACTTTTTTTTATTTTTGAAGGAGTTTTACAAAGACAAAAAGTGCTTTTAACCACTTCATTTTAGACTTAAAAAGTACAAATAAAAGTCAAAAGCCAAAAATAGGTTGCTACCTACTTTTGGCTTTTGACTTTTAGCTTTTAAGTCACTTAAAAAACCTGATTCAAACACCCCATCAAAAGTTAACAACTCCTTTTTAAAATGACGTGTCAGCCACGTGGGACGATCATATCTGTTAGGGTTGAAATCGGGTCAAATTTTATGGGTTAGGTTTAGTTGAATGCTAGTTGACATGCATATGTGGAGGGATAAGTCCCACATGGCTTGCCACGTCAATTTTTAAAAAAGTTGGTAACTTTTAAGGGTATTTGTGGTCTCTTATGGTATCGGTGGAGGCATTTTTGATCCCAAAATATAACAGAGGGTATATGTGGTCCATTTCGCATAGTTCAGGGGCAATTTCGATCCTTTTTCATTTAATGTCACGCCTCAAATACCATTGGGGCGGACAGGCACCCGTACCCGTAAAGGCCCGAGAGAACCAACCTATGATCGTGTACATTCATATGCATGCCATTAAGTGAACAAAAATTCTGCCACGCGCAGATATAATATATCGACGACGAAAGTCATGTAAAGACGTTCAAAACAGATATGAGACTTGGCCGATGGGGCTACAATGTCTAAAAGGTAAGACACTTCTACGTTTAACTTTACAATGTCTACAAAGCCTCTAAAAGATACATAACCATGACTAAGGTCAGGACAAGTCCCCGCCTTATACATCTACTACACAGTACCAAAAATATATACAAATGACTCGGAAAGCACCGAATCAACCTGGAGCTCACCAATAGCCTGCAAATGACTCGTACCCTACTGTGAAAGTCTACTAGCTCCTGTACCTGCATCAAGTAAGGCAGGTTCCCCAAGGGACGTCAGTACGAAAGAATGTACTGAGTATGTAAGGCTATAAGTAACTGTATGAAATGTAGGAACTCGAATGGAAATAAATACAAGTGAATAGACAATACTGATATACCACCGTACTGTATATGTGGAACCATGCACATTACATTCATTTCTTTCCTTTTACCTTCATATGAATATACATCATACAATGCCCGGGACCAACTGATCAGTGGTAAGTAACATTGGGATTGGCTCGAGCTAGGCTTATGCCCCCAGAGCTACCACCCATAAATCAATAAATCAGGTTTGGCTCGAACTAGGTTTTCATCCCTAGAGCTACCCCCTGCATCCAATAATCAATCGGGATCGGTTCGACCTAGGCTTTCGCCCTCAGAAATACCACCCGTACTCAACCAAAAATGTATTACTTCATTTCTTTAATTTTTGTGAGATTGTTACATCGGTGGTCATAACATTATTGGAGCTTTGGAACAATAGTCAACAAATAAGAGACACGTGAATAACAATTGCTAACAAACCTGAAATGAGATACTTTAAAACATTTTGGAGTGGAAACAAGTTTGGTAACGATGTGAACAATAGGTGCGGCCAAAGGATACGGAAAAGAGTAACCTTACATAACTTATATTTCCAAAAAGTGACTAAAATAATTAAGCTCTTCCTTAAAGCATACTCTACAACACCAGTACGTAACGAAGCTAACATTAAAAGCTAATTACATTACAAGTTGCAAGATGGTAATTAGTTACTTAACGGGAAGTAAAAACTATCCAACATCCCAAACACATGGTATATCATTCCACATTACTTTATACTGCCATATAACTTCATTCCACCCTCCTACAATACAATTTACTTCCCCACAACACCAACAATACCAAAACAGTCCACACATCAACATAAACGTCACAAACCGACAAGATTTCCCACCAAGTGCATACTTCACATTTTTACCTCAATGCAACTCCACATTTTTATTACATCAATTCACATAAATACCTTCCAAAAAAATATACCAAAAACAGTCAAAATAGTTTCAGAATTCACTTTAACATAACAAGAAAGTATTCTCCTTTCATTACGCCAAACGTTCCATGCACAATTACGTATAAACATTTCCACAAGTCATACACAAGGAGTAACGAATTAGGTACAGCACCACACTTAAATATACTGAAATTTCATCCATCTAATTCAATTCCTTCAAGACCTTAAGTCCCCTTTCAAGTTTAAACCACATAGAGGGCAAATCCTTTAGCGATTAAGCAAAAGTGGACTGTTTCACAATAAGTGGACTGCTCAACACTTTTTAAACATAAAAACATGATATAAACACCCTATTATGCATATAATATATTAATATATAAGGGTAAACACTTACCAAGGCTTGCAAGTGGAAGATTTGTCCAAAAATTCTTAGAGAAAATTAGGGTGGCTAGGGTTTGAGAGAGGAAAAAATGTTTGATTGAAAATCTGATTTTTGGCAAGTGAACAACAACAACAACAACAACAACATACCCAGCGTATTCCCACCAGGTGGGTTATGGGGAGGGTAAAGTGTACGCAGTCCATACCACTACCTCAGATGAAGTAGAGAGGCTGTTTTCGATAGACCCCCGGCTCAGAACAGAATCACCATACCAGAGAAAACATAAGAACAAACAAAACAAGGAGATAAAAAGAGATAACACACGAATAAGTGCTAAAGGAGACACGAAACCCACCGAGTAGAACTACATGCAATTAATTCGGGAATAACAAACATTACCAAAAGCACGCGAACAAGAGTCTGCCAAACAAAGCAACGGGTGCATATACCAACAAGCATTCCTTCAGACAGTCCTACCTACTAATATCTACGCCTTTCTACCCCCTAACCCTCTACCCTAATCCGCGCCCTCCACACCTTCCTATCGAGGGTCATGTCCTCTGTAAGCTCTAACTTCTCCAAGTCATGCCTAATCACCTCTCTCTAATATTTCTTCGGCCTACCTCTACCCCACCTAAAACCATCCCCGCCAGCCTCTCACACCTACGCACTGGAGCCTCCGTGCACCTCCTCACTACATGCCCGAACCATCGTAACCTCACTTCTCACAACTTGTCTTCCACCGAAGCCACTCCAAACTTCTCTCGAATAATCTCATTTCATTTTTGGCAAGTGAAATGTGTTGAAAATAAGCTTAATTTCATCCTTATAAAGGCCCTCCAAACCGCCTCTCTCTTGGTCTCCCTTAGCCAATTATTTGGTCAAAAAGTCTAAGAAAAATGGATCATCTCCCTTTTGGGGCCCATGTCTTTTACTTAATTTTGGACCTCAATTGAGCCCATTAGCATAATATTAATTCAGCCCAATAAATTTAGTGGGTAATACACCAACTATCTCAAGTTTAAATAATTCCATAAATGTTAAGGTAGTCAAATAAGTTCGGAAATGTACGGGATGTTACATCCTTTCCCCCTTAGAAACATTCGTCCTCGAATGTTAGTAACATTATCCAATCTAAATAAGTTCAAGTCTAAGTTCATTCTTCATATTATCACATACACATAATACTTATATATACTTACTTGTTATTACTCCAATTTCGCATCTTGAACTTTCTCTTCAGTTTGAAATAAATGTGGGTACTTAGACTTCATCATTTCCTCGGCTTACCATGTGATTTCTTCTACTTGCTGATTTTTCCAAAGCACTTTTACATAAGCTACTTCTTTATTTCTTAACCTTTTAACTTGTCGATCCAGAATAGCAATAGGTACTTCTTCATAGGTGAGATCTTCTGTAACTTGTACATCTTCAGTGGGAGCACTATGAGATGGATCTCCTATGTACTTCCGAAGCATTGAAATAAGAAACACTGGATGAACTGTGAAGAGTTCTTGGGGTAGTTCTAATTCATACGCAACTTCACCAAATCTTTGGATAATCTTATATGGCCCTATATAACACGACTTAGCTTTCCTTTCTTTCCAAATCTCATTACCCCTTTCATTGGTGACACTTTCAAGAATACCCAATCACCTATGGCAAGTTCTATCCCCCTTCTTTTACCATCCACATATGATTTGTGTTGACTTTGGGTCATTTGTAGCCGCTGTTGTATCAACTTAACCTTCTCCATAGCTTGATGAACAAGATCTGGCCCAAATAAGGCAGTTTCACCCGCTTTAAACCATCCAATTGGTGATCTACACTTTCTTCCATATAAAGCTTCGTAAGGCGCCATTTTGATACTTGAATGATAGCTATTATTGTAGGAAAATTCAATAAGAGATAAATGATCATCCCATCTACCTTTAAAGTCCAATGTGCAAGCTCGTAGCATATCTTCCAGTGGTTTTATAGTACGTTCTGCTTGTCCATCTGTTTGAGGATGAAAAACCGTACTTAAATTCACTTGGGTTCCCAAAATCTTTTGAAAATACTTCCAAAAGTGTGCAGTAAATTGAAATCCCCTGTTTGATATAATGGAGATTGGAATTCCGTGTAGTCGAACTATCTCTTTAATATACAACTGCGCATAATCTTCAGCTGTGTAGGTGGTCTTGATCGGTAGGAAGTGTGCTGACATGGCTGACAAGAAAACCTCAATTGACTCATTCTTCCTCGTTCTTGATACCCTGTTGTCTGTGAACCTTGAATCCCACTACCTTTACCAACTTGACTGCCTCTATACCCTAAAAATTGGGATGGAGTACCTGCTGTAGGATAAGAAAATGATGGTCTAGGTGGTCTATTAAAAACCCGAGGCCTAAATTCTCCTTAGGACGACATGACCTGTTCCATAGGTTTATCCCTCTTTGACGGTCCTCTTTCAAATTCTTGCGTTCTTCTCCTTTGACTCTGATCCTCTATCTTCTGTGCAAAAGCTTGTATCCTTGCTATATCCATGTCTCTATTCAAAGCAGCAATAGTACAATCCTTAACAAAATATGGATCCAATCTATCCATATATCGATGAACTCTATCATCCATAGTAGCTACTACATTAGGAGCGTACCTGGCCAAAGAGTTAAATCGAAGACTATACTCTCTGACGCTCATATTACCTTGACGAAGATTTAAGAACTGGTCTGCACGAGCCTCTCGGATCTCATATGGAAGATAATGATCAAGGAATGCCGCTTTGAATTCTTTCCAACTAGCTGGAAGTGCACCGATACCCCTAGATCGTTTCCAATCTTCGTACCATAATATAGCCTCTCATTTTAATCTATATGCTGCAAGCTCAACTGTTTCTGTACCATATACATGCATAACATCTAAAGCCCTTTGAATTTGGTCCATAAAGTCTTGTGGGTCTTCATTAAGATCTGACCCGGTGAATGTGGGAGGGTCTAATTTAAGAAAATCCTATGTCCACCGACTAGCTGCCGTATCCGCACCGTCATTACTTGTAGTTGGACCAGCTTTTCCTTTATTTTGTGCAGCAACTATACGATTCAAAATTTGCACCGCATTCCTTAAATCCTACTCAGTAGCATTAACAGGTGGTTCTAGAGGTACTCTCCTCCTTCTTGGCTCTCCGTGAGGTGGAAGAGTAGAAGAAACCCGCGATGCAAACTCATCTTCAGCCTCACCTTGATTAGCTTGTTCAGGTAGTGATTTACTGGTTCCTTCTCCAGCAATCCTATCTAGCTTCTTACTTTTACCCTTGTTTCTCCTTGTAAATGGCATTTTGCGATACTGAGGAAACAAAAACATAAAACAAATTCAGTGGTTAAATATGACTCCACCTACAACTTTGGCTCTATTGAACGATCTAGGAAATGAAGAAAAGAAACAACTCCTAAATATCCCATAGCCTCCTACGTATAGATGTGGTGCACAACACATCCATGAGCAAGACTCTACTCAGACACGGCTTTGTAGGCACCCTAGGACAACCCACTCTGATACCACTTTTTAATGGAGCACTTTTGTCACACCTCAAATCCCATTGGGGCGGACAGGCACCCGTAGCCGTAAAGGCCCGAGAAAACCAACCTATGATCGTGTACATTCATATGCATGCCATTAAGTGAACAAAAATTCTGCCGGGTGCAGATATAATATATCGACGATGGAAGTCATGTAAAGACGTTCAAAATAGATACGAGACTTGGTCGTTGGGGCCACAACGTGTAAAAGGTAAGACACTTCTACGTTTAACTTTACAATTTCTACAAATACTATAAAAGATACATAACCATGACTAAGGTTTGGACAAGTCCCCGCCTTATACAACTACTACACAGTACCAAAAATATATACAAATGACTCGAAAAGCCCCGAATCAACCTGGAGCTCACCAATAGCCTGCAGATGACCCGTACCCTACTGTGAAGGTCTACTAGCTCCTGTGCCTACATCAAGTAAGGCAGGTCACCCAAGGGACGTCAGTACGAAAGAATGTACTGAGTATGTAAGGCTATAAGTAACTGTATGAAATGTAGGAACTCGAATGGAAATAAATACAAGTGAATAGATAATACTGATCTACCACCATACTGTATATGTGGAACCATGTACATTACATTCATTTCTTTCCTTTTACCTTTATATGAATATACATCATACAATGCCCGGGACCAACTGATCAGTGGTAAGTAACATTGGGATCGGCTCGAGCTAGGCTTTTACCCCCCAGAGCTACCACCCATAAATTAATAAATCAAGTTTGGCTCGAGGTAGGTTTTTACCCCCAGAGCTACCCCCTGCATCCAATAATCAATTGGTATCGGTTCGACCTAGGCTTTTGGCCCCAAAGATACCACTCGTACTCAACCAAATATGCATTACTTCATTTCTTTAATTTTTGTGAAATTGTTACATCGGTGATCATAACATTATTGGAGCTTTGGAAGAATAGTCAACAAATAAGAGACACGTGAATAACAATTGCTAACAAACCTAAAATGAGATACTTTAAAACGTTTCAAAGTGGAAACAAGTTTGGTAACGATGTGAACAATAGGTGCGGCCAAAAGATTCGGAAAAGAGTAACCTTACATACCTTATATTTTCAACATGTGACTACAAAAATTCAGCTCTTCCTTAAAGCATTACTCTACAACACAAGTACATAACAAAGCTAACATTAAAAGCTAATTACATTAAAAGTTACAAGACGGTAATTAGTTACTTATCGGGAAGTAAAAACTATCCAACATCCCAACCACATGGTATATCATTACACCTTCCTTTATAATACCATATAACTTCATTCCACCCTCCTACAATACAATTACTGACCCACTACACCAACAATACCAAAACAGTCCACACATCAACATAGACGTCACAAACCGACAAGATTTCCCACCAAGTGCATACTTCACATTTTTACCTCAATGCAACTCCACATTTTTATTCCATCAAGTCACATAAATAACTTCCACAACAATATACCAAAAAATAGTCCACACAGTTTCAGAATTCACTTTAACATAACAAGAAAGTATTCTCCTTTCACTACGTCAAACGTTCCATGCACAATTACGTATAAACATTTCCACAAGTCATACACAAGGAGTAACGAATTTGGTATAGAACCACACTTAAATATACTGAAATTTAATCCATCTAATTCAATTCCTTCAAGACCTTAAGTCCCCTTTCAAGTTTAAACCACATAGAGGGCAAATCCTTTAGCGATTAAGCAAAAGTGGACTGTTTCACAATAAGTGGACTGCTCAACACTTTTTAAACATAACCAACATGATATACACATCCTATTATGCATATAATATATTAATATATAAGGTTAAACACTTACCAAGGCTTGCAAGTGGAAGATTTGTGCAAAAATCCTTAGAGAAAATTAGAGTGGCTAGGGTTTGAGAGAGGAAAAAATGTTTGATTGAAAATATGATTTTTGGCAAGTGAAATGTGTTGAAAATAAGCTTAATTTCAGACTTATAAAGGCCCTCCAAACCTCCTCTCTCTTGGTCTCCCTTAGCCAATTATTTGGTCAAAAAGTCTAAGTATACTTGGTCCATTTTTAAATGGATCATCTCCCTTTTTGGTCCCATGTCTTTTACTTAATTTTGGACCTCAATTGAGCCCATTAGCATAATATTAATTCAGCCTAATAAATTTAGTGGGTAATACACCAACTATCTCAAGTTTAAATAATTTCATAAATGTTAAGGTAGTCAAATAAGTTCGAAAATGTATGGGGTTTTACATTTAACAACAAGAACTTCAACCTTAAAGTTTAAGAACAACAAAGAAGTTCAAACAACTTCAAACACAATTTCAACAACTATGAATTATAAAAATGAAGTTTCTACCATTTTCTGAAAAATAGCAAAACCATAAAGAAAAGAGATGAAGCAGAAATGTAGAACCAAGTCCACTGAATTCACGGTGTGTTCTTAAGAAATTTATTCCCTTCAAGTACCCGAGGTTAATGAAATATATCCTCCCAGAGTAAAGTGATTCACTTCAGCAAATAGTGGTACCTCAAATTTGCTGAACTTCGAATGCACTCAATGATTTGCTAATCATACTTGAGTTTTTAAGAAGAAGATGTTTTTATTTCACAAATTTTGTGCCTTTACCTGAGAAAATATTCAGGTATTTAAGTTTCAAATGAATTTTGTCCAAAAAGATAATCGCTCTCTTGATCGTTTTCCAAATCCAAATCCAAATTCGAAGCCGAGCCTAGCGAGCAACGACAATGATGACGCTAGGCTTTTCTTGTTCTTGCCTCACTATCCATATGATGGAGTGTTTCCATACTTAAATACTAAGAAGTTCCTTTCTCCCACCAATGTGGGAGAACTTTACTTCCTTAAAGTGAAAACATAATTCATTTTTTCCTCTATTTGTTCCCTCCATTTTCCATTCACATTTTCACTTTGAACCCAACAATCTCCCATATGAATGGGGAATGACTATTTCATAAAAATTTTACGGACAAGCGTGTGACTTACAAGCAAAGGCTAATTATATCTGGATAAGTAGGTTTTCCTTTGAACTTTTCATAGTAAAATTGTATCAGATGCACTCGGTCAATCGGTAGATGTGATATCTTTGAACCGTCGAACTTAATATACACCTAGACAACACAAGTCACACAACCAACCTTTTACCGTTTATGGTTCTCATGATTTTGTTCGTTTCAGCCATGAGCACAACCTGGTTTCATGAGAGCATAGAGAATAGGCTATTACTATCATTCTCCTTGAAGAGGCTTCCACTTCACCCTCACATAGGTGATTCCTAAACATTTAATCCTATAGATCAAACAATTTGGTCAAACCTTCCAAACTTAGAAACCATTAGAAAGCTTTCAACCATAAGCTTTATCCTTGTTTCCTGAACATTGTCTTCATCAAGAGAATGGATTGAGTTAATTGACAATGTTAAACCGTCATTCACAACTTTGTTTGATCTCCTTGAACCTAGCTCTTGGGATCTCCAATCCACTAGGTAGAGTTACCGCTGTGATGACTTATCCTAGGCCTTAAACCCATTCCCTTCGATGATCTCTTAACTCCCTCTCTAGGTGGGCCTTTTGTAGGTAAATCCTATACATTATCCTTTGACTTCACATAGTCAATCGTGACAATTCCACTAGAGAGAAGCTTTCTAACGATATTATGTCTCCGTCCTATATGACGAGATTTACCGTTATACATCATGATCCCTGTCCTACCTATTGCTACTTGACTATCACAGTGTATGCATACTGGTGCCAATGGTTTGGGCCAATAAGGAATATCTTTCAAGAAATTTCGAAGCCATTCAGCTTCTTCACCGGTTTTATCTAATGCGATAAATTCAGATTTCATAATAGAGCAGGCAATACATGTCTGTTTGGATGATTTCCAAGAGACTGCTCCTCTACCAAGAGTAAACATATATCCACTCGTGGATTTTACTTCATTTGATCCGGTGATCCAAATTGCATCACTATATCCTTCAATTACTGCTGGATATTTGTTATAATGCAAAGCAAAGTCTTGAGTATGATTAGATACCCCAAAACTCTTTTCATTGCCATCCAATGAGTTTAATTGGATTACTCATGTACCGACTCAATTTACTAATAACGCATGCTATATCTGATCATGTACAATTCATGATATACATAAAACTTCCCAAAACTCTTCAATAATCCAATTGTGAGTCACTTTCACCTTCATTCTTTTGAAGTGCAAAACTCACGTCTAATGGAATCTTGGCAATATTGAAATCCAAATACTTGAACTTGTCAAGTACCTTTTAAATATAATGAAACTGTGACAATGCCAAACCTTGTGGAGTTCTAGGAATTTTTATTCCTAAGATCCATCAGCAACTCCAAGGTCTTTCATATCAAACTTGCTCTCAAGTATTAATTTTGTCGTATTTATGTCAGAAATATCTCTACTGATGATCAACATGTCATCCACATACAAACACACAATGACTTTGTGATTTGGAGTGTCTTTAATGCAAACACATTTATCACATTCATTTATTTTGAATCCATCTGCCAACATGGTTTGGTCAAACTTTGCATGCCACTGTTTGGGTGCTTGTTTTAGTCCATAAAGTGACTTAACAAGTTTTCACAGTTTTCTTTCTTTACCAAAAATCACAAAACCCTCAGGTTGTTCCATGTAAATTTCTTCCTCCAATTCTCCATTTAAGAATGCAGTTTTTATATCCATTTGATGGATTTCAAGACCATATACTGTTGTTAATGCAACCAATATCCGAATGGACGTTATCCTTGTTACTAACGAGTATGTGTCAAAATAATCAAGGCCTTCTTTTTGTCTAAATCCTTTCACAACAAGTCTTGCCTTGTATTTGTCAATAGTACCATCAATTTTCATTTTCCTTTTGAAGATCCATTTAGAACCTAAAGGTTTATTTCCTGGAGGAAGATCAACCAACTCCCAAGTATGGTTGCTTAAGATTGAATCAATTTCACTATTGACTGCCTCTTTACAAAAGGATGAGTCAGGAGACAACATTGCTTCTTTGAATGTTTGAGGCTCATTTTCAAGAAGAAATGTTACAAAATCTGATCCAAAGGAAGTAGACGTTCTTTGACGTTTACTACGCCTTGGATTCTCTTCATGATGTACATTCTACCTTGGTTCATCCCTAGGTCGTTTAGAATCTTCACTAGATATTTAATTTCTAGTTTTATAAACATAAATGTGTTCAAAGAACTCAATATTATCTGATTCCATTACCATATTATCATGGATATCCGGATATTCGAATTTATGAACCAAAAATCGACATGCTTTACTGTTTGTAGCATATCTGATAAAAACACATACAACAGTCTTTGGTCTTATTTTTAACCTTTTGGGTATAGGAACTTGGATCCCACTTTATGGGAATACACTGGGTATGTTGTTGTTGGGTAAGGAACTTGAACTTTGGCTAGACAACCCAACAATTTGAAATATTTTAAGTTAGGTTTCCTTCCTTTCCATTTTTCATATGGAATAGATTATGTTTTACTATGGGGCACTCGATTGAGTATTCGGTTTTCTCGAAGGATAACTTCTCCCCATACTTTTTGTAGTAAACCTGAACTTATAAGTAAGCCATTCATCATTTCCTTCAATGTTTGGTTTTTCCTTTTCACAATTTCGTTTGATTGAGGTGAGTATGGGATCGTAGTTTGATGGACAATTTCATTTTCCAAATATATCTCCACAAAAGGAGATTCATACTCTCCACCCCTATCACTTCTTATCATTTTGATCTTTTTATTAACTGATTTTCAACTTCAATTTTATATTGCCTAAATGCTTCTATTGCTTCATCCTTACTATTCAGCAAATAAACATACCAAAATCTAGTGCAATCGTCAATAAAAGTTATGAAATACTTTTTCCCACTATGAGATGATATTGACTTCATATCACAAATGTCTGTGTGAATTAAGTCTAAGGGATTGGAATTCCTTTCAACAGACTTATACAGATGCTTAGCAAACTTAGATTCAACACATGTTTGACACTTTGATTTACTGCACTCAAAGTTAGGCAAAACTTCCAAACTAATCAGTTTTCGTAAGGTTTTATAATTGACATATCATAAACGCTCATTCCACAATTTAGTTGACTCAAGAGAGTAAGAAGAACCAGAACTTTTATTCATATCAAGATTCATTACATTGATCTTAAAAAGGCCCTCGGTGAGGTAACCTTTACCTACATACACTTCATTCTACTAATTACAACTTTGTCGGAAATAAATACACATTTGAATCCATTCTTAGTCAGAAGTGAAGTATAAACCAAGTTCTTTCGCAACTCCGAAACATAAAGGACATTGTTTAGGGTCAACACCTTGCCTGATGTCATCTTCAAGCAAATTTTGCCTGTTCCTTCAACTTTTACCATTATGGAGTTCGCCAAAAATATCTTTTCATCATCTTGAGCTGGAGCATATGATGCCAATAGTTCTTTGTTGACACACACGTGGAGGGTGGCACCTGAATCAATTCACCACTCTCTAGGTTTTTTGGTCAAAATCGACGGAAAAGCGACCCAGTCACTTACGTCCTAAAAAGGCTCAATGATTTTTAAAAAAGACGAACAACGTCGCTTTTTTTATGACGGACAACGTCGTTTTTTTGAAAAAAAAAATTTTAAAACTTTTTCCAGAAAATGCGACGCTGTCCGTCGCTTTTTGTTCATCATTTGAAGAACAAAAAACGACGGAGAGCGTTGTTTTTTTAGAAAAAAAATTAATTTTTTTTTTCAAAAAATGCGACGCTGTCCATCGCTTTTTGTTCTTCATTTGAAGAACAAATGAAAGAAAAAAGCGACGGAAACCGTCGATTTTTTTTTTTTTTTAAAAAAAAATTAAATCGAAAAGTGACCGACACCGTCGCATTTCTGGAATATTTTTAAAAAGAATTCCAGAAAAGCAACGGACAAAAGCGACACTGTCCGTCGCTTTTCTGCATATTTTTTGGATGCAGAAAACTGCATTTTCTGCATCCCACCTGTCAAATGAAAATGCAATTTAATATGTACAGCCCCAAGCAACACACATTACGCATATAACACATAATACTAGTCAACAACACTTAAACAATTAATCCAACAACATTCAAAACACTAAACAGTCAATCCAACAACATCTAAAACACTTAAACAATCGTAAAGGTTTTCAAAAAGTTAAAAGTTAAGTTCAAAATTGTCTAAAAAGTGGCTAGAAGCATCAAATCCAACAACACTAAGGAGTAGCCCAAACTAACTTCAAAAAACAAGTTCACAATTTCAATGCATTACACTTAACCATTTTCAACTAACTAATTCACATTTCAAGTCACTATATTTAACCATTTTCAAGAAACAAGTTCACAATTTCAATTCACTACATTTAACCATTTTCAACTCACTAATTCACATTTCAAGTCACTACACAAAACAATTTTCAAAAAACAAGTTCACAATTTCAATGCACTACACTTAACCATTTTCAAGTTACTAATTCACAATTTGAAGTCACTACATTTAACCATTTTCAAGTCACAAGTTCACATTTCAAGTCACTACACTTAACCATTTTCAAATCACAAGTTCACATTTCAAGTCACTACACTTAACCATTTTAAAGTCACAAGTTCACATTTTCAATCCACTACACTTAACCATTTTCAAGTTACTAATTTACAATTTGAACTCACTACATTTAACCATTTTCAAGTCACAAGTTCACATTTCAAGTCACTACACTTAACCATTTTAAACTCACTAGTTCACATTTCAAGTTACTACACTTAACCATTTACAAGTCACAAGTTCACATTTTAAGTCACTACACTTAACCATTTTAAAGTCACAAGTTAATATTTTCTAGTCACTACACTAAACCATTTTCAACTAACTAATTCACATTTCAAGTCACTATATTTAACCATTTTCAAGAAACAAGTTCACAATTTCAATTCACTACATTTAACCATTATCAACTCACTAATTCACATTTCAAGTCCCTACACTAAACAATTTTCAAAAAAAAAGTTCACAATTTCAATGCACTACATTTAACCATTTTCAAGTTACTAATTCACAATTTGAAGTCACTACATTTAACCATTTTCAAGTCACAAGTTCACATTTCAAGTCACTACACTTAACCATTTTTAAGAAACAAGTTCACAATTTCAAATCACTACATTTAACCATTTTCAACTCACTAATTCACATTTCAAGTCACTACACTAAACAATTTTCAAAAAACAAGTTCACAATTTCAATGCACTACACTTAACCATTTTCAAGTTACTAATGCACAATTTGAAGTCACTACATTTAACCATTTTCAAGTCACAAGTTCAAATTTCAAGTCACTACACTTAACCATTTTCAACTCACAAGTTCACATTTCAAGTTACTACACTTAACCATTTACAAGTCACAAGTTCACATTTTAAGTCACTACACTTAACCATTTTCAAGTCACAAGTTAATATTTTCTAGTCACTACACTTAATCATTTTCAAGCCACTAATTCACATTTCAAGTCACTATATTTAACAATTTTCAAGAAAAAAGTTCAAAATTTCAATTCACTACATTTAACCATTTTCAACTCACTAATTCACATTTCAAGTCACTATAATTAACCATTTTCAAGAAACAAGTTCAAAATTGCAATTCACTACATTTACCCATTTTCAACTCACTAATTCACATTTCAAGTCACTAAACTTAACAATTTTCAAACTAACAAGTTCACAATTTCAATGCACTACACTTAACCATTTTCAGCTCACTAATTCACATTTCAAGTCACTATATTTAACCCATTTTCAAGAAACAAGTTCACAATTTAAATTCACTACATTTAACCATTTTCAACTCACAAATTCACATTTCAAGTCACTACACTTAATGATTTTTCAAAAATCAAGTTCACAATACTAATGCACTACATTTAACCATTTTCAAGTTACTAATTCACAATTTGAAGTCACAACATTTAACCATTTTCAAGTCACAAGTTCACATTTAAAGTCACTATACTTAACCATTTTCAACTCACAAGTACACATTTCAAGTCACTACACTTAACCATTTTCAACTCACAAGTTCACATTTCAAGTCCCTACACTTAACTATTTTCAAGTCACAAGTTCACATTTAAAGTCACTACACTTAACCATTTTCAAGAAATAAGTTCACAATTTCAATTCACTACATTTAACCATTTTCAACTCACTAATTCACATTTCAATGCACTACTCTTAACCATTTTCAAATTACTAATTCACAATTTGAATTCACCACATGTAACCATTTTCAAGTCACAAGTTCACATTTCAAATCACTACACAACCATTTTCAACTAACAAGTTCACATTTCAAGTCACTACACTTAACCATTTTCAAGTCACAAGTTCACATTTCAAGTCACTAAACTATTTTCAAGTCACAAGTTCACAATTTCAATCCACTAAACTTAACCATTTTCAAGTTAATAATTTACAATTTGAAGTCATTACATTTAACCATTTTCAAGTCACAAGTTCACATTTCAAGTCACTACACTTAACCATTTTCAAGTCACAAGTTCGCATTTCATGTCACTACACTTAACCATTTTCAAGTCACAAGTTCATATTTTCTAGTCACTGCACTTAACCATTTTCAAGTCACTAATTCACATTTCAAGTCACTATATTTAACCATTTTCAAGAAACAAGTTCACAATTTCAATTCACTACATTTAACCATTTTCAACTCACTAATTCACATTTCAAGTCACTATATTTAACCATTTTCAAGAAACAAGTTCACAATTTCAATTCACTACATTTAACCATTTTCAACTAACCAATTCACAATTCAAGTCACTACACTTAACAATTTTCAAAAAACAAGTTCACAATTTCAATGCTCTACACTTAACCATTTTTAAGTTACTAATTCACAATTTGAAGTCACAACATTTAACCATTTTCATGTCACAAGTTCACATTTAAAGTCACTACACTTAACCATTTTCAACTCACAAGTTCACATTTCAAGTCTCTACACTTAACCATTTTCAAGAAACAAGTTCACATTTCAAGTCACTACACTTAACTATTTTCAAGTCACAATTTCACATTTCAAGTCACTATACTTAACCATTTTCAAGTCACAAGTTCACAATTCAAGTCACTATATTTAACCATTTTCAAGAAACAAGTTCACAATTTCAATTCACTACACTTAACCATTTTCAAGTCACTAATTCACATTTCAAGTCACTATATTTAACCATTTTCAAAAAAACAAGTTCATAATTTCAATTCACTATATTTAACCATTTTCAACTCACTAATTCACATTTCAAGTCAGTAAGCTTAACAATTTTCAAAAAACAAGTTCACAATTTCAAATCACTACACTTAACAATTTTCAACTCACTAATTCACATTTCAAGTCAGTAAGCTTAACAATTTTCAAAAAACAAGTTCACAATTTGAAGTCACTACACTTAACCATTTTCAACTCACAAGTTCACATTTCAAGTCACTACACTTAATCATTTTCAAATAAAAAGTTCACAATTTCAAGTCACTACACTTAACCATTTTCAAGTCTCTAATCACAATTTGAAGTCACTACATTTAACCATTTTCACGTCACAAGTTCTCATTTCAAGTCACTACACTTAACCATTTTCAAGAAACACTTTCACAATTTCAAGTCACTACGTTTAACCATTTTCAAGTAACTAATTCACATTTCAATTCACTACATTTAACCATTTTTAAGTCACTAATTCACTTTTCAAGTCACTATACGTAACCATTTTCAAGAAACAAGTTCACAATGTCAAGTCACTATATTTAACCATTTTCAAGTAACAAGTTCAAATTCCAAATAAATACTCTTCACCATTTTCAAGACACTAATTCATATTTTAAGTCACTATACACTTAACTATATTCAAGTCACAAGTTCTCATTTCAAGTAACTAACCTTAACCATTTTGAAGACACTAATTCACATTTCAAGTTACTCCACTTAACCATTTTCAACTCACAAGTTCACATTTCAAGTAATTAACTAGACTTAATCATTTTCAAGTCACAAATTCACATTTCAAGTCACTACACTTAACCATTTTCAAGTCACAAGTTCACATGTCAAGTCACTACACTTAACCATTTTCAAGTCACAAGTTCACATTTCAAGTCACTACACTTAACCATTTCAAGTCACTACACTTAACCATTTTAAAGTCACTAATTCACATTTCAAGTCACTATATTTAACCATTTTCAAGAAGCAAGTTCACAATTTCAATTCACTACATTTAACCATTTTCAACTCACTAATTTACATTGGAAACAAGTTCACAATTTCAATTCACTACATTTAACCATTTTCAACTCACTAATTCACATTTCAAGTCACTATATTTAACCATTTTCAAGAAAAAAGTTCACGATTTCAATTCTCTACATTTAACCATTTTCAACTCACTAATTCACATATCAAGTCACTCTATTTAACCATTTTCAAGAAACAAGTTCACAATTTCAATTCATTACACTAACCATTTTCCACTCACTAATTCACATTTCATGTCACTACACTTAACAATTTTCAAAAAACAAGTTCACAATTTCAATGCACTACACTTAACCATTTTCAACTCACTAATTCACATTTCAAGTCACTATATTTAACCTTTTTCAAGAAACAAGTTCACAATTTCAATTCACTACATTTAACCATTTTCAACTAACCAATTCACAATTCAAGTCACTACACTTAACAATTTTCAAAAAACAAGTTCACAATTTCAATGCTCTACACTTAACCATTTTCAAGTTACTAATTCACAATTTGAAGTCACAACATTTAACCATTTTCATGTCACAAGTTCACATTTCAAGTCACTACACTTAACCATTTTCAACTCACAAGTTCACATTTCAAGTTACTACACTTAACCATTTACAAGTCACAAGTTCACATTTTAAGTCACTACACTTAACCATTTTCAAAAAATAAGTTCACAATTTCAAGTCACTACACTTAACCATTTTCAAGTCTCTAATCACAATTTGAAGTCACTACATTTAACCATTTTCACGTCACAAGTTCACATTTCAAGTCACTACACTTAACCATTTTCAAGAAACACTTTCACAATTTCAAGTCACTACGCTTAACCATTTTCAAGTCACTAATTCACATTTCAATTCACTACATTTAACCATTTTTAAGTCACAAATTCACTTTTCAAGTCACTATACACAACCATTTTCAAGAAACAAGTTCACAATGTCAAGTCACTATATTTAACCATTTTCAAGTCACAAGTTCAAATTTCAAATAAATGCTCTTCACCATTTTCAAGACACTAATTCATATTTTAAGTCACTATACACTTAACTATATTCAAGTCACAAGTTCTCATTTCAAGTAACTAACCTTAACCATTTTGAAGACACTAATTCACATTTCAAGTAACTCCACTTAACCATTTTCAAGTCACTAATCAACATTTCAAGTAACTAGACTTAATCATTTTCAAGTCACTAATTCACATTTCAAGTACCTACACTTAAATATTTTCAAGAAATAAGTTCTGTAACACCCCGTACCTTCCCAACCCTATTTAATGATGTTGAATAATGATTTCTTAGGTAACGAGAGAGATAATTATGTATTTTATAATGCTAATGACGAGAAAATTAAAATTTGGCCACGTACATGCAATGAGACTTTTATAGAAAGTGTTTTGTGATTTCGTGGAGCATTTGTGGAATACCTCGTACACATTCTAGACTCATTTGGTGACTTGGAGTCATGTTTACTTGATGCTTAAGGTCACTAAGTAAGTATTTTATAGTGTTTTGATAAGGTATTGGACGATACGCAAGTGTTGGAAAAATTGCCAAAAAATTCAGCAAAGCATAAAAACTTGCGCCACTACCCTGTTTCAGGTAGAGTGGATGTATGTTAACCTACCCATGGAGTAGATGTATGTTATTGCCCACCATAGAGTGGATGTATGTTATCGCCCACCATAGAGTGGATGTATGTTATTGCCCACCATAGAGTGGATGTATGTCATTGCCCACCATAGAGTGGATGTATGTTATTGACCACCATAGAGTGGATGTATGTCATTGCCCACCATAGAGTGGATGTATGTTAACCCACCATAGAGTGGATGTATGTCATTGCCCACCATAGAGTGGATGTATGTTAACCCACCATAGAGTGTATGTACGTTGAATAATTAGCGGCTTTTGAGCAATGTAAAGGTAAAGTAAAGGCTAGGGAAAGAAAGAACGTAATGTACATGGTATCCCACCTATAGAAAGAGAGTTTGTTCACACTTGCTATTTCTCTTATGTTGATTCCATGGTTATTTTTATTATGTATGTATCATTGGAGATGATAATAATGAAGGAAAGGTACATGATTCCACACATTGAGTTTCTCTTATAATGATTTCCATTGAAGTTCTTATGCACTGATTCAGTTTTTCTTATGGCCTTACATACTCAGTACATTCTTCGTACTGACCCCTTTTGGGGACTTACCTTACATGTTGCAGGTGCAGGCACTAGTAGGCCTCCACAGTAGATTGTCAGTGTTGCAGATCTTTGGTGAGCTCCAGTTAGTTCGGGGCCTCTCCGAGTCACTGTTGTACATATTGTATAAAGCGGGGACTTGTCCTATTTTTACTTCATTTGGTCAATGCATGTTGTTAGAGGCTTTTGTAGACAGATGTGGGTGTATAAATGTGAAAGTACATGTAGTTTTGACTTAATGGCTCAAACGGCCAAGTTTTACATGCTTAGCTATGACTTATGTTTTCATGTCTATAACTTCCGCATAGTTGCACCAGGTGTAATACGATTCACATGAGATTATGTACGCGAATGTTCATAAGCAAAGGTTGGTTCTCTCGGGCCATATCGGCTTCGGGTGCCAATCATGTCTCGATGGGATTTGGGGCGTGACAAAAGTGGTATCAGAGCAGTTCATTCTAAGGGTGTCTACAAAGCTGTGTCTGAGTAGAGTCTTACTTATCGATGTGTTGTGCACCACATTTATAAGTAGGAGGCTACGGGACATTTAGGATGTTGTTTCTTTTCTTCATTCTAGATCGTGCAATAGAGCCAATGTTGTAAGTTGCATTGTATCTGATCTTGGTCATTGTTTTTCTTTGGTATAGTCAAAATGCCAATCACGAGAGGTAGAAGTAAAGGAAAGCAGGTAGATGCGCCTGCTGGGAAAGGAATGAGCAGATTACCACCTGACCAAACTAGTCAAGGTGGAGCGAATGCTGAAATATCATCGCGGTCTTCATCTACCCTCCCAATTTCGGAAGAGCCAGTTGGTAGAGAAGTACCCGTAGAACCGCCAATGAATGCCACAGATCAGGACCTAAGAAATGCAGTACATATGTTGACTCAGTTAGTGGCTGCACAAACACAGGGACGAACTGGTCCAATGGTACATGAAGATGATACGGTAAGAGCAGCTAGTCTGCGTACACAGGACTTTTTAAAATTAGACCCTCCCATATTCACAGGGTCCGATCCAAAAGCAGATCCACAGGATTTTGTGGACCAAGTTCAAAGAGCATTAGAGGTGATGCACGTAACAGGGGTAGAAACGGTTGAACTAGCAGCATATAGACTGAAGGGCGAGGCTATTTTATGGTATGAGGACTGGAAAAGATCAAGAGGTATTGCTGTACCCCCAGCTGGCTGGGAAGACTTTAAAATAGCCTTCCTTGATCATTACCTCCCATATGAGATTCGGGAGGCACGTGCAGACCAATTTCTTCATTTACGTCAAGGAAATATGAGTGTCAGAGAATACAGTTTGCAGTTCAATTCCTTGGCTAGATATGCTCCAAATGTAGTGGCCACCGTGGAAGACAGAGTCCATCGATATGTGGACAGATTGGAGCCTTATTTGGTACGAGACTGCACGATTGCTGCCTTAAATCGAGATATGGACATAGCTAGAATACAGGCCTTTGAGCAGAAAATGGAAGATCAAAGGCAAAGAAAGAGGATACAGAAAGCGGAAGAAGGACCATCAAAAAGAGCCAGACCTATGGGGCAGTCTATGTTGTCCCCAAAAGAAACTGGATCTCGAATGTTACCGCCTAGACCCTCATCCTCTTATTTCACAGTAGGTGCCCATTCTCAGTTCCGAGGATCTAGAGGTGGTCGATCTGAACAGAGTAGTGGAATTCATGGATCACAGGCGACGAGATCTTCTCGTCAGTTGTGCCCGCGCTGTGGGAGATTTCATACAGGCGCATGCCGGTATGATACGAATGTTTGCTTTGTGTGTGGTAGACCAGGACACATGATGAGAGACTGCCCACAAAGGCCCACGGGTAGTATGAAACGGCCTGCTGGATCAGCCAATATGGCATCGGCAGCTGGTGTACAGTCTGCTGGTCGCGGTAGAGGTGCCAGAGGAGCAGTCAGTTCCAGTGAAGCTCAGAATTGTACCTATGCGTTAGTAGACCGGCAAAATGAGGAAGCACCTCCTAATGACGGTACAGGTATTTAGGTATATTACCATACTTTACATGATGTAGATGTATTGCTTGATTTGAGCTTTACTCCAATGGTTGTTATCATGAAGGGTATAATGAAATTTAGAAAGAAGGGCAAATTGACCCTAAACTATATGCCATGTGAAACTGGTAAAAGTGTATACGAATTTCCTTTCATATTGTTCCCATGGGAAAGATATGACGTTTGGAGGATCTCACTAGTCAAGTGTGAAGGTGAATAAATAAAGACGTAACGTCTATAAAAGTTCTTCGACGAAATCACTAAGTCAAAGAGATACCCATGATTATTTCAAATGAAAGAAAGGGTTCAAAAGGTGGAAGTGGACCCATTAAGTAGCCATGAGCCTTAAGGGTTTAGGTATATGTACGCTAATATAGAGATGCATTGGTTGTAATTGAAGTGACATCGTTAACATTCGAGGACGAATGTCTCTAAAGGGGGAAGAATGTAACACCCCGTACCTTCCCAACCCTATTTAATGATGTTGAATAATGATTTCTTAGGTAACGAGAGAGATAATTATGTATTTTATAATGCTAATGACGAGAAAATTAAAATTTGGCCACGTACATGCAATGAGACTTTTATAGAAAGTGTTTTGTGATTTCGTGGAGCATTTGTGGAATACCTCGTACACATTCTAGACTCATTTGGTGACTTGGAGTCATGTTTACTTGATGCTTAAGGTCACTAAGTAAGTATTTTATAGTGTTTTGATAAGGTATTGGACGATACGCAAGTGTTGGAAAAATTGCCAAAAAATTCAGCAAAGCATAAAAACTTGCGCCACTACCCTGTTTCAGGGGGTGTGGCGCAATCCACCTGATTCATAGGGGCTTCATTTCCTGCGCCACTACCCTGTTTCAGGGGGTGTGGCGCAAGGAACAAATATTAGGCCTTTCCGGACCCGTTTTGTAACGCACTTCGACGACGCTTCTTGGATGGTTTCTTTTGGTTCTTTGGAGTTATTTGAGCATTGTTAAAGATTCAAACACTTCAATATACTCCTACATACTCCTACATGATCAACTCATGAAATGTGAACAGTGATCCAAAATGTCCAGTGAAACCAAGGGCGACTAGAATGTCTAGTTTTGCGATCGAAAGGACGAATGAGAAATGTTTAAAAGAATATTGTCGTGACATTATGGAATTATGTAAACATGAGATATAGGGTGAATAATACATGAAATTGGATGGGTTACATGGATATGAGTTATTGGGCCCAAAGATAGGCCCAAAATGGGATTAAAAGACTTGGCCCAAGAAGAAATGACCCATTCTTCCACTAATGGACCAATTAAACATATCATGTAATGCCAAGTGTGGCTAAGGATGACTTGGGGTCTATATAAAGGCCCCAAGATCAGATTTTAGTGTCCAAAACTCTCATGCCTTTGTGATATTTTCTCACACATTTCTTTAAACTTCAAACCCTAAAGCAAATAAATCCTTTGGACTCTTTGGACAAGATCAACATATTCCAAGCTTTGGTAAGTGTTTATTATTATGGTTTAACATATTATATGCATGGAAGATTATATATATTATGCTAGTGGTGTTGGTAAGGTGATGAATAGTGTATTTTGCCTTTGGTGAAAGATGTGTCATCTTGGTAAATTGAACTTGAATTAGGCCTTGTGCCTTTGATGAAAAAGCATGGTATGGACAAAATATGAGCATGTATGGTGTTATTTTTGGTATTAAACTTGTTCTTGTCTAAAAGTGGAAATTTTGGGATTTTGGCCGATATGTGTTGTGAGTTGTATTAGGGTACTTTGATGGATTATTTGTGAAGTGTTATGGATAAGAAAGTGTAAAGGAGAAGTATTGTGGTGAAATGTATTGATTTTCATGTATTGGTCAATGTTGGGAATATTATGGAATTTTTGGAATAATAGTATAATCAATGGTTTTGTTAAGGGGAAATGACATGTTTAAAGGCAAACATGTGACTCATTGACATGGTATGCATTTGTAAAGTGATTGGTGGTTAATGTGAATTTCATTCTGTATTTATGTTGTAGAGTGACACATAAAGAAGGAGAGGGATTATTGTCTACGCATCGAAGGTTGTATATTCGTATTGTGAATCCAAGGTATGTAAGGTTACTTTTATATCCTTCTGCAACATATGATGTTCACACTGTCATAGCACTCACTTGATTCCGAAATACTCTAAGGTATTTCATATTCAATAGTTGGCTAGAGTTACTCATATGTTCCTTATTCATTGGTCAATGGTGAATCGTATAACTCATGTTTATTGATTGACTCATGTCCATTGGTTGACTCACGTTCATTGGCTAATATGTCAAAAGTTCCAAATGGTCTAAGGTATTGCATCGCAGGGTGATGAATAGTTAGTATCGCAGGGTGATGAATAGTTAGTACCCACATGTATCGTATGTAGTGATCATTATGTTAAGATTCCAAAAGTGTACTATACCAAGGGGGTTCTATAGTATGCCAACTAGGGGTGATATATTGATAGTCATATGTGTTTTACTCCTATACGAATCATAAATCACTTAGTTCTTATTTATGGGTGGAAGTTCTTAAGTTGTCATATGTTGTTGATCCTAAGAGGATCATTCCAATAAGAGCAATGAGGTAAAGAGAGCTTGGTTAGTCGAATATCATTGTTCCAATCATGTGAGGAATCCTATGGTATGATGATTATCCTTGTGCCAATTGTAAGAGTATCAATCTCATAAGAATAATAAGAGAGGTGATGTGCAAGTTAGTATAGTTATACTTCATAAGTGAAATTGTCAATCTCATGAGATAAAAGGGTGAAGTGAGATGTGCATGTAAGTACGTGTTTGGCTAAGGTGTTAATCTCATAAAGTACAAGAGTAAGGTAAAGTATATGGGTGTGTTCCAATTAATGTCATGATCCAAAGTTCCAATAGAGTTATGCACATGTCTAGTAATGTTCCAAAAGTCCAATGAGGTTATGTCCCAAGGTTTCAATAGTGGATATACTCACGTATCTTGTTCATTGATCATTGTCAAATGGTTCCAACAGTGTTATGTTTTAATGCTTATTCACATGTTTCTTACTCATTGATGATGGATCCAAAGCTTCACACAAGGTTGTGACTATCATTGTACCAACCTTTCAAAAGTAATGAAAGAAGTAATGTGCAAGTTAATGTATCTATTCCTCACAAGTAAAGGTACCACTCTTACAAGAGTAAAGATGTGAAGTAATGTATATTTGTGTTTCAAGTTTCAAGAATGTTTCTATCATCAAAGTACCACTCATAGTGTGAAGCGAAGTAATGACGAATGAAAGTAAAGGAAGCAATGTTATGATATATTAATCCTACCCAAGGTGTAGATGTATGTTATTGACCCACCATAGAGTGGATGTATGTTAACCTACCCATGGAGTAGATGTATGTTATTGCCCACCATAGAGTAGATGTATGTTATTGCCCACCATAGAGTGGATGTATGTTATTGCCCACCATAGAGTGGATGTATGTCATTGCCCACCATAGAGTGGATGTATGTTATTGACCACCATAGAGTGGATGTATGTCATTGCCCACCATAGAGTGGATGTATGTTAACCCACAATAGAGTGGATGTATGTCATTGCCCACCATAGAGTGGATGTATGTTAACCCACCATAGAGTGGATGTATGTCATTGCCCACCATAGAGTGGATGTATGTTAACCCACCATAGAGTGTATGTACGTTGAATAATTAGCGGCTTTTGAGCAATGTAAAGGTAAAGTAAAGGCTAGGGAAAGAAAGAACGTAATGTACATGGTATCCCACCTACAGAAAGAGAGTTTGTTCACACTTGCTATTTCTCTTATGTTGATTCCATGGTTATTTTTATTATGTATGTATCATTGGAGATGATAATAATGAAGGAAAGGTACATGATTCCACACATTGAGTTTCTCTTATAATGATTTCCATTGAAGTTCTTATACACTGATTCAGTTTTTCTTATGGCCTTACATACTCAGTACATTCTTCGTACTGACCCCTTTTGGGGACTTACCTTACATGTTGCAGGTGCAGGCACTAGTAGGCCTCCACAGTAGATTGTCAGTGTTGCAGATCTTTGGTGAGCTCCAGTTAGTTCGGGGCCTCTCCGAGTCACTGTTGTACATGTTGTATAAAGCGGGGACTTGTCCCGATTTTTACTTCATTTGGTCAATGCATGTTGTTAGAGGCTTTTGTAGACAGATGTGGGTGTATAAATGTGAAAGTACATGTAGTTTTGACTTAATGGCTCAAACGGCCAAGTTTTACATGCTTAGCTATGACTTATGTTTTCATGTCTATGACTTCCGCATAGTTGCACCAGGTGTAATACGATTCACATGAGATTATGTACGCGAATGTTCATAAGCAAAGGTTGGTTCTCTCGGCCCATATCGGCTTCGGGTGCCAACCATGTCTCGATGGGATTTGGGGCGTGACAAGTTCACAATTTCAAATCGCTATATTTAAACATTTTCAAGTCACTAGTTCAAATTATCAATTCTAATATAAGTCAAACAATTCAATAAATTCAATAAAGCAAATAAGTAGAGGCGTCGCATGTCTCTCTCACACTATATAATCATCACAAAACCTATGGCTTTCAATGCCTTCTACAGCAAATAATCCCACCATAACATTACATTTAGGGACTTCAATATAAGAAAATAGAGATAAATCAACTTACCTTAACTTGGTTGTTGTTGTTTTCGTTGGTGAGAGAAGGAGCGGTGAGAGATGAGTGGAGAGAGGATGTTGCTGCTGTTGGCTACTGCTGATGGTGGTCGTCGTCTACTGCAACTGCTGGTCGACGGCGGCAACAGAGACGGATGGTCGGTGGCAGCGGCGGCGGCTGTCCGTTGCCGGCTGCGGCTGCTGCTGTCCATCGGGGCGATGTCGGTGTAGATTAGCATGAGAGAGAGATTTGTTGGATATTTGAGAGTGAGAAAAGAAAGAAAGAGATAGAGAGATAAGAGAGTCTTGCCAAAGAAAAAAAGAGATAGAGAGAGGAGAGTCTTGCCCTAATTATATGGGAGACTAAAAAGTTGACTAAAAAAGCGACGGACAAAATCGACGCTGTCCGTCGATTTTTTTTAAAAATATATACATGAATTAATTTTTTAAAATATAAAAAATATTTATTTATTAATAAATTAAAAATATCAAAAATCGACGGACAGTGTCGTTTTTATAAACTTATTTTTAATTTATTTTTAATGAAACCGACTTTGTCCGTTGCTCTTAGTAAAAAATAAATAAATAAATAAAAAAGCGACGGACAGCGTCGTTTTTTCTAAAAATTAATTTTCTTTTATAAAAAAATAATAGCGACGCTATTCGTCGATGTTTGTAAAAATAAATAAATATTTAATTTAAATTAAAAAAGAGACGGACAGCGTCACTGTTCTAAATTTAATTTTCTTTTTAAAAAAATTAATAGCGACGCATTTCGTCGCTTTTATTAAAAAAAAATTATAAATTATTTATTAATTGTTTGACACAATAATCCGCAAAAATAAGCAACGAAAATTGAGACACTGTCCGTCGATTTTAATAAAAAATAAATAAAAATTTAAAATAAATTAAAAAAATGACGAATAGCGTCGTTTTTTCCGTCGCTTTTCTGGAGCGACGCAGTCCATTTCTTTTTTTGTCCGTCGTTTTTTTGCCTTTTTTTAGTAGTGTTTCTTTATCTTCTTTGATTTGTTGGGATCATCTTCTACAATATTTGCTCCATTTATTGTAGAGTTCCCACGAGACCTATCTTCTCCATTGCCTTATTGTCTTCTTCAATCCTCAACCTCACAATGAGATCTTCAAAAGACATCTCCTTGCGTTTATACTTTAAGTAATTTTTGAAGTCCTTCCACAAAGGTGGTAACTTCTCGATCATTGCAGCTACTTGAAAAGCATAGTTCACCACCAAACCTTCTGCAAGAAGATCGTAGATTATGACTTGCAACTCTAGGACTTGGGTAACTACAACTTTGTTGTCTACCATTGAAGTCCAAAAATTTGGCAACAATGAATTTCTTCATTTCGGCGTCCTCTGTTTTGTACTTCTTTTTTAAAGCATCTTAGAGGTCCTTCGAGGTATTCATCATACTATACACATTGTACAAGTCATCTTGTAGGCCACTCAATATGTAATTCTTACATAAGAAATCTGAGTGCTTCTAAGCTTCAATTACTATGAAGAGATCCTTTTTTGGAGTTTCTTCCGATAATTCAGGAATGCTTTTTGTGATGAACTTTTGCAAACTCAAAGTAGTCACATAAAAGAACATCTTCTGCTGTCAATGTTTGAAATCAATACCAGAAAATTTTTCTGGTTTTTCTGCTGGTGCCATCATCACCAAAGCAACATTTAAACTGCTTGAAGTAGCAATTTTTTTTGCAGTAACATTCGTCATTCCATCATTGACTTAACTTTTATTAGTCATTTTGCTGTCACAAAGAGACAACCAATTTAGTATCTTAAATACTAACAACAAAGTTTTTAAACTTTAAACAACTTGTTTCTACTTTAACGACAAAGTTTTTATATTCTTCAAATCGTCAACCGAATGATCTTTGAGTCGTGATGAAGTTTTTATGTCTTCAAATCACTATCAAGTTCAAACAAAGTAGAAAACCAAATGATTTTAATCTCCAAAAACCAAAAATACAAATTATATAAATTCCTTAAGATTGTTGTCTTTCGGGTACAAAATCTTTATTTAACAACAAGAACTTCAACCTTAAAGTTCAAGAACAACAAAGAAGTTCAAACAACTTCAAACACAAGTTCAACAACTATGAACTATCAAAATGAAGTTTCTACTATTTTCTGGAAAATAGCAAAACCACAAAGAAAAGAGATGAAGCAAAAATGTAGAATCAAGTCCACCGAATTCACGGTGTGTCCTTAAGGAATTTATTCCCCTCAAGTACCCAAGGTTAATGGAATATATTCTCCCAGGATAAAATGATTCACTTCAGCAAATAGTGGTACCTCAAATTTACTGAACTTCGAACGCACTCAACGAGTTGATGATCACACTTGAGTTTTTAAGAAGAAGAATATGTTTTTCTTTCACAAATTTCGTACCTTTAACTGAGGAAAAATTCAGGTATTTATATCCAAAAGGTGGTGCTTCAGAAAGAAAACAATGGTTCATGAAAAAACACATTGTTTTGGAACGTCGCAGCCACCTGCACCCGCAGGTGGCCCACCTGCGTCCGTAGGTCACTTAGTGGCACAAAGCAGAAGCTTCTGCACACCTGTGTCCGCAGGTCGCCAGGTGCGCGTGCAGGTCACGTATCCGTTACCAAACCGTGCCTTGAAGGGTAGCGTCCCTTAGAGGTGCGTTGTGACATGCGGACACACATGGCATGGAGAAAATTTTTCTATCGGATTTTGGATTAAAAACTTTACTAATTCGTAAGTTTCAAATGAATTTTGTCCAAAAAGATAATCTCGAGCGATCATTTGACAAATCCGAAGCCGAAGCCGAGCTAACGACAACGACAATGGGGCGAGGCTTGTCTTGTTATACATATGAAGGAGTGTTTCCATACTAAAACACCAAGAAGTTCCTTTCTCCCACCAATGTGGGAGATCTTTACTTCCTTAAAGTGAAAACACTATTCACTTTCCCCTCCATTTGTTCCCTCCATCTCGATCGATCATTTGACAAATTCGAAGCTGAAGCCGAAGCCGAGCGACGACGACTACGACACGAGGCTTGTGTTTTTCTTGCTTCACTATCCACATGAAGGAGTGTTCCCATACTTAAACACTAAGAAGTTCCTTTCTCCCACCAATGTGGGAGAACTTTACTTCCTTAAAGTGAAAACACAATTCACTTTTTCCTCCATTTATTCCCTCCATTTTTCATTCATATTTTTACTTAGAACCCAACACACACACACATATATATATATATATATATATATATATATATATATATATGATGAATCAAGTATTTTTTTTCAAATTACACTATATAATTTCTTGATAGCGCGTGTCGATTGACACTAAATGAGGAGGAGGAGAGTTTACATGAGCATGAAAATTAGTTCTTTTACCATTTGAAGTACAAACAAACATATGTCACCTAACTGCCATAAAGGGTGAAAAAAAAACATACTCCCCCGTTTCGAAAAGAATGACCTAGTTTCTTTTTTAGTATGTTTGAAAAAGAATGATCCTTTCTTTTTTGGCAATACTTTAATTTTAACTTTCTACAATATTAAAGGGTATTTTGGTACATTTGACATAACTTTAATTTAAGAGCACAAGATTTAAAAGTTTTCTTTATTTTCTTAAACTCCGTGCCAAGTAAAAACAATTTTCTTTTCTTTTTGAAACAGAGGGAGTATTAGTTAGCACTTGGTATATGAACGTCTCGTGGAATTAAAATAAATGATTAGAATAAATGTATTTTGGTACATTTGACATAACTTTAATTTAAGACCACAAGATTTAAAAGTTTTCTTTATTTTCTTAAACTCCATGCCAAGTAAAAACAAATCTTTTTTTCTTTTTGAAACATAGGGAGTATTAGTTAGCACTTGGTATATGAACGTCTCGTGGAATTAGAATAAAGGATTAGAAAATCGCACCCAAAAAAAAAAAGAAGAAGAAGAAGAACAACAACAAAGAAGTACATATATTTGTACGTGCACACACAAAATGGAAGGTCATGATACATGATGAATTTAAGATGCTAATTAATATGGAGAGTAAATAATTACTCTCTCCATTCCTTTTTAAGTGCGTGCTTCGTTTTTCATGAGTTAATTTGACTAATTTTCAAAGCTAAATTATATTAGATTAATTCAATTTTTTAAAATTAATATTTAGATATTCAAAACCTATATGAAAAGTACTATAAATTGTAATTTTTCTTTTTTCAATTTGATTAAGAAATACATCTTAAAATGATGGTCAAAAGTTTGTATCGTTTGATACTAAAAAAGAAAACCATGCACTTATTTAGAAACGAAGAGAGTAATTAGTGAGTAAAAATTAAAATGTTAAAAGAAAATCCTTTTTTTATTTTACATGGGATTCCACAAAAAGAAAACAAAAGGAACAAAGGAGGTTCTCCGTTTTTCCTTCACCATCTTATTTTGTCATTTTATTATAGCGTGTGATTATCTCATCTAAAATTTAATCTAATTGTTCTTAATAAGCATGACATCAGCTTCCATCTATTAGGTTGATCATTTCGCAGCAATAAGCTAACACGCTTTAAAAGTGAAGTTACATCCACTATCTATATTCATCATGACAAGATAATTCGAGCTCTAGAGCCCTATCGTCTGAACCCAAAAAAACTAGCAATGTCTATTTATATCATGCAAGCTTTATTTACCGCAGCCACCATTCACAGCGATCTCTTCTTGATTTTCCAGAGAACAAGTCCAACACTATGACTTCTTGATGAATCTCTGAGAAAACTGCTGTCGATTTCAGATGATTTCTACACAACGGACAAGTTTTACGTCCACAACCCATCCACCTATCCAAACAAACCTTATGAAACAAATGATCACATATCAACTCTCTAACTTCTTCTCCTCCTTCGATTTTACACAAACAAACCGCACATTCTACTGATGAACCCGACAATTCATGCTCAAGAAAATTCGTAATACCAAGCTCATCATGAGAAGTAGAATTCTCTGAAATGGTATTGCTCATGTTGTAAAAATGAGGAAAAGATTGAAGGAGGAGGAAATCCCAAGCCCACTTCAATTGAGTCACATAAAAATAAACATCGTTTAGTATCTTTGATGCGTGAAACATTTTTTTTAAGGAGATAGATTCAGGTGAAGAGAATAATTAAGGAAGCAGGACTTCAAAAGAAGTTTTGCTTAATGTGAAGAGGGTAGAGAAGCTTTATATAGAGTATTCCCACCCTAATATTTGCGCCGGGTGTGTTTGGTACGAAGGAAAATATTTTTAATTTTTTTTTGTGTGTGGTTATTCAAAATATGTTTTTTTTTTTTAATAAATAAGTTTTTGAAAAAAAGGAATAATAATTTGAATAGAAGCTTGGTTTTGCGTAGCACTCCCGTGGAGCATCCTTGCATCTAGGATTTTGAGAGAATTAATGCATTATTAAGAAGAAATGGATTTAAGATATAAATTTGACTGGTTTAACCTTTAATGTTCTTATTATTGAACCTACTTAACTTTTAAATTTATAAGTTCAAAATTTATTCTTATTTTTTAAAATAGTAATTCTTTCGTACATACTCCCTCCGTCTAAAATTACTTGGCATGTTTGCTTTTTGGATAACTCTTAAGAAGAAAATAATACGGGGTGCGAATTGACTAGTATAACCTTATTTAATCTTGATTAGATGAATCTTCTTCAATTTATATGGATATAATTGGAAAAAAAGGGATTAATTGTCTCTTGAATTCTTAAACATGCCAACTATTTTGAGATAAATTTTTTTAGCAAACATACCAAGTAATTTGAGACGGAGAAAGTATATATTTATATTCTGTGTTCAGGATATTGAGATTGGTTGAAACCAATAAATGTGCTTTATATCATCCACTATTACTAGTTTTAATATATACATTTGATTTAATTATATAGAATTTTATAATGAGAAAAGAAAATAGGAATTTCAAATTTTATATTTTCTTGAAATTCCTATTTTCTTTTCAGTGTCAATTTTATATTATTATACATTTCAGTGTCAATTCATACAGGCAAATAACCCCTTCTCCCTTTACTAGATTCCTCGTTTTTTCCTCTATCCTTTGTGTCACCTTGCTTGTTGCATAACATTGATAGACAACAGCTGTATACAAAATTCTGATGAAGGAAGTTGTTATACAAACTATTGGTGCTGGTTCGAGGAATAGTAGGTGGGTTTAGTTTGCTGGAGTGATGGAATTCGGCCGGAGTCGGGGTCTGGTGAATGGGTTTGGTGGTTGGTGTCTTTGTTGTGGATTTGATTTAGTTGTGTGGGTTTTTCCGATCGTTTGCCGAAGTGGTGGTGACAGTTGTTGTTATTGTTTGATTAGTGGTGTGTGTGTGATTTGGGTAGAGCAACAAAGTGAAGAGGGGGAGAGGAAAAGAGAAATGGAGTTGTTGTGTTGCTGGAGCTCCGATGACCTCACCGGTAAGCTCAGGCAGCGAGGGTGGTGGAGGAGAAAGAAGAAAGAGGCGGCTGTTTGGTGGGTGATTTTCTGTGAGGGGCACAACGGTGAAGAAGAAGACAGATGAGATGAGACACATATCTGAACTGAAGGGAAAAAGTGGGCCAATTGACGTAAAATTTTAAAGTTGGGCCAATATCTATAGTAATTTTACCCTGGATATATATGATAATTATTCCTATCATATTTAAGTATTTTTTTTTTAAGCATATAACATTTCTATACATAATCTACAAAGGAGAGCATTAATTTATGTGAATCCAGGAGCCGGCCCCTCAGATACGCCCGTGCTTCCCACGTCGATTTCATTTTATTAATATGTTATAATTTGATGGGTACAAATTTTAAGAAAGTTATGGAAATTTATAAATAATTTTGAATTAAATATGTACTATAATATATTAAAATTCTATTTGAATCTTGTAATTTTAAAAAAATCATATGAAATATTAAAACAGAAAATTATGGAATCCTAAATATAAATAAAAATAGTTTTTAAAATAATCTACAAATAAAATAAAACATAAGTTGAAATAGAGGGAGTAATATTATGTGTATTGATAAGGGCTAAGTAGTTTTCTAAATATAAATAAAAATAGTTTTTAAAATAATCTACAAATAAAATAAAACATAAGTTGAAATAGAGGGAGTAATATTATGTGTATTGATAAGGGCTAAGTAGTTGATAAAACAAATTAAAAAAAAAAGAGCTAAGTACAGAAATGATCTCTAGCCCAAAATATTGTATATGAAGTAGTCATAGAATTTCAATTGACATTTAATAGTCAAAACGTATTTTTCTAAATTACTTTTTTCTCTCTTTTTTAAGGTGAAACAAAGTAGTCGGGAATTTGTATAATAGATAGATGATAGAGAGAGAGAGAGAGAGAGAGAGAGTACTAATTATATATATTTTTATTAGTAGACGTGTTATATATACTTCATATTAATTTTTTATATAATATATATACACATTACATAGATTTTTATCAGTGTACCTTTTCATATACATTTCTTTATTTTACCTAAACACCCAACACACTTTTTTCTTGATGAAGTCTATAATTCTCTTTTACCCTGCAGCTATTATTAGATGATGGACAATTTTAGTGTGTTTGCTTAGGATCAGACAAACCCACAATCATTAAAGACGTGTTTAGACTTTAAACTATCTAGTCTTGACATCGATTTTCACTCTTTAGCTAAGACATACTTGAACATTTTGTCTTTGAAATTAAAGGGCTAATATATGTTAAGAGCCAAACATCAACATTAGAAAAGGAATGAATAATTGGTCTCTTTTTGAGCAATCCTCTCCTCATGAGTTAGCTTTTAGGGTTGAGTTAAGCTTAAGATCTATTCTTTACAGTGACGGACCCAGGATTTATGGATCGTGGGTGCTCGGGAGGTCCGAACACACATATTGACTCCCAAAGCTTTAAAGTTCTGCCTGGAAACTAAAGCACTCATCTAACTTCTTGGTTTACTGGGTGCTTTTCTAAGTCTTATACCAATTTTTATACATTTTTTATATAATTATACCTAGTCTGCGTTGGATTTAACGGGTGTCGGAGCACCCCAAAATTGGACATAGGTCTGCCCCTGATTCTTTACATTGTAAAAGCCAGGCTCATCTCAGTCTTTGTTCATTGATGTTAGGCCCCCATATTAATTATATTATCCACACTCCACTTTATAATGAGGTCTAGGCGCACGAGGGAGTTTTAAGAGCCCACATCAAAAAAGAAACGGACAATTGATTTCTTTATATGGACTTGAATAATCTTTCCTTCATGAGCTAGCTTTTGGGATTGCGTTAGGCTCAATAACCATTCTCTAAGAAAGTTTATTAAAATAAAAATGTTTCAAAATAACGAGGTTCAAAATTCTACAGTCATCTACTATGTGATACTGAATACAGAGGCTGGAACTTAAATAATGGGCATAAAAAACCTATAACCAAGTTAACCGTAGTGCATGAAATTTCATACGATATGTACGAATTGGCTGACACACAATATTAAAGTCCGTCAGTCGTCCATCAACCAATTTAGTTTATTACTGTATTATAATTAAAAATGGATAACTCAAAAAATTCATGTGTTATACGTCAATTTCTTTTACATAGCCTCTTTAAATTTTGCCGGCTGTAGTCTTTTTAATTAACACCTTTAATTATAGTACTGAATATTTATCTACTTTTTTCGTTATCTGAATAGTTATCTTTAATTAAATATTAGAGTACCAGAATTCCTTAAAGCTTGAATTAAGTATGGACAACGTATCATGCTCATTAAAGCTTGAATTGGTACCTAGATATATTTAGACCCACCAAACACTGAAACTAGGGGTGTACATATCGGGTTGGTTTGGATTTATTAAATATCAAATTAAACCATTCATATCGGGTTTTTAAATCTAAAAATCAAACCAAATTAATAAATTTAATTTTTCAACTTTGGATTTTTTCGGATTTTCAGGTTTTTTCGGGTGAAGTCTTCATACAAATACATAATTAACTTGTGCTTCAAATATTTCTTTAGTCCTAGCAAGATAACTATCTTAGATGTTCCTTAAAAAAATAACACTAAATATTAAATAAAAAATAAATTTAGGTTATGTATTTATACAAAACTAAAGAATAGATATCCAACATTATTGTCATTTTTAGTGTTTAGTTGAATATTTTTATTAGCATTAATATTGGTTTGAGCTTTATTTGAGTTACTAATATCTATGAGCCGTAAAACTTATTGGGTAAACTTGAAATAATATGTTGAAAGATAAAAAAAATAAAAAAATTTAAGAAATATGTATAAATTATACATCATAGTAAATATTTTTATGTATTAAATATTTTTAAAAATTGTACAAATGTAATATCGGGTTGGTTCGGTTTGGTTTGACTTTTTTTAGTTAAAATTAAACCAAACCAAATCAATTATAGTCGGGTTTTTTTTTTTCAAAACCAAACCAAGTCAAACCAAATCATTAATCAAAATTTTTTTTCGGTTTGGATTTGGTGCGATTTGCAATTCGGTGCTATTTACAGTTCGATTTTATTAACCCCTAAGTGAAACTTGTATATGCCAAAAAATATTTTATATAGGGTTTATATCTAGAGAAACTTAGCATATTGCTTCTTTTTCTACCGATTGTTGATTAAAGGTTGAATTGGTACGTAGATATTTTTAGACCCACCAAACACTGAAACTTTTATATGCTAATAAAAAAGATTTTATATAAGCATTATAATGAATTTTGGTGTCTTGTTCGTTTTTTAACAATTAATTTTTGGAGGCTAATTTCTAGGGAAACTTATCATATTGCTTCTTTTCTACAGATCATGCTGATTAAAGCTTGAATTGGTAGCTAGCTAGGTATTTTTCAGACCAACCAAACACTGAAATTTTTATATGCCAACAACAAAAAAAAAGACATTATATAAGGACTATAATGAATTTTGGTGTCTTGTTCTTTTTTAAATAATTAATTTTGAAGGCTAATTATAAAGAAACTTACCATATTGCTTCTTTTTCTGTTTTCCTATATATGGTCAAATTTCATATTCTTAGATGACTTTACAACTACTAAATTGAAGAATAATAATTTTGGCTTGAGAAATAATTTGGCAAGTCAGTAAATGTTAAGTTAAATTGGCATCTTGTGCAAGGAAATGCGTGAATATGAACCATAATAATCATACAATATTTCTTGTGTGTTATTTTCATATTTGTTTATGTGTAAAAATAATTTTTATAAGAAAAATATAAAAATAAAAATAAATATTTAAATGGATACAAAATATATATAAATATTAAAGCTAGGCATAAACAGAGTGATATGGGAGCAGTGGTACCTCTCTCTGGACAAAAAATATAATATTCTTTTTGTGTGTGTGTGTAAGAGAGGGTGTGTGTGGGGGGGGGGGGAGGCAAGGGGGAGAACTTTTTTTCTTTCTTAGAAATGTCTAAATATAAATTTAGGATAATTATACAGAATGTCAGTCCATCAAAGTTAGTAACAACTTCAAGGCCCAACTTTGCACAATTTATCTGAAATAGCCTATTTTGTATATTTTCGATAATAAGACACCTTTATTATCGAATTTTCTATTAAACGCTATTACACTTCGCTTCATCTTCTCCCTAAGCTCTTCTCTTTTAATTTAGGGCCTTAATCTTTATTTTTTTCTCTCAAAATCTCTATAAATTTCTTTGATCTAAGCTTTAACGTAGGTTAAATTTTTATTTTTTGTTGATTATTTGCTTTTTTTAATGTATATTTTTCTCTGATCTAAGCTTCAGCGTAGGTAAATTTAATGGCTACTTGGTTGAGTATTCGCTGTTTTTAATGTGCATTTTGCTCCGATTTGAGTTTCACCGTAGATAAATTCCTCCTTCTTTGTTGATTATTTATTGTTTTTAATCTGTATTTTGCTCTGATCTGAGCTTTAACATAGGTAAATTCCTCCTCCATTGTTATTATTTTCTTTTTTTTAATCTGCATTTTAATTGTTCATATTTGTTTCTTATTGTCGATTCTTAGGTTTTGTGTATTTTTTCTCTTTTTTTGAGTTATGCGATTGTTATTGATATGATTTAATTATGCATTCTTCATTTTTGTTCTTTGTAAGTTGAATGTTAGGGTTCTTTTTGTGCATTTTTATTCTTTCGATTAATACATTGTAGGTTAGATTATCTCTTTGCATATGCTTGCTTTTAGTATATTTTGATCATTAAGGTGTTGTATTCTTAATTTTGTTACTAAATCATTGAATCTGTTAGCATTACCGTTTGCATCAACTGATTGTCGTATTAAAAATTTTCATCGTGCACTAAGCAAATATCCAGGCAAGGAGATAAAGGTAGAAATGGTGACTTCAGGAGTTGTGTCTGATAATCAACCTGCTGAAGTTATCTCGATCGTGATCACAACCCTTGTTTTTATGGAGAATACAACTTCTGGAGTTATTAAACCTATTCCAAATGAAAGTGCAAGTCTAATTTCAATGGTTGAAGTTCATTAACAAGAAGTTATAATTGTTGCAAATGCACCACCTATTTCGCCAAAGAAAATGGTTTTTAAACTCTGTGTTTCATTTAAGAAATATACTTCTAAACTGATTGCAGCGGTCTCGATTAGTAGTGCTGGTTCGAAGGTCGAACTAGATTGCTTCGAGTGACACCCCCCCAATTGAAAAGTCCTACTACAAATAAAGTTGTGATAGAACATAATAAAAGAGAAAAAAAGTATTGAAAGAGATGAAGGTTTAGAAGCCCAGCTAAAGAAGAAAAAGAATACAAGAAGATCTAAACATGCATTAAAGGTATTTTCTGATTTGTATTCAAGTGTCACATTTATTTGGTACCCTATTATATCTAACCATGTATAGGTACTGTACCTAGCTCTTACAATCTGTAATTATTTGTTAACTATTTATTATTGCAGAATGTAGGTAAGTTGTATTTTCCTCCACAAAAATATTTCATCCTAGGGTCAGTGTGCACACTAGTACAAATATTGTTACTATGTTGAATCAATTGGAGAAGAGGCAATTAAATATGTTTCAAGGTACTTGTTTTGGAAATTTTCTTGAGTTGCGTTCCTTGTTTATTCAAACTTAAATCCATGTCTTATTGCATAAGGAGATCGTTCCGAACCAGCCTAATGATCTTTGTGTCAAGATCAATGATGACATCTTGACTTTTGATCTTAAAGAATTTACACTCGTGATAGGTTTGAAGTGTTTTGCTAACAATGCCTGTGAGTGAGTATGATATTTCAAAGAAGAACCCTTTGTTGGAGGCATACTGTCATGCCTCAAATCCCATTGAGATGGACAGACACCCAATGCCCTGAAGGACTGAGAGAACCAACTTATACCTTGTTTCTTTAGTTTTAAGATTGTTCTTTTGGTGGTCATAACATTATTGAGCTTTGGAGCTGTGAACTAGTAGAAGAAGACATGTGAACAATATGATTGAGGCAACAACAATGATACAGGAAACAAGTGTAACATCAATGTAGTACTACTTAGGAACGTATATGACACCATGAACCTCATCACTGGGCATAAAACACATTCACAAATGAGCCATGAAGACATATGACAAGTGAAGAGATGAGGACATGTAACAAATGAGATATTAAAGTGTATAACTAATGAGCAAGTGATCTTACATAACATATATTAGTTGTGGCAGATTCAAGTGATCTTACGTAGCATATAGCAATTGTGGCAGGTTCAAGTGTAGAAATCTAGATATTTCAAATGGGGGAATATGTGCATATCAAGTGGAGAAATGTAACTCCTCACATAAAGAGGTTTGGACTATATAATAAATACTTACTAGGTGATAACAAATAAAATGGTCTATGTAACACCCCAAATTAGGATTAAAACTCCCACATTGATAAAACACAGGAGAGATGCTAGGTATATAAGTAAGAAGGTCTTACTACCTAGTGACGGGTTTTTGTAATGACCCCTCAGGTCATTACCAGTGTTTATGCTTGCTTATGATGTTTAGAGCCTTTCCATGACTGCCCCAGGTCTTGTATAACTTGTTGGGACTGGTAATATGGTTACCTGGCAGTTCGTTTGACTTTTAGAGTCACTTTTCTATGTTGAGTTTTCTGGTAGTCAGGTATGACTCCCGGGCCTAAACCCCTATTAAACGACCTCAGATACCATTTCTAACCATCTCAACTGATCCAGAATGTCGACTTTAGGTTAGTTAGACCTTTGTTTTGGGTCTTGAGGTTCCCGAACTTGTTTTGGGTGATAGGCCGACTATTGGCTAAGTTGAGTCAGCCCTTGAGGCGTGGGCCCCAATTTTTATCGAAAAAACCTCTGATGGAAATTTCAACAAAACTATTGAGTTCGGAGTGTCAAAATTAGTTAGGTAACATAGTAATTTTGCGTGCACCGGACTTCGGATCGATCCCGAACACATAGTCGAAATTGCCCAGACTTGGCCATTTTTGGCATTGGCCATGCGCTTAAGCGTCCATAGGCACGCCTTAGTGCTAGGAAGTTAAGTGGCCCTAGGTGCGCTTTAAGGGCCAAGAAAGCCTAGTCCAAGGTGCATTAGAGGCCAAGGGCATGGCTAAAGCGGCCATAGGCGCTTAAGAGACCCTTGGCTCCACTTTAGCGGCCAAGCGGTGGAAGCGGTGGAGAACTTGAGCGGCCACTTATAGTGCTTTAGTGCTAGGCGCTTAAGCGTCCATAAGGGTGCTTTAGCGCCACCTGCCTTGCCTATATATAAATATTTCACCTTCTCTCTCATGTTTAAACAACCAAAGTCCATAGAAACACCATTTTCAGAGCTTCAAGCTCTTATATAATCTTGTATAGCATGGTACAATCTTGGACACTTGCATATTTAAGTTCGTGGCTTCGTTTTCGACATTTCTACGGTATGTTTTCTGATTTTATGGTCGTTTACATTTCCGTTGGATTTGTTGGTATTGTTATTAGTATTTGAGTTTGTATTGAGCTCAGATGATAAGATAGATGTTGTGACTATTGGTCACAGTGAGATTTGGGATGCTGTGAATGTTTTGATTTAGCGAATTCCTCAAGCGAGCCCCATGTGAGTTGTCTGATTATTTTCTGACCTAGTAACATATGGGTATAAATAGTTATGTTTTGACATGTAGTTTATTATTTTGATAGCGTGGAAAAAATTGGAGGTCTCTCAAAAGGGGAAGGCTCCAGTTTAGCGGGTTTTTTGGCAGGCTTACAGCGGCGTCTAGATAGGCTAGATTTCCTTTACACTTAGATTGGGCTTATGAGTGATATATGTATGCTATTATGCTGGTGTTGTAGGCTGGTACTATAGGCTTGGTGGTGGTTTGCTATGATTTAGGCCTTTTAGGTCGGGTAGGGCTATTCAGACATATTCCAGGCCCATTATCCTTGTGGTACACCACAGATGACCTATTTAGGGTCGGATAGCATTAATGTTATTGTTGATGGTTGGAGAATGTTGTTGTTAGACCTTAGTCCAGGCTTAGACAAAATTAGCCCAGACTTAGACATGTATAACTAAACTTGGTTTTCGGGACTCGGTAGTGGGCCCCATTACCCTTTTTGTTGATTCATCAGAACTTTGACATCTTTGGGCTTATTTAAGCCCTGGTATGACCTGTTAGGCATGTAACGGGATTGAGTCACCCCGATTATACCCTGTTGGACTGTTTAGCCTTTTAGTCCCTAATAGCACCGCACTTGATCAGGATTGCTGACCTTGACTTTGAATTGGGACTCGCCTTGCAATGAGCTACTCTAGATACCCGGCCAGACTTAGAAATTGCATTATGGTAGACTATGGACCTAGGAGGATCGGGGGACTTACCTTGTAGCAGATAATGGGCTAGCTTATTTGCCTATACTTCGGGTTTGGCTTGGGACTAGCATGTTCCACATTTATTGGTTATGATGTGACATTTGACTCTGTTCTGGTTACTAGCTATGATGATTTCTGGTTTGAGCTCGGCTACTAATTCAGGTATGATAATTTTAGGTATTCACTATTGGGTGTCTCGGTTCAAGTTCGGCCCTAGATTATGGTGCACTATGAGTTCTGGTACTGGGTACCGTGATTATGATACTGTTGTTCTCTGAGTTCTGGTTTGATTCCCGTAGATATGATATATATGTGGCCTATTGTTATTACCCACTGTGTTCGATTCGATTCCGGCGTCTGGCCTCTTGTTATTACCCATTGGTGCCGGTTTAAGACCGGTGCGCCCCATTGGTTATTGTGATTACTCAATACAAGTAAAGTTTAGAGACACTGATGACTATGCATTTACTATTCTTGTGTGTCCCATCGATTTATGGGGGCCAGGCTGGGTATTATATTCCTCCGTGTCCCCAGCGGGCTTATGGGGGCCCAGTTGGGTTATGTTTGACTTATGTGTTCAGTGAGCAGTTACTTACTTATTATTCAGTATTGAATTTTCTTATCAGTTATACCCAGACTTAGCATGCATCCCCGTACTCCAGGTTGTTTATGTTACATTAAGCTCAGTTGGCCGATGATGCCTATTGAGTACTCGTTGCCCTGGTACTCATATTGCACTTCTACATCTTTTCCTGATGCAGATCCAAGCACTAGACGATGGCTATGATGTGACTCGCTTCTCAGCACTGATTTTGGAGTAGGGAAAGCTTACTGACATCCGAGACAGATCCCACTCCATCTCTGATGTATAGTCTTTTGGATCCGAGACTGTTGTATATATATTGTGTACATTTGGTTTCTGTCTTGTATTTTGGATATGTCGAGTAGTTGCTCGTATACTGAACTCTCCTGGGATACTTTCTTTGTCTTTACATTCGTAGTATGTTGATGGTAGTAGTTTTGCTTCATCTCTTTTCTTATAAGATCCCACCTATTGTCCCGTTGTTTGTCACCCTGGGCTCGAGCTTGGCTTGTCTATTGGTGGTTTTCGATAGGCACCATCATGACTCAGAAATTGGGTCGTGACAGCTTAGTATCAGAGCCTAGGTTTTATGGGCAGTGTTAGTACATGAGTCGATGTGTAGTAGGGTTCTGCAGATCTCTACAGGGATGCCTGTATCCTATCTTTGGGATACTATGGAGTATTTTTGGGGGATAGTTTCATTCCTTGATTCACGTCCGTACGGTAGAGTCAGTGTTGCTTTCTGATCCTTGTTTGGTTCACACTTTCCGCAGATGGCTAGGAATCATGGCATGAGAGTTGAGAAGAAGTACCCTGAGCCCGTACTGAGAGCTTCAGTCAGGGGCCGAGGTTGACCCAAAGGTTAGGGGCAGGATCGAGCAGCGGCCCTAGGTTGAGATCAGACTAGGGATCTATTACCTGGTCCCATTATAGCCGCCATATACTCCGCCGCTATAGTATCCGGTGGACCAGGGGGCAGCCCAGGCTCCACCTAGATTTATTGATACTTCAGTGCTCTGAGGTATGTTGGAACAATTGCTAGGATTAGTTGGAGGTCCGCCTATTATGGGAGTACAACCAGCTATACAGGGAGTTGGTATTGGGGCGTAACCTGCAGCTATGACACCCAGAGTTAAGGTTTCGTCTTTACCAATAGCAATCCATCCATATATGTCTATCGAGGAGCAGAAGATGTTAAGCCATTTTTTTAGATCAGCCTCGCCTAGATTTGTGGGTACTCCAGGATAGGAAGCTTATGAGTTCTTATCTAGCTGCAAGGAGAAGCAGAGGAATTTGGGATCAGTGGAGTCGCAGGATAGATTTTATTGCTTATCAGTTTGATACAGTCACGAAGAGATGGTGGAGAGGTTATCTTGACTCCAGGCCAGCTGGATCTCCACCCGTTACTTGGGTACAATTCTCCAAGTTATTCTTGGGGAAGTATATGCCCCGCAGCATCGTGAGTGTCTTTGAGATAAGTTTTCCAGGTTTAGGCAGGGGTCTATGATAGTAGCTGAGTATGAGATTAAACTCCATGACATAGCCAGGCATGCTATGATTATCCTACCTGATGAGTATGAGAGGATTAGATATTTATCAGGGGATTACGGTTATCACTTCACAGATCTACACAAAGTTTAGTGACTTCGGGAAAGTTATTTGCTGAGATAGCTGAGCATGTGTACTGGATTGAGGAGATGGATCGCGAGGCCTAAGGGGGCAACGATAAGAGACCTCGATTCCAGGGTAGTTACAGTTGCAGTCACAGCAGCTTACAATTCAGAGGCCGCGGGTTTCAGGGTAGGTATCCTCAGTAGCAGCAGTAGTCTTTTTAGATATAGGGTCAGTCTAGTAGGCCCGTACAGTCAGTCTTGCAGATTTTTGATAGGGATCAGCTTGCCTATAATGGTTATGGTAGTCAGCCTTAGGGACGTAGTTAGTCCAGTTTATCGACTAGATGTGGTCATACCAAATCAGCTGGATCTTCTAGGCTGAGCAGGGAGCCAGGAGTATATTATACTTGTGGGGTTGTCGTTCATTTCACACGTGAGTGTCCTCAACACAGGGCGATTGACCCTTCAGCTCAGATAACATAGCTCATCAGATCTATACCACTAGCAGGCAGAGGTGGTACACAAGTTCGTCGGGGTGGTCCCCAGGGTTCCTGAGGTGGATTTCAAGGAGGTCAGACTGGTGGTCAGTTCGGTTCTCAGACTAGTGGTAGCCAGCGTCAGTTGTATGCTGTTTCGGCTAGGCTAGAGGCTGAGGCTTTGGATGTGGTGATTACAGGTACGATTTTCGTATGCCATCAGCCAGCTTCTACATTATTTGATCCCGAATCCACGCTTTCTTATGTATCTACTTATTATGTACCACGGTTGGGTTTATGTTATGAGTTATTGTCTGTGTCCTTACGTGTATATACCCCTATTGATAATTCCTTAGTAGTAGATCGAGTATATAGATCTTGTCTGGTGACTGTTTGAGAGTTTGAGACTCAGGTTGATTTTATTGTATTGGTCATGGTAGACTTTGATGTGATTCTAGGCATGGACTGGTTGTCTTTTTATCATGTAGTCTTGGATTACTTTTCCATTACCTTAGTCATGCCTGGTAAACCCCCAGTGATATGGAAGGGTTCTGTTAGCCGTACACCAATGTGAATTATTTCTTACGTTCGGGCTCGTAGATTGATGTCGAGGGTATGTGATTCATTTCTTGCTTATGTTTAGGATGCTAGTATTAAGAGCCTGTCGCTTGACTCCATCTTTGTTGTTCGTAAGTTTCCTGATGTATTCCTAACCGACCTACCTGGCCTTTCTCCTGAGCGTGATATAGAGTTTATTATTAACCTCGAGCCGGGCGCCCAACCTATTTCTATGGCTCCTACTGAGTTGAGTAGTTAGCTCCAAAACCTTCTGTGAAGGGTTTTATCAGGCCGAGTGTGTCGCCGTGGGGTGCTTCCATTCTGTTTGTAAAGAAGAAAGATGGGTCTATATGTATGTGAATAGATTATAGGTAGCTGATTAGGGTGACAGTGAAGAATAAGTATCCTATGCCTTGTATCCATGATTTGTTTCATCAACTTCAGGATATAGTGGTGTTCTTTAAAATAGATCTGAGATCTGGTTACCATCAGTGAAGAGTTAGGGCTGCAAATATCCCTAAAATTGCCTTTAGGACTCGTTACGACCACTATGAGTTTTTGCTGATGTCTTTTGGATTGACTAATGCCTCTTTAGCCTTTGTTGATTTGATGAATCGTGTATTCAGATCATACTTGGACTTCTTTGTGATTATGTTCATCGATGACATTTTGGTTTATTCGAGGAGTAGTGAGGAGCACGAGCAACATTTGAGGATTATGCTCCACACTTTGAGAGATCATCGACTTTATGCTAAGTTCTCGAAGTGTGAGTTCTGGCTTGAGTCTGTAGCTTTCTTAGGGCATACTGTATCCAAAAACGGTATCATGGTAGACCCAGCGAAGATTGAGGCTATTCGAGGTTGGGCTAGGCCCATGTCGCCTACTGAGGTTTGCTGTTTTGTTGGGTTAACAGGGTATTACAGATGATTTGTTGAAGGTTTCTCATCCATTGCAGCTCCTATGACTAGATTGACCAGGAAAGAGGTTCTATTTCAGTGGTCTGAGGGTTGTGAGATGAGCTTTCTAAAGTCAAAGACTGACTTACTTTCGCTCCTGTATTAACTCTTCCAGTTGAGGGTGAGGGTTTCACTATCTACTGTGATGCTTCTGGTGTTGGCTTAGGTTGTGTTCTGATGTAGTGAGGTCGCGTGATTATTTATGTGTCTAGATAGCTAAAGGTGCACTAGCGTAATTACCCTACTCATGACTTGGAGTTGGCAGCGGTAGTATTTGCGCTCAGAATTTGGAGGTACTATCTGTACGAGGTTCATTGTGAGATTTATACTGATCACCACAGTCTTCAGCATCTTATGACTCAGAGAGATCTTAATTCGAGGCAGCGCCGATGGGTAGAATTGCTGAAGGACTATGACATCTCTATTCTCTATCATCTGAGAAAAATGAATATAGTTGCGGATGCCTTGAATCGGAAGGCAGTGAGTATGGATAGCTTAGCATTTATTCCAGTCTCCCAGTGGTCATTGTCTTTGGACACTCAGTCCTTAGCTAATTTGATGGTGTGTTTAGATATCTCTGAACCCAGGAGGATTATTGCTTATGTTGGGGCGAGGTCTACTTTGTTAGAGCAGATTTAGAGACGATAGTTTGAGGATAGTGAACTTCATGGTCTTCAAGAGTGGGTAGTAAGAGGTGGTTTCCATAGGGCTACTTTGGGTTCTAATGGTGTACTGAGATATAATGGTCGTGTGTGTGTTCCAAGGGTTGGAGACTTGATTCCTTTTATTTTACGTGAGGCGCACAATTTCAGATACTCTATTCACCTCAGGACAGCTAATATGTATCGAGATCTGAGGCAGCACTACTGGTGGAGTGGTATGCAGTGAGATATTTATGAGTTAGTGGCTTGATGCCTAAGCTGTCAGAAGGTAAAGGTATAGCACCATAGACCTGGTGGTTTGCTTCAGCTGTTGCCCATTCCCGAATGGAAGTGGGAGCGAGTCACTATGGATTTCATTGGTGGATTACCTCGCATGTTCTGCGGTTTTGATAGTATTTGGGTCGTTCTAGATCGGTTGACTAAGGTGACATAATTTATCCCTGTTCGAGTCTCTTACAGTGTCGAGCGGTTGGCTCGTGTATATATTCAAGAGGTAGTTTGCCTACATGGAGTGCCAGTATCTATTATATCAGATCGAGGGTCTCATTTTACCTCTAATTTTTGGTGGACTTTCCAGGAGGAGTTGAGTACTCAGGTGGACCTCAGTACTACGTTTCATCCTCAAACTGATGGACAGTTAGAGCGGACTATTCAGATATTAGAAGATATGCTCCGTGCTTGTGTGTTAGACTTTGAGGGTCAGTGGGATCAGTTCTTGCCTTTAACAGAGTTTGCGTATAATAATAGCTTCCACTCCAGTATTCAGATGGCTCCATTTGAGTCTTTGTATGGTAGACGGTGTCGGTCTCCAGTTGGTTGGTTTAAAACTTTGAAGATCAGTCCTCCTGGCACAGATTTTCTCATTAAATCTTTAGACCGAGTTTGGGTGATTCAGAACAGGCTACAGACAGCTCAGAGTAGACAGAGGAGTTATACTGATCGTAGACATTATCCGTTGAGATTCAGAGTTGGTGATAGAGTCTTCTTACGAGTATCACCCATGAAGGGTGTGATGCGATTCGGTCGTAGGGGCAAGCTTAGCCCCATATATATTTGACGACCCTTTGAGATTCTGTGGATAGTTGGGGAGGTAGCATATGTGTTAGATTTGCCTCTGGCATTTTCAGCTATTCACCCAGTGTTTCATATTTCTATGCTGTGACAGTACATTTCGGATGAGTTGTATATGCTACAGTAGGACTCAGTTTAGTTAGATGAGAAATTAGCATTTGTAGAGGAGCCTGTGTCAATTCTGGCTAGAAATGTCAGATGATTGCGCTCCTGGGACATTCTAGTGGTTAAGGTACTGTGGAGTCACCATATGATTGAGGAGGCCACTTAGGATCTTGAGCATGATATGTGAGCCCAGTATCCCTACTTGTTCACATTTTCAGGTATGCTCTTATTCTTGACTTTCGCAGATGAAAGTCCCTTTTAGTAGTGGATTCTGTAATGACCCTCCAGGTCATTTCCAGTGTTTACGCATGTTTATGATATTTAAAGCTTTTCCATGACTGTCCCAAGTCGTGTATGACTTGCTAGGACTGGTAGTACGGTTACCTGGCAGTTTGTTTAACTTTTAAAGTCACTTCCTATGTTGAATTTTTTGGTAGTCAGGTATGGCTCCCATTTCTGATTTTCTCATTGGATCCGAAATGTCGACTTTAGGTTAGGTAGACCTTTGGTTTGGTTCTTGAGGTTCCCAGACTTGTTTTGGGTGATAGGCCGAATATTGGCTAAGTCGAGTCAACCCTTGGGGCGGGCCCCTAGTTTTTGTCAAAAAAACCTCTGATGGAAATTTCAACTGTTCTATTGAGTCTGTAGTGTCAAAATTAGTTAGGTACATAGTACGTTTGCATGCATGGGACTCCGGATTGATCCCGGACACATAGTCGAAATTGCCCGGACTTAACCATTTTTGGCATTGGCTATGTGCTTAAGAGGCCATAGGCACGCCTTTGCGCTAGGTGCTTAAGCGGCCCTAGGCGCGCTTTAGCAGCCTAGGCCAAGGCATTTTAGCGGCCAAGGGCATGGCTAAAACGGCCATAGGCGCTTAAGCGACCTTTGGCTCTGCTTCGGCGGCTAAGTGGTGGAAGTGGTGGAGCGCTTAAGCGGCCACTTATGGTGCCTTAGCTCTAGGCGCTTAAGCAGCCATAAGGGCACTTTAACGCCACCTGCCTTGGCTATATATAAACATTTCACCTTCTCACTCATGTTTAAACAACCAAAGTTCATAGAAACACCATTTTCAGAGCTTCAAGCTCTTATATAATCTTGTATAGCATGGTCTAAGCTTGGACACTTGCATATTTAAGTTCGTGGCTTTGTTTTCGACATTTCTACAATATATTTTCCCGATTTTATGGTCGTTTACATTTTTGTTGGATTTGTTGGTATTTTTATTGGTATTTATGCTGTGTATTGAACTTAGATGATAAGATAGATGTTGTGACTATTAGTCACGATAAGATTTGGGATGCTGTGATGGTTTTGATTGGGCAGATTTTGCAAGCGGGCTCCACATGTGTTGTTTGGTCATTCTTCGACCTAGTGACATATGGGTATCAATAGTCATGTTTTGACATGTAGTTTATTATTTTGATAGTGTGGCATCAATTGGATGCCTCTCGAAAGGGGAAGTCTCTAACTTAGCAGGTTCTTTGGCAGGCTTACGGCAGCGTCCAGGTAGGCTAGGTTTCCTTTACACTTAGATTGGGCTTATGTGTGATATATGTATGCTATTGTGCTGGTGTTGTGGGATGGTACTATAGGCTTGATGGTGGTTTACTGTGATTTTGGCCTTTCAGGCAGGGTAGGGCTATTCAGATATATTCCAGGCTTATTTGTCCGGGTACACCACAGATGACCTATTTGGGGTCGGATTGCATTGATGTTATTGTTGCTGGTTGGGGAATGTTATTGTCGGACCTTATTCCAGGCTTAGACAAACTTAGCCCAGACTTAGATAGGTATAACTAGACTTGGTTTCTAGGACCCAGTAGTAGGCCCCGTTACCCTTTTTGTCGACTTGTCAGAACTTTGACATATTTGGGCTTAGTTAAGCCCTGGTATGGCCTGTTAGGCTTGTGATAGGATTGAGTTACCCCAATTATACCCAGTTGTCTTGTTTAACCTTTTAGTCCCTGATAGCACCACACTTGATCGGGATTGCTGGCCTTGGCTTAGAATCGGGACCCGCCTTGCCATGACCTACTCTAGATACCTAGATTGACTTAGATATTGCATGATGGTAGACTATGGACCTAGGAGGACCCGGGGACTTACCTTATAGCAAATGATGGGCTAGCTCTTTTCCCTATACTTTGGCTACGGTTTGGGACTAGCATGTTCCCCGTTTATTGGTTATGATGTGACATTTGGCTCTGTTCTGGTTACTGGCTATGATGATTTTTGGTTCGAGTTCGGCTACTGATTCAAGTATGATGATTTTGGTTATTGACTATTGGGTGTCCCAATTCGAGTCCGGCCGATTGTGGTGCACAATGAGTTCTGGTATTGGGTACTGTGATTATGATACTACTGTTCTCTGAGTTCCAATTCGAGTCTGGCAGATATGATATATATTTGGCCTATTGTTATTACCCACTGTGTCCGGTTTAATTTTGGCATTTGGCCTCTTGTTATTGCCCATTGGTGTAGGTTCAATCCCGATGCACCCTATTGGTTATTGTGATTAGTTGATATTGGTACAACTTTGAGACACTGGTGACTATGTATTTACTATTCTTATGTGTCCTGCCTGTTTATGGGGGCCAGGCTGGGTATTGTATTCCTCCGTGTGCCCAGAGGGCTTATGGGGGTCCCAATTGGGTTATGTTTGACTTATGTGTTAAGTACGCAGTTACTTACTTATTATTCAATATCATATTTGCTTATCAGTTATACCTGGATGTAGCATGCACCCCCGTACTTCAGGCTGTTTATGTTACATTAAGCTCAGTCGGCCGATGATGCCTACTGAGTACCCATTGCCCCGGTACTCATACAACACTTTTGCATCTTTTCCCGATGTAGATCCAGGCACTAGCCGACGACCGTCATTTTGACTCTCTTCTCAGCACTGATTCTGGAGTAGGGAAAGCTTACTGACGTCCGAGGTAGATCCTACTCCATCTCTGATGTATAGTTTTTTGGATCCGAGACTATTGTATATGCGTAGTGTATATTTGGTTTCTGTCTTGTATTCTAGCTATGTCTAGTAGTGGCTGATGTACTGATCTCACCAGGTCTTGGGAGGGGTTTTAGAGTTATATATTGTCCTCTTTCTTTTTGTCCCGGAATGTATACTTCCTTTGTCATTACATTCGTAGCATGTTGATAGTAGTAGTTTTGCTTCATCTCCTTTCTTGTAAGATCCCGCCTATTGGCCCATCGCTTGTCACCCCGAGCTAGGGCTTGGATTTCTTATTGGTGGTTTTCAGTAAGTGCCATCATGACTCAGAAATTAGGTTTTGACAATTTTAAAGCCGTGCGGGTCTAGAACCAGAGCGGATAGTATCACTAGTGGGCTAGGTTGTTACAAATAGTATCAGAGCCACTCCTATGTCATCCTTATCGGTATGGGCCAGAGTTCAAACTGAGTTTAGTCAAATACCAGTAAGGCGGGGCAAACCTCAGTCCTGAATCTAGGTAAATCCCATATGGTGGGGCAAACCTCAGCTAAGACGCTGAGTCCATAAGAGGGGGTGTATGTATCACCCCAAATAAGGATTAAAAGTCCCTCATAGATAAAACACAAGAGAGATGCTGGGTATATAACCAAGAAGGCCTTACTCCCTAGTGACGCATTTTAAAGCCGTATAGGTATAGGCCCAGAGTGGACAGTATCACTAGTGGGCTGGGTCGTTACAGTATATGAACACGAGAACTATTATGGCACGTGGGCAGATTTTAATTAGTAACAAATGCACATTCTAAGTACGAACATATAAACTGTATGTTTGAACAAGTAAGGACTCTATAGGGGTAAGGACTCTATAGGGGTCACCTTATATCCTAACATGATGGAAGTGATATCCAAAGAGAGGAACACACGAACATGTTAGCCAAATAAAATTCTATGATCAATTAGACAATTGAAGCAATTTGAAAGTATATAGGCAGAATGTGTATACAATATATAAACACTCCTAACGTGTATAATCTAGGATCTTATTGACTCATATAAATGAAACATGTTACAAGGATTCGTCTTAATGGTGAAAGAGATTACCCTTACATACCTGATTTATATTTTCTGTCCAATACAACTACCATGGGTCATGTCACGACCCGAAATCCCATTCGGGCCGGACTGGCACCCGAAGCCGATATGGCCCCAGAGAACCAATCTTTGCTTATGAACTTTCGTATGCATATCCTCGTATGAATCTTATGATACCTTATGCACTATGCAGAAAACATGAATATGGAAACATACAATATATAAATGTATTCAGGAAAATTGGCCGTTGGGGCCATCAAGTCAAAACGGACATTTGTCTCTTACATCCATAACCCACATATGTCTACAAAGCCTCTAACCGATACATGAACACAAAATCTACAGTCGGGACAAGTCCCCGCTTTATACAATAAGTACAGTACCAAAACAATATATACATATGACTAGGAAAGCCCCGAACCAACTGGAGCTCACCAATGATCCGCGGATGACTCATGGCCTAATGTAGAGGTCTACTAACACCTGTGCCTGCAGCAAGTAAAGTAAATCCCCCAAAGGGGTCAGTATGAAGAATGTATTGAGTATGCAAGGCTATAGGAAACTTCATGAAACTTAAAAACCTCAATGAACTTGATTTCAAGAGAATAGTCAATGTGGATAGATCATCGTCATTCAGTATGTGTGGAAATGGGTAATCTACGTTCATTATTTCATTTGCCTTTATGTCCATTACTGTTAGTAGTTAGAACCGTCAATAGATAATTGTCAATGATGTATAACCGTTAATATGCAATGCAACTGTCAATATGCAACCGTCAATATGCAATGCAACCGTCAATATGCAACCGTCAATATGCAATGCAACCGTCAATATGCAACCGTCAATATATATATATATAACCGTCTCAAGTTCGGCATCAAGCTAGGCTTTTGCCCCACTGAGCTTCCCCCTTGCTACCACCCGGAAAACAAGGTAGCAGTTTTGGCATCAAGTTTGGATTTTACCTCACTGAGCTTCCCCCTTGATCCAGTGAATATAATAAAGTTCGGCGTCAAGCTTGACTTTCGGCCCACTGAGCTTTCCCCCTGCTACCACCCGAAAAACAAGGAAGCAGGTTCGGCATCAAGTTTGGCTTTTTTCCCCAAAGCTATCACCCGCACTCAATAAGTATAAATAAAATATAAAGTAACCATAAGGAAAATAATAAAGTAAACATGAGGGAAAATATAAAGTAACCATGAGGAAAAAATATAAAGTAACCATGAGGGAAAAATATAAAGTAACCATGAGGGAATTACTTCTTCCATTACTTCATTGCATTACTTCTCTCTTTTACCTTTATGAGATTGATACTTTGGGGATCATAACCTTATTGGAAATACATAGATGCATTGCTTCAGTCTTATATGTTCATGAGATTGGTACTTGGTAACAATTATAACATTATGGAAGCTTTGGAATTTCGATCAATGATTAAGAGACATTTGAGTCATGATTGGTCCATGATTAAGAAACATGAGAATAGTAACATATGACGACCTGAAATGAGATACCTTTAAACATTTCGGAATGGAACAAGGACAATGACAACATGAACAATATGCTGCAGGAGGATACGAAAAGAGTAACCTTACATACCTTATCTCCTCAATACGAATATACAATCCTATACGTGAATACCATAGTCCCGCTCCTTCCTTATGTTTCACTCTACAACACAAGTACATAACAGAATTTACATTAACCACCAACTACCTTACAAATGCATACAATGATAATGAGTTACATGTTTGCCTCTAAAATGTCATTTCCTTCTCTACAATATCCTTTACGGCATGGTCATATCAACAATACCACAACATGCCCAACATTGACCAAAATATCATAAACCACTAGCATGTCATACCAAGTTCATACTTCCCACTCTTTATCACCACAACATCACAATTATTCCATCAACTCACCTCATTACACTTCACAACAACATATCGGCCAAAATCCCATAATTTACACTTACGAAAAAATAACAAGTTTAATAACATAACCACACCATTCATGGCATTATCATACCAACAATACCATAGTATTCCATACATTGACCAAGGCATCATAAATCAATAATATTTTACACCAAGTTTACCCTTTATACCTCCACACTAACACTACGTCACAATCACTCCATCAAAGCATCTCAATACCGTTTGTAACAACACATGAACAACCATACATAATTGATACCATGCAAAATACCTCCGGTATACTCCTTTAAAGTCATTCAAAAGGTATCACAAGTTGATAATTACATCCATGAAGGGTATAGGGGTTTCGGGGGGCCAAAGGGATGCAAAAACAAGCAATTCGGAGTTTTGGGACGATCCGCTAAGCCACCTGCGCCCGCAGGTGTATGAAATGCCTCCGCAGATGCCCTGTGTCAGTATCCATAGGAACCTACGTTGGCACCTGCGCCCGTAGGTGCTTCGTCTGCGAGGGCGGGTGCCCGTTTCGACCAAAAAGGGTCTCTTTTGGGTCTTTTTATGCAATGAATGGTCCATGATCATAACTAAACTTATTTTAACATATTTTTGATCATATTATATTCCAAAAATCATCCATGGTCTCACAACGCACATAAACATCACCAAACTATATGTTTCTTTCAATACGTCACCAATTTCATGCCCAATTTCGAAATGGAAATTCCAATCATTATGTACAAGAATAAAACAAGTTGAGGGTATAATTACACCTCACATGTCAATATTGAATCCATCAATTTCACGTCTCTCAATACCACAAATCCATTTTCAAGTTTACAAGACAAAGCCATCCTCTGATTTAGCAAACATGCAATATTACACACATAGTGAATTCTCAATACATCACCAACATAACCAACATCACATATGCACCCTATAATGCACATAATATATTAAACCATGAGAATAAATACTTACAAAGGCTTGAAAAGAGTTGATCTTGGCCAAAGGGATGAAGGCTTAGGGTTTGTGTGTGTAGAGAGAAATTTTGGAAAATTTCTAGAATGGCATGTGAGTCTTGTGAAATAAAATCTGATTTTTAGTCCACTTTATAGTCCCCTAATGGTCCCTTTCTAGCCAAACATTTGGTACAATCATGGTATATTGACTTGGTCACACAAGAATGGGTCAAATTTCCATTGGGCCATGTCTTCTTATTGATATTGGGATTCATTTGGGCCCAATGACTTAAGTCCACAAATTTTAATGCATAAATAATCAAAGCTCTCATGTTTCATTATTTCCATAAATGTTACGGGAATTAATTAGACTCAGAAACTTATGGGGTGTTACAGGTCAACCTCCCTTTAAGGCGTTAATCTACAATGAAATAAGTGGTAAAGCTAGTATTAATATCCAATTAATAAATTTAGGCTATTTGACTTCACCAAAACAGTAGCCGGGCAGTAGCCTTTGAATAAATGGTGTATCGTCACCCCCTCCATTTCTACATCAATACAACCCATACACAACCATCCTACAGGATTAGCTACTGCCTCCTAACACAATACCTCCAAAATAGCCATTAAACAGTCCCAAAATTCCATTACACAATAGTAAAATGTGAGCACATGCCTTACAATCATTGCTAGTGAATTTCCAACAAAATCACATCCATAATCCCCTACCCAATTATATATAAAAGAGGGATTAAATGGTACAAAATCATACCAATATCTCTAAAATTTATTCCCTTATTTTGAACTCTTTCAAAAACTTAAACTTTCCTTCAACTTGAACCAAAGAAGAGGAGGAATCCTTTAGAAGTTAATGGAGAGTGGGACTACAAACTTGAAAAGGGGTATCCTACACATTAAACATAAAGAAAATGATTTTCTTAGCCATCCATGGGTAATTAATTAAACATCTAAATTACTTTACTTACCTAAGCTTGAGAAAAGAGTAAAACTTCAAAAACTCTAGAGGGAAACTTAGGGTGACTGTTTGGAGCTTGAGAGAATAAGAGACGTTGAGAGAAAACTTTGAGAGATTCTGCAATTTTTGTATATAATGAAATGAGAAAATCAGCAAGGATAACCTTAAAAGGACCCCTTTAGCGACCTCTCTCTTTCTCTATCAATTAGAACCACAAAATAATTAAGTAGGTGATCCACCTACTTAGTCAAATAAACTGGTCAAAAGTCCAAGTAGGTGATGCACCTACTAGATTATTCTAATTGTACTCTTATGGGCTTGGACATCTTGGGCCTTGATAGCCCATTCCTTTTATTTCTCTTAATATGAGCCACAAACTGATCCATTAGTCATTGTAGGTGTTGAACCTACTTGATCCTTTTAACTTGGTCCATATACCTTAAGTAGGTGATGCACCTACTTGTCACCTACTAGCTTAATTAAGTCAAGCAAACAACTCACTTTTTTTATTCCATTTTCCATCTCTAAATCCTTTACTCTAACTTAACAACAAAATTCACTTGGTCACTTTAAACATTAACATCAAATATCAGTCTATTGCTATCTTGAGTTCAAATATTTTTATCCATTTCACTTAGTCGTATATGTGTTGGAAGGTAGGGGGTGTTACATCATCCCCTCCCATTTGGATCATTCGTCCTCGAATGAGCGGTGTTGCTCAAAACAAGGTTTGATTTTGGATAGTCTCCAAAAAAATGCTAGAGTTCCCTTTGTAAATAGGACTCCCCAAAATGTGTCAACTGATCAGAATTATGTATAGATAAGCCTCATAGGAAATTTCAGCGAGTCTAGCACATGACACCATTTAATAATGGGTAAGGTTCCTCTTTGCCTCATATAATTGAGTAAAAATTTTTTGTATAGCATATATCGCCTTTCCCTTTTTTTATACACTAGCTTGATGTGGAACGTTTGGAATTAGGAAATCCTAAGTATGAACTATACTTCTGAATATATGACACGTAAGTAAGATAAAAAAATAATTGTTGGGCAAGTGAATAAGTTAACAAGTAATTATCAACAAGTGAATATCTGCATGTGAAACTTATGATTGGGTAAGGAAGACAAATGATATCGGAACCTCCTGTATTTTCTTGGAACAAATATGGATACTTGGGCTTCGTAAAGTTCTAGATTCTCAAGTTGCTTTTGTTGTAGAGCTCTCTAATTTCTACACAATACTCTTCTGGAGGCTACATCTCTTAACTCTCAACTTTCTATCTGTTGATTTTGGGTAGACATTAGAACTTATTCAAGTGACAAGTCCTCAATGAATATAATACCCTTAATGGGTATAATAAGTTATGGGTCCCCTAAATATTAACGCTGCATAGACATGTGAAATACTAGGTGTACAAAATCTAACTCTAAAGATAGCTCTACCCCAAACCTTTTGGTCAATTCTCTATATGTTAAGGCCCAACATATCCAGGGCTCTACTTTCTTTCTTTATAAATCTCATGAGGTCTTTAATAGGTGAATTTAGTAAGAATATGTGAAACTCTAATTTATTTTTTTCACACATCTTAATAGGTCTTTCTATTTTTTCACATATGCGTCCAATCTTTTCTGACAAGATCCTTACTTTACCATGAAATGGGAGGAATTTACCCTAATATATTTAATACTTAAGTAAATAAGTACAGAGAGGCATATAACATATGAACAAATATGTCACATAAAGTCTATGATGCACAAGCAAGTGCACTCGGAGAATCACCTAATATATGAATAATGAGTCATAAATAAGTGCATTTAGCATATGAACAGGTGTACATAAGAGGCCTACAACACATATTTCAGCCATAGAGGTCTATGGTCTATATGTAAGTAAGTTATAAAATCATGTAATATATGAGCATGTGAGATAATGAACTGTAGGGCATATATCTTGTGGAAAGATGAATTATAAAATTTTAGTACATGTGCAAGTGGACTGTAAAACACGTTGAGCGAATGGACAAATGAGCACATAACATGTAAGCACTAAAGCTAAGAAAGCATTTTTCATATAAGCAAGTGGGCATACATATAGACGATGCTGAAAAGGTATCGAGGTCAGTTGCTAGAATACTTTGTGGAGAAGCGTTGAAAATAGAATAGTGATGCTTTAAAATTAGTTGTGTTGTATTTTATTCATTTGTTTTTATTCTCAAATGAAAATCATCACCCTATTCACAAGAGTGATTTTGATCTAGTTAACAATGGAGCATAAATACATTTTCTTGGGGTTTAACAATCTTCGAGGAGGTTGTAAAATCAATGCACTATAAAGTTTGAAACACTAGAAACAAGTACATGCTCGGAGGTCTACCACTTGCATTTTAGTATTGGTACTACGAGTGTTGCAATAATTTACCTTGTCATATTGTTGTTCATATTAATAGCAATCTTCTACGTACACTCAACTGAAAAGTGACCGACAGGCCCACGCTTAAGGATCTTACAGTAGATGATGTTAGGATGAAGAACATTGATAAGGTACTATATTATCTATAATTATTTTTGATATATTTTTTCTCGATATTTTTATTATCTTTATTAATGTTTTTCTTTTTTTAGTGGAAGGTGAGAAATATTTGTCCTATTAATGAAGAGAAATTAGAGCCATGTATTTAAGACTTTTATGATGCTTTTAAAGATGTGCCTGAATCGTCATCTCGTGGATATTCTATTTATGATGGTTTCTGCGCTCCACCTTCTCAAACTGTCAGATTGCAAAAACATAAAGTCATCAAAAATTTTTTTGTTGTGAAGTTGAATGATTTGAGCTCCGAGAAGAAAGAACTATGGAGTGAACTTGAAACAGTATAAATCATTCTTTTATTTGATATTAACTTATACGCATAAATATTCTATCTTTAATTCTGTCACTTTTTTACTTGTAGCTTAATGATAGAGTTACACAGCTCAATGATTTTGTGGTGTCTTCATTTGAGTCATTTTTTAAAATTATGAAGGAGAAAAAATTGAAGATGATGAGCATTTGTGAGATGAGAAAGGGCATACAGTCATCTCCCCCCTTCCTCTATTATTCCAGCTAATTATTTTGGTGCTGTCAAAAATGAAGTAGATGATTTTAGTAGTTGACTTTTAATATTTTACTAGTTTTATTTGTTATATTTATTTATTTATTATTTTTTTGATTCTTACTTATTTTAAAAATTTAGTTGTGAATTTAAAGGCTTTGTGTGAAAAAGTTGTTATGACAAGCACAAAGAACTCTAAAGAAGTGATTGAACACATCACGAATAAAAAAATGACAAAGTGAAGATTTTTGAAATTCTTTGTAGATCTCCATTTGTTACTGATTTTAATTCTGGCGCGAATAGCTCGCCAGTAGCAATGCAAAGTATTATTTTTAAAGAAAACATTCCTTTGAGAGTCTTATTAATATGCCTATTCAGTCAGATTTATTACAATCATTTTTAAAATGACTTAAACGTCGGAAGAGTCCTAATGAGTAAGTTGTCTTTCTAAAGTTGTTGCATTGTCTTTAGTGAATGCATTTACTTATTTCTTTTACAATGATCTTACAGACGGATTCAACTTGGTTTATATGTTGGATAAGAAGTTTTGATTCTCAAAGTTGTATACGACTGAAGACGGATTGAGCGACACAGTATAATTCATTCTTTCTTTTTTTGTTAATTTTTTCAAATTTTCTATTTTTGTGTCTTTGTGTTTCTATGCTAGGGATTGTGACAATCATTTCTAATTGATGTTGATTACTTTGATGAGGTTACTTGTTTCTTTAGAGAGTTTTGATTGTTTAAAGAGCGTGACTTTAATAGATGCAGTGTTGCATCATTCAGGTATAGCAATGTATATTTAGTTTCTATAGTATATCTGAATGTATAGTTAGTGCATAGGTAATGTATCCTCATGTATAACCAGTCTTTATGTGTAATCATTGTTTAGGTTGTGTCAGTTTAATTTTTCCACTGCATATTAATGTATAGGCAGTATATAAGTATGTGATTATGTGTTTTTTATTTTCTTATTTTCAGCATTTTGATGTGATCTTTCACTACTTGAGGAAGAAGAGAAAGTATGATCCTAATATCAATGTGAAGTTCACCACAAAAGATTTTTCTTTTCACAATGTGATGACTATTATGCATAAAAAATTTATTGCACATAATAAATAAAAGAGAGTGCTTGAGGATAATGTTATATTAGTTGTGTACATTCTTGGATGCCTTATGAATTACAATTTTCTTTGACATACAGTCAATTACGTGTTAATGCTAATACATGTAGCGACTCGCTGACACTAGGTGTTGTCTATGTTAACATTCAAAGACAGGTGCATTTATGTATATTATTCTAAGTGTGGAGTAGTCAATGATAAATTTGTTCTGGATACATTGAAATCCTATATATGCTGAATTGATACCATTATATATGGAGAAGACATATTTTTATAAAAGAAAAAGGCATCGACTAATTTAGTGATGAATATTTTGCATAAAATTAAGCTACCTTTAAAGATCAAGTTTGATGATGGACTGTCACAACAAAGCATGCGTAAGCTATTTTTCAATTTATAATTTTTTTTAGTTGTATTTCCTTAGTTGTAGTCTTGATGCATTTTGTTCTTTTTCTTTGATACTTGTAGGAATTGTGGTGCATATACAACAGTCTTTGTCAAGTATCTGATAACGAAAAAATCTATTTCAAAGGCATTAGATATTCAGGTGATTCGTGCAAGATATGTTGCTCCATTATGAGACTATGCACAAAAAAAAAAAAAAGAAGCTTTATGTCAGGACCACCCAATTTCTGAGTCATGATGGCACCTACTCAACCCGACAGTAGGTAAGTCAAACCATAGCCTGGAATGACAAGTAATGGGCTAATTGGCGGAAGGTAATAAAAATAACAAAAATCAAGCATACAATAAGATTGTAAGCAAGAGAAAATAATGCAATAGCAAAGAATGTCAAGCAAGAGAGAGAGAAAACAAATGAATATCCCACGACCTAGTAAGACCAGTACAAGAGCCACTAAATACAAAAGAGAGTACCGAATAGTATTAATATACAAAAAGTCTTAGAAACTAATGTCTGTCCAAAAGAAAAAGAGGGAGAGAGAATCACCTCTGGCTCTGAAAGCTCACCCTATCTCCGAGTCCTGAGAGCAAGCTAGATAGAGCGTGTTAGTACTTGAATCTGCATCAGAAAAGATGTAGAAGTTCAGTATGAGTACCAAAGCAATGGGTACTCAGTATACATCATCGGCCGACTAAGCAAAATAAATTAAAAGCATAACAAAATGCGAAAATGTAAACTAAAGTCAGAGATAAAGGGGCAAACCTGAATAACGCTCCAGCTGACAGATAGTGAATGACAAGGTAAATAATATTAAAAGTAAGACAACTAACTACAGTCTAACTGGACCCGCATAAGCCCAGTAGGCACAGACAAGAGAAAATCAACCCATACGAGCTACCATAAGCCCGATGGATGCAATTCAAAAAAGAACCAATGACAAAAAAATATATAACATAACCGACCACCGAAGCCATATCCAAGAACCCCGTATTACCAGGAAATACTGGACTCGAATCGGATCCCCAATATAATAAGTGAACCATAAAGTACCGGACTCAAACTGGGTTCTTAACATCATAACCATATCATAGATGCCAGACTCAAACTAGTAATATAGTATCATAAGTGAATAGTAAATGCCGAACTCTAACCGATCTTTAAAGTGAATACACGATATCAAATCTAACCAGGGACTAGAAGGATGCCCAAATCAATCTCTGTCTCAAGAATATAAATAAGGTTTACGAAAGGAGTTCTACTAGGTCTACAAGGAGATAATTAGGATATTTAACCTAATAGAGACTAACCCTAAAAGTCCATACTAAGGAGGTTTCTACCCAAAACTAGACTAAGGTTTCAAGGTTCATTTACAAGGTGTTAATTATGTATAAATAAACCCTACGATAAAAATTTAATTAGAGGAGACGATGAATGGATCAGTTAGCACCTAAAACAACTCTCTAATTGGCTAATTATTCCAAAATCCACTAAACATGAGACCAAACCATAAATTCCAACCCAAATCTAGAATAATACTATACTAAAATCATAATAAAGCTCAATATATGAGGAAGTTAAGCCTAACCTACCTGGACGTCGATGAATGCCTGAGAAAGTCCACTAAATCGAAACTTTTCCCTTTCGAAAAGCCTCCTCACGATGCCACGCTATTAAAATAATGATATACACATTAATATGAGAATAACAATACCCATATTGCATATAAATGCTCCGAAATCATAACTACATATGGGGCCCGCTTACAGAATTATAACTTTAAAACCGTCAAAATGTCCCTTTAAGCTCAAGGGTCATTTACCCTTAAAAATGAGTGAAATACGAGCACAAATGAACTTTAAATCAACTCACAAAGTAAACTAGGGATTTAAGTTTAAAACAGAGAATTAATTAGGAATTCAATGGAGACTTACAAAAATAACGAAGTATCGTCTCCAACTCACTAAAAATACCCAATGATCAAATACCACTCTTCTCACTCTCACTAGGGTTTAATGGAACTTGGGACCTTGAAAAATGAAGAGAAAATTAGGTTTGACAGCATTAAATACTACCTGGGGTCCCTTCATCGCTATCGCGGGGACCCATCGCGATCGCGGGACTTGACCTAGATTACCCTTTGTGAATGCAGCCAAGGTAATTACGATTGTGATAGCCAACAGCCTTGGCCTTCGTGAACGAGGCCAAGGGCTCGCGAACGCGAAGGCCATTTTTGGTCTGCACCAGCTGAACTTGGCATTTGCCAAGTTTTCGATCGGACACTTGGGATTAGTTCAGAATCCCGTGAACGTAAAAGAACTATGCTACCCTACCAAATGATCGAGGGCATATTATTGCCGACTTCGACCCATGTTTACATTAGTTTTGAGAGCAATAAGTGCGTATTTTGCATAATTTTTATAGAATATTTGATATTGTACTAATAAATATGATTAGACCCTTGTAGGTGGAATTTCCTACTAATTGGGGATTTTTTGGCATTGAAATTAAGGTTCATACTTCTTTTTTTCATCTTTTATTTCTTTTTCTGGTTTTTTGTAATCAATTTATGATGTTAAATCAAGCTATGAGTGGCTAAAATCCCTCATTCTTAGGGTTGAGGCGAAGAGAATGAATTTCTAGAGTTGAATATTATTGGTTTTGCTAAAGTTTATTAATTAGTGGTTATTCTTATATTCTTGATTTTACTATTTTAATGCTTGATCACCATTGAAATAAATCTATTATCTTGAGAGGAGCTTGAGAGAGAAATTGAGAGATAGAACGTGGAATATAAGGAGTGTGATCTTTACTCGAGGAAGGGATTCTGATAGATTGATGTGCGGTTAGTACTAAGAGGTACCTAATTCACCGCGCTTGTTCAAATACGGGAAGATAGCTTAAAGGCGTTAGAATTGGTTAAATCTATCCCCGCTCGATGATGTAGTTAGGTTACCAATTTCTAATAGAAGGTTATAGTTTGGAGAAGAGTATAATCATATTATCAACATCGTGATCAATAACCACGATAGACAGTTCAATTTTCTTGAACCATTAATATTCATGCGCTCGAGATGACGTTCGGGATGCCTTGACCCTAGGAATTCAACTTGCTATTATTTATACCCCAAGTTAATCATGTTAGTTTAGTTCATAGTTATTTTATACTTTAAACCCATCATATCTCTTTATTCCATCGCTTAAATAAATAATCAAGAACTAGTTTAGTCTAGTGAATAGGTAAACGACAAGCACTTTATTACTTGCATGACCATGTACACTTGTTTGTACAGTTGGAAGCAACAAGTTTTTGGAGTCATTGCCGGGGACTTCAGTTTTAATCTAGATTGGATTTTTTCTTTTTATTTGTTTGAGTTGTATATAATTTATTTTTGTACAAAGTTTTGTTTTACTTTTCTACCACTCTTGTTGATATGTCAGCCTGGGATAGATGGTCATTGAATGATGACAATTCCTGTTGTTTTTGTGGAGGACCGCACTTGGATGGTAAATGTCATGATGTTCAAGATAGAGAATTGTGCGCACCTGTCCAATCTTTTGAATTGAATAGATGTTAGATGTGTGGTGGTCAGGATAGCCATTGGAGTAGCTGTCCAAACTATTATCCCTCTCTCCTAAACCCTTAGTATGATCAGTCTATTATTTGTGATGTTGGCAGGTTTAGTGGAGCTAATGAGGTAGAACATGAGGCTCACTTTATGGATATGCTGAAGCAAATAATGGTGCTGCAGACACAACAAATGGAAGACATACATAAAATGAGGGAAGCCATAAAAAAAGATGTATTTCCATGTCATAAATTTACAGGCTAGGGCTGAAACTTGTGTTAATCAGCAAGTTACATTCTTATCCAACACTCAAGAGGAACCTCGGATTGATGAAGAAAGGGAGGCACTAGTAGAAGAAAGTTTTGATAAAGAAGACATAGTGATCCAGGAATGGCTAATGGAGTAAGCACAACAATTAAAAATTTATGAGTATCTCCGGGATGGTCTCACAACCATGGCAACCCAATTAAAGGGGGGAGGGGGGGGGGAGAGATGATCTTATTTCAGAGATAGCTCAATTTTGCTTAGATATCCGTGACTTGAATGTTCAGTTGATGAAAAAGATTGAGATGTCTGATGTCCAATCACCAATAGTTGCAGAGACTAGCCATTCTGTGGAGAAAGAAGAAGAATGTCAATAATTCGACTATCATTCTTTGATTGAGGCTGACATTGATAGGGAGTATAAATGTGAGCATGCTATATCTAGTGCAAGCGGTAAAGTGGGACGTATTGGATCTCATTCAAAGCATTTTTCTACATTATGTTTAGATGATGACATGTATTTTGAGTCATCTGAACTAGTGGAGGATTGGGTAGATGAGGAATAAGAATCCTACATTCTTAAATTTATACCAGACAAGCAACAAAACAACATGCCTCACCTTAGGGCCAAGCGATTTAACATGCACTATCCATCACTTGGTCCCTTCATTTGTGCGCCACCACCCTATGAGCGAAGCAAAAAGATGGATGATGTTGGGGGTGAAATTTATATCCTCAAGGTGGAGGAAAAAGTTGATGGGTCGTGCCGCGACATTAAATTAGGCACTTGTGGGAGGCACCCCAATGTTTAGTAAGTAGTTTGTTTTTAATTTTTTTTATTATTTTTTTTTATTAGTGTCACCTTTGTTTTTGTTTTTGTTCTTGTTTGCTTTGTTTTACAGATTAGGGGAAGCCTGAGTATCCAAAATCTAAGCTAAGGATCATTGTAAAAACTAAGTGGGGGGTCCTATGGACCTCTTTGATGGATAGGATGCTACTAGCTAGGCCTAGATGCCTCAGGAAGTATTTCTCTTTCTTTATTCTTTGAGTTATACTTTGTCTCCAAAGTATAATTTTAAGTGTGGGGTGGGAAATCTTCTGATTTGTTAGAGTGGAGTGTGCTATAGGAGTCTTTTGGTTATTTGCTTTTTTCTTATGTTGCTGAAAATTTTAAAAATACAAAAAAAATTCTTTTAGTAATTTTTAGTTTTATTTAGGAGCACACTTCATCCACCCCTCGATTTTTCTTTTTGATTTTTTTTCTGAGGGGAAGCCCTTTGAACCCAGTACCCTTTTTATTTTTAGGAGTAATTTTAAATTTTTAGAGATGGTCTAATCAGATGCTATGCATGATTTCATGATGCAAGTTGGTTTTGAATGTTGAAGCATGTGTAGTGAATTGAATGAGTATTGTTGATACACCTAGGCTCATTTGTTTGACTCTTTTGTGATGTTGTCTTAATGTTGAATTCTTGCTATTTCTTGGTTCAGAGTATATAGGGATCCGTCTTGATTTAGACATGTGCCATGTGTGAGTGAGGTTTTTATGATATTCCATGTGCATATTGATGTCTAGAACTTGCCCGGTGTGTTTGCAAAGCGAAATAAAAGGCGTTGAGTTTAGGAGATGATATAGACATTTCTTTGATAGCCATGTTTTATACCTACTTTATCTACCCTTTTTGCATGATCTTAGTTAGTCCCGTTGAACCTTTAGCCTATTTTTTGGTAGCCGTATATATAGCTTAATCCTTTTCTTTCAATTAACCATAATTTGATCTAAAACTCCTATGCACTTTGGTTGAGAAATTAGTATGTTAAGGAGTGTAAAAATTGAAGAAGGAAAAAGTGAAGTTGAAGCCCCAAGTAAATAGATTTTGGTGTGTGAAAAAGTTTATGTGTCGTTGGTAGGGAGTAATGTAATGAAAAAAAAGGTTGACCAAAAGAAGTGAATCATGTGTTGATAGAAAATACTCCTTGCCTAATATGGGTAAGCTAGCTTAAAGAGATGGGAAAAAATAAAAGAGAGTTGAGAAGACAAAAGTGGTGTAAAATATGTTGGTTGAAGGTGATCTTAATGTAAATTGTAGTGTATTCAAACGCTTAGGGAAGATAGTTACTATTCTTGACCAAATAGTTCCTACCCATCCCTTAGCCTACATTACAACCCTTAAAGTCCTACTTGATCTTAAGCTTTGACATTGTGATACTAGTGGAGTACTACACTAAGGGCAAACTTATGGTTCATCTTATGTGACATGTGAATTCTTTGTGAGAGTGAGCGGAATTTGATTCTTACACCCATTATTGTGATAAATTGCATATCTGTGAGTGAATGTGGGTGATTCTCTTGTGGTGAAGGCACATGTTTGATGATAGATAGCTGACTTATATGATCACTTTGTTGAGTAATGTGCATGAGTTTGCAAACTTGGTAGAGTCAATTCTTGAGGTTAGGAAGTTTTGAAGTAGTATTCATGTGTTTCAAGTTGGAATATAACATGCCGAATGTAGAGCTTGCTATTCATATGGTCCGTTGTAGTGCTAGCTTGAGTGTCTTAGTTGTATTAGTTTTGAGAGCAATAAGTGCGTATTTTGTATTGTTTTGATGGAATATTTGATATTGTGCTAATAAATGTGATTAGACCCTTGTAGGTAGAATTTGCGACTAATTGGGGCGTTTTTGGCATTGAAATTAGAGTTCATATTTCTTGTTTTCAACTTTTATTTCTTTTTATGGTTTTTTTTATCAATTTATGATGTTAAATCAAGCTATGAGTTGCTAAAATCCCTCATTCTTAGGGTTGAGGCGACAAGCATGAATTTCTAGAGTTGAATATTATTGGTTTTTGCTGAAGTTTATCAATTAGTGGTTATTCTTATATTCTTGATTTTACTATTTTAATGCTTGATCACTATTGAAATAAATATATTGTCTTGCGAGGAGCTCGAGAGAGAAATTTAGAGATAGAACGTGGAATATAAGTAGAGTGATCTTTACTCAAGGAAGGGAATCCAAGAGATTGATGTGCGATTAGGATTGAGAGGTACCTAATTCACCGCGCTTGTTCAAATACGAGAAGATAACTTAAAGGCGTTAGAATTGGTTAAATCTATACCCACTCAACTATGTAGTTAGGTTTTCAATTTTTAATAGAAGGTTATAGTTTGGAGACTAATATAATCATATTATCAACCTTGTGATCAATAACCATGATAGACAGTTCAATTTGCTTGAACCATTAATATTCATGCGCTATTATTTATGCCTCAAGTTAATCATGTTAGTTTAGTTCATCGCTATTTTATACTTTAAAACCATCATATCTCTATATTCCACCGCTTTAATAAACAATCAAGAACTAGTTTAGTCTAGTGAATAGTTAAACGACAAGTCCCTGTGGGTTCGACATCTAGCTCGAAAGGGTCACTTTATTACTTGAACGATCACATACGCTTGCATGTGCAGTTGGAAGCAACACCAAATTCGATATTCCGGACTCAACGACGCCATTGAAATTTCCATCCGAGGTTGTTTCAATGAAATATGGGTCCCACACCCAATGACCATTTTAACCAACTTCCACCCAATAGCCCAAAAAGAGTTTGGAAGTCTCGAGACCCGAACCAAAGGTCCCCCAGCCTAAAATCAACTTTCTGGATCTACAAAACTGTTAGAATCAGAATACAAGGCCGTTTACCTGAAGTTTAGGTCTGGTACCTAATCCTCAATAGCGAGAACTTTAAGACAGGGAATTGGCTCTAAAAAACAAACGAACTACCCGGTAACCTAACTGTCAGCTCCAACAAGTCATAAATGACTTGGGGCATCTATAGGAAAGCTTTGAATACCGAAATCATGCGGAAATGCAAAGAATGGCCTGGATGGTCATTACAACATCTACTACTAAAGGACTTTTCTTGGCAAAAGTTGTACCTGAAGGCTCGAACAGGTAAGGATATTGGGCCAGTATCTCACTTTCGATATCTCAAGTAGCCTCTTAGACTGGGGGGTGCCTCCACTGGACCTTAACTCCTACAATCTCTCTAGAGCACAACCGCCTGACATCCCTAGCAAATATAAGGATTGGTTCCTCCACGTAGGTCAACCTCTCGTCTAACTGAACTGAGTCCCATTGAAGCACATACTACTCATTCGGGATATAACGCCGCAACATGGAGACATGGAAAATAGGGTGAACAACTACAAATTCTGGGGGCAAGGCAAACTCATAAGCTACCTCTCCAACCGTTCAGAGTATCTCAAATGGTCCAATATACCTGAGGTTGAGCTTGCTCCTCTTCCCAAACCTCATCAAGCCCTTCATGGGGGATAACCGAAGGAAGACTCTACCACCCATTCCAAACTTCAAGGCACAAAGTCTACGATCGGCATAACTCTTCTGTCTACTCTGGGCTACTCTCAACCTATCCTGAATCACCAAGACTCTATCCAACGACTCACGTAGTAAGTCAGTACCATGAGGCCTAACCTCAGAGGTCTCAAACCAACCAATCAGAGATCGAAAAACCTACCATATAAAGCCTCAAATAGTGCCATCTGAATACTCGAATAGTAGCTATTATTATAAGCAAACTCCGCTAAGGCTAAGTGTTGCTGCCACTTACCTTCAAAGTCCATCACACAGGGGCGGAGCATATCCTTCAGAACCTGAATAGTTCGCTTTGGCTGACCATCAGTATGGGGATGGAATGTGGTTCTAAGATCAACCTGATTACCCAACTCCTCCTGAAATGTCCTCCAAAAGCAAGAAGTGAACAGCGAGCCTCTATCTGAAATAATGGACACAGGTACTCCATAAAGGGGAACTATCTCACGAACATAGATACGAGCTAACCTCTCGGCATTGAAGGAAATCTGAATTGGGATGAAATAAGATGATTTAGTCAACTGATCTACTATAACCCAAATGCTATCGAAATCACGAGAGGTACGGGGCAAACCACTCACGAAGTTTATAGTAATCCGCTCCCACTTCCACTCAGGAATGGGTAATCTCTGAAGCAATCCACCCAGTCTATGATGCTCGGTCTTTACCTGCTGACAACATAGGCAACGAGCCACAAAGTTCGTAATATCTCTCTTCATGCTGCTCCACCAGTAATGCTGCTTTAAATCCCTATACATGTTAGCGGTACCAGGGTGAATAGAATATCTGGAGCTATGAGCCTTCCATAATATCAACTAAATCAAGTCCCCAACCCTCAAAACACAAATGCAGCCATCAAATCTCAGAATACCCTCAGAATCTAAGGTAGCCCGTCTAGACTCACCTCTCAGAACCTGATCATGGATGTCACAAAGTCTACTATCCTTAAATTAGAGACTCCAAATCTGCTCAAACAAGGTAGACGTAGTCTCAACACTAGCATGGATCCTCTTGGAGTCTGAAAAATTGAGTCTAACTATCAAGTTGGCTAAGGACTGAATGTCTAAAGCCAACGACCACTCTGCGACTGAAAGAAAATCCAAGTTACCCATACTCACCGCCTTCTGGATTAAGGCGTCCGCTACCATATTTTCCTTGTCTGGATGGTATAAAACAGAGATATCATAGTCCTTAAGCAACTCAATCCACCTGCGCTTCCTCGAATTTAGCTCCCTCTGGGTCATAATGTACTAAAGACTATGGTGGTTAGTATAGATCTCATAGCGAACACCATACAAGTAATGCCTTCAAATAATAAACGCAAAAACTACCACTGCCAACTCCAAATCATGAATAGGGTAGTTGCGCTCATGAACCTTTAGCTGCCTCGATGCATATGCAATAACTTGGCCCTGCTGCACCACAATAAACTGTAAACCCCTCGCCCTCAATAGGAAGAGTCAAAATAGGGGTGTAAGTAAGTAAGTCCTTGAGCTTTCGAAAGCTCAACTCACACTCAGCGGACCATTGGAAAGAAATCTCCTTCCTAGTCAATCTAGTCATAGGCACTGCAATAGAAGCAAAACCCTCAACAAACCGCTTGTTGTAACTAGCCAAACCAATAAAACTACAAACTTCAGTTGGAGATGTAGGTATGGCCCAATCACGAATAGCCTCAATCTTTGCTGGGTCTACCATAATCCCATCCTTACACACCATATGCCCTAGGAATGTAACGAAATCGAACCAAAACTCACACTTTGAGAATTTGACAAAAAGCCTACGATCTCTCAAAGTCTGGAGCACAATCCTCAAATGTTGCTCGTGCTTCTCCCTACTCCTCGAATACACAAGGATGTCATCAATGAAGACAATTTCAAAGGAGTCCATATTAGGCCTGAAAATACGGTTCATCAAATCAATGAACACTGCTGGAGCATTGGTCAACCCAAAAGACATCACCAGGAACTCATAATGGCCATAGCGAGTCCTGAAGGCTGCTTAGGGATGTCCACTGCCCTAATCCTTAACTGATGGTAACTGGATCTCAAGTCAATCTTAGAAAATAATGCCGCTTCCTGAAGCTAGTCGAAAAAATCATCAATACGAGGCATAAGATACTTATTCTTCACTGTCACCTTATTCAGCGGCCTATAGTCAATATACATACGCATAGAATCATCCTTTTTATTCATGAATAAGACAGAAGAACCCTAAGGCGATACACTTGGCCTAATGAAACCCTTCCACAAAAGATCCTAAAGCTAAGAGTGCAGCTCCTTAAGCTCTGCAGGAGCCATTCGGTAAGGTGCAATAGAAATAGGTTGGATCCCCAGCTCAAGATCAATGGCAAACTTAATATCGCGCTCAGGAGAAAGGCCAGGTAGATCGGTAGGAAAGACATCAGGAAATTCTCGAACAATAAGAACATAATCAAGTGAAGGGCTCTCCGTGCTAACATCATGAATATAAGCAAGATAAGACTGGCAACCTCTCGATGTTAGTCTCCTTGCCCGAACATAAGAAATAATCCCTATCGATACGCAACTAAAATAACACTACCACATAATCGGGAGAATGCCAGGCATAACCAAGGTAACGATCTTGGAAAAACAATCCAAAACTGCATGATAAAGGGATATCCAATCCATGCCCAGGATCATATCAAAATCCACCTTATCTAACATAATGAGATCATCCTGAGTATCAAACTCATGGACGGTCACAACACATGATCGATAAACCCGATCCACTACTAAAAAATTACCCATGGGAGTAGATACACGCAGTAGCACTGGTAAAAGCTCCCAAGACAACTCTAATCGTGGTGCATAATAAGCAGACATATAAGAATAAGTGGATCCCAAATCAAATAAATTCGTAGCTGGCTGATGATATACTGAAATCGTACTTCCAATAACAACATCCAAAGACTCTGTCTCCAGTCTACCAGGTACAACATACAAATGACCCCGTCTTCCCCTGGACTATGTTCATGATCGAACACCTATCCTACCTAAATGAGGGCCTCCTCGAGAACCCTAGGGACCACCCTTGCGACCCTGAGCACCACCTCTAGCTGGAGGCAGCACTGATCTGATCGGCTGAACACTCTGCATTGTAGGTACAACCATCCCACACTGGGGACATTCTCTGGAGGAATGACCAACAACCCCACAATCATAGCAAGCCCAGGGCACTCCACCCTATCCAGAAGATCCGGCTGATCAGGAATAGCCACTATGACTAGAAGACCCAGAATGTGCACCCCTCGAAGGCTGTCCACTACTCTGTCCACTATACTCACTATAACTGAACTAACCTCTGTAAGTAACCTGAAGTGCTGCCTGAATGGGTCTACTAGGCTGACCCTGGTGCATATTAGATTGAAGTGAAAGCCTGTGAATCTCTGCCTCTAAATTGTGTGCCACTCTGACTCTTACTGAAACTACCCTGCTGATGCATCCTCTTATCTCTGCCCCCTTGGGCCTCATGATGCATCTTCTCTATAGTCTGGGCATGATCAAAAACATCAGTAAAAGACCTGCCAGTGGAAACCAAACTCTGAGTAGCCATATGAAGAAGAAGTCTCAGTCCCCTAATAAAGCATCGAATCCGCTCATACTCGGTAGGTAAGATCACAGTAGCATGTCTAGCCAACTCATGAAATCGTGCCTCATACTTAACAACCGACATAGAACCCTGTTTTATGCTGATAAACTGGTCTCTCAAGTGCTCACTAGGACTGCGAGACATATTTTTCTCCAAGAAAGGCTCAAAGAACTGAGTCCATGTCATAGAGGGAGATCCAACTGGCCTGGAATCAAGATAACCTCTCCAGAAATGTCTGGATGCCAAGTCCAACTGAAAGGTAGTGTAGTCTACCCCAAATGCCTCAACCATACCCAAATTACGGAGCCTATCTTCGCATGCAGTCAAGAACTCCAATTCATCCACGTCGGAGCCCCAGAAAACCTAGGTGGAGTCAATCTCAGAAATCTGCCCATCTTTTGCTCCTCAAAAGACATAATGGACTGGGCGGCTTTGGGTTGAACAACTACCAGTGCTGGAGGGATCTCACTCGGGGAGCCGCAGCTATAGGTCGTGCTCCTACATCTGTACCACTCTGATCCGCAGACTGTGCACCACCAACTAATCCCAATAACTGGACCAAGGTATCCCTGAGCAATAATGAAGAAATAAATCCCGGTAGAGCTTCGGTTGCCCCTTGTCCCACTAATTACTTGGGTGGCGGAATCTCTGGCACGAGAGCAATAACTCCCTATCCTGACCCCTAGCTGGGGCTGCAACTCGAGCCCTCCTTTGACCTCTGGGTTGGCCACGGCCCTAACGGGTGCCTTAGCTGCAAGCTCAGGGTCCTTATTGTCGATCTTCGTAGCTCGTGTCCTAGCCATTTGTGAAAGAGTGAAATAATAAGAACCTTTTGAAACCAACATAGATTCGATGTACGAGAATGAATAAATAAAGTGATATTTTTCCTAAGAATTTCCTATAGCCTCTCGAAGATAAGATACGGACGTCATTATTCTGATCCGAGGGACTCTACTAGACACTTGCTCCTGTACCAACTATACCAGTGAACCTAGGTGCTCTGATACCAATTTGTCATGACCCAATTTTTGAGTCATGATGGCACCCACGCAAGACGCCAGTAGATAATCCAAATCATGGCCCGGAACGACAAGTAATGGGCTAATTGACGGAAGGTAACATAAATACCAGAAATCAAGCATACAATAAAATTGTAAGAAAGAGAAAATAACATAATAGCAAAGGATGTCAAGCGAGCGAGCGAGAGAACAAATGAATATCCCATGACCTAGTAAGGCTGGTACAAGAGCCACTAAATATAAAAGAGAGTACCGAACAGTATTAATATACAGAAAGTTTTGGAAACTAAAGATTGTCTAAAAGTAAAGAATAGAGAGAGAATCAGCTCTGGCTCTGAAAGCTCACCCTATCTTCGAGTCCTGAGAGCAAGCTGGATAGAGTGTCAGTAGCTAGTACTCGAATCTGTATAAAAAAAAAAATGCATAAGTGCAGTATGAGTTCCAAAGCAATCGGTACTCAGTAGACATCATTGACCGATTGAGCTAAATCAAATAAAAGCATAATAAAATGCGAGAATGTAAACTAAAGTCAGGGATAAAGGGGCAAACCTGAATAACGCTCCAGTTGACAGATAGTAAATGACAAGGTAAATAATATTGAAAGTAAGACAACTAACTACAGACTAACTGGACCCCCAAAAGCCCAGTAGGTGCAGACAAGAGAAAATAAACCCAAACGAACCCCCATAAGCCCGATGGATGCAATCCAAAAAATAACCAATGAAAAAAAAGAATACAACATAACCGACCACCAAAGCCATATCCAAGAACCCCATATTACCAAGAAGTATCAGACTCGAACCGTATCCCCAATATCATAAGTGAACCATAAAGTGTTGGACTCAAACCGGGTTCTTAACATCATAACCATATCATAGATGCCAAACTCAAACCGGTATTATAGTATCATAAATGAATAGTAAATGTCAGACTCGAGCCGGTCTTTAAAGTAAATACATGATATCAAAACTAACCAAGAACTATAAGGATGTCCAAATGAACCTAAGGCTCAAGAATATATGTAAGGCTTACGAAAGGAGTTATACTAGGTCTACAAGGAGCTAATTAGGATATTTGACCTAATAGAGACTAACCCCGAAAGTCCATACAAAGGAAGTTTCTACCCAAAACTAGACTAAAGCTTAAAGGTTACTTTATAATTTGTTAATTATGTCTAAATAAACCCTACGACAGCAATTTAATTCAAGGAGACGATGAATGGGTTAGTTAGCACCTACAGCAGCTCTCTAATCGGCTAATTATTCCAAAATCAACTAACTAAGCAACCAAGCTGTAAATTACAACCCAAATCTAGCATAATACTATAATAATATCATAATAAAGCTCATTCTATAAGGAAGGTAAGCCTAACCTACTTGGACACCGACGAATGCCCGAGAAAGTCCACTAAATCGGAACTTTTCCCTTCCGAGAAGCCTCCTCACGATGCCACTCTATTAAAGTAATGATATGCACATTAATATGAGAATAAAAATACCCATGTTGCATATAAATACTCTGGGTTCAAAATTGACCTAAAAGTCTCATGTGGGGTTTGCTTGCGGAATCATTACTTTGAAACCGTCAAAACGTCCCTCTAAGCTCAAGGATCATTTACTCTCACAAATAAGTGAAATACGAGCACAAACAAACTTTAAAACAACTCACAAAGTAAACTCGGGATTTAAGTTTAAAACGGAGAATTAATTAGGAATTCAATGGAGACTTAAAGAAATAGCAAAGAGAAAATGACCACACTATCATCTCTAACTCACTACGAATACCCAATGATCAAATACCACTATTCACACTCCCAGTAGGGTTTAATGGAACTTGGTACCTTGAAAAATGAAGATAAAATCGGGTTTGGCAGCATTAAATACTGTCAGGGGTCCCTTCATCGCGATCGCAAGGACCCCATCGTGATCGCGGGACTCGATCTGGCTTACCCTTCACAAACACAGTCAAGGTCATCGCGATCGTGATATACAATAGCCTTGGCCTTCACAAATGCAGCCAAGGCCTCACGAACGCGAAGGACATTTTTGGCTTGCACCAGCTGAAGTTGCACTAGCTGAACTTGGAATTTACCAAGTTTCCAATCGGACCCTCGAGATTCGTTCAGAATCCCGTTAATGGAAACAAACTATGCTACCCTACTAAATTTGATATTCCAGACTCAACTACACCATTTAAATTTCCATTCGAGGTCGTTCCAATAAAATATGGGTCCTACACCCACTGGTCGTTTAAACCAACTTTCACCCAATAGCCCAAAACGAGTCTGAAAGTCTTGGGACCCTAACCAAAGATCTCCCTAGCCTAAAATTGATGTTTCGGATCTAACTAAACTATCAGAAGTAGTATACGAGGCTGTTTACTTGAAGTTTAGGCCTGATACCCAATCCTCAACAGTGAAAAATTCAAAACAGTGAACTGCCCGATAACCGATTTGTTGGCTCCAGCAAGTCATAAATGACTTGGGGAAGCTATAATGAAGCTTTAAATACCAAAATAGTATGAAAATATATAGAATGACCTGGAGGGTCATTACACTTTAGGTGGTGCAATTAGTGAATCAGAGCAAACTGAGAAAATTTATGATACAAAAAGTAAAAGAGCAAAAAATGATTCGAATGGTAAAGGAGCAGAAATTGATTCAAAGGATAAAGTAGTAATAAATGATCCAAAAAATGAATGAGTAGAAAATCATATAAAGGGTAGAGAAGCACAAAATCATTCAAAAAGTAAAGGACGACTAAATAATGATGGAAGGCAAAAAAATGAAAGAAAAAGTAGTTACAGGGTTATTATTTTAGATTTTACTTTATGTTTTTACTTACTTTAAGGTCATTTGGTTGAATAGGCTAGTTTATACATTTAAATGTGTTGTAGTTACTTGTATGCTCACAGTTTAGTATGTCTATGTTGAACACATTTCTAGAGTTTAATTTGAAACTAACTATTATGATTGTTGTTCATGTTGTTTTTGATTGCTTTAATGTCATTACATATTCAGTAGTGTGTTTGATATTTTTAAGGCATTGGGTGTCGAATACTACTAGTAGTATGACACTGAGGTGCTTTTTATTCTGTGAAGTTTGTATGAAAATGTGGGTGTATATGTAAATATACAATAGCTATACATTGACTATACATGAAGTATATATGTCATATTTATTAGTTATATATTCATTATACAATTTTGATACATTGCATTTTCAGTTATATTTTATACAGTTTTTCAGCATATGGTTAACATTTTGCAACATAATTCACAACAGTAAAAATTACAACCATCAAATATTAACAGTAATGCATTTATATGGAACTAAGTAATTTATTCACGATTAAAACTAAAAAACATATGAAGTCTCAACAATTTTCCTATCCAAAAGTAGAAACACATGAAGTATCAATAGTTTTTTCAAACTAAAATCAACAACATATGAAGAAGTATCGACAATTATTCAACAATTAGGAAAATAATATCAAGTTTACAACTTTAAGGTGGGATATTCTTACACGACCTCCTATTGTTCCCCCCTCCACCACATGACCCACATGAAGTCCTTATCCTCTTTTTCTTGCCTTCTCCACATGATTTCATCCTTTCCTTTCTTGGCCTTTCTGCACTTCTTTTCCCTTTTGGTGGTCACACAACCTCTTCTAAAACCTCTTTAAGAATGTGCCATGTGCTCTCATCTGGAAGAGGTTCAATATGAACTTCATACTTTTTAAATATATACTTCTTTTACGAGCAATACTCATGTCTACTCATATACTTTTTTAAAAAATAGTGAAACTATGCTTGCATTGTAATTGATCCACTTAGAATCTCTTGCAACTACATATTCCTCCTTTTAGACACACAATTTAATGTCTAAGTTTATTGGTCACGGTGTATAAGTAATCATTTGAAGGCATCACCTAGATATTTATAAAAACACAGTCAAAATATACAGTACTTAAACATGGATAAACTGTAATAGAGGTTACACTAGTTATACATTCATTATATAGTACATATACAAACTGCATTAGGAAACTATTTTACCTTCATCTGTGCCGATGCATTCATATTCTTTGATAGGATTTTGTGGTATTTGTTGAAAAGTTGTGTGATTGTGTTTGTTGCAGTATTCTTGTTTGAGAAATTTTACTTTTGAACCAATATTGTCATAAATTCTAAGGAACGCAGTACTGACATATCAATTGCATGTTTATTTGCAACATTAACATATTTGGCTATATTTAAAGTTATAAGAAAACCCCTGTTGGCTCTCACATGCACTCTAGACCACCTGTCATATCCAATTTCCATTAATTATCATGAGACTCTATAGTCAATTTTGTTTGCCTCTATCATCAGATGATCAAATCGTCGTGTTGTATAAGCTTTGGCCATGGCAAAAAATATTTCTTTGATCATGGCTTAACTTTTCTTGAAAATCTTTTTAATATTATTTCACAAGTGGTAGATGCATACACAATGAGGAACTGTTGGATAAACAATAGAAGCAACCTACATTATACTTTCATGTCTATATGGTATTCTGTATATCTCTTCTCGAACCCCAAAAGTATCCTTAATTTTCTCAAAGAACCACTATCAAGATGCATCATTTTTTGAGTTAACCAGTGCATAGGCAAGAGGCAAAATATGACTTGCAATCCATGATATCAAGAAATATAGGTTTCATTCCACTCATACACATATATACATTACTAAACATATACTATACAATTCCTATGCATTTCTATACATCAAGCATAAATTCTATATACAATGTGTAATTATCATCTGTATCCTCTGTTGAAGCAATACGAATTATCCCTTTATATGCTGCTTTGAGAATTCCCCCATCTTCAATCATTATAGGTCTGCACAACTCCCATCCCTAATAGACGCACAAAGTGAAATATAATAGTTAAGGAATCGATCATTCTCTGATTTACGTAACCTTTCTATTGATCCTAGATTTGTATACGATAACATATATAAGTACATCGATAGCTTACCATATGAATCAGAAGGTTGTCCTATTATAAATTCAATTTCCTTTTCTCCTGCCCTCCATGCCTGCATATAGGTCAGCTCAATTAAGTAGTTTTTTAGAATGTCATTTATTATATCTTTAGGTGTATAAACGGTCTTTGGGTCATAAAATTTGTCCATCACCAAACATGCAATAACACTTGTATTAGCTTGACTCTATGCTATATATAATTTCAGCATGTTGCAAGAATGAACTTTATTGAATTTTCAAACTTGAAACACATTTGACTGGTGTAAGCTTGATGAGTGAAAAAACCACTTGTAATTTTCATCGATACATCAAAAGTAATACTTGCTAAAACAACACAAACTGATAAATAAGAATCTACACTCACTATAAAAATTATATGGAAAAGTTATATTATTATACAAATTTATACCTGTCCGCACTTGATGTTTCGACTCTAGCTCAAAACTGGTTGCGAGGAAAATAGTTCTTTATCATTTTGACAATGGTCATCTTGTCCTTATGAATCTGGGTTTTCTTTATTTTCAAGTGAAAACAATTATCAATAATATCATTTAAATTCTCTTTCATTACTTCACCATACTCTATGGTTCTATCCTCAATCATTTGGATTATATCTGAATTGTATACCTCATGTGTATGGTCTGAGCTATTATTTATAATTTTTTTCTTTTATTGTGACAGAGAGTGGATAAGCAGTAATTTTGGAGTTTTTCCTTTTCAATTCAATATAAACACGAACACTCATGTTATTGTGTATCAATATAGTTGTAAAGTGATCACTTAGAACATATTTGATTTTCATAAAATTTACACCAGTATCAATCCCAATTTGTGTAGAAACAATATCAACTACTTCTTCAAAATCACAATCTAAACTAATAACAACAACATCAACGTTGTAATTGACATAACTATTGTCAGTCTCGTACTTACCTTTGTGTTGAATAATAAAGGTGTAATTATCCATGAAAATTGATGAATCTAACAAAAATGGATGGCTTACCAAAAAAATTGATAGATTACCACCGAAATTGATGAATTAAATTCGACATTGATCTATCGGCTGCAAAATCGATGAAGAATCAATTGGAAATTGATGAAGAAAAAACTCTGAAATTAAAGAAACAATGGCAAAGCTAAAGCTTGGATCTGAGAATGAACCCTAAAGCTATCGATTTGAGAAGAGATCGTATCGGAGAGAATTTTTCTCCATCACATTTTTTCATTTTTGAACATGAGTAAACCATTAAGCGCATTTATTGTTGGTTGTTTGTGGCTATTTTTCTGTAAGTAAAACATGGGCTATTTTTGTTGTAAATTTATTAATTTTTTGTATATAAATAAAAATTTTCCTATAAATTTTTCATGAATTTATAATTACAAATCCTTCATTATAAGCTTTAAATAAAATTAAAATCTACACAATAATGTCTTGACTCTGTTGAGTTTTATATCTTTATTATAATTTTTAGATTAGCATTCTCTAATTTTTTAAAAATAATTTTCCCTACTTCTCTATTTTTATTGCACAAGTATAAATATCACAATTAACCATTTATTCATATTCTTTAATGTAAAATTTAATAATTTTTATTTTCATTACTCCCATATATTATTTTAATCATAATCCTAAAAATAATTAATAATCATATTCATGATATTTGGTATTTCAGATTATAGTCCTATAAATAAAGACATTGTAGGACTTTGTGTAACGACCAGCATGATCGTTTTGTACTTTGAGCTCATTGTTCTAGTTTGACATTTTCTGTAGCTTCATTATGTTGTTTATGACTTGCGGAAATGGGTGGAATGATTCCTGATTCTGAGAAGATTTTCAGTTTTGAAAGTTTAGAATTTGAAAAGTTTGACCAAAGTCAATATTTGAGACTATTGAGTTCCGTTTGATTTTTGAGTTCCAATAGGTTCTGAGGTGATTTACGACTTGGTCGAATGTTTTGAATGGATCTCAAGGATTCAAGAGTGATTTGGATTATTGATTGAGTTTCTAGTTCATTTGAAGAACTTGGGTAGACCACAGTCAACATTTAGTTAATACGACCTCATACCAATGATTTGATAATTCCAAGAGATTCGTAATATATTTTATGATTTAGTTACATATTTGGTGACTTGTTCTGAAGAATAAGGGATACCATTCTCTATCTAGAATTGACCATGTTACTTCATTGTAAGAACCCTTACCTTGATTTTTGGTTTTTGGTATATTTTGCTCATTTTGCCCCTCCTCATAGTTGTATTTTGGTGTTTGTTGTCAGCGAGAGTAGGTGGCATGGTTCTCAAGGCATTTGGCTGTGTTTTAGGTGAGTTTTTTTGTCTTAGAAGGTTTGAAGTTGGTAGGATTGACTTTAATCTATATTCGGAGATCCGAACACCATATTAGAATTCTGTCAGTTCTACTAGCTTTAGAACGTTGATTTTGAGTTAGCAGCATGGTTAGTTTGGGTTCTAAGGTCTTCAGTGTGATTTTGAGCATTTAGATGAGATGTTGTAAAGTTAAGGACTAGAGTTGACTATGGTTAACATCCTTTGATAACGACCTTCATTAGAAATTCTAACTGTTCTGTTGAGTCTAAAATGCAAAATTTGGCCTAGTAGCATAGTTAGATTATATTCACGAGATTTCAAATGCATTTCAAGGGTCCGTTGAGGGAGTTTTTGAGCTTGAGTTTCACTGTTGGTTGTTGTCACCTAGTGCAACCACTTCGGTGGACTTGGCCCATCTCTGTGGAGCCATACTAGAGGATAAGGGTCCACTTATGAGAAGTTAGGTCAGATGGAGCTTGCCCGCTTCAGCGATGCCTTGTCAGCACTGGCAAAGATGCAAAAGCAACATTTCATCACTCCAGTGGGACAAGTGTCACTTCTATGGAAGACCGCATGGCAAGTGGCTTCTGCTAGCTACTTAGGTGACGCTGCACCAACGACCAATTGCTTGCTAAATCGAAAATCGGTGTGTCTTAATAGTGATATTTCCTCTTTTCCAATTTTTTCTTTATAACTCCTTTTCTGAAGCTTGGGAACTCAATTTTAGGGGATTTCAAAGGTGTTTCTCAAGATTTCAACTTTGGTTATTTTTCTAAACCTATATTATATCCAATGATTAGTTCATGATTATCCAATGATTAGTTCATGATTTTACTTTCAAATCTTAATTTTTTAACTTGAAAATTTAAGATTTTTCTGGTAAAGTTAAAGTTTGATAAATTGGTGATTTCAAGATCTATTTCAACTTCATTTTTATGAAATTTCAGATTTGATCTCTTGGAATTATGGGTAACATGATTTTTCATAAAATTTCAGTTTTTTCCTTGTGGGTTCAGGGCTAACTTTTGATTTGACTTTTTAGACCCGAATTTGAAGTATAACAATATGTGTGTCGTTAGTTTTGAATTCTCATAGAGAATTCATATTTGACCAGATCAAGCTCATTTGGAGGCTTTTCAAAAGGGCAAAGATTTGATTTGATTCTTCTGGTTTCTTTAAGGAAAGTTGATACTTTATTTGACTTTTTTTTAAAGATTTTATGTGTTAGTTTATTGTATTAAGAGTAATGGGGATTGGGGGTCCCGTATAAGTGAGGTGAAGAGTATTTATATGGGTACTGATATTATGTGAAGGGTTTAAAGAAATTAATTGAATTATTTGAACTATTTTACCTATTTGCTAGCATCTTTGATGTGAATTGTAGTTGTAAAATGAATTGTTGAACATGCTAGTTGAAGATGACACTCCCAGTTGATAAGTTGAGCCAGTTTTGAGTTGATATCTGATTTAACTTGTGTTATGAAATGCATTGTTTGGATTGTATTATTGATATGGGATTGAAGTTGCACGTCTACACATTATGCATTGCATTTCATATTGATCGGCATGCACGCTTGGGCACTATATATATTATTATGGGATCAAAGTGTTATGCCTACACAATATATATTGGGATGGCTGCACACTACACATATTATTATGGGATCGGAGTGTATACCTGCATAGTATATGTTGAGATCGGAGTGCATACCCACATAATGCATGGACCTCACAAGTCCTCCATGGGTCTCGGCTAGCTTTACATAGCAACGGGTGTATAAACGACATATGTAACAAAATTTATTCATGCATTTCTTTTATTCTGGTGGTACAAGGTGTATTGATAATTATATGCTTATTATTAAGGATTTGAGTAACTAGTTATCTATATCAGGATTTGGGCCACTTTTGGGCCTGGACCTTTTTTTATACAAATTTTTGCTTCTAATAAATGGCCTTTGTGGATTTTAAAAAAGAGTAATAGTTATCTGATTTTTTTGATTAGTGGATCTCAATGACTTATGTTGTGATACGTATTTGACTGTGGTGATCATTGTATATCTTCTAGATTAGGGGAGCTTTCTTCACTGTATATCAGTCTTTCTCGCTACCGTTTTGAATTAGGGTCAGTCAAGGATGCTACTAAGTACACGTGCTTTATACTCACACTTGTTATTTTCTACATATTACGTCCAGTTACTGAGCCAGTGATCTCCGAATATTGATCATATAGTTGTAGGGTGACTACTTCATGGAAATCCCGAGGTATTAGCGAACGTTGACCCCGGTTGCCCTGGATTTCCTCTATATTTTAGTCTTATGCTTTTTCCCACATTTTAGATAGCTTTGGACTATTCCTTATATTAATTTTATCAAATACTTATATCTGTGACCACCAGACATGGGCTTGATGTTGGATTTCGTATCTTCCTTATTAGACTGCTTTTGAGTTTATATTTATTATTTTATTTGAGAAAGTTGAGATGGGTTTAGGCTTACCTATCGTGGAGGGTGTGATAGGTGCCATCACGATCTCAGTTTTGGGTCGTGACAAATTGGTATCAAAGCCCCAGGTTTATTAGTCTCACAAGTACAAGCTGAAGATCTAGTAGAGTCTCGTAGAGATGGCCGTTATCTATCTTTGAGAGACTATGAGACTTTAATAAAATTCCTTTCTTCTTTCTTACTATGCGAATTAGTCCTTTGTTTGGTTACTAATATTTTTGTCTTATTCTTTCACAGATGGTGAGGACTCGGGCATTCTTGGATAAAGGTCAGAATCTCATTCTAGCCTAGTGTTGATTGCTTGTGTTGGGACACACAGACATGGTAGAAGACGTGGTAAAGGTCGAGGCAGAGGCTGCGGTAGGGGTAGAGCTCAGGAGGCCACTCAGATTTCTGTTAGGACGGAGTCCCCTGAGGTTGAGTATGAGGCAAATAATGTTAAGATTCCAACTGATGAGGTAGGCCCGATCAGTCTCTATTGGGTTTTATTGCTGCACCAGTACTTCAGGATACTTTGATTTAGGTTTTAGGTGTTTTGGAGAGTTTGGCCTATGGTGATGGTTTGACCGATACTCCACAAGGTTCTTAGATTAGAGTGGGGTTCCAAACTCGAGATCAGTAGCCTATTTAAGTCTATCAGGGTCCGGTGGTTCAGCCAACCCCTAGATATGATGGCATGCCTTTGCCACGAGTAGGAGCTATAGGTAGGGTTATGGCTGCTATGTAAGATGAGAAGTAGTAAAGGTTTGAGAGGTTTAAAAAAATAGACCCTAGTTTCAAGGTGGCTAGAGCGAGGATGCATAAGAGTTTCTGGTTAGTTACCATAAGAGATTCCAGAGCGTGGGGGTTTATTACACAGTTTTATAGATGCATGGCCTCGCCAAGCAGTTATGGCGCTCATATGTTGACTCGACACCACCAGGTTATCCTCCGATGACTTGGACTTTGTTTGCACAGGCTTTTCTCAAAAAATTCTTTCTTCGTAGCTTGAAAGAGAAGCATAGACACCAGTTTGAGCACTTGACACAGGATGGTATCTCAATGACTAAGTATGAGACTTGATTTTATGCATTATTTCATCATGCCTTGGTGATTCTACCGGATGAAACCCAGAGGACCAGAGATTTATGAGAGGTTTGACCCTCAGGATCAGAGAGGTTGTATTTTTTACAACCTATTATAGGGCTAATTTTCAGAGGGTAGTGGAGGAATCTAGGGAGTTTGATTTCATGCATCATAAATAGTATGGGGATATAGGGAAAAGATCTCCCGCACTTCAGGGTTGGTTCAGTGGTACCTTATCTGGAGGTAGGGGCTCTTTCAGACGAGACTTTAGCCCCAAACATGGTAGGCCAGTTCATGCGATGATGTAGGCATACGAGGGTTGACATTTCAGACGAGGTTCTTATGGTCCAGGAAAATCTTCTCAGGGTTCACATCAGAGGTTTTCGGGCATTGGTTGCCATTCCAGGTGTTCAGAGTATTTTCAATAGTTGATGGCTCCCAGCTATTGTTTTGAGTGTGGTAGTATGGATCATATTTGGAGGGATTATCCATTTTTCAGATAGGTACCCACAACAGGGCAATCAGTCTCCAGTTAAAGCAACACTGCAGCCATCTAAGGGTCGGGGTGGTCCTTAGAGAGGTAGAGGTGCACCACTAGTTGGTCGAAGAGGTGGTTGAGTAGTGGTGCAGGCAGGAGGTGATAAGGCCCAGTGTTATGGATTTTTGGGTATGCTTGAGGCAGAGTCTTCTGCCGTTGTTATCACAGGTATCGTCTAAGTATGTCATTGACCTACTTAAGTGTTATTTGATCATGGCTCTACTTTCTTCTATGTGTGAGTGTCTTGACTTCAACGCCTATTTTAACCTTACCTGTTGATAACCCAAATCTTGAGTTTCCATATGATAATTTCTCGTAGTGTCATCTTGACCATTTAGTTTTCTTTTTCTAGGATTTTGATGCTTAGAACCCAATGGTCTATAGCGTGCTCTGGACTAATTAGCTATGACACTAGTAGATGGTACTACAGGTACCTCATTTCGAATTGGGACATTCTCTACAGTAATATGTGATTAAGTAATCCTTTTCAAATCTGTAAATGCGTCTGGCATTTGATTTGTAATTTTCTATAGATGAATAATCTTTTGTACTTCTTGCTCACAAACATAAGCACGTCGATTATGGTCCAGGAAAATCTTCTCAGGGTTCACATCAGAGGTTTTCGGGCATTGGTTGCCATTCCAGGTGTTCAGAGTATTTTCAATAGTTGATGGCTCCCAGCTATTGTTTTGAGTGTGGTAGTATGGATCATATTTGGAGGGATTATCCATTTTTCAGACAGGTACCCACAACAGGGTAATCAGTCTCCAGTTAAAGCAGCACTGCAGCCATATAAGGGTCGGGGTGGACCTTAGATAGGTAGAGGTGCACCACTAGTTGGTCGAAGAGGTGGTTGAGTAGTGGTGCAGGCAGGAGGTGATAAGGCCCAGTGTTATGGATTTTTGGGTATGCTTGAGGCAGAGTCTTCTGACGTTGTTATCACAGGTATCGTCTAAAGTATGTCATTGACCTACTTAAGTGTTATTTGATCATGGCTCTACTTTCTTCTATGTGTGAGTGTCTTGACTTCAACGCCTATTTTAACCTTACCTGTTGATAACCCAAATCTTGAGTTTCCATATGATAATTTCTCGTAGTGTCATCTTGACCATTTAGTTTTCTTTTTCTAGGATTTTGATGCTTAGAACCCAATGGTCTATCAAGCTTCAGGCGTGTTCTGGACTAATTAGCTATGACACTAGTAGATGGTACTACAGGTACCTCATTTCGAATTGGGACATTCTCTACAGTAATATGTGATTAAGTAATCCTTTTCAAATCTGTAAATGCGTCTGGCATTTGATTTGTAATTTTCTATAGATGAATAATCTTTTGTACTTCTTGCTCACAAACATAAGCACGTCGATCAAGATGAGACAGTGATGGATTTTTCCACAAAATTTTTCTTTTGTTTTCACTATTTTCTCCCCCTGATTTTAGAAAAAGTGTGTCATCTATTTTATACCATATAATAATTATAAACAAATTTCTCAGAGACTTGTATATACTTCAGGCATTTTGAATCCTTCGGGGATTTTCATATAGTTTTTGTCAAGTGACAATATTCAACAATAAATGAGTGACATCTTTTAGTTTTTGGACTGCAAATCAAATAAGCCTCTTTCTTACCAAGATGCATCCTTTCATGTCACGTGATAAATATTTCTACATCAGCATGCTTAAATCAACGTAGAGTTCAAATGCTCATAATTTTTTACAATATTGTGACATATTATATCATAGATATCATCGATGATATATCATTTGTATTGGTTTCGCAATAAGACATAACTAATTGAGATCTTACCACTTTCATTATTTTTCTTTGGTACCTAAACCTCTCATGGGGTTTCATGAAGTGTTATGTCGTAGGCTCTTCAAGAGAACATATTGCCTCTTATTATGATTATTTGCTCATTTTTCTTTTTCAAAGATTATTGCATTTGGAACCGATTGGTCTACCATACTTCATGCATGTTGTAGACTTTGTCCTTCACGAATATTCAATAGGGACACTTGTAACTAAAATATGAGATTAAATTTGGGTCAGCAAATGCTTTCGGCATTTGACTTGAATTATCTTTTGAATGAGTATCGTACTAATGATTGTTACGATCGTTTTTGAAAAGTCAAAAACTTCATAACTTCATGGCAAAAAAATCTATTTAATTATTTGAAAAATAATTTAGAGTCGCCACTTAATTTTAGGAGAATTAAGAAACCATTTAAAAAGGTAATTTTTAAAGAAAACCTTTAATAAAAAACCAGAGTCTAGGTAAGTTTCAATTAAATTCGAAAGAAGGTGTTAGACACTTTCAAAAATCCACCAAGTGTGGTTCCCGACGGATTAAACTTATTTGGAAAATTCTTTGAGTTTGTAAAAATCTTCTAGATATAACTTGTTTGAAAAACTTATTTAAAGAATAAAATTTATTCAATACTCGTCCATTTATTTATTCCAAATTGTGAAATAAAATGTCAAAGTTTCGAAATAATTCTAACTTAACAATCTTATTCGAGTCGAGTTTTTGAGTTAAATAGTTAACCCAATTACTAAACATGGATTTAATCTACTTAATAACTATGAAGGGATATAGAAAAATTTTCCAAGTTATTCTATGAGCTTAAGTTTTTCCTAAATAGAGTGAATTAAAAATATTAAATGACCAAAATAAAATGAATAATTTAAATGTAAACTTGCTCCCCAAGGATTCATCTAGATTAATTAAATTAAATTAGAGCTAATTACAAACAAATCATCAAATATGAATTACTAAGAAATAGAACAAAGAGAAAGTTGAGATTTGGGCCTCTTTTGGCCCATTTTCAAAGTAGTCCAAGTTTGGACTTTGATCTATTTTCTTGCATGTATACTAGCTGTATACTTACTGTATATCCTGTATATCTGGCATATATACGAATGTATATCATCCATGATATATTCAATCGGACTTCCACCTATATGGTAGCTTCCCTTCCTCATTTTCCACTGCATATCATCTGTATGATACTGTATATCTATTGTATATCACTGGAAATCAGTCCCGACTGAACTTAATGAAAGGCTTGGACTCGAGATTTGGGCCTATTAAGCCCACTGGGAAATGCAGGGGACGGGGAGTTCAAATGGGCTCGTCTTGGGAGTTCAGACATAAGAAATAAAAGGCAAGGATTAGGAACAAATTCAATTCCAAGTAGATTCAAATAATAAGACAATTTAATTCAAAAGCACAATTTCTATAACTAAGGTTGGACGTATGACCATATACCATGTACTCCCTCCGTTTAAAAAAAAATGACCTACTTTCCTTTTTAGTCTGTTTAAAAAAGAATGACCCTTTCCCTTTTTGGCAATACTTTAATTCCAACTTTCCATATGGCATGTTTAAGACCACAAGATTAAAGGACATTTTAGTACATTTGACACAACTTTAATTTATGACCACATGATTCAAAAGTCTTTTTTATTTTCTTAAACTCCGTGCCCAAGTCAAACTAGGTCATTCTTTTTGAAACGGAGGGAGTAATAGTTTATTGTTAAAGGCATCATATTAAATGTGAAGCAGAATATGAGAGGAAATTTAAACCAAAGCATTCTCATAAAATGATAATCTAAGACACGTAAATGCCGGTAAGGAAAAATAAGGAAAACTAATTTAACATGAACTTATCCTGACATGTTTGAATCAAAATATGATAAAGAAAGGACCAAACTGAACATCAACTATACCAGAGTTACATCAAAACAGATTCATTCTTTTTTGACTTCAAATGCTATTGAAATTAAACCATAGTACACTCATTCAAGTTGGCATACAAGGGAGTGAAAAGTGAGAAGGATTAGGGACAAATATAACCAGAACATCTCAAGATGAAAAATAATAATAATAAGATAGTGATGCTCATGCTAATAAGTTCTTGAAACACATGCTATGATTTTTAAGTTGCCAAGCTCTTTAAACAAGAAAAATCCAACAAGAAGATCTAAAATATATTTAAAGAAGGACAGGGAAGGGGTTGGTCTGTTGTACCGTGACAGCGAAACGAGTATTTTAGAAGAGCTCAAACAAATGGGATTGAAAGACGAGGATTAGTTAACTGAAACTTGATCATAAACACAATTAAACCACAAGTCAGACTTCGATTTTAACTTGTATAACTAGGTATTTCATCAAGAACCAAGAGTTGAACTCTAGTAGAAGACGTTACAACTTGATATACAACAATTTTGGAGAAACAAAATGTGTAATCCCAAAATACGGTGGTCAAAACATGAAAACAAAAACTTTAAGATCATACATAAACTTGATGCATATGACTTAGCTAGAGCATAAGTTATATTGAAAGCACTAACTGAAGATTTACTATAAACACATTACGAGCAACAACCAATATGATTCTTAAAGGCGATAGTTAACAATCCCGTATGCTATGAGGACGAAACAACAATCAATTTGTTCCAACTTGGAACCAAACAGAATCGATGAGTCAAACAAGTTCAAATATAATTCCGAAAATATAGGACAAGCAAATCTAAACATCAAAATTGGGAGGGCATTTTTGAAACTAATTCCAATCCATAAGCTAAAACAAGAACTCATGCTTCATTTGCTTTAAAAAATATTTACTCCAAAAAGAAAAACACTTGAACACCACATGATCATCATCTCTTTAAAGTAAGTAGACAAAAAAAGAACTACTAAATAGCCGATTTCATAACCATAGGATTTCCTATTTATGTTTAGGAAAAATAGAAACGACAAGCAGAATTTTAGACTTGAACAAAAGGGAATTACTAGCTAAACAAACAACAAATTCTGACCATTCAAGCACTAAATTTTTTTAAAAAAACAACACGTTAAAGGGGATGAGTTTAACTTTTTTCGGGCAGCAAACGGGACTATGAACTTTCGTCGAAATTCTTTCCACCACCGAAAAAACCAACTTATTTCTTAGCCGGAATCCAAACCACAAACCAGTTTTATATGCATTCTAGCCTAGAATCTTTGAATTCAGCGAAATCCATCCTCAATTGGGGTTCTCAGCTAATTCCTTCCTCTAACCTCTAGACTTAATGTAGAAATAGTAAGGTATTTATAGGAATGAAATTGAGAGCTGTGAGAATGGATTTTTGATATGAGAATTGGGATTTTCAGGGGTAAATTTGGGAATTTCACTTGAGGAAGATCCAAACCCTTCCTGAGGATAAACGATGAGTTGGAATCGTACGAGAATGGTACAAATTTGAGACTAAAAATTTGAATTGAGAAACAGATAGAATTTGAGAATCGTCACGTCGCAGGTTCTAGAAGCTACAAGGTACAATCCTCGTGCTGGGCATGCAAGGATTGTACTAGGACGAAGGGATAAGGGAGAGATTGAAGGAAAATCGATTTGGGTTCTAGGGTTTTTGGGAGAAAAGGTTGGGTTGAGCTATTGTTGTTTTGTACGTTGTTGTTGTTGATGGGTTAAGGAAGAAAGGGAATTATAAGGGGATGGGCCGGTTCGGGTTGTTGATGTGTGGGCTGGGTCGGGTAGTGTTTTAAATAGGTTAGAAATTAGGTTGTTTGAGTAGGAATAGGCTATATAATAAATAGCCAAATTGGTAAAAGAATAAGTCAATTGTATTAAGAATCTAGCCAAATTAAGAATCAATGGACCAATTGCATTGCAATTGTAACCAATTGACTTCAATTAAGGCCTAATCTCGATAAATTGAGTCAAAACTTAGATGAATTAATGTCTAATTTAATTCCGAGCTTATTTATTTAATGAGATCAAATAAATATCTTCCCAAATAAGTTATTTTCAAGAAAGTAACTGAAAAAATAATTTTAGAAAAATTCTTGGCGAGTAAAACAAATATTTGAATTCATTTAAAAGCAAAGAAAATCAAGGATTAAATTAAATAGTAGAGGGTAAAAATTAGGTGTCAACAATGATAATTCACAATATATTTCTCAGCTGCTTGTTATCTCCCCCTTATGTTAGAAAAATTAACATCTATCATCTATCTTCTTTGAGAAATCCATCTTTGTGCATCATGGTATATCCATTAATCATATACCGCACATCAAAAGTTACTAGATGGGAACTATTTGGTTTAGACCTTGAATCAATTTATAGGGAAAAATTAATCATAATTTATTGGACTGGTGTATACAAGTCTATGCAATATATCATATTTCATACTAACCAACACACGGAGATTTGTTCTCATAAGCATTGATTTAGCTATTTATTGGAGGCATTTAACGCCAAACCAGCTTGAATATAATCAATATTATTAGGATCAATTATCTTGATTACATAATCTAGAAGTTGTGCTCTCAACTCAATTATTTTGCACAAGCAACTTTGCGAATGTCAAACTGCAGGTTGACAATAAACGCACATGTGATCATTTTATTGATGCATCTATTTAACATATCACATGACGGGTGAGCGGGCCCATATTTATCTTTTATACTTTCCAGAATTTAGGGAATCCAATCCCAATATTTATTGGTCCAACCAACTTATCATGAGAACAAGCAACATAAACAATTCTTAAAGAATCTTCTAGTTCTTCAATATATGTCCAATACTCAATATGCACATCTTCGGGATGTTACAATCATTCATGCCAATTTATGAACTTATTTATACTAGTAAACTCCAAGTTTACCATGACATGTGCCTTTTCTTTAGTAAATTTCAGATTTCCTATTGCATGAGTTTCAGATTTACTACTTTAGAAGTAAATTTCAAAATATTTTTTCTCAATTATTCTATTCTTCAGGAGATGGATCGTGATATCTTCACAACCAAGAACACATTCGTATTTATAGTTTTTACTAAATACTTATCACATTCACCCCTGGGAATGGATCCGTAATCGCGATATTTACCAAAAAGTTTTCATTCTTCGGTAATGAAACAAAGTCACCATAACATGCCTTAAGCATATATCAAATTAGATCGTACCGCAACTGCGCGCCTAATGATTTTTCATACCATACCATTGATGGCAAAAATTACCTTCACCTTTTGAAGGGTCATATTGAGAACTCATAATATTCTTTCTTGTATAATTACCCCAATGATGACTATTTCAATTTTGTGCCTTTTTCATATTCATGTGCATTCAACCACTTGCCGTCTTTCAAACATCATATTGTGCACTGCTACCACATTTACTTCGGGGAATGAAACATATGCAATGGGATAGGTTTAAGGACTTTCATCAAAAACACATTATTTTGCCTTAGTCATCATTATATCATGAATATGGTGCATTGAGACTTGAACCCAATGTCTTACCCATATAAAGACATCTTAGGCCATAAATCAATGGGACTTGAACCCAACATCTTATCATCACGGTACACCGAACTCAAGGTCTTAGCCTTTTGGTGCGATGAAACTTGAATCAACCGTCTTACCCTCAATCAATAATATAATAGGCCAATATATATAGTCAAAGACCAATAATCTAACAGTGAAATATAATCTAAGTTGTCTTAAAAATATAATTTCTTAAAACAAAAGGAAAAATTGACGATGCAATCTGCATGGACACTTGGGACAATTTGAATAATTGACCTAATACCTTATGCAACTTATATAATTGGAATATAAGAAATGGGAAAACAACATATACTTTAGCTACCTGCATAGACCACCAAATATACTTTACCTTTATTCCTTGAGTTAAGAGATTCTCAAATTTAACCAAATTATGGTTTAAGCTGCCGTGAAGCAGAAGACCTGTCCTCTAACTCAGTTTATTAATCTCGTATTGATAACATGTTATGAACTAATAAAGAAAAGACAAGAATAATAAGGGAGAGAAGAGAGAGTAATTCTTTTTTCTCTTGAGGTGTTGTATTATTGAGTTATCAATTACAAGAAAACTCTTTATTTATAGGGGAAGTTGATTGGTCCCAAAGTTAGAGTTACTAATTTTTTTTCTAATAAACATACAAGTAGACATTCACTATAATACAAATATATTTATAACAAAACTAAAATTAAATTTGAAATTGTATAGTGAGATATAGTCGGTAGCTGCACCGATAAGAACAAAAAAATGGCTCTTTTTTTTTTGTTAATGGTATTTACAGTTTACCCAAAAAAAATTGTATAAATTTCATTTAGAAAAGACATAAAATCAGCCCTAAACTTGTCAGTCAAACTTACTTTAACTTTACAGGCATTAAAATACCCCCTAAACAACTTTAAAGTGAAATAAATATCCCCCTACAGGGTGACATGATAGAGAGAGGGTACTCACATTCCTAAAAGCGCGTGAAAAGAGAAGAAAAAATCCGAGTTGACAAAAATCATGCACATGACATTTTTTTATTGATCAACATATAACTAAATTCTTGATATTTTCTTTTTGATATATTGACTTTCTTTTAATTAAATGAATTTACTTTTGAGGCAAATACTTCCACTTTTCTTTTAACTTTTTTATATTTTGTTTCTTCCCCAATCCACTTCTTCTCCATTGCAGCTAGGGGTGTTCACGGTTTGGATAAAAATCGATCCAAACCGAAAAATCAAACCAAACCGATTAAATAAACTAATTTTTATTTGGTTTGGTTTGGTTTGATTTTACATTATAAAAAAACGATAATATTTGATTTGTTTAAAAGAACTGAAGAAATAACCAAATCGAACGGATAAATTATATATATATATATATTTTATAATTATGTAATTATAATATATTGCTTTTTATGAATAATTTTAAATATATTATCTATGTTTTCATCGGCGAACCGCAACAGACCGCTTTCTACCCGTAAAAGTTTTGGGTCGGGCTGGACAGACGATATCTGGCAGCTTTCAGAAAACCAGATCAAAACTCCGGCGAAACTCCGGCGGCCATTTTCTGCACTAAGCCTGAATCCAATAAAGCAAACAAGAAAGAGTTGGTCAGCATTTCCCGGTGACTTTTAACCTTTAATCCTTTTTTTTTCCTATTTCCCTATTTTTCTTGTTGCCCCTCCCACTTCCTTTACTCAGGTCTGTCCTGCCTTCCTTTAGTAGCTATGTATTGATTGTTGTTTATTTTATTTTTACATTTCCATTGTTCTGCCTCCTGTTTTTATTGGTAGCTTGTGTTCCGGTTTATTATCCTCCTAGTTGCTATAGGTTTGGTTGGTTACCTTGGGGGTGTGGGATCTAGTGTGCGTGCCTTCCTTGTCTTTCTGAGTAGTGGCTTTGGTGGACGATAGTAGACTAGGGTCATGTCTTATGCTGGGGTCGAGGTTGGAGTCGGGGGTAGGATCCGTTCTGGGTGTGGGGGCGAGGGGGAGGGCGGCGGGGCCAGGGTCTGGGGTGGGGTCGAGGAGTAGTAGGGGTAAGTGGGATGCGAGTGCCTTTAGATTGAGAGTAGGGTCTTGGAACTTAGGGACCGTCCAAGTTAAGTCTACAGAGCTCGTGAAGATTCTTATAAAGAGGAGGATTAATATTGCTTGTGTCCAGGAGACCAAGTGGGTAGGCTCTAAGGTAAGGGATGTGGATGGGTATAAGTTATGGTACTCAGGAAGCGAGAGGCATAGGAATGGGGTTGGTATCCTAGTAGATGAGGAGATTAGGGGGCAAGTGGTGGAGGTTAGGAGGGTCAATGATAGGTTGATGACAATTAAGTTGGACATTGGAGGGTCGACGCTAAACATTTTTAGTGCCTACGCGCCGCAGGTTGGTTTGGGTGAGGAAGAGAATAGGAGTTTTTGGGAGGTTTTGGATGAAGTGGTGAGAGGCGTGCCTAGATCAGAGAAGATTTTCATTGGAGGGGACTTCAATGGGCACATCGGGCAGTTGCCAAGAGGTTATGACGATGTGCATGGAGGTTTTAGTTTCGGGGATAGGAATGAAGGAGGGGCCTTGCTTTTGGATTTTGCTAGAGCCTCTGGGTTAGTGGTTGTGAATTCGAGCTTCCCGAAGAAGGAAGATCACCTGGTTACCTTTCGGAGTGCGGTGGCCAGGACCCAGATTGACTTTTTACTGCTCAGGAAGGGTGGTAGAGCGTTGTGTAAGGACTGTAAAGTCTTTCCTAGTGAGAATCTTTCGACTCAACATAAGCTTCTGGTGATGGACTTGGATATTAAGAAGGGCAAAAAAATGAGGAGTGGGGAGGATCAGACCATAATTAAGTGGGGTAGCTTGACTCCGGTCAGTGCTCTGGAGATGGAAGAAAATTTGGCGGCAAAGGGAGTGTGGGAGAGTAGGGGGGACATGGATAGTATGTGGGAAAGGGCTGCCAGTTGCATCAAGGAGACAGCGAGAGAGGTGTTGGGTGTCTCGAGGGGCCGATCCGGCCAGTACTGGGGGACTGGTGGTGGAATGGAGAAGTTAAGAAGAAGGTGGAGGCAAAGAGGATGGCGTATGCTAAGTTGGTTGAGAGTAAGGATGAAGAGGAAAAACAGTCGAATAGGGAGGAATATAAATTAGCTAGGAAGAAGGCTAAGTTAGTTGTTGCAGCGGCTAAAACAGCAGTGTTCGAAAGCTTATATACGGGATTAAAGGAGAAAGGTGGGGAAAAAAGGTTGTATAGGCTTGCCAAGACTAGGGAGCGCAAGGCCCGTGATCTTGATCAAGTGAAGTGCATCAAGGGGGAAGATGGTAGAGTATTAGCGGAGGACGCCCTCATTAAGAGGAGGTGGCAGTCTTATTTCCATAGGCTCTTGAATTACAAGGGGGACAACGACATTGTGTTAGGGGACTTAGAGCACTCAGAGGGATGCCGTGATTACACTTATTGTAGACGTATAAAGGTGGAGGAGGTCAAAGAGGCTATTCGTAGAATGCATAGGGGTAGGGCGACTGGGCCTGACGAGATCTCGGTGGATTTTTGGAAAAGCACTAGTGGGCCAGGCTTAGGGTGGCTGACCCAGTTATTTAACAAAATTTTCAGGACAGCAAAGATGCTGGAAGCTTGGATATGGAGTACGATGATCCCGCTATACAAGAACAAGGGTGACATCTAGAGTTGCAACAACTATAGGGGTATTAAGTTGTTGTGTCACACTATAAAGGTTTGGGAGAGGGTGGTTGAGCTGAGGTTGAGGAAGATAGAATCTATTTCTGAGAACCAGTTTGGATTTATGCCAGGTCGGTCGACAACAAAAGCAATTCACCTCGTGAGAAGATTAGTGGAGCAGTATAGGGAGAGGAAGAGGGACTTACACATGGTATTCATAGATCTAGAGAAGGCGTACGACAAAGTCTCTAGGGAGGTTCTTTGGAGGTGCTTGGAGGCTAGAGGTTTCCCCGTGGCATACATCAGAGTGATTAGAGACATGTACGATGGAGCGAAGACTCGGGTGAGGTCGGTGGGAGGGGATTCAGAGCACTTTTCGATTTTGACAGGGTTGCATCAAGGATCAACTCTTAGTTCTTTTTTATTCGCCTTGGTGATGGAAGTTTTGACGCGACATATTCAAGGAGAGGTGCCTTGGTGTATGTTATTCGCGGATGATGTAGTTCTGATTGATAAGACTCGGGGAGGTGTTAATGATAAATTAGAGGTTTGGATAAAAACCCTGGAGTCTAAAGGGTTCAGGTTGAGCATGTAACACCCCGTACTTTATAACCTCACTTGATACCTTGGGATCATAACTACATAGGTGTTGAGATGCCATGCATATGTGTTTTATAGTGTTATTTGTGAAACATTTGATATCGGACTTAACATGTGCGACGAGATCTTCGTAGGAGGTGTGTTGTGATTTCGTGGAGAATTTGGCTAAGAACTCGCAAACATTTTAACCTCATTTGGTGACTTTAAGTCATGTTTACTTGATGGTTAAGATCACTAAGTAAGTATTTTGTAGTGTTTGGATAAAGGATTGGACAATACGTAAACATTGGATAAGTGGCCGGAAATTTCAGCAAAAGGCTGAAACTTGCGCCACTACCCTGTTTCAGGGGTGTGGCGCAAGCCACCTGCAGGCTGGAGATTCAGAGAGGGCAGCATTCTTGCGCCACTACCTTGTTTCAGGGGTGTGGCGCAAGGCACAATAATTATGCCCTTCCGGAGTTGTTTCGTAACGCAATTCTACGACGATTTCTCGATGGTTTCTTTTGGTTCTTTGGAGTTAATTGAGCATTGTTAAAGCTACAAACACTTCAATATACTCCTACATGATCAAATCATGAAATGTGAATAGTGATCCAAAATGTTCAATGAAGCCAAGGGCGACTAGAATTCCAATTTGTGCGATCGAAAGGACGAATGAGAAATGTTTAAAAGAATATTGTCGTGACATTATAGAATTACGTAAACATGATATATATGGTGATTAATACATGAACATTTGATGGGTCACATGGATATGTATAATTGGGCCCAAAATTAGGCCCAAAATGAAATAAAAGACTTGGCCCAAATGGGTCATTTGACCCATTCTTGCCATGACCACTCCATTATTGTTCCCAAATGGCTAAGGATGACTTGAGCACTATATAAGGGACCCAAAAATCAGATTTATTGAGGCAAAACACACATGCTTTTTCATTCTTTTTCTAGAAAAATCTCAAGAACACCTCTTGGACTCCCAAAACCCCTAAGGCATTTTTGGACAAGATCATCCTATTCCAAGCTTTGGTAAGTGTTTATTTTCATGGATTAACATATTATATGCATGGGAGAGTATGTATATTATGCTAGTTGTGTTGGCAAGGTGATGAATAGTGTATTTTGCCTTTGGTGAAAGATGTGTCATCTTGGTAATTTGAACTTGAATTAGGCCTTGTGCCTTTGATGAAAAAGCATGGTATGGACAAAATATGAACGTGTATGGTGTTATTTTTGGCATTAAATTTGTTCTTGTCTAAAAGTGGAAATTATGGGATTTTGGCCGATATGTGCTATGAGTTGTATTAAGGTACTTTGATGGATTATTTGTGATGTGTTATGGATAAGAAAGTGTAAAGGAGAAGTATTGTGGTGGAATGTATTGATTTTCATGTATTGGTCAATGTTGGGAATATTATGGAATTTTTGGAATAATAGTATATCGATGATTTTGTCAAGGGGAAATGACATGTTTGAAGGCAAACATGTAACTCATTGACATAGTATGCATTTGTAAAGTAATTGGTGGTTAATGTGAATTTCGTTATGTATTTATGTTGTAGAGTGACACATAAAGAAGGAGAGGGATTATTGTCTACGCATCTAAGGTTGAATAGTCGTATTGCGAATCCAAGGTATGTAAGGTTACTTTGTCCGTATCTTTCTACGGCCAATAGTGTTCACATTGACATTTCACTAGTTCTATTCCGAAATGTACTAAGGTATCCCATATGCACTTATCCATGGTCATTGTCATATATTTCCTACTCATTGAACAATTGTGAATCCCATTTCTCATATTCATGGTCAATGTTCCAAAAGCTCAAATATGGTTATGTTCCAATATTTTACTAGTGCCTATACTTGTGTCTCTTGTTCATGGATTATTGTCCAATGGTTCCAATGGTATCATGGTGCTAGTAATGTATATTTCTCATTGATATTTATTCCTATGTCTCTTACTCATTGGTCAATGATTCAAAGGTTCCAACAATGTGATGTTCCAAAGTTCCAAAGTGATATTATGACTATCAAAGTATCAATCTCAAAGTAAAGATCAAAGTAATGCAAATGCGGTCAATGATCAAGTACGGGTGGCAAGTCTAGGGGCGTAAGCCTAGCTCGACTCGATCCCGAGATATGGATTTATGGGTGGCAAGTCTAGGGGCGTAAGCCTAGCTCGACTCGATCCCAAGGGTGGCAAGTCTAGGGGCATAAGCCTAGCTCGACTCGATCCCTATATGATGATATGAAAGACCCACTGATCAGTCGGGGCCCGGGTACATTGTGACATATGTGATAACAAGTGAGCATTGATTGTAAAGAAAGTGACAAAAGTAATGAAAGCAATCCACATGGTTCCCAGAATGCAATATAAGTGACTTACTCACATCGTCTATTCATTTGTATTGAGTTCATTAGTATGTTCATGTGTTACAAAGTTTCATTTGCGCCTTACCTACTCAGTACTTATTTCGTACTGACCCCTCTCGGGGGAATTTACCTTACTTGCTGCAGGCGCAGGTCCCAGTAGACTTCCTCAGTAGGTTGCTAGCTGTTGCAGATCTTTGGTGAGCTCCAGTTAATTCGGGGCTTCTCCGAGTCAGAGTGTATATATGTTTTGGTGCTGTACATGTGATATAAAGCGGGGACTTGTCCCGACTTTTAGTTCTTGTTGGTCAATGCACTTGTTAGAGGCTTTTGTAGACTGATGTGGGTGTATAAATGTAGAGGGGATATGTCGATTTTGACTTGGTGGCCTCAACGGCCAAGTTTCGCATATGTATATATATATATATCATGTTCCATAAATTCCGTTGCGGGTATTTATAGCTATTGTGTGCTTATGGGTTTCTTATGGCATGTATGGGAACAAATAGGGATAAAGCTTGGTTCTCTCGGGCCTTGTCGGCTACGAGTGCCAATCATGCCTCGTTGGGATTCGGGGCGTGACAGAGCAGGACCAAGATGGAATACTTGGAGTGCAAGTTTAGTGATTCGACACATGAGAATGAAGTGGTAGTGAAGTTGGATTCCTAGGCTATTCGAAAGGGAGATAGTTTTAAGTATCTTGGGTCTTTGATTCAGGGGAATAGAGAGATTGACGAGGATGTCACACACCGTATTGGGGTAGGGTGGATGAAATGGAGGCTCGCCTCCGGAGTTCTATGTGATAAGAAGGTGCCTCCTAAGCTTAAAGGCAAGTTTTATAGAGTGGTAGTCCGAAAGGCCATGCTGTATGGAGCGGAGTGTTGGCAAGTCAAGAACTCCCACATACAAAAGTTGAAGGTGGTGGAAATAAGGATGTTGTGGTGGATGTGTGGACTTACAAGGAGGGATAGGGTTAGAAATGAGGCTATTCGGGAGAAGGTGGGAGTGGTTTCGGTGGAAGACAAGATGCGGGAAGGGAGGTTAAGATGGTTTGGGCATGTGATGAGGAGGAGCACGGATGCCCCAATTTGGAGGTGTGAGAGGTTGGCTATGAATGGTTTCAGGAGAGGTAGAGGTAGGCCGAAGAAGTATTAGAGGGAGGTGATTAGACATGACATAGAGCAGTTACAGCTTACAGAGGACATGACCATAGATAGGAAGGTGTGGAGGACGCGAATTAGGGTAGAGGGCTAGTTCTTTGGAGTGGGGCCTAGATAGTGGATAGGGTTGCCTGGTTGTAGCTAGGCTAGTAGTTGCAGTGCTTGGCACGCACCTTGGAGTTCCTTGTTCGTGCGGTACTGGGTGTTTTCAGTTAGATCTTGTATAGTACTACTCTTTGTTTTCTGTTTTCCTTATGTGTGTGTTATGTCATCTTGATTCATGTTTTACTACGCCTTTATGTTCTGCTTTCCTGACCTGAGTCGGGGGTCTATCGAAAACAGCCTCTCTACTTCTTCGGAGGTATTGGTATGGACTGCATACACTTTACCCTCCCCAGACCCCACTTTGTGGGAATACACTAGGTATGTTGTTGTTGTATATATGTTTTCATCAACATGTATTTATAATTTAAATATCTTGTATTAGATGTACGCCATGTTATTGTTTTATGTGACAATGTCAGGATTTATTTTTTCTTTTTGAATGGATTGTTGTCTTCTTTTTTTTTCTTTCGACTGAATCGTTTCTTTTATTTTCGTGTATGGTTAATAACCGAACCAAACCGAACCCAAACAGGTAACAACCAAATCGATAAAAACCGATTAAATTTGGTTTGGTTTGGTTTTAATAATTTAAAAATTGATTATATTGGTTTAGTTTTGGTTTTGACCAATAAATGAACCAAACCGAACCGTAAACACCCCTAATTGCAGCCCATAACTACCTCCATTTTTGGGTTATGGGTTCATAAATTTAAAGATTCAAAATTCAGAAATTAGTACAACTTACATTAAATTGACTATTTAGCAAATTAATTCCTTTCTTGTTTATTTAGTGAATAGGGTAGGTCAGGCAGTCACCAAAAAAAAAAGTTCCGACCAATGATGAAAATCATAACAACGAAATTCGGCCAAATATGAAATTTTCCGATGTTAAACAAAGAATGAGTGGGAAAGGTCGACATCATTTCTATTGCAATGTTAGCCTGAGTACTGCCTCAATGACCAGATCTGCGAGAACAACACAAAACGGAGAGGGAGAGGGAGAAGGGACTAGTGGCATCATGGTTTGCGCTGGCTCACTGGAGCTAGAAGCTTCTTTTCGGAAGATAAAAGCGATACCATTGTGAAAGCTAAGAAAAATCGAAATAAAACGAACGAAAATCCAAGATATTAAAAAGGTAATCTGATGACGTTTGAGGGTTTGCTAAGGCCTAAGAGAAGGGGTTGAAAAGATTAAAATAAAAACGAATAATGGGTTTTACAAAAGAAAAAGAAAAAATTAAAATTTGATCAGTTGCTGATGTGGTGCTGATATGGATGGCGGAGAGTGTATAATACAACCATCAAAAAATTGGTTCTATACTTTTGAGTGGGTATTAGTTTCACTTTAAAGTTGTTAAAGGGATATTTAAATGTTTGTAAAGTTAAAGTGCTAAAAGTAAGTTTGGCTGACAAATTTAGGGGTGATTTTATATCTTTTCTCAATTTCATTTTTGAAACTGCTAATTATAAAGATGTGGCATCTGGCCTAACTCAACCCCAAAAGCTAGCTCATGAGGAGAGGATTACACAAGTTCATATAAGCAAACCACCAATCCATTCTCCAACCAATATGATACTCTTACCCACTCTAACACCCCCTTCACATAGGACCCAACTGGCACGTAAATCGGGAGCCCAAATGGGAATAGGCCTGACTCTGATACCATGTAAAGATATGATACCTGACCTAACTCGACCCAAAAGCTAGGTCATGAGGGGAGGATTGCCCAAGTCCATATAAGCAACCCACCAGTCCATTCCCCAACCAATGTGAGACTCTTACCCGCTCTAACTAATTGCTATATAATAAAAAAGAATTATTATTAGTTGTACATCAATAAGATAAATATTTATATAAAAGAATTTGATTAGCAACAAAAGTCTTCTTAGCAACAAAACTATTTTATGCTCTCTGGGTTTGATGATGTTAACTCTGAGACTCTATATATGAGAGCATTAATATTATGATTTAGATATAGTGTTATGTTGTATGCAACCTTAATATGCATTTTTGCAAGAGGTTGTTTCCACGGCTTGAACTCGTGTCCTCTTGGTCATATGGCAGCCCTTTTCGTATATTCTACTCTCTGCGACTTTTATTTTTAAGTATCCAATTTCGCAATATTCTCCTACTATATGCTCAGCATCTTTACTTACACACTCCACCGTGATCATAACTTACTACAAATTAGTCAAGTACCTTTTTCTAGTTAGTTATTTAATCATGAACATGGTAAATTTTTCTTGATCAATTTAGTTTTCTAAACATTGGTCTCATAACCAGATGTGTTCATTTACGGATCAAGGTGAAATTTGGCCATAGGGTCCATAGAGAAAACTTGCAAACTTCTTCAGGAAATGTTGGTCTGTGATGATGCGAAAGTGCATCTTCAAAAGTTACGACTTCTTTGGATATATTTGGAGGACGTAACATTTTGACCTTTTCATATCATAAAGCCTAATAGTTTTCAACAAATATAAAAAATATAATGTCAAAAAAATATTCTAGTTAATGAGATGAATGCAATAAACATAGTTGTGAGGCTGCAGACGATTTGCTCTCAGGTTTGATTTGGAGAGATTATGTATCGTAAATTAGTTGCTAATCGACAGAAACAGCAAGATTTTATAGGAGTACCATTTCAAGGTTCTATTCTTCTGATAAATAAAACATATTTGCGTAGAATAGTATGAAAGTAATTGACCATTTCAAGCTATATCCTTATACAAAAGCATATGGAATGGTCTCTTCCTGTGAAAACTATATCAACTCTTCGTACGTTGATTTTCTTCTACTAGTTGAATTCCTATTACTATCTGAATTGTCAAAAACAGTTATGACATGAATGGTTGGAGTGCTTTGTGGTTATTGTTTTTCCATTTATGTGCATTGGCCTTCTCAAGATCCTAATCCTTTATAAGCGCCAACACACAAGGATTGAAGCTGAGAGCCTCCTTCACTTCTGTGATCTTCGCATTCTCAACCATTGCCTTCGTTGACTACATCCTCTTTGCTGCAAATCTGCATCTCTATATTCTGTTGATGCAGAAAAAAAAGCAACTGTTCGTGCTCAAGAAAGAAACTGATAATCTTTGAGCTGAGAATTTTCATGCCTTGCTAGGACAGCTGAAGCTTTTGCAGGATTTATTTCATTGATAGCCTGCTTTATGATGTCTCTCAATCTGAAGTTTTCTTCTCTTGCTGCTTTGAGAGACTCGTTAAGCTTACTAACCTCATGTAGAGCAAGATCACGTTCTTCTTCAGCTTCTTTTATGCACGCAATGAAGCTCATCTCTTTCCCATTCCAAGCCAATAGTGACTCCTCTGCCTCTAATTTCAATCTCTCTGCTGTATTCCTGTACAGTTTTGTTTCCTTTTCCGCTTCATCCAAAAACATTTTATATCTAATGCTTTTTGATCATCTCTTTCGTATCTCCAGCCTCTTTTTTCACTTTTACTAATTCTAATTGTGTAGCACTAAGTTTCTCTTTCGCCTCAGATGCTGTGGAAGCAACTTGCTTCAACTCTTAACACTAAATCATCTAAGACCTTTCTGCTCTTTTCTTCTGCCTCACCTGATAACTTAGGCATACAAAGTTTGTCCCAGGCTAGGAAAGTTTTTATTGAAACCTCCACCTTATACTTAACTTTAAGTTAACAAAAAAAGTTGCTGAATTAATATAAAGAATAAGCTATTGAATCAAAAATATGAAGGAATAAGAAATGTTTCCAAACTTGCAAACCGAAAGAAAAATAGTGCAGCAAACATTTCATGATTACTTAAGAAATTAAAACAATTTCAAAAACACTCTAATCTGAAATCACAAAATGAGGGAAATGCAATACTCTAAAGTACAAATAGCACATGACTCCAGGTTACTACGACAACTTTACTAAACAAACCAGATAAATGAAAAGCAAGATATTAATTTGCAGCTCAGAAAGAACACCATCAGAAGAGATGCTAACTTCTATGTTTCCAGAAATGTGTTCTTGATTTTGTTAAGCCTCTTGACTACATTTTTCATGGTTATCCTTGATTCAACCATGGAGGCTATGCAAAATTCACTTTTGGAAGTGATTTGTGCTTCCTCAGAAAAAAGATTGCCATCCACAACGTCCATCATAGTCCCCGGAAATGCTTGTGTTATCCATTTCCTCAAGTCAAGATTTTCATTGCATATCTCTTCATCTGTTGGCCTTCTTTTGGTCAAAACCTCCATCAACATGATGCCGTAACTATAAACATCACCACTGATGGACACTATTCCCTCCGAGCCATATTCTTTGAAAAGAATGAAAGGAAAAAAATTTACTCAATTGAAATATAAACACCAATTATGTACAAATAGAGATTTGCTATTTTACTTCTAGAATTTGGAGAGGGTTAATTATGATAAGAGAAAATCAAAGAGAGAGGATTTTATTTACCTGGTGGGATGTAACCAAGAGTGCCCAATGTCTCGGTATGTGCAATAGACTTGCTTACGGCTAAAATTTCAGAGATACCAAAATCACCAACATGAGCCACCAAATCTTCATCCAAAAGAACATTTGCTGGCTTCAGGTCACAATGAACTATCGGAGTGTCATTACCATGATGTAGATATTCAATTGCCATAGCCGCATCAAGCATTATAATGACTCTTTGAAGAAGGTTCAAGTGGCAATCTTCTTTGTACAACCAATTCTCAAGACTTCCATTGGGCATAAATTGCAGAATAAAGGCTCTTATACAGTCACTAGAACAAGTAGTAATCACCGGAACAAGATTTCTGGGCCTAACATTTCTCATAACTTCACATTGAGTATCAAACCTCTTGCATACTTGCTCATTTTCCAAATCCAGAACCTATATGGCCACCACAGTTCCGCTAGATAATGTGCCTTTGTACACAAAGCCAGAGCTTCCCGCACCAATTAAATTTGATCCATCAAAATTATTTGTTGCACATTGAATCTCATGATAAGAAATCAACTGATAAGTCCTGATATCCGGTACCTTTTCAACATCTTTAGACTTTCTTTCTTCTGCAGTTTCATTATCCAAATTGAAACCAACAAGAATATCAGAAATGATGAAGTAACCACTGGAATAACAATTTTTAGCACAAGTTTCTTAGACATTGATTGTTTTCAGGATTAGTGATAGCACAAGAAGGAATGTCCAATATATGCATTCCACATAAACCTCTGCTCCCTAGGAAAGATTGCGGAGTGGAATTCGCAAACACACCACCACTGGGTATTTCACCTTCTAAATTATTAAATGAGACATTGATGATTTTAAGGTATGAGAGTTTTTCCAGTGACTTAGGAATAGTACCTGGCAAGGAATTTAAAGACAAATCCAAGAATTCCAAGTTTTTCAAGTTGGCAAAGGATAATGGAATTGAGCCTGAAAATGAATTGTTCGACAGGTTAAGAGAATTCATGTTTTGGAGGTTCCCCAATTGGCTTGGTATCGTGCCTGAAAAGTGGTTACCGGAAAGATCCAGATCTACAATGGCTTTCATTTCTCCAATATCTGATGGAACTTCTTCCTCTATATAATTTTGTGAAATTTTGTGACACGCTTAGATTGAGAAGACCACTCATTTTCCAAAGGCTCAAGGAAAGTTTTGATGAAAATTTATTAGAACCCAAATAAAGCTTTTGTAGCATGCTAAGATTTCCTAAACATTCTTGAATTAATCCAGAGAGCGCATTAGCTTTTAGAGATACTAGAACCAAGTTAGATAAGTGGCATACGGTCCCTGGAATATGTCCCTGCAATTTATTGTTAGTTACATACAACCCTTGAAGTTCTTTAAGCTTACCAATCTCAGGAGGAATATTTCCCATCAAGTTGTTATCTTGAAAGACTAGGGTATTAATACCACTCATGTTGCCAATACTAGTGGGAATGAAGCCACTGATGTGTGCATCTGCTATATCAAATAATTCAATTGCAGATGAAAGATTTCCAATAGATTTGGGCAGAACGCCATTGAATGGATTGGAACCCACTACGAGATATCACAACATCCTACAGTCCGCCAAAGAATAGTAGAATCACAGCTCATTCTCTCTTGGTTCATTGGTAAGCTGATTATGGTGTAGGAACAGATATTGCAGCTCACGAAGATTTCCCAAATTAGTAGGAATAGTTCCTGTGAGGAAGTTACTTTCTAACCCCAGTATCTGAAGCTTGGATGCATTTGTTATGAACAATGGAATTTCCCCTTCGAGCTGATTGTGGCCCAAGAGAAGAAACTTAAGGTTTGGAAGTTGAAGACCTGTAGTGGTGGGAATTCTCATCGAGAGGTTGTTGAAATTGAAAGAAATGAGTTCCGAAGAAGATATGTTAAAAATATCCTTCGGAATCTGACCTATAAGATTATAATTCTGTTCAAAGAGTAATTGCCTCAAATTTGATAGTTTCCCTAATTCCGGAGGAATTGGCCCCTCTATGTGGTTGTTTCGACAATGAAGAACTTGCATAGTGGAAATTTTTCCCAATGAAGTGGGAATAGTCCCTTTTATTGGATTATTACCAATATAAAACTACTCGAGTTTGGATAAACAACCAATATGTATGGGTATATCTCCACTTATATTGTTAAAAGATATGGACAAAATTTTGAGCTCTGTGAGTTGGCATATGTTAGAAGGAATGAGACCAAAAATTTTGTTCTTAGATAAACTTATAAACTTCAGATTTGACGCAATATTACCCTCATCAAGCAAGAAAGGACCAGAGAGGCTATTAAATAACAGACTTATGGCAAGAAGCGACGAGTTATTAAACAGTGTTGCAGGAATGAAGCCTGTTAATTGATTATCATGTCAAGGACAAGTCTGCGATTTGGCTCAAATAAGCCATCTCCTTCTGAATGTTGCCGTTGATTCTATTTCCAGACAAACTGAAGTTCAACAACTTTGTGGCATTTCCAACAGAAGGAGGGATTATACCTGTGAGGCTATTGTTCCTGAGATTTAAGACTGAGTTCCGGTACATACCATGGCCCTTTCCACATTTCACCACTTAGTTCGTTGAAAGCCAATGAAATGATTTGAACTCTCTGGTGTTGAAATAGGGTTGTTGGAATACTTCCTTGGAGATGATTGTTTTGAATATCATTTACTCGCAAGCGTGGCAAGTGGTCAAGTCCGTAAGGGATGCTCCCATGGAAGTTGTTGTTCTAGAGATTGAGCACGTTGAGAAAGGACAAATTGGCCAAGGATGGAAAAATTGTGCCTTGACGTTGCAAATTAGGAAGAGCCAAGGCAACAACCCTTTGCCTTTTTGGACTGCAAGTGACACCAAGCCAAGAGCAAAAACAAGTATCTTTCGTCCAATTATTGAAAAAAAAATGACTAGGACTTGTAATAAGATTTTGGAAAGCTAGTAGAGTTTCTTGATTTGTTTCATTTGAGGAAGCAAGTGTTACAGAAAAGAGTAATGTTGAATTAGGAAGAGAAGTATCAATAAGAAAATGTGCTTCTCCATGCTGTTATTATGCACTGGAACTTGATTTGTTTGATAGATTGCCAAAGTTACTGCATTATTTAATACCTTGATTGCCAAAGTTACTTCGTTAAAATGGTGTGATATTGTCTGTTTTATGCCAGGTCCACACGGGTTTTCTGAAAAGTACTCGCACCATTAAGAATACTCCTATACCTTATATATTCTATTCAGCAATTTATGTAGGACTTTATTCGCACACTTAATGTAACACCCCGTATATTTCCGAACTTATTCGACTATCTTAACATTTATGGAATTATTTAAACTTGATATAGTTGGTGAATTACCCACTAAATTTACTGGGCTGAATTAATATTATGTTTATGGACTTAATTGAGGCCCAAAATTAAGTAAAAAGACATGGGCCCAAAAAGGGAGATGATCCATTAAAAATGGACCAAGTTTACTTGGACTTTTTGACCAAATAATTGGATAAGATTGGCCATGAGAGAGGAGGTTTAGAAGGGACTATTTAAGCTGAAATTCAGCTCATTTTTCTACACAATACACTTGCAAAAATCAGATTTTTCAATCAAACATTTTTTCCTCTCTCAAACCCTAGCCACCCTAATTTTCTATAAGGATTTTAGGACAAATCTTCCACTTGCAAGCCTTGGTAAGTGTTTACCCTTATAGATAAATATATTATATGCATAATAGGTCGTGTAAATCATGTTGGTTATGTTTAAAAAGTGTTAATCAGTCCACTTTATTTGTAGCAGTTCACTTTTGCTAAATAGGTAAAAGATTTGCCTTCTATATGGTTTAAACTTGAAAGGGGACTTAAGGTCTTGAAGGAATTGAATTAGATGGATGAAATTTCAGTATATTTAAGCGTAGTGCTGTACCTAATTCGTTACTCCTTGTGTATGACTTGTGGAAATATTTATACGTAATTGTGCATGGAACGTTTGGCGTAGTGAAAGGAAAATACTTTCTTGTTATGTTAAAGTGAATTCTGAAATTGTATGGAATTTTTTTGGTATATTGTTGTGGAAGGTATATATGTGACTTGATGTAATAAATATGTGGAGTTGCATTGAGGTAAAAATGTGAAGTATGCACTTGGTGGGAAATCTTATTGGTTTGTAACGTCTATGTTGGTTTGTGGACTGTTTTGGTGGTGTTATCTTGGTAAGGCAGTAAGTTATGGTATAGGAGGGTGGAATGAAGTTATATGGAAGTAGAAAGGAAGGTGGAATGATATATCATGTGTTTGGGATGTTGTACAGTTTTTACTTCCCGTCAAGTAGCTAATTATCGCCTTGTGAACTTGTAATGTAATTGGTTTTTAATGTGAGCTCCATTATGCATTCATATTTTAGAGTAACGATTTAAGGAAAGCTGAATTATTGTAGTCACTTGTTGGAAAGATAAGGTATGTAAGGTTACTCTTTTCCGTATCCTTTGGCCGCACCTATTGTTCACATCGTTACCAAATTTGTTTCCACTCCGAAATATTTTAAAGTATCTCATTTCAGGTTTGTTAGCAATTGTTATTCACGTGTCTCTTATTTGTTGACTATTGTTCCAAATATCCAATAATGTTATGAACACCGGTGTAACAATCTCAGAAAAATTAAAGAAGTGAAGTAATGCATATTTGGTTGAGTACGGGTGGTAGCTCTGGGGGCGAAAGCCTAGCTCGAGCCGATCCCGATTGATTATTGGATGCAAGGGGTAGCTTTGGGGGTGAAAACCTAGCTAGAGACGAACCTGATTTATTGATTTATGGGTGGTAGCTCTGGGGGCATAAGCCTAGCTCGAGCCGATCCCAATGTTATTTACCACTAATTAGTTGGTCCCGGGCATTGTATGATGTATATTGATGTAAAGGTAAAAGGAAAGAAATGAATGTAATGTACATGGTTCCACATATACAGTACGGTGGTATATCAGTATTATCTATTCACTTGTATTTGATTCCATTTGAGTTCCTATATTTCATACAGTTACTTAGCTTTACATACTCAGTACATTCTTTCGTACTGACGTCCCTTGGGGGACCTGCCTTACTTGCTGCAGGCACAGGAGCTAGTAGACCTTCACAGTAGGGTACGGGTCATCTGCAGGCTATTGGTGAGCTCCAGGTTGATTCGGGGATTTCCGAGTCATTTGTATATGTTTTTGGTACCGTATAGTAGTTGTATAAGGCGGGGACTTGTCCCGACCTTAGTCATGGTTATGTATCTTTTAGAGGCTTTGTATACATTGTAAAGTTAAACGTAGAAGTGTCTTACGTTTTAGACGTTGTGGCCCCAATGACCAAGTCTCGTATCTATTTTGCACGTCTTTACATGACTTCCGTCGTCGATATATTATATCTACATGTGGTAGAATTTTTGTTCACTTAGTGGCATGTATATGAATGTACATGGTCATAGATTGGTACTCTCGGGCCTTTATGACTACGGGTGCCTGTCCGCCCCAATGGTATTTGAGGTGTGACAAAAGTGGTATCAGAGCGGGTTGTCCTAGGGTGCCTACAAAGCCGTGTCTGAGTAGAGTCTCGCTTATGGATGTGTTGTGCACAATATCTATACGTATGAGGCTATGGGACATTTAGGAGTTGTCTCTTTTCTTCATTTTCTAGATCGTGCAATAGAGCCAAAGTTGTAGGTGGAGTCATATTTAACCACTGAATTTGTTTTATGTTTTCTTGTTTCCTCAATATAGCAAAATGCCGTTTACAAGGAGAACCATGCGTAAAAGTAAGAATCTAGATAGGATTGCTGGAGAAGGAACCATTAAATCACCACCTAAACAAGCTAATCAAGGTGAAGCTGAAAATTAGTTTGCATCGCGGGCTTCTTCTACTCTTCCACCTCCCGGAGAGCCAAGAAGGAGGGGAGTACCCCCAGAACCACCTGTTTATGCTACTGAGCAGGATTTAAGGAATGCGGTACAAATGTTGACTCATATAGTTGCTGCACAAAATCAAGGACAAGCTGGTCCAACTACAAGTAATGACGGTGTGGATAGGGCAGCTAGTCGATGGACACAGGATATTCTTAAATTAGACCCTCCCATATTCACTGGGTCAGATCTTAATGAAGACCCACAAGACTTCATGGACCAAATTCAGAGGGATTTAGATGTTATGCATGTATCTGGTACAGAAACAGCTGAGCTTGCAGCATATAGATTAAAAGGAGAGGCTATATTATGGTACGAAGATTGGAAACGATCTAGGGGTATCGGTGCACTTCCAGCTAGTTGGGGAGAATTCAAAGCGGCATTCCTTGATCATTACCTTCCATATGAGATCCGATAGGCTCGTGCAGACCAGTTCTTAAATCTTCGTCAAGGTAATATGAGCGTCACAGAGTACAGTTTTTGGTTTAACTCTTTGGCCAGATACGCTCCTAATGTAATAGCTACTATGGATGATAGAGTTCATCGGTATGTGGATAGATTGGATCCATATTTTGTTAGGGATTGTACTATTGCTGCTTTGAATAGAGACATGGATATAGCCAGGATACAAGCTTTTGTACAGAAGATGGAGGATCAGAGGCAAGGGAGAAGAACGCAAGAATTTGAAAGAGGACCGTCAAAGAGGCTAAACCTATGGGACAGTTCATGGCGTCCCAAGGAGAATTTAGGCCTCGGGTTTTTAATAGACCGCCTAGACCATCATTTCCTTATTCTACAGTTGGTACTCCATCCCAATTTTGAGGGTTTAGAGGCAGTCAAGTTGGGCAAAGTAGTGGGATTCAAGGTTCACAGATAGCAGGGTATCAAGAACAAGGAAGGATGAGATCGAGGTTTTCTCATTAGTCATGTCAGCACTGCGAAAAGCTTTATTTAGATGCATGTCGGCTTAGGACAGATGTTTGTTTCTGGGGTGGTATGTCGGGGCACATAATAAGAGAGTACCCACGGAGGGGCATGGGTAGTATGGCGCGACCTACTGGATCAACCGTTGCATCATTCTCATCGAGTGTACGGCCTACTGGGCGTGGTAGAGGTGTTTGAGGAGCAGCTAATTCTAGTGGAGTCCAGAAAAGTACCTATGCTTTAGCGGATCGGCAGAATTCGAAGGCTTCTCCTGATGTGGTTACAGGTACATTATCCATCTTTTTACATAATGTATATGCATTGATTGATCCGGGCTCTACCCTATCGTATGTCACTCCATTGATTGCTTAAAAATTCGAAAGAACACCGGAATTACTAGTCAAGTCATTTGAAGTATCTACACCCGTTGGTGAGTCTATTATAGCTAAGAGAGTCTATCGTAATTGTATAGTAACTGTTTGTGAACACGATACGTTGGCTGATCTTATTGGGCTGGAAATGGTAGATTTTGATGTTATAATGGGTATGGATTGGTTGGCTTATTGTTATGCCACGGTAGATTGCCGAGCCAAGAGGGTACATTTCCATTTTCCACAAAAAGACCGTCCTTGAATGGAGGGGTAATGTTGGAGCACCGAGAGGTAAATTTATTTCTTATCTTAAGGCAAAGAAAATGATAACCAAGGGGTACATATGTCATCTAGTAAGAGTTCAAGATATCGATGTGAAGCCACTAACTCTTCAATCGATTCCGGTGATAAATGAATTCCTTGATGTATTTCCTGAAGATCTTTCAGGTTTACCTCCAGAACGGGAAGTAGAGTTTGGTATTGATGTGATTCTAGGTACTCAACCTATCTCTATTCCTCCGTATAGAATGGCCCCAACAGAGTTATGAGAATTGAAGGAGCAATTAAAAGATTTGCTGGACAAGGGATTCATAAGGCCTAGTATGTCCCTGTGGGGTGCACCAGTGTTATTTGTACGAAAGAAAGATGACATGTTGAGAATGTGTATTGATTATCGACAACTGAATAAGGTAACACTCAAGAACAAATATCCCCTCCCCAGAATTGACGATTTGTTTGATCAATTACAGGGTGCCAAATGTTTCTCAAAGATTGACTTGATATTGTGTTATCATCAAGTAAGGGTTAGAGAAAAATATATACCCAAGACAGCTTTCTTAACACAGTATGGTCATTATGAGTCTTTAGTTATGTCATTTGGGCTAACAAATGCACCAACAGTTTTTATGGATTTGATGAATAGGGTGTTCAAGCCGTTCTTAGATGTGTTCGTGACAGTGTTTATTGATGATATTCTGTTTTATTCAAGATCAAAAGAGGACCATGCTAATCACTTACGATAGGTGTTACAGATTCTTCGTGATCGTAAGTTATATGCAAAGTTCTCTAAATGTGAATTTTGGCTAAAGTCTGTAGCATTCTTGGGTCATATTGTGTCAGATGAAGGAATAAGGGTTGATACTCAAAAGATAGAAGTTGAAAAGAATTGGCTGAGACCTACAACGCCTACAGAGATTCGTAGTTTCCTTGGGGTTGCAGGTTATTATAGAAGGTTTATTGAAGGATTTTATTCTGTTGCTGCACCTTTGACAAAGCTAACACACAAGGCAACCAAGTTTCAATGGAACGATACATGTGAAAAGAGTTTCCAAAATCTAAAGAGTAAGTTGACTTCTACACCTGTATTGGTACTTTCAGAAGGTACAGAAGGGTATGTGGTGTATTGTGATGCTTCAGGAGTTGGTTTGGGATGTGTATTGATGCAACATGGTAAAGTGATAGCTTACGCCTCAAGACAATTGCAGCCAAATGAGAAAAATTATCCGACACATGATCTTGAGCTAGCAGCAGTAATATTTGCTTTAAAGATATGACGCCACTACTTGTATGGGGTTTATGTTGACATATATACCGATCATAAGAGTTTGCAATATATCTTTAAGCAGAAGGACCTAAATTTGAGGCAGCGAAGGTGGCTTGAACTATTAAAAGATTATGACATTGATATTTTATATCATCCGGGGAAAGCAAATATAGTAGCGGATGCATTAAATCGTAAGGCAATGGGGAGCATTCATGGCCAGTCCACAGAAAGCAAGGTATAGTCAAGGATCTACATCAACTAGCCAGCTTGGGGGTTCGTCTTCTTGAAACTCCAAATGAAGAAATTATGGTGCAAAATGTGGCAGAATCCTCATTAGTAGCTGAAGTGAAGGAAAAACAGTATGCGGATCCTATTTTATTACAGCTGAAGGGGAATGTACAACAAGGTTTGACAAAGGCATTTGATCTTACGCAAGAGGGAGTGCTTCAGTGCCAAAGTAGATTGTGTGTACCTGATGTAGATGAGCTAAGAAGACGGATTATGACAGAGACACATCATTCACGGTATTCTATTATCCGGGAGCCACCAAAATATATCATAATTTGAAAGAAATGTATTGGTGGGGTAACATGAAGAAGAACATTGCAGAATTCGTAGCCTAATGTCCAAATTGTCAACAAGTAAAAGTAGAGCATCAGAAGCTTGGAGGTTATATGCAATGTATGGCTCTTCCAGTTTGGAAATGGGACATGATCAACATAGGTTTCATCACAGGTTTGCCTCGTACACTTCAGAAATTTGATTCCATATGGGTAATAGTTGACAGGCTTACCAAGTCAGCACACTTCCTACTGGTCAAGACCACCTACACAGCTGAAGATTATGCACGGTTGTATATTAAAGAGATAGTTCGACTAAACGAAATTCTAATCTCTATTATATCAGACAGAGGAGCTCAATTTATTGCACACTTTTGGAATTCTTTTCAGAAGAGTTTGGGAAACCAAGTGAATTTAAGTATGGCTTTTCATCCTCAAATAGATGGACAAGCAGAACGTACTATACAAACACTGGAAGATATGCTACGACCTTGCACATTGGACTTTAAAGGTAGTTGGGCTGACCATTTATCTCTTATTGAATTTGCCTACAATAATAGCTATCATTCAAGTATCAAGAAGCCTTATGAAGCTTTATATGGAAGAAAGTGTAGATCACCAATTGGATGGTTTGAAGCGGGTGAAACTGCCTTATTTGGGCCAGATCTTGTTCATCAAGCTATGAAAAAGGTTAAGGTGATACAACAGTGGCTACAAACGGCCCAAAGTCGACACAAATCATATGCCGATGTTAGAAAAAGGGGGCTAGAATTTGCCATAGGTGATTGGGTATTCTTGAAAGTGTCACCAATGAAAGGGGTAATGAGATTTGGAAAGAAAGGAAAGCTAAGTCCGCGTTATATAGGTCCATATAAGATTATCCGAAGATTTGGTCAAGTTGCGTATGAATTAGAACTACCCCAAGAACTCTCTACGGTTCATCCAGTGTTTCATGTTTCAATACTTCGGAAGTGCATAGGAGATCCATCTCATATTGCTTCCACTGAAGATGTACAAGTTACAGAAGATCTCACCTATGAAGAAGTACCTATTGCTATTTTAGATAGACAAGTTAAGAGGTTAAGAAATAAAGAAGTAGCTTCTGTAAAAGCGCTTTGGAAAAATCAGCAAGTAGAAGAAATCACATGGGAAGCCGAGGAAATGATGAAGTCTAAGTACCCGCATTTATTTCAAACTGAAGAGAAAGTTCAAGATGAAGAATTGGAGCAATAACAAGTAAGTATATATAAGTATTATGTGTATGTGATAATATGAAGAATGAACTTAGACTTGAACTTGTTTAGATTGGATAATGTTACTAACATTCGAGGACGAATGTTCCTAAGGGGGGAAGGATGTAACACCCCGTACATTCGAACTTATTTGACTACCTTAACATTTATGGAATTATTTAAACTTGAGATAGTTGGTGAATTACCCACTAAATTTATTGGGATGAATTCAGCAATATTATGTTTATGTACTTAATTGAGGCCCAAAATTAAGTAAAAAGACATGGGCCCAAAAAGGGAGATGATCCATTAAAAATGGACCAAGTTTACTTGGACATTTTGACCAAATAATTGGATAAGATTGGCCATGAGAGAGGAGGTTTAGAAGGGACTATTTAAGCTGAAATTCAGCTCATTTTTCTACACAATACACTTGCAAAAATCAGATTTTTCAATGAAATATTTTTTCCTCTCTCAAACCCTAGCCACTCTAATTTTCTATATGGATTTTTGGAAAAATCTTCCACTTGCAAGACTTGGTAAGTGTTTACCCTTATAGATAAATATATTATATGCATAATAGGTGGTGTAAATCATGTTGGTTATGTTTAAAAAGTGTTGAGCAGTCCACTTTTGCTAAATCGGTAAAGGATTTGCCTTCTATGTGGTTTAAACTTGAAAGGGGACTTAAGGTCTTGAAGGAATTGAATTAGATGGATTAAATTTCAGTATATTTAAGTGTGTTGCTGTAACTTATTCGTTACTCCTTGTGTATGACTTGTGGAAATGTTTATATGTAATTGTGCATGGAACGTTTGGCGTAGTGAAAGGAAAATACTTTCTTGTTATGTTAAAGTGAATTCTGAAATTGTGTGGACTATTTTTGGTATATTGTTGAGGAATGTATTTATGTGACTTGATGGAATAAATATGTGGAGTTGCATTGATGTAAAAATGTGAAGTATGCACTTGGTGGGAAATCTTATCGGTTTGTAACGTCTATGTTGGTTTGTGGACTATTTTGGTGTTGTTGTCTTGGTATGGCAATAAGTTATGGTATAAGAGGGTGGAATGAATTTATATGGAAGTAGAAAGGAAGGTGGAATGATATATCATGTGTTTGGGACGTTGGACAGTTTTTACTTCCTGTCAAGTAGCTAATTATCTCCTTGTGAACTTGTAATGTAATTGGTTTTTAATGTGAGCTCCATTATGTATTCATATTGTAGAGTAACGCTTTAAGGAAGAGCTGAATTATTTTAGTCACTTTTTGGAAAGATAAGGTATGTAAGGTTACTCTTTTCCGTATCCTTTGGCCGCACCTATTGTTCACATCGTTACCAAATTTGTTTCCACTCCGAAATATTTTAAAGTATCTCATTTCAGGTTTGTTAGCAATTGTTATTCACGTGTCTCTTATTTGTTGACTATTGTTCCGAAGCTCCAATAATGTTATGACCACCGATGTAACAATCTCAGAAAAATTAAAGAAGTGAAGTAATGCATATTTGGTTGAGTAGGGGTGGTAGCTTTGGGGGCGAAAGCCTAGCTCGAGCCGATCCCAATTGATTATTGGATGTAGGGGGTAGCTCTAGGGGTGGAAACCTAGCTCGAGCCAAACCTTATTTATTGATTTATAGGTGGTAGCTCTGGGGGCATAAGCCTAGATCGAGCCGATCCCAATGTTATTTACCACTGATCAGTTGGTCCCGGGCATTGTATGATGTATATTGATGTAAAGGCAAAAGGAAAGAAATGAATGTAATGTACATGGTTCCACATATATAGTACGGTGGTATATCAGTATTATCTATTCACTTGTATTTGATTCCATTTGAGTTCCTATATTTCATACAGTTACTTAGCCTTACATACTCAATACATTCTTTCGTACTGACGTCCCTTGGGGGACCTGCCTTACTTGCTGCAGGCACAGGAGCTAGTAGACCTTCACAGTAGGGTACGGGTCATCTGTAGGTTATTGGTGAGCTTTAGGTTGATTCAGGCTTTCCGAGTCATTTGTATATATTTTTGGTGTCGTATAGTAGTTGTATAAGGCGGGGACTTGTCCCGACCTTGGTCATGGTTATGTATCTTTTAGAGGCTTTGTAGACATTGTAAAGTCAAACGTAGAAGTGTCTTACTTTTTAGATGGTGTGGCCCCAACGTCCAAGTCTCGTATCTATTTTGCATGTCTTTACATGACTTCCGTCGTCGATATATTATATCTACATGTGACAGAATTTTTGTTCACTTAGTGCCATGCATATGAATGTACACGGTCATAGGTTGGTTCTCTCGGGCCTTTACGGCTACGGGTGCCTGTCCGCCCCAATGGGATTTGAGACGTGACACTTAATAATCAGAGACGAGACACTAAAAAATGCAGGTGTGAACGTGGTAAAAATATACAGTATATGCTAAGGAACTTCTCATCGTGACAGTGGTGGAAGAATTAACAACAGGTTAAGACATGGAAGGACCAACGGTATTTCTTAAAAAAAAAACATATATTCTGTTGAAAAGACATCTCGAATATCCCATAAACTCTCAAGGCATCAAATAATGTCTTACATCGCAATGAGGTATAAATCACCTTACATTCGAGAAAATACATTACTAACAACACTTGGCTCACGGAGAAAATCAGAGAGAAGAATATAGAGAGTTATACTCACAAAATATTCATCAATAAAATCACTTTTTTTAAAAATTTATTTTGTGATTGCAGTATTTTTTTCCACAATTGAAAATTTTTGTTGCAAACACATTCTTTCACAAATCTTTTTTAAAAAAATTCTTCACAAATTTACTTTGTCTCAAAAACCTCGTGGGCTATTGTTTATATTTTAGTAATTTTTTTTTTGAAAAAATAGGGTTGACATGTTTTTGGTTCCTAGAAAAAACTTTGGTTAAGAAAATGGATGTTCATTTTTTTTTCTTAAATTAAGAAAATCAATGATGTTCTCACTTACCCTCCAGCGTGATTCTAATCCGTAATCTACTGGCTGATGGTGAAGGTGGTCAACTACTAAAGCAAAACCTTACTTGTCCATGTCCAATTAACTTGATCCTTGACTCAAGTTAGTGTAACACCCCGTACCTTCCCAACCCTACTTGATGATGTTGAATAATGTTTGCTTAGGTGTCGAGAGATATAAGTATGTATTTGGTAATGCTAATGACGAGAAAATTAAACTTTGGCCATGTACATGCGATTAGACCTTCGTAGGAGGTGTTTTGTGAGTTCGTGGGGAATTTGTGTAATACCACGTACATATTCCAACCTCATTTGGTGACTTGGAGTCATGTTTACTTGATGATTAAGATCACTAAGTAAGTATTTTGTAGTGTTTTGATAGGGTATTGGATAACATGCAAGTGTTGGAAAAAGTGGCCGAAAAATTCAGCAAAGTACCAAGACTTGTGCCACTCCCTGTTTCAGGGGGTGTGGCACAAGCCACTGATTCTGAGGGGGTGCATTTCTTGCACCACTGCCTTGCTTTGCAGCAGTGGCGCAAGGCACAAAGATTGTGCCCTTCTGGACTTGTTTCGCAACGCAATTCTACGGCGATTCTTAGATGGTTTCTTTTGGTTCTTTGGAGTTCTTTGAGCATTGTTAAAGCTTCAAACACTTCAATACACTCCTACATACTCCTACATGATCAAATCATGAAACATAAATAATTATCCAAAATGTTCAATGAAGCCATGGGCGACTAGAATTCTTATTTTTGCGATTGAGAAGACGAATGGGAATATCGTAAGAGAATATTGTCGTGACATTATGGAATAAATTACACATGAGATATATGGGGAATTATACATTAAAGTTGGTGGGCTAAGCTAACATGTGCAATTGGACCCAAAATGGAATAAAAGACAAGGCCCAAAGAGGAAATGACCCAATCTTCCAATGTTGACCAAGTAAACATTGTCTTAAATGCCAAGTGTGGCTAAGGAGGCCTTGAGTACTATATAAAGGCTCCAAAATCAGATTTTTATTCACACAAACTCTCATACCTTTTTGTATATTTATCAAACATTTCTCTATGTTTCAAACCCTAAGGTATCTATTTCCTTTGGACTCTTTGGACAAAATCATCCTATTCCAAGACTTGGTAAGTATTTATTCTCATGGATTAACATATTATATGCATGGGAGATTATGTATATCATGTTGGTTATGCTTGGACATGGTGGACATGGTACTTTGTGTTTTTATATAAGATTTGTGATCCATGAGATTCAAGCTTGAATTATGACTTGTGCCTTTGATGAAAGAGCATGGTATGGATAAAAGATGAACATGTATGGTGTGATTTTGCTATTAAACTTGTTATTTTTCTAAAAGTGTAAATTGTGGATTTTTGGCCGATATGTGCTATGAGGTGTACTAATGTAATTTGATGGATTATTTGTGATGTGGTGTGGATATGAAAGTGTAAAGGAGAAGTGTTGTGGTGAAATGTATTGAATATCATGTATTGGTCAATGTATGGAATATTGGGGGATTTTTGGAATAATGATTTCATCAATGGTTTTGTCAAGGGGAAATGGCATGTTTAAAGGCAAACACGTAACTCATTGACGTTACATGCATTTGTAATGTAGTTGGTGGTTAATGTAAATCCCATTATGTGTTTGTGTTGTAGAGTGACACATAAAGAAGGAGCGGGACTATTGTATGCACATCTAGGATTGTATATTCGTATTGAGAAGACAAGGTATGTAAGGTTACTTTGTCCGTATCTTTCTGCGGCAAATAGTATTCACATTAGCATTACACTTGTCCTATACCGAAAGGTGCTAAGGTATCCTATTTCCGATTACCAATGGTTATTATCACATGTTTCCTACTCATTGATCAATTGTGAATCACATTCCCCCTATTCATGGATAATGTTCCAAAAGTCCAATAAGGTTATGTTCCCAAGTTCCAATAGTGGTTATGCTCATGTATCTTGTTCATTGATTATTGTCCAATGGTTCCAATAGTGTTATGTTTCCACAAAGGCTATGTTTCCAATAATGTTTATTTACATGTCTCTTGCTCATTGGTTATTGTTCCTAAGCTTCCAACAATGTTATGGCTACAAAAGTATCAATCTCTCATAAGCCAAGGGTATCCTATTTTCGGGTATCAATTATGGTGCATCACATGTTCTTTGTGCATTGGTCAATTTTCATTCACATGTCTCATATGCATTGACTAATGTACCAATCTCATAACAAAAGAATTAAAGTAATGAACACTTGTTGAGTACGGGTGGCAACTCGAAGGGGCGTAAGCCTAGCTAGAGGCAATCCCGAATGGATATTGAGTACGGGTGGCAACTCAAAGGGCCGAAAGCCTAGCTAGAGGCGATCCCGAAAGTTCATTGGAAATGGGTGACAACTCAAAGGGGCGAAAGCCTAGCTAGAGGCGATCCCGATTATTATGTTATTTCCCACTGATCAGTAGGGGCCCGGGTACATTGTGACACATGTAATGATGATTAAGCATTGAAGTAAAGAAACAAAGAAAGCAATGAAAGTAATACACATGGTTTCCAAAAATGCAGAATGGTGACTTATTCATATTGATTATTCATATGCATTTGAGTTCATTGTAATATTCATGTATGGTATAGTTTCATTTGAGCCTTACATACTCAGTACTTATTCCTTACTGACCCCTCTTGGGGAATTTACCTTACTTGCTGCAGGCGCAGATACTAGTAGGCCTCCACAGTAGGTTGCCAGCTATTTGCGGTTCATTGGTGAGCTCCAGTTAGTTCAGGGCTTCTCCGAGTCACAATGGTTCATATGTTTTGATATTGTACATTATGTATAAAGCGGGGACTTGTCCCGACTTTCAGTTGGTTTTGGTCAATGCATCTGTTAGAGGCTTTTGTAGACGTATGTGGGTGGATGTGTATAAGATGATACAGGAAGTCTTGACTTGATGGCCTCAACGACCAAGTTTCTCATATGTATATACGTCATATGTTTTATGATTTCCGATTTTAGCCTTTCATGTTCCTATGTGATAGTAGTGTTTCCTATGACATGCATACGAATGAATAGGAGCAAGGCTTGGTTCTCTCGGGTCTTATCGGCTTCGGGTGCCAATCACTTCCCGATGGGAGTCGGGGTGTGACAGTTAGGTTATGCTTTCCACAAAAATTGTACAAAAGTCTGTCTACTTGCTTAGAGAAAGGGACCAGGTATTAATTTACGCCCTTCATATGGTTCATACACATATATCAGTCATTATGATCTTGTTTTCCCAACTACTATAACCTTCATTAACTATTGCATGCCATGTCTTAATCAATACTCCCTCCATCCCATTTTAGTTGGCCACCTTGCTATAAATACATGTCCCAAATTACTTGTCCACAAGAAAATGAATTAAAATTTTCTCATTTTAACCCTATACTTAATATAACTTCCAAAATCTATTCATATGCCCTAAGCTATTCCATTAATATGAGTATATTTTTCATAAATGAGCTTGATATCCATCAATATGGATAAAGGGTAAATTAGTAAAATTAGCTATCGTATTTATGATTTCTTAAGTATGTGCAAAATGAAAAGTAACCAACTAAAATGGGACGGGGGAGTAGAGAGATGAGTCTTTTCCCTTAAATAAATACAAAGGACTCTTTCTTTCTTAATGAAAGTTGACTGACTTTTCCCGTTCCAAGCCAATAGTGACTACTGTGGACCTAATTTCAATCTCCCTACTCTGGTCTCTGTTGTATTACTGTGGACCTATACAGTTACGTTTCCTTTTTTCCCTTCATCCAAAAACCTTTTGTATTTACCCTTGAAAGCTTTTGATTCTCTCTTTCAGGTTTTGCAGCCTCATTTTCACTTGTCCTAAGCACTAAGTTTTTCTTTCACCTCAGATGCTTTGGTAGCAACTTCCCTTCAACGCTAATGCTAAATCATCTAAGGCCTTTTTGCTCTTTCCTTCTTCGTCATTTGGCAATTTCATTTCATTTTTAAGCAAACTCATCTCATCATTCAAAGCCTTGGCCTTTGAAGATGCAATCTTCTCATTCTCTTTTGCCAATTCGAGTTCAGACTGGAGGTTTTCCATTTCTTTTTCTGTTGAATCGATAATATCCCCATTGTATGAATGTCTTCTCTTTCTAGAATCAATGGACTCAGTTCTGCAGTTCTCCAAATATATAAATTCAGTTTATGTTCTACAAACAAGATACAACACCAAACCATCAATCACTACCTGAGGACATCAAAAGTAACAACTGAAATTCGAGAACACGTCTTACCCTATAAATCCATGGTCAAATCCGAAAGAAAATAATGTTAGTTGATTTGGGACTTAGGACAGGATATATGGAACAACTAAAGCTTGCAAACAGAAAGTAAATTAGTGCAGTTGAACATTTTTTAATGTAATTCTGGTTTATTCAAGCATTCAAAACATAGCTACAAATAAAGTAAAACAAGTTAAAATCTGAAATCACAAAATGAGGGAAATACAACACTCTGAAGTACAACCAGTACATGACTCCTTCACGATTTTATTAAAGAAACAAGGTAAACAAAAAGCATCACATTAACTTGCAGCACAGAAAGAACACCATCGGAAGAGGGGCTAACTTCTAAGTTACCAGAAATATGTTCTTGATTTTGTTAAGCCTCTTGACTACATCTTTCATGGTTATTCTTGATTCTGGCGTTTCCTTTGTGAAGTCTAACGCCAATACTATCATGGAGGCTATGCATATTTCACTTTTAGAAATGATCTGTTCTTCCTCAGAAAAAAGATTGACATCCACAACGTCCATCATAGTCCCGGAAAATGCTTGTGTGGATCCATTTCCTAAGGTCAAGATTTTCATTGCATATCTCTTCATCTGTTGGCCTTCTTTTCTCCAAAACCTCCATCAACATGATGCCGCAACTATAAACATCACCACTATTGGACACTATTCCCTCCGAGCCATATTCTTAGAAAAAAACGAAATGAGAAAAAAAAACTCCATTGAAAGACAACAATAGTTTGTACAAATAAGGACTAGTTTTTTTACTTCTAGAATTGCAAAGGCTTAATAATGATGAGATAAAATCAAAGATAGTAGGGTTTTTATACCTAGTGCAATGTAACCAAGACTACCCAATGTCTCGGTATGTGCCATGGACTTGCTTAAGGCTAAAATCTTAGAGATGCTAAAATCACTGACATGAGCCACCATATAATCATCCAAAAGAACATTGGCTGGCTTTAGGTCACAAATAAACTATAGGAGTGTCGTTACCATGATGTAGATATTCAATTGCCATAGCCGCGTCAAGCATTACAATGACTCTTTGAAGAAGATTCAAGTGGAAATCTTCTTTGTACAACCAATTCTCAAGACTTCCATTGGGCATAAATTGCAGAATAAAGGCTCTTATATAGTCACTAGAACAAGTAGTAATCACTGGAACAAGATTTCTGTGTCTTAACATTTCTCATCACTTAGCATTTGGTATCAAACCTTTTGCATACTTGCTCATTTTCCAAATTCAGAACCTTTATGGACACCACAGTTCCACTAGATAATGTGCCTTTGTACACAGAGTCAGAGCTTCCCACACCAATCAAATTTGATCCATTAAAATTATTTGTTGCTCGTTGAATTTCGTGATAAGAAACTAATTGATGAGTTCTGATCTCGGGTACCTTTTCTATATCTTTGGACTTTCCTTTCTTCAGTCGTTTCTGTTGGGTTTTGGTGAAAGATGAATGAAAAATGATGGAACAAAGTGGGAACAAAGGGAGGTGAATAGTCACTTAAGTGAAGGAAAAAATAGTTTCTCCCTCATTGGTGGGAGAAAGAAACCTTTTGTCCTTTATATTAAGAAGTACTCATTTGTATGGATAGTGAGCCAAGAAGAAACCAAGCCTCACGACGTCGACGTCGTCGTCGTCGCTAGCTTGGCTCGGCTTCGACTTCGGATTTGGATTTGGCAAATGATCGAGAGATTATCTTTTTGGACAATTTTTTTTTAACTTAAGTGTTTAAATGATATTTTAATCCAGAAAAATTCTTCCGAAATTTTTCTCCAAATGCAATGTTCCAACGAAATGTTTTGCAACATTTGTGACTATTTGAGAAACAGTGCATCGTTTTAGAACAATGCAACCATTCCAGAAATGATGCAACATTCCAGAAACGATGCATCATTTCTAAAACCAATGCTATGTTTCAGAAACAGTACTTCAAAACAGTACAACTTTTCGAAGCAGTACATCCTTTGAAACAGTGTGTGTTTGGCTATAAATACTTGTGTTTTCCTGTCACGCCCCGAATCCCAATGAGGCGTGATTGGCACCCGAAGCCGATGAGGCTCGAGAGAACCAATCTTTGCTCATGTCTATTCCCATATGTATGTTCGTGTATGAATATCATTCTATCTCATGTAATTAAATATTAATGGCGGAAGTCATGGCAACATATGCAATATATGAAACTTGGCCGTTAGGGCCATTGCGTCACAATGAACGTATACATCTTACATTCAGCTTCCCACGTACGTCTACAAAAGCCTCTAACAGATGCTTATACAAGACCAACTAAAAGTCGGGACAAGTTCCCGCCTTTATACAACATTATCAACATCAAAACAACTGTACAACTATGACTCGGAAAGTCCCGAATCAACTGGGGCTCACCCACTGTCTGCAAATACTGTCAACCTACTGCGGAGGTCTACTAGTGCCCTGCACCTGCAACATGTAAGGTAAGTCCCCCGAGGGGGTCAGTACGAAGAATGTACTGCGTATGTAAGGCCATATGAAACTAGAACAATAGAACAATACATAAGTACTTCCAAGAAATTTAACGTACGAGAAATAATCAATGTGAATAGACCTTCAACCTGAATGTGGAACCATGTTCATTTCTTCTATTATTTCATTACTCGGTCATTCAATTGCACCACCTTCATCATTATCATAACCTTTATATTTATGCAAGGAATATAGTCTCATCTCTTTTACAACTATCTTTATTATTGTGCACTCAACTAGTCAGTACCGGGCCTCCACCTTTGGTGGGCTATAATATATGAACATAATACCGGCCATCCACCTTTGGTGGGCTATCATATATAAATATCATATCGGACATCCACCTTTAGTGGGCTATCATATATAAATATAATACCGGACATCCACCTTTAGTGGGCTAGCATATATAAATATAATACCGGACATCCACCTTTAGTGGGCTAGCATATATAAATATAATACCGGACATCCACCTTTAGTGGGCTAACATATATAAATATAATACCGGACATCCACCTTTGGTGGGCTATCATATATAAATATAATACCGGACATCCACCTTTAGTGGGCTATCATATATAAATATAATACCGGACATCCACCTTTAGTGGGCTATCATATATAAATATAATACCGGACGTCCACCTTTAGTGGGCTATCATATATAAATATAATACCGGACATCCACCTTTAGTGGGCTAGCATATATAAATATAATACCGGACGTCCACCTTTGGTGGGCTATCATATATAAATATAATATACTATTGGGATTATTCCATCTTGAACTTATACCTTTTTGATTGTAATCCATTCTCAATGAAACATATAGTAACCATACGTACATTACCTCTCTACAAATCTTGTATCCTTTCCATAGTTAGGAGAGTAACACCTTAAAGATCATGACACTAAAGCTCCTACTTATATACACATCTCACCTCACTATCTTACTTCATGGGATTGACATCTTCACTTATGAGGAATAATTCTATTCATCTTATTACTCTTATGAGATTGGTACTAAGATAATCCTCATACTATAGGAATTTGGAACATGACATAGTTGGAAAATGCTTTTTAAGCATAACTGGATTCTCTTAATCTAACTTTCTTTGAGGTAGTTCTTTTAGAAACTTCAATGTTATGGCAATTTTCCTTGAAGCTTTGGATCATTAACCAAAGAGTGAGAGACATGAGAATAATTTGGCAACATAACATTGTTAGAACCATAACACCATGGGAATCATTGGACAATAAACCATGAACAAGAGACATAAGTATAGTCACTATTGGAACATTGGAACATAACCTTATTGGACGTTTTGGAATATTACTAATGAATATGGAACATGTGTATAACTCGATTAGAACTTGAACTCCTACATGAGTGGGTCATGATTCGTCTAGGAGTAAAACACATATGAATAACAATATATCAACCTTCGTCGGAATCCTATAGAACCCCCTTGGAATAGTACACCTTTGGAATCTTCGTATATTGATCACTAAATACAATACATGTGGATATCAACTATTTACCAACTTGAGATGCAATACCTTAGAACATTTGGAACATTTGACATGTTAGCCAATGACCATGAGTCAACCAATGGGCATGAGTCAACCAATGAACATGAGTCATGTGAATAACAATTGATCAATGAATAAGGATCATATGAGTAACTCTAGCCGATTCTCGGATACGGAATACCTTAGGGTATTTCGAAATCGAATGAGTACTATGACAATGTGAACATCATATGTTGCAGACAGATACGGAAAGAGTAACCTTACATACCTTGTCTTCCCAATGTAAGTACACAATCAAATATGTGAGAGCAACAATTCCGCTCCTTCTTTACGTTTCACTCTACATTACATAATAGAACCAACATTAACCACCAACTACCTTACAAATGCATACAATAACAACAAGTCACATGTTTGGCTTTAACATGCCATTTCCCCTTGATAATACCATTTTCGACATGGTCATATCAATAATACCACAACATGCCCAACATTGACCAAAATATCATTTATGAATTTATTCTCCCAATACTCCCACAATATTCCATACATTGACCAATACATGATAGCCAAGATCATGTCACACCAAGTTCATACTTTACACTTCTCCATCACCACAACATCACAATTATGCCATCAAATTACTTCAATACATCTCACAACGACAAATCGGCCAAAATCCCATAATTTACACTTTTATGGAAATAACAAGTGTACTACCAAAAATAACACCATACATGTTCATATTTTGTCCATACCATGCTCTTTCATCAAAACAACAAGTCATAAGTCAAGTTACAATCCCATGGATAACATATCTTTTTAACAAAACCAAAAATGCCATGTCCAACACTTCCAAGCATAACCAACATGACCTACATAATTTCTCATGCTCATAATATGTTAAAGTACAATAATAATCACTTACCCAAGCTTGGAAGATGATGATCTTGCTCCAAAAGTGCCTTAGGGTTTGAAGAGCTAAAAGAGCTCTCTTGAAAATTCTAGAAAATGAGAGAAAGTGATGTGTGTGGCTAATGAATTAAATCTGATTTTTGGACACCTTTTATAACCCCTTAAAGTCATCCTTAGCTATTAATTTCCATCATTGACAAGTCAAAGCAAGAATGGGTCATTTTGACCCATTGGGCCTTTCATGTTTTGTTCATTTTTGGTCTCTAATTAGGCCCAATAACCCATATCATCTTGACCAACTAAAATCAATGTATAATTCACCATATATATCATGTTTAAATAATTCCTTATGTCACGACAATATTCTCTTACGAAATTCTCATTCGTCGTCTCGATCGCAAAAATAGAAATTCTAGTCGTCCATGACTTCATGGAACATTGTGGATCACTATTCACATTTCATGATTTGGTCATGTAGAAGTATGTAGGAGTATATTGAAGTGTTTTAAGCCTTAACAATGCTCAAAGAACTCCAAAGAACCAAAAGAAACCATCTAAGAATCGTCGTAGAATTGCGTCGCAAAACGAACTCGGGAAGGCAAAATGTTTGTTCCTTGCGCCACTGCTGCGAAACAAGCCAGTGGCGCAAGAAATGCACCCTCTCTGATCTCAGGGGCTTGCGCCACACCCACTGAAATAGGGCAGTGGCGCAAGTTTCCATGTCTTGCTGAATTTTTCGGCAATTTTTCCAACACTTGCGTATCGTCCAATACCTTATCAAAATACTATAAAATACTTACTTAGTGACCTTGATCATCAAGTAAACATGACTCCAAGTCACCAAATGAGGTTAAAATGTGTACGGGGTATGACATAAACGCTTCAAGAAGTCACAAAACACTTCCTATGAAAGGCTCGTCACATGTACACGGCCAAATTTTAATTTTTTTCTCATCTTTACCATTTCCAAATACATACTTATGACTCTCGACACTTAAGTAAACATTATTCACTAGCATCAAGTAGGGTTGGGAAGGTACGGGGTGTTACATTTCCTTCATCAGGTATTCAGAAATTTTTTTGAGGAGTGAAACGAAGTTCTGGCTAACTAAAAACTCTCTTCTTCTACAACATAAAAACAGTCAGTGTGTGATTATACTCCGTTGTTGAGTTTGACGAAGTTCTACAATTTTTCATTGCCGATATTGGAGAATAGAGTTCTATTTTATCCTGAGAAGAATTAATCCATACCTCGGGCAATAGTGAGGGGATTAGATTCTTTAAGGACACACAGTCTAACTGTGGACTTAGAACAAAAATCTATGTGCTAATAGTTTGACAAGGTTCTTCAGGAAAAACTCCAGAAAATAACTGTTTCATTATCCATTGGAAACCAACAAAAATATCAGAAAGGATGAAATAACCACTGGAATAACAATTTTTAGCACAAGCTTCTTAGACTTTGATTGTTGTCCAGGATTAGTGATAGGGCAAACAGGAACCTCCAATATGTGCATTTCACATAGACCTTTGTTCTCGAGAAATGATTGCAGAGTGGAATTCGTAAACACACGAACACTGGGTATTGCACCTTCTAAATCATTAAATGAAAGGTGTGATAGTTTCTCCAAAGACTTAGGAATAGTACTTGACAACGCATTTAAAGATAAATCCAAGAATTCCAAGCTTATCAAATTGGCAAAGGATAATGAAATTTGGCCCAAAAATGAATTGTTTGACAGGTCAAGAGATTGCAGGTTTTGGAGTTTCCCCATTATGCTCGTTACCATGCCCGAAAAGTGGTTACCGGAAAGATATAGTTTTACAATGGCCTTCAGTTCTCCAATATTTGGTGGAACTTCTCCCTCTAGAGAATTTTGTGACACATCTAGATAGAGAAGATCACTCATCTTCCAAAGGCTCAAGGGAAACTTCAATGAAAATTTATTAGAACCCAAATACAACTTTTGTAGCATGCCAAGATCTCCTAAACATTCTGGAATTAATCTAGAGAGCTCATTATAAATTAGAGACAATTGAAACAAATTAGATAGGTGGCATTCCGCCCCTGGAATATGTCCCAGCAATTTATTGTTATTTAGATATAACCCTTGGAGTTGTTTAAGCTTACCAATCTCAGGAGCAATATTTCCCATCAAGTTGTTACCTTGAAAGACTAAGGTATTAAGACCACTCATGTAGCCGGTACTAGTAGGAATAAAGCCACTTATGTGTGCATCTCTTATATGAAAGAATTCAATTGTAGATGAAAGGTTCCCAATAGAATTGAGCAGAATGCTATTCAATGGATTGGCACGCACTATGAGATATTTTCACATCTTACAGTCCGCCAAGGAGTGGAAGAGTAGCAACTCATGCTCTCTTGGTTCATTGGTAACTTGATTATGATGTAGGAACATTTTTCGTAGCTCACAAAGATTTTCCAAATTAGTAGGAATAGTTCCTGTGAGGAAGTTTTTTTCTAGCCGCAGTATCTCAAGATTGGAAGCATTTGTTATGAACAATGGAATTTCTCCTTCGAGCTGATTGTGCCCCAAGTAAAGTCCTTCAAAGTTCGGAAGATGAAGACCAGTAGTTGTTGGAATTCTCCCAGAGAGCTTGTTGAAATTGAAAGAAATGGATTCCGAAGAAGATAAATTAAAAATATCCTTTGGAATTTGACCGGTAGTATTATAATTATCAGCAAAGTTTAATAGCCTCAAATTTGATAGCTTCCCTAATTCTGGAGGAACTTTCCCTACTATGGAATTGCTTGGATAATCAAGATATTGCAGTGGAAATATTGCCCAATGTTGCAGGAATAGTCCCACTTATTGCATTACATCCAATATAAAACCCTTGAGCTTTGCTAAACAACCAATATTTCTATATATTTCTCCAGTTATGTTGTAATATATAGACAAAAATTTGAGCTCTGTGAGTTAGCATATGTTGGAAGGAATGCAACCAGAAATTTGGTTGTCAGATATACTTAGGACCCGTTTGGCCATAATTTTTCCAAGTAATTTTTGGGATAAAAGCTTGGCAAATAGTGTTTGGCCATACAATTTGTCATTATTTAGCAAATATTTTTGACGAATGATCCAAATTTCCAAATACTAGAAAAACCTAGTTTTTGGGCCAAATTCCATTTTTTGAAAACTTTTAAAAGTTTAAATTTTACACCAAACTTTTATCTTTTATAAAAACACCCACTATTTATTGCTCCCAAGTGTGATTTGAATCAAATGCCTGATTTCATCATACTTCATGTGATTTGAATCAAATGGTTGATTTCATCATACTTCATAACATCGAGATCAACAAGAATATGTTGAGGCCAAAAGGCTGATTTGAATCAAATGGGAGGCACCTCATTCTAGTCCATCTTCTCACTCCATTTTCACTATTTTATATTTTTGTTAGTTCCCAAGTATTATATTATTCAATAGAAAAAAATAAATTTATGTGAAATTAAATAGGAGTTATGGTGTCTGCATGAATGAAACAATTTAGATATCTAAGTTCAATCTTTAAAGAGTGCTAAAGCATATCCTATAGCCTACAGGAATGCTACGCAATAGGAACGTACAAACTAAAGTGGAAAAGTGTTTCTTAAAAAGTAATGTTCCTAAGTACTGTTGAATATGTCTTATTTTTGATAATACAAACTTATGGTTGATTTTAATAGTTTTTAAATCTTAGTGGTATAAATAATGTTTCTTAAAAAAGTGAAATATGTTTTCCAAATATTATGGCCAAACACATGGTGAAACTTTACCCAAATCTTCACCCAAAAATGACTTGCCAAAAATATTTGAAAATCTATTGCCTAGCGCTATCTTAATAACTCTAGATTTGACACAATATTTCCCTCACCAAGAATGAGTGAACTGTTAGGGATATAGTGGATATACCCTATATCCAATCTCACATATGATGATTTGAACATTTTTTTATAAATATTATTTGATATAAATATATGAAACCTAATAGTCTTTTTCATAGTTATATCAAATTGTTTGATTAATATGATAAGGTCCTTGATTGAGTTATGGAACTTGACATCATGATGAAAATCATGATAATGAGAGAGTCGTGTTTCTTATAACTTAATCTAAAATTGTTCTTGATCGTAGGATTACAATTAGGACATTAGTGATCCGGTTAGATCAATATGTATGTGGTGGTCTTTATAAGATAAAGATTAGTTGATGTCATTAACTAAATCGCATACATAGATGATGCATATGGAGATATGGTCATTGAACAGACTCACTAGATAATATGTAATGGTTAGATTACCATAAACTGTCACTAGGATATTATCTTGAAGAATGTGATGTAAGAGTTTCCTTTGACCTGAGATCATCATAGTAATCAACACGTTATTTATTATACTTTAATACCGGACACACATGTCCATATCACTACTAAAAAAAGACAAAAAAACGACGGACAAAAAAGCGACGGACTGCATCTCTCCAGAAAAGCGACGGAAAAAGCGATGTTGTCCGTCGTTTTTTTAATTTATTTTACATTTTTATTTATTTATTATTAAAATTGACGGACAACGTCTCAATGTCCGTCGCTTATTTTCGCGGATTATTGTGCCAAACAATTAATAAATAATTTTTATATATATTTTTTAATAAAAGTGACGGATAGAGTCGCTATTAATTTTTTTTAAAAAAAAGAAAATTAATTTTAGAAAAGCGACGTTGTCCGTCGCTTTTTTAATTTAAATTAAGTTTTTATTTATTTTTCAAACATCGACGGACAGCGTCGCTATTATTTTTTTAAGAAAGAAAATTAATTTTTAGAAAAAACGACGCTGTCCGTCGCTTTTTTAATTTATTTTTAATTTTTCTTTATTCTTTACTAAAAGCGACGGACAGAGTCGGTTTTGTTAAAAATAAATAAAAAATAAGTTTATGAAAACGACACTGTCCATCGATTTTTGATATTTTTAATTTATTAATAAATAAATAATTTTTATATTTTGAAAAATTAATTCATATATATATATATATTTTTTAAAAAATCGACGGACAACGTCGATTTTGTCCGTTGCTTTTTTAGTCAAGTTTTTAGTCTCCCATATAATTAGGGCAAGACTCACATCTCTCTCTATCTCTAATTTCTTTTATTTTCATTCTCTCATATATCCAACAACTCTTTCTCTCTCACGCTAATCTACGCCGTTAACGCCGCCGACGGACAGCAGCACCCGCCGCCGACTGACAGCAGCACCCACCGCCGACTGACAGCAGCCGCAGCAGCTGCAACCGTCGCCGACCAGTAGCAGCAGCAGCCGCCAACTGACAGCAGCAACAGCCTCTCCGCTCATCTCTCTCCGCTCCTTCTCTCACCAACGACAACATCAACAACCAAGTAAAGGTAAGTTGATTTCTCTCTATTTTCTTATATTGAAGTCCCTAAATGTAGTGTTATGGTGGGATTATTTGCTGTAGAAGGATTTGAAAATCATAGGTTTTGTGATGATTATATGCTATGAGAGGGACATACGCCTCTACTTATTTGCTTTATTGAATTTATTGAATTGTTTGACTTATACTAGAATTGAAAATTTGAACTAGTGACTTGAAAATGTTTAAATGTAGCGACTTGAAATTGTGAACTTATTTCTTGAAAATGGTTAAGAGTAGTTACTTGAAATGTGAATTAGTGACTTGAAAATGAGTAAGTCTAGTTACTTGAAATGTTGATTAGTGACTTGAAAATGGTTAGGTGGAGTTACTTGAAATGTGAATTAGTGTCTTCAAAATGGTTAAGGTTAGTTACTTGAAATGTGAACTTGTGACTTGGATATGGTTAAGTGTAGAGTGACTTGAAATATTAATTAGTGTCTTGAAAATGATCAAGTGTAGTTACTTGAAATGTGAACTTGTGACTTGAAAATGGTTAAATATAGTGATTTGAAATTGTAAACTTGTTTCCTAAAAATGGTTAAGTGTAGTGACTTGAAATGTGAACCTGTGACTTGAAAATGGTTAAATGTAGTGACTTGACATTGTGAACTTGTTTCTTGAAAATGGTTAAGTGTAGTGACTTGAAATGTGAATTAGTGACTTGAAAATGTTTAAGTGTAGTGACTTGAAATTGTGAACTTGTTTCTTGAAATGATTAAGTGTAGTGACTTGAAATGTGAATTAGTTACTTGAAAATGGTTAAGTGTAGTGACTTGAAAACGGTTAAATGTAGTGAATTGAAATTGTGAAATTGTTTCTTGAAAATGGTTAAGTGTAGTGACTTGAAATGTGAATTAGTGACTTGAAAATGGTTAAGTGTAGTGACTTGAAATTGTGAACTTGTTTCTTGAAAATGGTTAAGTGTAGTGACTTGAAAATGGTTAAGCGTAGTGGCTTAAAATTGTGAAATTGTTTCTTGAAAATGGTTAAGTGTAGTGACTTGAAATGTGAACTTGTGACTTGAAAATGGTTAAATGTAGTGACTTCAAATTGTGAATTAGTGACTTGAAAATGGTTAAGCGTAGTGATTTGAAATTGTGAACTTATTTTTTGAAAATGGTTAAGTGTAGTGACTTGAAATGTGAATTAGTGAGTTGAAAATGGTTAAATGTAGTAAATTGAAATTGTGAACTTGTTTCTTGAAATGGTTGAGTGTAGTGACTTAAAATTGTGAACTTGTTTTTTGAAAATGGTTAAGTGTAGTGACTTGAAATGAGAATTAGTAAGTTGAAAATGGTTAAGTGTAGTGACTTGAAATTGTGAACTTGTTTCTTGAAATGGTTAAGTGTAGTGACTTAAAATTGTGAACTTGTTTTTTGAAAATTATTAAGTGTAGTGACTTAAAATTGGAAACTTGTTTTTTGAAAATGGTTAAGTGTAGTGACTTGAAATGTGAATTAGTGAGTTGAAAATGGTTTAGTGACTTGAAAATGGTTAAATGTAGTGACTTCAAATTATGAATTGTGACTTGAAAATGGTTAAGTATAGTCGGCCTCGTTCTCCATCACCCGATTCAAGTAGCGAAGAAGACACAGAGAGTGACGAGGAGTTAGTTGGGGCTACTCCTTAGTGTTGTTGGATTCGATGCTTCTAGACACTTTTTAGACATTCTTGAACTTAACTTTTAACTTGTTGAAAACCTTTACGATTGTTTAAGTGTTTTAGATGTTGTTGGATTGACTGTTTAGTATTTTGAATGTTGTTGGATTAATTGTTTTAAGTGTTGTTGACTAGTATTATGTGTTATATGTGTAATGTGTCTTGCTTGGGGCTGTACATATTGAATTGCATTTTTATTTGACAGGTGGAATGCAGAAAGTTTTCTGCATCCAAAAAATATGCAGAAAAACGACGGACAGTGTTGCTTTTCAATTTAATTTTTTTTTTGTCAAAAAATATTGACGTTGTCTGTCGTTTTTTTTCTTCATTTGTTCTTCATTTGAAGAACAAAAAGCGACGGACGGCATCGCATTTTTTGAAAAAAATTTAATTTTTTTTTCTAAAAAACGATGTTGTACGTCGCTTTTTGTTCATCATTTGTTCGTCATATGAAGAACATAAAACGACGGACAACGTCGCATTTTTTGAAAGAAATTAAAAATATTTTTTCTCAAAAACGATGTTGTCCGTCGTTTTTTGTTCATCATTTGTTCTTCATATGAAGAACAAAAAGCGATGGACAGCGTTGCATTTTTTGGAAATTTTTTTTAAAAAAAATTCTTCAAAAAACGACGTTGTCCGTCATTTTTAAAAAATCATTAAGCCTTTTTACGACACAAGTGTCTTCGTCACTTTTCCATCGATTTTGACCAAAAAAATGACGCGTTCCATCGCTTTTGGCCATCGTTTTTTGGTCTTTTTTTAGTAGTGTATGAAAATGGTTGAAAGGATATTGGGTATGATTAAATGCTTGTAGAATTAATGATTGATGCAAGATGGAATCTGTTAACTCTTTGTAATGAGTTTAAGCTCTATGTTGTCATGTATTATAAACGACCAATCAAAACCTTGGTCAGGGTAATTAAATGAAAGAAGAAAAGAGTTTCTTGGGTCATTCAATTATCAATTATAATTTTACGTGCACATATAGTTTATCACCTATTGGGACAATTAGACCATATCTGAAAGTAGTAAGAAGGGGGATGAATTACTCTTTTTTAATTTATCAGTCGACTTGCTATGCCTGTCAGTCGACTATCGAGATGGTGTTGAGAAAACTATTTGAGTACTGTAAAGGAAATTGCTGAGGTAAATATGATACCCAATATTTTATACTGGCTAGGACTCAGAATAGGTCTTACTCCAATCCCTTTGGGTTGCAAGGGATTCTACTAGCTCTTTTTTTGGTGAATAAAATAAATACAAGATTTGAGTAAAGCTTTTTGGCTTATACTCACACTTTTCTTCTTTTTCTCACTTTTGATACAATGTCTCACCAATTATGTTTTTCTTTCCTCTCTTTTTGAATACACAATAAACTTCTAGATTATACAATGCTTAATGAAAGTAGAGCAAAGAGCTAGAGAAGGTTGAGACAAGTGCATGGTCTCTAACTTAATCTTCCGTCCTTTAAACAGAGGAGGCTAGGCTACTAGCCGTTTGAAAGATTCAAAAATTAAAAGGCAACCCAAGATATTTGATCCTTGAAAATGGGATGTAAAATTTCCTATTTCCAAGAATAAGATTTGACCATTTAATTATGGTCCTTATAATTAATGAGCCACGATTCTTTCCTTAAAAAATGATTCTTGATGCTTGAGTAAGTCTCCTTTCCTTTGCCAAATATACTGATTAGCGATTGCTTGATTCTTGGAAGATTGTATTGACTTCTTTCCTCTGAGGCAGCCTAGTCCCTTATTTAAGGATTCTTGAAATCTGAAAAACATATTCTTTATGTGACGGCGCAAGACTTTCAACTTCTTTCTTTTGTTGTGGCTTGAATAAAGGAATTTGGTATCAATCACAGATTTGATTGATTTTGTACATATATCTTTCCTTTTATTATCCACATATGAGATCCTTTTGCTTTGAAATTGATTTGGCTTCCTTTTGTTATTTCTTATCAAATTGGTACTTGATTTTTTCCTGCATAAATGTCATACATTAACAATCTCCCCCTTTTTGATGGATGATAATAAATAAAAATATTAGTGTAGTCAACTTCCCTGTTATCCCCCCCCCCCCCGAGTAGTTGAATGGTAGATGAGCACATGTCTCCCCTTGAATCACATAACTTTAAATTTATTGACCTATATTGGATATATTTCTCTTCCTTTGACATCAATCAGAAAGGAAGCAAACAACTAATAAGTATAAAGCATATAACAGATATAGACCATGCAATAGCTAAATCTTATGTCAGGCGATAATTAATAAAGAGAAGTACATTGATAAAGGGAAAATATTTAAGGAAAGAGAATTATAAAGAATATTCTAAAAAGGTTTTGTTACTATTCCATGAGATTTTCTAAGATTGCAAAAACTTTCTTTCAATAAGGGTTTTGTAAAAATATCGGCTAATTGAAGCTCAAAAGTAACAACTAATGATTCGATATCACTTTTTTAACACATGATCTCTAATAAAATGATGCTTGATATTAATATGTTTAGCCCTAGAATGATGCACATGATATTTGGACAAGCAAATAACACTAGAATTATCATAGAAAATTTTAACAGGTTTTGAACAGAGATCAGAATCACTAAGTTGATGAGTCATCCAAAGAATTTGAGTACAACATAAACCAATAGATATATATTCAGCCTCAGTAGTAGAGAGAGATACACAATTTTGCTTTTTGCTATTCCAAGAGATATGAGAGTTTTCAAGAAATTGACAAGTCCCACTTGTACTTTTTCTATCATTTTTTTCACCTGCATAGTCAGTATTTGAAAACATTTGAGTTCAAAATCATTAGTTTTTGGATACCATAGACCATAGGAAATAGTTCCAATAAGATATCTGATAATACGTTTCACTGTAGTCAAATGACTTTCTTTAGGAGCTGACTAGAACCTGGCACACTTGTAAACAATGTAGATGATATCTGGTTCACTGGCTTTGAGATAAAGTAGTGATCTAATCATACCACGATATCTAGTTTCATCAACTGACTTACCACCATCATCAGCAACAAGAAGACATGTGGAACTCATGGGAGTAACGACATATTTCGCATCATTCATTCCAAAATTTTGGATGAGCTCTTTTGTATACTTACTTTGGAAAATGAAGGTTCCTTCAGTTGACTATTGGATTTGCAGTACCAAGAAGAAAGTTAACTTACCCATCATACTCATTTCAAATTCACTTTGCATTAACTCAGAGAATTCCTTGCATAAATCAGCATTAGTACTTCCAAATATAATATCATCAACATAAATTTGAATAATGAGATTTACGGAAGGAATTCTTTTGATAAAAAGAGTAGTGTCAATTTTTCCTCTTGTGAAGTCATGATTAGTTAAAAAATTGCTCAATCTATTATACCAAGCACGAGGTGCTTGTTTTAGTCCATAGAGAGCTTTTGACAATTTTCAAACATGACAAGGAAACTTGGGATTTTCAAAACCGGGAGGTTGTTTCATAAAAAATTGTTAATAAAACCATTTAAGAAGGCACTTTTAACATCCATGTGAAATAATTTGAAACCTTTGTGGGAAACATAAGCAAGTAAGATTCGAATAGATTCTAACCTTGCCATCGGTGCAAAAGTTTCATCATATTCGACCCCCTCTTGTTGTGAGTAGCCTTGAGTGACTAGACTAGCATTATTTCAGACCACTTTACCTGATTCATCCATTTTATTTCTAAAAATCCATTTTTTCCCAATGATTGAGGTGTTCTCAGGTTTAGGGACCACTGTCCAATCGTTGTTTTTGTCGAATCGTTCAAGTTTCTCTTTCATTACCCATCTTTCATCCTCTAAAGCTTCGTTAACCTTCTTTGGCTCACCTTTGAGATAAAAGTGCAACATTTGCACTTTTCTTGCTAGAAGCTCTTATTTTCATTCCTTTCTTGGGATCTCCAATAATGAATATCTTTAGATATTCAGGTTAACTTCTCCATTCATTTGGAATAGTTTCTATTGCAAATTGATCACTTGTAGTAGCAGTTAACTGATCAGCTTCGATGGCAGTTGACTTTGATGAAGAGCCAACTTCTATGGGAGTAGCTTTTGCTGTGTTAGCCTGTTCATCCTCATCGCTTGCACTAATAGTATTCTCAATAATACAATTAGAGTCATCAAAAATAACATGAACGAATTCTTCAATACAAAGAGTACATTTGTTGAAAACTCTATAAGATCTACTAGAATTAGAGTAACCCATGAAAATACCTTCATCACTTTGAGGATCAAATTTACCAATATTATCTTTACCATTGTTGTGAACAAAGCATTTACACCCAAATGGATGAAAGTACCCAATGTTGGGTTTCTTGTTGTTCCACAATTCATAAGGAGTTTTCTTCCTAATTGCTCTGATAAGGCACGTGTTAAGAATATGTCAGGCAGTACTTACAGCTTCAGCGCAAAATTTATGAGGTAAGGAGTGTTCACATATCATGGTTCATGCCATATCTTGAAGAATTCTATATTTACGTTCCACAACTCCATTTTGCTGTAGGGATCTTGGAGCAGAGAAATTGTGGGTGTAGCCTTGACTATTGCAGAAGGCTTCAAAGCCCTTGTTTTCAAATTGATCGCTTCTAATAGCAGTAATATAGTAACCTTTTTCACATTGGATCTTTTCACAGAAAACTGCAAAACTCTTTAAAGTATCATCTTTATTAGATAAAAACATAACCGAGAATATTCATCAATAATAACAAAGGCATACCTTTTACTTCCAATGCTAGCAGTTCTAGTGGGACCAAAAAGATCCATGTGCAGTAGCTGTAATAGATTAGTAGTAGAGACAATATCCTTAATAGGAAAAGAGTTTCTAGTTTGCTTACCAAGTTGACGCGCATTACAGATGTGAGTCTTTTTGTAATCCAACTTAGGAAGGCCAGTGACTAGATTATGTTTTGCTAATTTTTCAATGAGTTTCATGCTTGCATGACAAAGCTTTTTGTGCTAAATCCATGGATCTTCAGAAATGGAGGATAGACAGATGTGATCGTTTGTCCTTTTTATAGGGTACAGAACATATATATTTCTAAGTCTATTTCCAGGAAGAAAAGGCTTACCATTCTTTTCAATCATACATCTATCCTCCTTGAGTCTTACCTCCAGACCAGCATCACATACCTGACTTAGACTCAGTAGATTGTACTTCAAACTTCTAACCAACTAAACATTAGTGATATCACATGATTTATTAAAGAAAATAGTACCAATACCTATTACTTTGTCTTTGGAGTTGTCTACAAAGCTTATATCACCTCTATTAAAATCAGCAACCGATTTAAATAAGCTTTTGTTCCCTGTCATGTGATTTGAACAAACACTGTCGAGATACCATTTCCCTTTAGGCTTTGAGTGGTGTTCCTGTAAAATAGATATATCTCTTATGTTTTGGTACCCAAGTATTCTTGGATCCCTTGGAGTTAGTACTTGAATTTGTAGACTCAGTTTTGGATCATCAAATTCATTTGTTAGGATTTCTAGAATGAAATCTGCAGTTGTAATATTTATGACCAGGTTTACCACAGTGATAACAATAAAGATGAGAGTATTTTCAGTGGTTGAAGAAATATGAAAAGTATTATGATTGTGACTGGTTGCTAACCGTTGAGACCCTCCATCTACCACTGTCAGATTTTTTGTCAGCTGACTTAGAGGAGTTAGTTGGTTGATTAGATCTGACAATACTGTGACTGGAAGATTTTTCAAAATTGTTGATTTTAATTTTTAATTCATCAATTTCTTCTTGTAAAAAATCTTTTTCAATTGCACAGACTTCAAGTTTAATTTCCTAGTATCTTCTTTCCATTAATAAATCCCCTTTTTCATCATGAGCTTTATTTAAATCAGCCATGTCACTATCTAACAGATTTTGTAATTCTGAGCATTCATTACAAGAATTAGTTCTTACCTGACTGGATTCTCCAAGAGTCATGAAGCAGACATCTCCAATGTTGTAATTTTCATAGTGGTCTTCATCACCCCAACTGCTGAAAGCATTTTGTCCTCCTTTGGAGGGTCCCCTTCTAGCTTCTGGAAAATCATAAGCAATATGGCCATACTTACCACAATTATAGCACTTACCTTCATACCAATTGTACTCAGTATTTTCCTTTCCTTTTGAGTAGTTTGGTTTTCCCTTCTTTGATTTCTAGATCTCCTTTAATTGTGAACAAGTATCCTGTTGATGAGAGTAAGTTCATCTTTATCCAAGGCATCACCTTCTTCTTCATTTTTATCTTTTAAAGCAACAGTCTTCTTCTTTTCATCTTGCAGTTGATCCTTCTTATTCAAATAAGCTTTTTCAAAGGCAATAAGATCTCCTCTTACTTTATTTTAAGTCATTTTGTTTAAATTCATACTTTAAAGAGACACAACCTTAGAAATCCATTGAGGAGGAAAGCTTATGAGAATCCTGGTGATCTGATCTGCTATAGGATAAGTTTTTCCTACAGCTTTGAGTTCACCAAAGAATTTGCCAAATCTGACAAATGTTTCTTCGATGGACTCCTCATCTTTCATCTTGAAAAGTTCATAATCATAGACCAATAAACTTACAAGAGTTTGCTTAACCTTCTCAGTTCCTTCATAAGTGAATTTTAGTTTATCCCTCATTTCCTTGACAGTTTCACATCAAGAGATCTTTTCATATTCTTCACCACTGATAGCATTGTATAACACATTCTTTGCCTTTGAATTGTTCTGAATGAATTCCATTTGTTCATCAGTGAAATCTTCCAAAGTTGGAATTTTTTCAGTTGATGCTTAACCATCATCTGATTTATTTCCATCTTTATTGGCTAGAACAAGTGGAAGATCAACCCCCCCCCCCAGCTTGATCACCTTCTATATCTTTAAATCATAGGACTTTATGAAGGTTTCCATCCTTATCTTCTAGTGGGAGAAGTGTTTCCCATTGAAGTAGGGAGGTCTAGTTTGAGATGTACCTTCTGAAAATAGTGCACCAGCTACAGATTGGGCCAAGATCTTTTCTCACTTTGCTGTTAGGCAATTATGAGTGAGTCCAGACTCTAATAACAATTAAAAGTAGTAAGAAGGGGGATGAATTACTCTTTTTTGATTTATCAGTCGACTTGTTATGCCAATCTGTCGACTATCGAGACGGTGTTGAGAAAACTATTTGAATACTGTAAAGGAAATTGTTGAAGGTAAATATAACATCAAATATTTTATACTGGTTGGGATCCAAAATAGGTTTTACTTTAGTCCCCTTGGGTTGCAAGGGATTCTACTAGCTCTTATTTTGGTGAATAAAATAAATACAAGATTTGAGTAAAGCTTTTTGGCTTATACTCACACTTTTCTTTTTTTTTTTCCCTCACTTTTGATACAATGCCTCACCAATTATGTTTTTGTTTCCTCTTTTTTTTAAGAAACAGTAAACTTCTAGAGAATAAAATGCTTATTGAAAGTAGAGCAAAGAGCAAAAGAAGGTTGAAAGTTCTCTTCCTTAATCTTCCATCCTTTAAATAGAGGAGGCTAGGCTACTAGCCGTTTGGAAGATTCAAAAACTAAAAGGCAACCCAAGAATTTTTATCCTTGGAAATGGGATGTAACATATCCTATTTTCAAGAATAAGGTTTGACTATTTAATTATGGTCCTTACAATTAATGAGCCACGATTCATTCCTTAAAAAAAGGATTCTTGATGCTGGAGTAAGTCTCCTTTCTTTGTCAAATATACTGATTAGATATTGCTTGATTCTTGGAAGATTGTATTGACTTCTTTCCTTTGAGGTAGCCTAGTCCCTTATTTAAGGATTCTTGAAATCTGGAAAGAATATTCTTTCCTTGATGGCACAAGACTTTCAACTTCTTTCCTTTGTTGTGGCTTGAATAAAGGAGTTTGGTATCAATCACAGATTTGATATATTTTGTACATATATTTTTCCTTTTATTATCCACATATAAGATCCTTTTGCTTTGAAGTTGATTTGGCTTGCTTTTTTATTTCATATCAAATTGGTACTTGATTTATTCCTGCATAAATGTCATACATTAAAATCAGACATTAACAATATCCTAGGGTGATCCGAAGCTATAAGGATAGAAGAAAATATTGCATTATTCTTCTACAGGTTCTTGAGAGTAAATTGTATACTTCTTGCTATGCTATTTTAAGGTGTCTTGCTAGACTCCAACCTTGATTAGTATATTGATATGATCAATTTACTACCGGCTTAGTTTTGAACCTATGGGGTCGCACATTAACGAGTTTTTCGGTCTTTGTTAATGGATTTATTATTTTCTTATTTGATAACTAAATTAAATAATTTAATTATTTAAATAAATAAAGTGTTAGTCCAAGCGGAATATCATTGTCTTCTTTGCTATCATCGAGAATATAATTAATATTGTGAATAAATTGAAGTTTTCTATTTTGAATAGAAAAATATATTATCTCTTGATTGAAATATATATGTGATATATATTTTTGGTACTTATAATTAATATTAATTTTATAAGTTATACAATATAGTATTAATAGAAGCTTGAAATCCAATTAAGAATTGGATATTTTTGGACTTGGTCATGCAGTACACGACAACTAACAACCCAACTGGATTGGGATTTGATGTTAAGGAATATGGATAATATTTTAATAATTAATTAGTGAAGTCCAATTCAGAATTGGATGTTCAGTAAATTGGTTAGTAAAATATTTGCAAGAATCCAATTATGACATTGGAATTGAACTTATGGAAAGTCCATACAAGTTGCTGTACGCGCACGCCACTAATGCCGATTTAGAATTGGCTTTTAGTTTTCCATGGAAAATTTCCATTAAAAGTTTAATTGTGGAATTAAACTTTTACCCCAAGTAAATTATTACCTTAATCAAATAGGAAAAAGGTTTATAGGTGATTCTATATAAAAGGTCATGGGAGAATTTTTTCATAACACAAGTTTAAGAAAAAAGGTTTTCATTGTGAGAAAAGTTTTCATTATGAAAAAGGTTTTTCATCATATGAAAAGTTTTCATCATGAAAAAGGTTTTCACTACGAGAATAATTCTTATGAGAAAAATACTTTATTAAAAGTGTGTGAGTTCAATACCAAATCATGAGAGAAAATATATTAACGAGAAAATTATTTTCTTGTTACGTTTATTGTGGGTTGAGATTTTTGAGAAAAGTTTCAACACAATAGTCGTAATCCAATCTGTTCACGAGTTCCGTTGCATAAGGAGTTGATAGCAAAGATCGGTATCGGTGTGGATATGCATAGAGTCTTCGTACTATCAAAGAAATTCTGAGCTACAACTATCATCACCGAGTTTGTCTTGAAACCTAATCTTTAAATGTTAATAAATTTTAAACGCAAGTAGATCTGTCTAGGGTTGCTTCTTGTCCTCCAATGCGTGTGACGAACGCCCTGCAATCCTACAGTGGTATCAGAGCCACGACTCTTTGTGTTTAGAATTTATCACTGAATTCGTCTTACGTATTATATTTGAAAAGTTCAATTCTAATAATTTTGTATTGATATATTTTTTATTATGAATAAAAGTATATATAGATACATACGATGAATTAATGATAAAGTTCATGACATGTATGTAGAATTATGTATTAGATATGATGTTAATTCATTCATGGTTATTGAATTTTATCATTATTTTTATTATTATTGATTCATGAGATGTTGGTTAGTAATATTAATTTTGTATGAATATATTTATATGTGATATAAATTATGATATATGAGATATATATGTATATATGATATACAAGTTAATAGCGTGTTGAAGTTTATTTATGTGTTTCATGCTCTGTAACACCCCAAAAATCCAAGCTAAGATCAAAACCAATCTTCAAGAACATATATAGAACCATTCATTAGCATGACATGAGTATTAGATGATATTTAAGATTATAAAGAGTCCTTAACCCAATGTTTAGTTGAAAATACTTTTCCCAGCTAAGTTTTAGTGTAAGATTCTTTTTGGATCAACTTCAAACGATCATTGATCCTAGTATATGAAGATTTAAGTGGAAAAATACTCACCAAATTAAAGTCATTTGAAGTATCTTTTCAATGCCACCGACCGTTCATAAATCCGATATCGTAGTAAAATGTTATGCCCATTTTAGTAAAGCACTGTAAGGCTGTCAGAACCCACGAGTCGTTGAACGACCTGTACGTCGAGGCCACGAGTCATTCGGTCCAACCCACGACTCCTTCGGCAATTTTTCATCAATTTCGCTGTACGATTAATCAAGGTTATTTCGGTCTTTTTTCAAGCTTTTTAGCCCTATACAAAGTCGTTTTAGGGTATTTTGAGGGGTTATATCATATGATTATTAGTTTTCTCCCTCATAACAACGATCAAAGCTCCCAAACTTTGTTAAATTTCTTTCAAGTCAAGAACATAGGATTTTCTTCTTAGGCTCAAGAAAAGTCAAGTCTCCACCAAAGCTTTCGATCTAAAAGCTTCATAATCAGGTATGTAGAATTTCATCAGTGGGTATCCTTTCACCCACTGAGTCCCGAAGTACACTCATTTCCTCAGTAAATTCATAATTTCGAAATTGGGGTTTTCCTTATAGTCATGATCCTTCTTGTTTTCAGTTGCCCATAACTAGTAGGCTATAAATATATATTTTTCCATGAAATTCAGTACCTTGATAGTATCACATTCATGAATCCTAAGTATAATGATATGCCATGATTTTGGACTTGTATTATGTAAATTTCATATTCCATTTAGATTATAAAATTGTCACGAGTAGTTGCATTCTTCAGAGATGGCGGGTTATGAACACCTAATGATTTAGGATTTCAAGCATTGAGAATTAAATACTCAATCCTTCAATTTCATATATTAAAGAATGCTTTCAGATAAAGCACTTATATTTCAGTATCAGAACATCAATATTATTGAGCTATTCAGTATTATCAGATATCACATGACCTCGTATTCAGTTTACTCAATACATTATTGATCAGTTACATGTTTACTTACTTGGTCATTGTATCAACTTATATGTATTAGTTCCATGCTCAGTTTAGCATCTTTATGAATCAGGGTTTAGGGTTCAAGTCCAGCTTTATAGATTCCTTCTAAATCTTAGACCCCATGTATTTCTTTTATGCATTTTACTCCTGCCATCTCATACCTCCCATAAACTTACAAGTCTCATGATTCAGAAATACATGATATATATATATATGTGTGTACTCATATCATAATCAGGAACTTCGGCTCATAATAGTAATATACATGACATGTATGATATCCATATATGCCATCAATGCTCTTGAACACTTTTTTCCAAAAGTAAGTTTCCCGATTAGTATGATATCCGGAATGCCATCAATGATCGTGGATCAGTTTTCTTATAAAAGCAAGATTAACTAGTAGTATGGAAGATAGGTATGGCATCCATGATTATGGATATGTTGACATCCAGATATGTCATCTCATCGAGTTGTCAATTATATTCAGTTGGGAGTAGTACTTATCACCAAGTAGACAAAGGGATGAAGACTCACCCGCCCATTAGGCTGAGACCTTTAGTAGTAGTTCCTAAGTAACAGAACTACATGCCACTGTAGATTTGTTTATACCATATCAGATCAGCTCATATTTTTTACCCTGGCAAGGTGTATTGGGCCCTTTTCGATTGAGATTATACATCAAACTCCATATTTAGCTCACATGATTATATGTCAGCTAATAGTATCTCCCATATTTTCAGACTTCAGTATTTACATCACCCTCAATTTAGTCTAGTTCACAGTGTTTCAGTTATCTCAAAATATTCATGCGTTCAGTATTTATGCTTATCCAGATGGGTCCTTGCATTTTAATATAAATCAACATTACTTTTGATTTAAATATTTTATTGTCAGTGTGCCCAATTGTATATCACTTTATAGTTTCAGAATGTCCTGGTGTTCCTACACTCATGCTTACCATTCAGTGAATCATTACATATTGTCGTTCATATCAGTTTTATATTCAGTTATTCATAGTGCATATCTTGCATACTCAGTACATTCAAAAGAACTGATCGCATACCTCTTCTGGATATATTTTTCATGTAATGTAGATTCATGTGTTTACTATCAGGATCATAGTCAGGCAGATCACAGTTTTCAGTCAGCAGGTTATGAGTTCTCTTTATTCGAGGACTCAAGTCAGTTTGTAGTTCTAGTATTTTATTTCTGTTTGTATGTATTGATTTGGGGTAGCTGGGGGTCATGTCCTGGCTACCTATAGTCAGTAGTAGTAGAGGCTTCATAGATAGTCTGTCAGAGTTACAGTAGTAGTAGAGGCTTCATAGATAGTCTGTCAGAGTTATTGTATATAGTTTCAGTTTCTATTTTCTTTTAGATTACAGTTGTTGTAAATTTTTAACAGTGATGTACTAAATCAGTTTATTCCATGATTAAGTTTTTTGTCAGTCAGTTTAGCTCTGATACATATTTATAATCAGTTGCTCATGCATTTTGCCAGTACCATGGGTTAGCTTGGGATCACTTGTGGTTCTAAGCACCATGTTACGACTAGGGGGTAGTTTCGGGTCGTGACATGCTCGTTCTTATATAATTTTTAAATTATTTATTACATGTGATGTAAGTGAAATTAGGACTATGCATGTAAACAACTTAAACTAAATTCACATTCTATGAGTGATTTGATCACCAGGATATTAAAAGTTGTTTTAATAACGATCCTCTCCCACTAAAATTTGAGTTCTTAAATAATAAAATATAAGATGTTTTACTATATAGCTATCCATCAAAGTAAGTACTTTTTATTTATTTCTTATTTACAAGGAACGGACTGACTATCAGGAGGCTTGTAGTTCGAGAATAAATAAAATTATTTATTGCATTAGAAGCATGGATGGAAAGAATTATTTAATTTTTACGCTATCGCCTAGACTACCCGGGAAGTATGAAATTTAATTGTTTATTTTTTTCATGATGGTTGAACCCAACTATATCGATAGGAACGACTTGACTATCAGGGGGTTACTTGATATAGGGCTATTTATGAAAGTTGTATAGAGATATAATTGGTAAGAGTACCTATCTTTAAAGTATGTGTGAGGAACGACCTGACTACCAGGGGGCTCATATATGTTTTTGAAGGATTTCTTTAATCCACTAAAAGAAATAGAGATTTCTAACACCATAATGAGTATATATGGTAATTAGTAAAAATATCATTTAGATAAAAGTCCATGTCTTTATGATACATATAAATATGTTCTTGAATTATTGCTTTTACTTTTGTACTTTTAATTTCTCAATATGTCTGCTATATTATTACATGAAATACTTGATGTCAATGAATTGGTGTGACCGAACTTTGATGATTGGTATATAAACTTGAGAAGTATTCTTATGCATGAAAAACTAATTGATGAGATCGATATGCTTAATAAAACAATTCCATTTGAGGAGGATGCTAGGGCATAAGGATTTATCAGAAATACTTTGAAGAATGTCTTCTTGCCACATGCATCATTCTTGCTTCTTTGAGTTTTGAACTTCAGATAAAACATTAGGATTTGAATTCGAAATAATAGTTGGACGTCTTGAGAAAATATTTGTACTAGTGTAAGATACACAAAGTAAAAAAAACTAGATACTAGTTATTTAAAACTTTCCTTGAATCCAAGTTGACTGTTAATTATTCAATTAAGCACATACCAATCATATGAATGATATTATTAAACAACTTAAGAAGTTGTGGTGCAAATTGAGAAAAGAGTTTCTCAAAATTTGATTTTTTAATCATTATCCGAATTTGAAGTAGAATGTTTTCAGTGAAAGAAGAAAGGACATTGGAAGAGAAATTGTAAGGAGTTTCTTGCAATTCTAAAGGACAAGAAACAAGGTAAGACTTGAATGAAAATTATTTTCATGATTTATTTAACCATTGTTGATTCTTCATTGTGGGTATTAGATACCAACAGTAATTATAAGATCTACAATATCTTGAAAGAGTTTCAAGATAAGTAGAAGGTTAAATAAAAGGATAAGTTAATTACAAGTTGAAGATGGTGCAAGAGTTGCAACATTAGTTGTATGATGAATTTATCTTATAACGCCTACAGGCAAAATACTTATGTTGAAAGATTGTTGTTATGTTCTTAAATTTATTTCGAACACAATTTTAATTTTATATTAGAGAAGCAAGGTTGTTACATTATTTTTAATAATAGTATATTCACTATTTTTCATATGATGAATTATATGTGAATAGCTATTTCCAACATGGTATTTATACCTTACCTAATGTGAATGCTAATTCGATTGTGCATGTTTCAAGCCTTGAGAGAAAAAGAGATGATCAAGTGAATCATAGATAAATCTTGGTATAGTAGTCTTGGTCATATTGCAGAGAAAAGATTTAACAAGTTGTACCAAAAAAGTTATCTTGACAAATATGATTATGAATCATACCCAACTTATAAGTCTTATCTCAAAAACAAAATGACCCAATCTCCATTTACAACAATTGGAGATAAAGCTTTTTGAATTATTTGGACAAATTCATAGAGATGTTTGTGGTCCATGAGAATTCAAGATAAAGGTAAATATTATTAATCTATCACTTTCATTGATGATATATGAGTTGTGTATCTTATGAAACACAAACCTGAATCTCTTGAAAAGTTTAACAAATTTCATAGTGAAGTTGAAAATAAACTTGTAAATAGTATTAAGATACTAGAGTTTGATAGATGCGAAGAATATGTTATTGATGATTTAATAAATATCTCAAAAAGAATGAGATTCTCTAATGGTGAACACCTCCAACAACAGTACAACACATTTGTGTTTATGAGAGAAGGAATCGAATCATATTAGATATGGTGAGATCCTTTATGGGGCTCATTAATATTTCAATAAACTTATAGGAATATGCTTTAGAAGTAGAAATATACTTAAATAATAAAGTGCTCACTAAGTCAATCTGCGTAATACAATATGAGTTGTGGAAGGAACATAAGTCTAACTTTTAAATAGTTTAAAGTTTAGAGTTGTCCAACTTATGTTAAAAGATTGCAATCTAATAAACTTGACTCAAGAATTGGTAAGTGTGAATTCATTAGATATCCCAAAGAGATTGTGGGATATAATTTCTGTCACCCCTCTAATCATAAATTATTTATGTCAAGAGGAACAACCTTTTCGTAAAAGAAGTTTCTTTTAGAAGAAAATGATGGTGTAGAAATAGAACTTGATGAAGTTCAAGAAATTAATGAATCAACACATAATCAAGAACGTTAGATACAAGTTGAGGAACCTTCATTGGATGTCTTGAAGTTGACAAGGAAGTTGTCATATTAAATGGTTAAAGTTCAAGAACTTAATGAAGTTCATAAACTGGCTAATAAACTAGTTCTAAATCAAATTGAACAATAACCAACTCTAATATAAAGGTGAGCAAAGTTGTAAACGAACCTCTTAAAAAGTTTTGGACAATATCATACACCAAATAGATTGGATCTAATGGTTAAGCCAATGTCTTAGATGAGATTGATCATAATGATAATAATTCAAACACTTATGAAGAGGTGATGCAAAGTTTATTTATAAAAGCTGCTAAGTTATAAAAGATCCATTTGTGAACTAAAACAAACTTTTCCGAAGTTGAAATGTTCACTTCAATAAGACAATTGAAAAGTTCAATTGTGTGAAGATGAACTTTGTGTGAACAAAAAGGTTAGTGGGAGCATAATTATCTTTTTAGTACCATATACTGATTATATATAGATCTTATATATTGATATACCAACATTATCGTAATTTGGCTATCTAAATAGTATTTCATGAGAAACATAAAAGAAGTGGCTTATTTATTGAGAAAAAAGACATATGGAGATATATGATCTTTAGAAATAGATACAAAAATCTAAAGTTTTCCTACCAGACTTATTCACTAAAGCTATTGGTGCAAAGTAGTTTGACCAGGCATACATGAAAATTGAGAATAAAGTATATTAATGATTGAATCTAGTGCAAATGGGAGATTATTAGGGATATAGTGTATATGCCCTAGATCCAATCTCACATATGATGATTTGAACATATTTTTATAAATATTATTTGGTATAAATATATGACATCTAATATTCTTTTACATAGTTATATCAAATTGTTTGATTAATATGATATTGATTGAGTTTTTGAACTTGACATCATGATGGAGATTATGATAATGAGAGAGTCATGTTTCTTATAACTTAATCTAAAATTGTTCTTGATCATAGGATTACTAATTAAGAAATTAGTGATCTGATTAGATCAATATGTATGTGGTGGTCTTTATAAAATAAAGATTAGTTGATCTCATTAACTAAATCACATACATAGATGATGCATATGGAGATGTGGTCATTGAACAGACTCACTGGATAATACTTAATGGTTAGATTACCATAAATTGTCACTAGGATATTATCTTGAAGAATATGATGCAAGAGTTTGCTTTGACCTAAGATCATCTAAGTAATTAAAAAGTTATTTATTATACTTTGATACTGGACACCCATGTCCATACGAAAATGGTTGAAAGAATATTGGATATGATTAAATGCTTGTAGAATTAATGATTGATGCAAGATGAAATCTGTCAACTCTTGGTAATGAGTTTAAGATCTATTTTGTCATGTATTATAAACGACTAATCAAGACCCTGGCCAAGGCAATTGAATGAAAGAAGAAAAAAGTTTCTTGGGTCATTCAATAGTCGATTATAATTTAACGTGCACACATAGTTGATCACCTATTGGGATTTGATAGTTAGACCATATCCTAGGGTGATCCAGAGCTATAAGGATAGAAGGAAATATTACATTGTTCTTCTACAGGTTCTTGAGAGTAAATTGTATACTTCATGCTATTCGGTCGTTAAGGATCGTTGCTAGACACCAACCTGGATTAGAGTATTGATATTATCAATTTACTACCAGTTTAGTTTTCAACCTATGGGGTCGCACACTAACGAGTTTTTCGGTCTTTGTTAATGGATTAATTATTTTATTTTTTGATAATTAATTAAAGAATTTAATTAGTCAAATAAATAAAGTATTAGTCCGAACGAAATATTATTGTCTTCTTTGCTAGCACCGAGAATACAACTAATATTGTGGATATGTTGAAGTTTTATATTTAGAATAAAAAATTATATTATATCTCTTGATTGAAATATATATGTGATATATATTTTTGGTACTTATAATTATTATTTAATTATATAAGGTATATAATATAGTATTAATAGAAGCTTGAAATCCAATTAAGAATTGGATATTTTTGGACTTGGTCATGCAGTACACGACAACTAACAACCCAGTTGGATTGGGATTTGATATTAAGGAATATGGCTAGTATTTTAATAATTAATTAGTGAAGTCCAATTCAAAATTGGATATTCAGTAAATTGGTTAGTAAAATATTTGCAAGAATCCAATTATGACATTGGAATTAAACTTATGGAAAGTCCATACAAGTTGCTGTACGCGCACGCCACTAATGCCGATTTAGAATTGGCTTTTAGTTTTCCATGGAAATTTTCCATTAAAAGTTTAATTATGAAATTAAACATTTACCCCAAATAAATTATTACCTTAACTGAATAGGAAAAAGATTTATAGGTGATTCTATATAAAGGGTGATCGGAAAAAATTTCATAACACAAATTTATGAAAAAAGGTTTTTATTATGAGAAAAGATTTCATTATGAAAAAGATTTTTCATCATGAGAAAAGTTTTCATCATGAAAAGGGTTTTTACTATGAGAATAGTTCTTATGAGAAAAACACTTTATTGAAAGTGTGTGTGTTCAATACCAAATGAAGAGAAAAAATATATTAACGAGAAAATTATTGTGGGTTGAGATTTTTGAGAAAAGTTTCAATACAATATTCATAATCCAATTTGTTCGCGAGTTTTGTTGGTCAAGGAGTTGATAGCAAATATCGGTCTCGGTGTGGATACGCATAGAGTCTTTATACTATCGAAAAAATTCTGAGCTACGAGTATCATCACCGGGTTTCTCTTGAAACCTGATCTTTAGATGTTAATAAATTTTAAATGCAAGTAGATCTGTCTAGGGTTTTTTTGTTTTCTTCCGCAGCGTGTTACGAACACCCTGCAATCCTACAAGAACCGGAAAGGCTAGTGATTGCCAGAGATGCGGTAAGTAGCGATGAGATATTAAACAGTGTTGCAAGAATAAAACCTGTTAATTGATTATCAACAAAGGAAAAAAATGCAAGTTTGTCATGACTGAAAAACTAGGTCATGATGGCACTTGTCCGGCTCAGCCTTGACAAGTAAGCCAATCACCCAAAAAGAAAAGAATACGGACAATAAAGGAGAAATAAACTAAGGTGAAACTTCTAGAACGAAGTCAGGCCAATAAAAGTACAATAATATGAATAAGTCTGAAAGAAATAGCATAAAATCTCCCAAAATCTGGTGTAAAAAATGTAGAGCATCTAATACAATCCGAACATCTGAAAATACTACATAAGTCTGTCTCTGATAGCAAATAAAGACATAAGATAGGATAGAGGAGGTCCGGAGGTCAACTATGGTCCCTAGAGCAACCCAGTACCTCTATCACAGTCTCCGAAAAACACGTTCAGCCACTGTGAGTCGTACTCATACCTGGATCTACTCCGAAAGGGCACAGTAGGAGTGAATACGATCCACTTGTACTCAGTCGGTAGCATAGGTCGACTGAGCAAAGTAGACAATAATACAAGTAAAGAAGACTATGAGCACGTCACCTGCAAACAGAAAAGTTTTCAAACGGTAGCTCACACCGTCTCCACTAACAGTTCTAATATAATAATAAATTGAAACAACAACAAACATAAACTAAGGTATATGAAAACTAAATACAAGTCAAGAAAGACTATAGAAATCACAAAAGATGCATATGCAATGCAATGATGATGATGGGGGTGAAACAGTGAAAATCATCGCATGACTTTCTATATACACCTACAAAGCTTGCAGCTCCGCAATAGGACCCATGAGGGGTTCGTAACTCGTATACGACAAATCATATCTCAATCTCAACCCACCTCTCCGACTTATGTTCACGGAGTGGGTTTTTATTATAATATCTCATTTTCTTTCAAAAATAGTGTTCCTCAATGGTACCAGCATCTCATGAATGTATATAGATGGAATGAGGATGTAATGCTCATAATCAAATCAATATGAAGATATCCAGTCAATTCAGTACATATATATAAGTGAGCCCAAAATCAACTCAATATGTCTACAATTCATGATTATCAATTCTAATTAGGCACTATTGAAATAAATATGCATGTAAGACATCATTAATATCATATCAACCCCTCACTCGGGTTTTTCTATCATGATAAGGCAATCAATGCTCATTAAGGCCTATAATAATAATTTAAGCCCCCGCATGGGCATCATATCTAGAATAAGGCATATAAATACATAAACAAGGTCAATGATATCAAATAGGGCCCCCACTTGGGAAACATGCAATATCACATATTACAAGTCAACAACCACCGAATATAAGTCCCCACTCAGGCATAACAGTAATAATACTCAAAATATAAACCCCATAGTCATTTTCCCCAACCCATAGCATGCTTTACTTATTTATTAACTACCCAGCTCAATTTGAAAAAATTTAAGTCATAACCTACCTCGAAACGACAAAATTCGAGCCTATAGTCCTTGAACACTGAGATTATCCCTTCCGAACGGCCTCAGAATCAACTAAAATATATATATATGGTATCTACGCATTAAAACAAAGACAACAATACTCATATTACCCAAATTTTAACTGGGTCCAAAATGAACTTGAAAAATGAGTTCAAAAACAAGAAGGGTATAATTAAATTTTTTCTTTAGAAACACATTCCCCAATTATACGAGCATGGTTAGCATGGGGACCATTAGGAGGGGCTTCCACATATGGATGATAGCTTTGAGCCTGGAGGAAGCCGTGGAGCAACAAATACACATGGCCATGAGCGATCAAGATGCCATTTGGGTAATCAAGAAGGGTCTTTGTGGGTTATTTTCTAAATAACTACTTTTGGGTTATTTTTGTAATAGGTTATTTGTGTAAAGGTAATAAGTATAAATAATTGCCTTAGCCATTTTTCATATTAGACTTTGATGAATTGAAAATTGAATTCCTTTGAGAGTGTAGGGTGGAATCCCTTTAGTGTAGCAATAGTGCTAGTGAGATCAGTGATGGGTGGATTTCCATTGTTGATCTAAAACTTCTTAGCCTTCATTTTCACAAGAGTTACTCATTTGTGGATTCAACTCGGGTTTATCTGTTCTAATGGAAATTAAGTCCTCTTATTTCTTGGTTATTTGATTCAATTAGCCTTTCTTTCTTCAATTCTCATCTCTTATTTCTCCACTATATTTATTTTGTGTTGTTGATTTTCTGCATTTTTGATATTGATTTTAGTCACTCAATTGAGATCGTTATTATCTTGGTATCAGAGCTTAGGCTAGAGATTCACTTTTATGGATCTCAATTCGGTTCATAAATCTGAAAAATTCAAAAAAAAAAAAAGGTGAAATACGTTTTTGAAAAATTTCAAAAAAAATATTTTTGATTTGAGTCTTGTTTGAGGTTTCTAATACTAGATTTGCATTCTCTAGTATAAATAAAATCTAGATCTTGAGTTTTGAGTCATTCCGAGTTGTTTTAAGCCTTCCACTATTATTGAGTTGAAGGTTTTGAAGTGGGTTTTCAAATCTGAAACTTTTGGGTGGAAATCTAGGGTTTAAAGTGATTGGGGTTTGTTCTCTATGCTATTTGGAGTATGAATCTCTAATTTGGTCTGATTCTGAGTTGATTTGAAGATTCTACCATTATTGGAGTTTGAGGGTTTGAAGGTTTTTTTTTTGAAGAACAAGTGGATTCTTAGATCCGGGTTAAATTGAAAGTTTATTTGCATTGATGTTTGTTCTTCTTATCATTTGGAGTTCGGATCCAAAATTTGGGCTAAAACGAAGTAGAAATCTGTTGGATTTGATTTTGGGTGTTCTTTATGTTCATGGTGTTCTTTATGACTTGAAGAAAAGTTCAAATGGGTTTCAAAATCTGAAATTATTAGTTTGAAATCGAGGCTTCAAAGTTATTGGAGTTTGTTCTCCATAGCAAAAGGAGCTTGGATTTTGAATTGTGTATAATTCCATGTTAAATCGAGGGAGTTGTGAATTTTGGATCTTCATATTTGTTCTTGGTGTTCTTGAAGGATCTTCATGAAGAAGAATATTCAAAAAGGTATTTTGATCCCAAAGAAAGAAAAAATGAAAGTGTTTGAGAGTAGTACAAAAGAAAATATTCCAATAGGGGAAAAAGACGAGGAAGGAAGTACAAGGGTACAATTTCTTGAAACCTTACTCAAGTGTCCTTTTGGGACAATTTTCAGCTCTTTTTCAGTTTTTTTCTCCACTTTTTTCAAGTATTTTCTCCATGAATTTCAACCAAATTTCTTTCTAAATATTTTTTTTAAGTCCAAATCTTGTTAAATTAGTTTCTTTTCATTAATTCTACCTTTCTTTTGTTCATATCTTGATTTTAATTAGTAGATTACCCTACTGAATATTATCAAGTACTTTGAGTTCGATTTTTTTTTGAAGTGCTTTTCTTTGTGTGCTTTTTTAGTTTTATTTCGTTGTTAATTTCTTGATTCAAGTTCGTTAGCTTTAATTGAGTCATCTGTTCTTCTTTGAACACAAATCCATTCTTCCACAAAGAATAAGTGACCTTGTGAATTGATTGGACAAAGAAAGTTCTCTATTATTTTGGAAAGACACATTAGGTGAGTTGAGAGATTCCACATATGAGAGGTGTGAGAAATTTTGCTACTAACTTGTTTGTTGGGTTTTGCAGGTAGGATGGAAAGATCAATAGTCCATGAGAGTAAAGCAAACTCAGGGTTTCAAATTATGCATGTTACTAGAAGAAGAGTTCTTGAAAGAAAAATGATCATTTGTGGGAGAGAGGAGCTTGAAGTTGTGATGGATGATTATAGTGTTATCAACTCTATAACTCCCTTAATGGTTATCATGCTTGGGTTCCCTTTCTTTCCAAAACAAAATCCTTTTGTTACTCTAATGGGATTTTTGGTTGATAGGAGAGTTAATGTATCTATTTCACTTGGAAATTATTAAGAGGAGGTTTGATGTAATGTAATGCCCATGGATGCTTGTCAAATGTGTTTGGGAATTCTATGGTTCCAAAGTTATGGACTTCCATTTACACAAGATTGGTACTATTACATCATGGATCTCAAAGGGCAACTTGTCTTTTCTCCAATATGCCCTAATAAAGTAGATACGAGTGAAGACATTATTGAGTTGAGGAAAGATTGTGCTTCATTGAGGGAAAAGTTGGATGAAAAATTTGGTCTATGGGATGAAAAGCTGGATGATTGCTCTAGACTACTTGAGAAGGCCAAGTCAATATTCCAAAAGAGGAAAATTATGTATCATGAAGTTGAATCTAAGCAGTTGCCTTTGGAGGCAAAGCAAGATACTCCTTGTGAGGTTGGTATTAAGGAGTTGAACATGCAAGTCAACACATCCACTCCTTGTGCACCAAAGTGGAAGCTAGAGTTGAAAGGATCTCCAAACCCTCCACAAGGGATCCTTGGCACTTATCTAAACTTTAATAAAATTGAGAGACAAAAGATTGAGAGGAGTAAGGGTGTGATATGCGACAACTCTAGAGTGGAAAAAAAAGAGGTTGTGTGAAGTGACGTGAGAGGGTTGTCACAACCTTATACTAACTTTTGTAACCTCTCTTCCTTTTCTAGTTGTCTTGATTCTTATGCAGGTATCCTTGGAAACAAACCTTGTGAGGCACCGGTGCTACAAAGTTTTCCAAAGGAGCAAATGTTCTCTAAAGTCAAAAAACAAGGTGAATGAATCCTTCCCATAAGCTACAAGGTAACAAAGTTATACCTTACACTTTGTCAAAAGTAGGAGATTCTTGTGTGACTGCCTTGTGATGATATTTATGACACCTTGTTGCTTGATGATAATGTCATTGTTGTGAGTGCCAAAACACTAGTTAATCCTATAGATGATCGGATTGATTCTTCTATTAAGATCGATTTGAGTCCACCTAGTGATAGAACTTGTGACTTGCATAAAGTGTATTGTCATGTAATAGGGGTAGTCAAATGCTAGTTGGCTATGATAGCTTTTATGTGCATGAGCTTAAGGAGATTTTTCCTTGTGATGTCAATGACACCTTATTTCATGATAATAATGTTATTGTTGTGGGTTTCCAAACACTAGTTGATCCTATAGATAACCGAATTGATTCTTCTAGTAAGATCAATTTGAGTCCACCTAGTGTTAGAACTTATGGCTTGAGTGAAAGTGTATTGTCATATGATAGGGGTAGTTGAATATTAGTTGGGTCCAATTGTGGTAATCATGTGCTAGATGCTTTTGAGCTCAGTATGCTACCAACTAGTGCTAATTGCGGTGATGACCAATTTACTTATAAAGATGGCCTACTAATTGAGGAGCTGTGTGATGTGATAAATGAACCTCAATTTAGTGATGGCATTGATATAGTTGGTCATGTAGATAATCATATGTAGTCATTGCACCTAAATTATGAATTCTTAAATTGTGATTCCATTCCTTATTCTTCTCATAAGGATTTTGAGGTGGAATGTGTTTTTAAGGATAATCCCTTGTTTGATGTTGATATGACTAATGAAGGTGAAATACATAGTGGTGTGTCTTGGCATGATAAAAGTTTAGACCCTCTTTAAAGCTACCAAGTGATTGAGAATCCACTATGGTATGATGACACACTTTTCAAAGATGGAACTCTCTTCTTGGAAGATGATAGTAGAATCCTATTATCCTTAATTATAGACATGTTAACCATAGATTAATATTAAGGATCCTTTAGTATAAGACATACCTTTTGACTTAGTGATTTGGAACGTAGCTTCCCCGATATCATGCTAGCTATGTATTATTGGGCCCAAGGCGGTTGTTACAATACCAGTTAGCTCCAGGTGAGTATTTTATGCTTAAACGAGACATGATATTGTTTTGATACTGGTGATGGAATGCATACTTTTCAGTGCATTTATGCTCACTTAGTGGTACGATTCCAACCTAAACCCTGATTTTACTACTATTTTCTAAAAAGAAATTTATTCCCTTTTTTTTTACTTTAAAATTGATTTTTTGAAATCGAAAATCGTACCACCCTTATTATAGAATTATTACATCTTAAACTAAACATATTATTTTGGAAATTAGACCGAGGCTGATTCTGATCCACTATTGATCCACTCTCTTTTACCACTACTATTTACTTCGGTCGAGGGAGATTCTGACCCTTCCAACACTATTATGCCGATTGAGCCCTGAACTCGTTCTTGGGCAATGGGTTTACAGATTTATACTCTTTTAGTCTTGATTTGAGTTCGAGCACTTATTATACTTATATATCTCTCCGGTACTGGATGGAGTAGATTGATCATGATGACTACTAGAAGTCCTGATTTGGGACCAGACAATGTATATGGATATCCCGCGTCCCCTATGGGTCCCTTCATTTGTGAGCTACAGTGCCGAAGAAGGATGGTCACCGTAGGTCCTGCCTTTACAAGCTGCTGAGTTAGAGGAGGTGTATACACTTGGTATATTATGGCACTTGAATTGGATATGATACCATTGGTTTACGTTGCATTCATTCATTAATATGTATTTCCTATCACTAGCATAATTATTTGGCACTTATATCTATCAGTCTTATGGGGGGCTGTATAGGTATAAGCTAAGGTTACTATTTGTCGAGTGCTTGCTTGAACCTTCTGGACTTATGGGGAACCGATTAAGTTATTATTTGTCTGGACTAGCTGATTACTTTATTATTGGTTATTATGGTTAGTTTGTGGCAAGATGATTATGGTCTGGTACTCAAGATTGTTGGTATGCTTTTGATTTCCCTTTTTCTATTACGGTAAGAAGCATTATTGTTAAGTTAACTCATGATTATTCACACATTGGTTAGAGGCTTTGATTATGCTAGTATTGGTTCCCTTACTTGTCTATGATCCTCGAGATGTTAGGTTGATTCCCTCAGCTTATTACCTTTGAGTTTAGTCTTATATACGTATATATATATATATATATATATATATATATGGTATTACCATATATCCCTCTCTTTCCTTCTCTATTCATATTGTATATGTATCCTTTAGCCTTGTATTACTACTATATATTCTTGTTTCACTCTTCATTTGTATATTGGCTTATGATATACGGTATTGCACTTTAGTTCCTGATTACTGTTAGAATACGATAGTTTATCCTTATTGTTCCATTAGCATTATTATGTTTAGTTTCTTGGATAGTTGCCTATAGTTATATTTCTGCTTTACATGTTATTTATGCTTGCATTATCTTTGCAGCTTGGTTGGCCGATGTTTACTGGGTACCACATGTTTGCTAGCTATATTTCACTTTATAGCCTGCAGATCATAGTACGAGCTCTCACCGTTGATGTATGCATCATACGAAGCAACCATAGATTGGAGATTTTAGGTGAGCTCCTGACGTTCTAAGTATTCCTGCTGTCCCTCTTACTGTTTGACTGATCTTTATTTTACATTTCAGAAATGACTTGTATATATTTACATATGCTTACTTTGTACTCCTATTTTATTAGAAGTTCTTGTACTGACTTCACCAGGTTTTGAGGATATATTTACTGTCTTCTTGACTTCTTTCTCATTCTTATTTAGTTTTGTTTCTGCCTTTCTTACTGGTTCGTTACTAGTTGTTTCGGATTATGGGTTGGCTTACCTACTGGTGGGTTATGGTAGGTGCCATTATGCCCTGAGAAATTAGGTCATAAATAATTGGTATCAAAGCATAGGTTCACCGGTGTTGTTGGTACAGGAGCTAAGTGTCTGGTAGAGTCGTGCAGATTAGTACGGAGACGTCTATATCCTATCTTTGGGAGGCTATAAGGCATTCTTAAGAAATTCAATTCTTAACTCCTTGTCGTGTGTTCGTACTTTTATGAACCTATAAGTACTTCTTTTCACTCCACTCTCTCCTAGATGGATCGTGCGAGGTTGTCAATTGATGCAGATGGGACTTCTACGCACGTTGCCAGAGTTTAGGCCCAACGTTGGACTAGGGAGTTAGAGATTGAAATTAAGGACCAACAGCATCAACTAGTGATGGTACCTGGTATATCTAGTGATTCTTAGGCCAGAGTTGGATTTGTGGGCATTCGACAGGGATCATTATCAGTCTTGGAGTATGACATTGGGTTTCACGAGTAGGCCAAACATACTCTTATATTATTTCCTTCAGAGCATGAGTTGGTGCGTGGATTTGTCAAAGGGCTGACTTTACCACTCCACTTGGCGTCAGAACATTTGATAGCAATTGGGTCTCCTTTATCTCAGGTTGTTGATCATGCGAGGACTATAGAAAAGACATGTATTAATACGTATGGAGGTGGCAGTAAGAGGCCATGTCAGCAGTTCAGTGTTAGTGACATTCCGTCTGGAGGTAGGGATACTCCCAGCAGAGGTCAGCATCACTTGCAGCCTATCAAGTCAGCACAGGTGGCTCTTTAGGTTATGGATGGTTTTCTGATAGATCAGGGTGGTCGCAGTGGACAAAGTTCTGGTCAGACACTTTGGGGCATTCGGTCTAGGACTTTAGGTCGTGGCAGCCATTCTAGATCAGTAGGTTCTATGCATCAGAGAGTCTTAGGGGTATATTTTGACTGTGGTGAGATTGGTCACTAGTCCAGAGAGCCAAGCCTGAGTCGGACAACCATTTAGGGTCATCTTGTGTTTCTCAATAGGTTAAAGCTTTAGGGGTATGTTACGACTATAGAGAGATTGGTTATTGGTCCAGAGAATGTCCCTAGCATGGTATTATTGAGTAGTCAGTGTAGCTATATCAGTCTCATAGAGATGTGTGCCTTTGGGCAGAGGTAGTGCACTTAGTATTTCGATTGGTCGTTCAGCTGCTCAGTCCAAGATTGGATGCATTTAGTTTTGTACTTCTTCGTCCATGTTGGAGACTATGACTTCAGATTCCATCGTATAGGTGCGATTTTGATTTTCTATCTTTTAGCTTCTATTTGAATTGAGTTGGGGTTTTCATACCCATCGATGGTTAGGTGCCTTGAAATTTTTATATTGACTGTTGTAAGTCTTTGTTTAGACTTATGCATATATGACTACCCCAACAGATAATTTCTCTTAGTAGTGGATTGAGCAGATCAGTATTGTGATTTCCTTGGGGTGTAGCATTTAGACTAAGTCCCACTTTCTTTGGCACATTGACCTTGTTATGGTACTAGGGTGGTATTGGTTGGTGTTTTACATTTGGTGCCACTTTCCCATTATACTATTGTTATTGTTGTCATTGTTTTGACATTTATTAGATTCTAACTTGATAGACGAATAGACTAGCGTTATCTAGTTAGTATCTCCTTCTTTGTGATTCTTGTCTGTTTGTCTTAGATGGCTACCTTATATGGTTGGTTTCTTTTTTTGTTAGCAAGTTTGGTTGTTTAGCGGATCATGTAAGTTAAGGTATATTTAGCCTTCCCTAGCTTTAATTGTGATTCTAGCCTCGGTGATCCCTTTTCTATAGCCCACTCCTATTGTTGTTAAATTCAGAAATTGTTATTTTGAATTATCGGGTTCATCTCCCAGTAGTAGTTTTGATCTTGCTTTTATGTTGAGTTGGGTACTCCACTCTCTCTATGATGTGGTTCATGATTCAGTTGGGTTGAGATTGGAGTAAACGGGTGAATTCGGGAATTTCTCATTTCGATATTAGTTTGGCCTAACATGACTTCATGGAATGCTTCTACACTGTGATATGTACTTAGACATCAGTTATCAGTAATCTAAGGGAGTGTCTTTTGAGAATAAGTATTCATTGCTATAGATTGAGTATCAGTTTGACCAAATTCAGTCTAAGGTCTTATTTTCTGAGTGCTCGAAATTTGGCTACCATTTGTACTCCTTGCAGCCCTGGTGAGTTCTTTGTTATGACTTGGTGTGTTGTGCCCTTCAGTAGATGTAGATTTGATTGCTTGTATCTTTAGCCCATGGTTTTTATCAGTAGTGATTATGCTCTTCGGGAATGCTTCAGTTTCAGCCCTTATGGAAATCGTTGGATATATGCTTAATCATTGAAGCTGAGATTGGTTTTGGGGCACATGCTTGATTTTAGGTAATGAGATTGGTTTGGGTGTTGAACTCTAGTAAAGACTTGTTGACTCCAGTTGTGGTGTTTGAATTTTTGAGTGGCGTCTTAGGAGTTGAGATAGATTTTGGTACGTGGATGCTTACTCGTCAATAAGATCGGTTTGGATAGTTGAGATCAAGTAGTTCAGCTTTAATGTTGAGATTATAGCTATGGATTGCATAAATTGGTTGCAGCCTAATTTTGAGGTTTTGTTCAAGTTGAGTATTCGGTGACAGACTGACCAAGCCTACTTATTACCAACCAATTCAGTTTCCTTCAATTCAGATGGGTCGTACCTTATAGATGCTCGGAGGTTAGTCCGTCGGCATATTGTATTGGTTTCTACTGCTTTTGACCTTGGTTTCTTAGTTGTCATCAGAAATTTTGAATGCCTAATCAGTGGAAAAAGTGTACTCGAGTTGGGCTTAGCATAGTTTCACCCACAGTTGGTGGGGTACTCTGGAGTAGATCATTCAGTTTCGATAGTTTGTGCTTCAGACTCATGACTTTTGAATTCAAGGGTTATCCAGACCAGTTAGTGGATTTGGCAGAGATTGCAGAATTTGATCACTATCATTCGAGTATTCAGGTTGAATCTTATGGGCCTTGTTCTTATGCTAGTCCATGTGAATTCCCTATGGGTCATCTTTAGTCTTTCATTAATAGTGTGATATGATTACGAGGGTAGGACTCAGATGATGACGGAGAGATTTTGTGAAGGATAGAGTAGACATCAGGTTTGGAAAGTGAAGTAAGGATGTGAAGGAACAAGGGATGACTTTAGTGAAATCTCTTGGAAACATTGTTTAGCCTTAGAGGTTAACTGGGAGGTCGTGCTCGAGGCATGCGGTCCCAGTACCTCATCCTTTCGAGCTTGCGGGCTCTTTCTATCCATTGACTTTCGAGGACAAAAGTCCTTTAAGTAGTCGATATTGTAATAACCATTCAGGTTATTTTCTTGATTTTTGTGTATTTTTGGTATTTCGATCCATCCCATAGCGGCTACCGGTCATTTATGACTTATCAAAACTGTCGGTTTGGTTTTCGAATAATTCGTTTGGGTTTTATGCTCATTTCCCTAGTTTGGAGCTTTTAAAGTTGAGAAATTGGTCTTGGACCAAAACTTCTTGTAAATGACCTCGGATGAAAATTTTGACAATGTTGTTAGCTTCAGAACATGGATTTTAGGCTAGGAGGACCCTTGGTCTGTGTCCCAAGGCTTCCAGACTAGCTTTGGGCTATTAGGTGTATTTGATAAAAAATGAAACTATGGGTGGGGGGCTCACTTTTTATTGAAACGACCTCCGTTGGAAATTTTTATGGTTCTATTGAGTTTGAAATGTCGAATTTGGTATGGTATCATAGGATGTTTGAGCGCACGGGGTTCTGAACGAATTTCGAGCACCCGGTAGGAGTCCATTTAGACTTAGCAAATTTTTTGGTGGCTGATAATTGGTACAACCACTTTAGCGGTTAAAGAACCACTTAAGCGGTTGTCGCTTTAGTGACATTGTTCATCTTTAGCTCTACTTGGCCACTTGGCTGAGGGTCGCTTTAGTGATGCCCGTCCGTTTTGGCGAACATTGCTTAAGCGACCAGAGTGCTGCTTTAGCGACCTATTTCCTTTTTTGCACCAGCCACTTTAGCAGTCATTTTTCGCTTAAGTAGTTGCCCCTTTAGCAGCTCAGTAACCACTTAAGCGGTCACTGTTGGTGTTAAATATTTCATCTCCCCCAATTTCTCTTCATTTCTTAACCTATTTTTCACCATTGTTCAAGCTTGGGGAGTGAAAAATTATTGGAAATCATCCATTGAGGCTAAGGTAAGCTAACTCAACACCCCAAGTTCATTTTCCATTTTTTTTCCCTGTCAAATTCTACTTTTTTCCTTGTAAATTCCTAGAAATTAGTTTTTGAATTTCTTAACTTTGTGGGCTGATTTGGGCCTCGATTCGAGCTCCATTTGTTCTCAAATTTTGAGGATGCATTCTTTGTCCTTTGAGGGACCTCGTGACAGATTCAATTTTGAAATTTTATTTATGGGCCCCACGAACTCATTTTTGACCCGATTTTGAGCCCGGAGTTTTATATTGCAATATGGGTATTGTTTTACTCCTATTAACGTGTAGAGTGATATTTTGATAGCATGAAAACACTTTGGGATTGTGGAGAAAGGACGATCCATTCATGGGCAATTCAAGATTTCAGTTCAGCATCGAGGTAGGCTTCGGTCTACTTTTCTCTATGAGATTGTGTGTTGTATAGATTGCATGCTAGGTAGCAATTATAGGATGGTATTATGACTAGTATATCATGACTTAACCTATTTAGGGAATTTTAGATAGAAGTGTGACCCGAACCTTAATATAGAATACTCGTTATGGCCATAGAATCCTATTATCATTGATTATAGACATGTTAACCATAGATTAATATTAAGGATCCTTTAGTATAAGACATACCTTTTGACTTAGTGATTTGGATCGTAGCTTCCCGGATTATGGTGCAATTATCATGCTAGTTATGTATTGTTGGGCCCGAGGCCGTGGTTATAATAATAGTTGGACTCCAGGTGAGCATTTTATCCTTAAATGGGACATGATTCTAGTTTATAGACACTTAGGCGCTTATGGTTGTATTGTTTGGATATTGGTGATGGCATGCATAATTTTTGACGCATTTATGCTCACTTAGTGGTACGATTCCAACCAAAACCTTGATTGTACTACTATTTTCTAAAAAGGGATTTATTCCCATTTTTTTACTTTAAAATTGATTCCTTGAAAAGGGAAGTCATACCACCCTTATAATGGAATTATGACATCTTAAACTAAACATATTATTATGGAAATTAGACCGAGGTTGATTCTCTTCCAGTATTGATTCACTCTCTTTTACCACTACTATTTACTTTGGTTGAGGGAGAATCTGACCCTTTCTAAACTATTATGCCGATTTAGTCCAGAACTCAATCTCGGGTAATGGATTTACGGACTTATACTCTTTTAGTCTCGATTTTTGTCCGAGTACTTATTATACCTATATACTCCCCAGTACTGGATCGAGTAGATTGATCATGATGGTTACTGGAAGTCTTGGTTTGGGACCAGGCAGTGTATATGGATATCCCGAGTCTCCTATGGGTCCCTTCGTCAGTGAACCATAGTGCCAAAGAAGTTTGGTCGTCGTAAGTCCTGCCTTTGCGAGCTACTGAGATTGAGGAGGTGTATACACTTGGTATGTTAAGGCACTTGAATTGGATATGGTACCATTGGTTTATGCTGTATTCATTCATTAATATGCATTGCCTATCATATTTATAGTTGTTTGGCACTTATATCTATCAGTGTTATAGGGGGCTGTATAGGTATAAGCTATGGTTACTATTTGTTGAGTGCTTGCTTGAACCTTCCAAGCTTATAGGGTCCCGGTTAGGTTATTATTTGTCCGGACTAGCCGGTTACTTCCTTGTTGGTTATTATGGTTAGTTCGAGGCAAGATGATTATGGTCTAGTACTCAAGATTGTCGGTACGCTTCTGATTTCCCTTTTTCTATTGTGGTAAGAAGCATTATTGTTAAGTTACCTCATGATTAGTCACACTTTGGTTAGAGGCTTTTATTATGATAGTATTAGCTTCTTTACTTGTCTATGATCCTCGAGATGTTAGGTTTGTTCTCTCAGCTTACTACCTTTGAGTTTAGTCCTATATATGTATATATATATATATATATATGGTATTACCGTATATCCCTCTCTTTCCTTATCTATTCATATTGTATATGTATCCTTTTGCCTTGTATTACTATTATATATCCTTCTTTCACTCTTTATTTGTATATTGGCTAGTGATATGTGGTATTGCATTTTATTTCCTGAATACTATTAGAATAGGATAGTTTATCCTTATTGCTCCATTAGCATTATTATGTTTAGTTTCTTGGATAGTTGCCTGTAGTTATATTCCTGCTTTAAATGTTACTTATGCTTTCATTACCTTTGGATCTCAGTCGGCCGATGCTTATTGAGTACCACGTGTTTGGTACTCATACTATATTTCTGCAGCTTGCAGATCATAGTACGAGTTCTCATCGTTGATGTGTGCATCGTGTGGATCATCCATGGATCAGAGGTTTGGGGTGAGTTCATGACATTCAGAGTGTTCCTGTTGTCCCTCTTATTGTTAGATTGATCTCTATTTTGTATTTCAGAGACAGCTTGTATATATTTACATTATGCTTACTTTGTACTTCTATGGTATTAGAAGCTTTTGTACTGTTACACCAGATCTTGAGGATATATTTACTGTCTTCTTTCTTATTCTTATTAGTTTTGTTTTTGCCTTTCTTACTAGTCTGTTACTAGGTGTTTCGGACCAAGGGAAGGCTTACCTACTGGTGAGTTATGGTAGGTGCTATCATGACCTGAGAAATTGGGTTGCGATAATATAGCCATCCTTACTCACTTGTAAAGGGATCATACTCTAAATCAATACAATATTCGTTGTCTGATCCTTATGTTTCTCTTTGTTCTGTTATTCAATAGGTTTATACTTTTATTTACTCTTACTGGTAGACGATCTTGGCCCTTGGTAGCATTCGTGGATGACTGTGGTTCATTCAAACTTGTTTGTTTTACTTGTTTTTTATGTCTCTTTGTTATTGTTAATTTCTCTTAATCGATAAATACTCTGATCGATAACAAATCAAACCCCGAGCAAGATTAAATTGTAATGTGTGCTTTTCACTCACCTAAAAATTCAATTGTACCAAATCCACAGTAAATAGATTAGCGTCCACCATTGAGCCAGAGCAGTTGTGTTGTCTGGGTTCAATCTTGCTTATTCTTTGTTAGTTCATTTGCCTTGTGTTTTTGCAAATCTACACTAAACTCATGTCCAACAATGAAGAGTTGACTGAAGATGAGCTTGTGGCTGTCACGCCCCAAATGGTCATGGGTGGAACCCACATTAATCCTCTGGTGGGAGAACCATCTAACCCAAGCATTAACCTAAACACTAAGTCTTTTTTAAGACATAATATAGAAAATCTCAAACTTAAACGATTATATCTCAACCCCCAAATAAATAATAATAAGTGTGGAAAATACGTCAACTAGCTATTACAATCTATAAGACCCGAAAGTCATTATATAAGAACTTCTAAAATAAATCATGTCTAAGAGAAAATCCAAACACTAGTAAAATACTAAAGATTGTCTTATTGTCCGAAAGAAGGACAATATCTAATATGATGATCCATGGCAGCCTGAAGATGGAGTGCCCACCCTTGGATTAGAACTAACTGTCAATGTTATAGGCGAGGTCGTGTCTGAGCCTCTAACACAGAGTCTGCACTTAACAAAAGAAGAGCACATGATAGTATCAGTACAAACCACTATGTGCTGGTAGGTATCATAGGCAGACTCAACTTAGGAAATGAATACACATAAATCAAATAGCAAGTAGATAAGACATTAAGCACATAACAAGTAATTGCAACAATCAATAAACATGTTCACAATAGAGAAACAAATATACACAACTAAGGCACCCAATCACAAAGGATATCAACTATATAAGAGAAGTCACAAATTCCACAAAACTAGCTAACCCCACAAAATTACAAACCTCAATCACGGAGCTAAGCCTAACCCATTTTTTAACTGCTTCAATCTTTTATGGGTCTACCATAAGCCCTTCTTTCAAAACCACATGCCCTAAAAAGGACACCAAAGACAATTAGTATTCACACTTAAAATATTTAACATAAAGTCGTTTCTCCTTAAGCAAACCTAACACAATATGCAAATGATCTCATGCTCATCTCTACTCTTAGAGTACACTAAAATATCATCAATAAAGACAATTATGAAGGAATCCAGGTAGAGATTAAATACCCCATTCATTACACCCATGAAAACAGCTGGGACTTCAGTTGGCTCGAAGGACATTATTAAGAACTTATAGTGCCCATAATGTATTCGGAATGCAGTCTTAGGAATGTCTCAGCCCAAATCTTTAACTGATGATACTCGGACCCTAAATTAATCTTGGAAAATACTGAAGAACCCTATAGATGGTCAAACAAATCACATGTGGGGTAACGGGTACTTGTTACAAACAATAACCTAATTCAAATATTGGTAGTCTATGGACATACCAAAACTGCCATCCTTTTTCTTAACAAACAACACTGGAGCACCCCATGGGGAGGTACTCGGGCGACTAAATCCTTTACCAAGTAATTCCTGCAATTGAGCTTTCAACTCTCTTATCTCAGTTGGTGCCATCTTATAAGAGGGAATAGAGATGTGACAAGTGTCCAACTTTAAGTCTATATAAAATCAATGTCACGATCCGATGGAATGCTAGGAAAGATGGTAGAAAATACCTCTAAGAACTAACACACCACAAAAACAGACTCAATGGGAGGGACCTCTGCACTAGTATCCTGAAGATTTGCTAAGAACGCCAAACACCCCCTCCCAATTAATCTCTTAGAAAGAATAAAGGAGAAAAGTTTCATAGGAGCAGTATTATAGTCACCCTCCCGCTCTAGTCTATCCATCCCCAACATAGCTACAGTTACTGTCTTTGTACGACAGTCTAAAATAGCATTTTATGGAGATAATCAACTCATCCCCAGAATGATGTCAAAATCCACCATGTCCAATATTACTAAATTTTCCTAAGTTAATGTAACACCCCGTACATTCTCGACCCTACTTGATAACCTTGAATAATGCTTACTTAGGTTTCGAGATCCATAAGTACGTATTTTGTAGTGCTATTGATGAAACATTTGGAATTGGGCCTAGTGCATGTGATTAGACCTTTGTAGGAGGTGTTGTGTGACTTCGTGGAGCATGTGTGGGGTGAAAAATGAGACTTGGAGGACTTCCAAGCAAAGGATATTAAGGTTAGGAGGTAAGCGAAAGACTTGAACTTGAAGTATCTAACCGAATCCGCAAAGAAAAGTCGAAGAAAGGAAAATTTACAAAATATTTGGGTGGGGCGCGCCACAGGGTGTGCCAGGCCACTTTTGGCCAGAATTTTTCTAGCCCAGGAAGTAAGGAGGCATGCCAGGCTAGTTTTTGCCAAAAATTTTCTTCAACCATTAGTCTATAAATAGGACGCTTGGGTTATGGTATCATTATTCCATCGTAGTAGGGTTACTCTTGAGTGAGTTTAGCAACCAAGTTGGGGTTGATTCGTCATCGTAATTATTTTTATCAAATTATGTTCAATTAAGCTATGAATGGCTGGAATTTCTATTTTTGAGATTGAGTCTATGGGCATGAATCGCATGAGTTGAATATTGCCGTAATATTTATGGAATTATTTAAACATGAGATATATGATGTATTAAGCATTGAATTTGGTGGGCTAGGATGACATGTGTTATTGGGCTCAATTTAAAGCCCAAAATAGAGCCAAAAGACATGGCCCAATGGGTCAAATGACCCATTCTTCCATTGACCAAGTAAAACACCTCAATTATTGATTAAATGTGGCTAAGGATGACCATGAGGATTATATAAAGGCCCTAAAATCATATTTTATTCGTGAGAAGGCACATGCCATTCTAGACTTTTCCAAGAAAGCAAAAAGAGATATTTTCTCTCAAACTCTCAAACCCCAAGTCCTCTTCTTGGGCAAGATCATCATTTGGTAAGCCTTGGTAAGTGTTTATTCTTATGGATTAATATATTATATGCATGGGAGAGCATGTAGATCATGATGGTTATGTCTAAAAGTGTAAGTGGTGCACTTTTGTGTTTTGGTAAAAGATGTGTCATCTTTAGTTAAGTGGTGCACTTTTGTGTTTTTGTAAAAGATGTGTCATCTTTATGAATTAAACTTGAAAGGTGACTTGTGGTTTTGATGAAAGTTCATGGTATGGATGAAATATCAACATGTATGGTGTGATTATGTTTCTAAACTTGTTATTTTTCTATAAGTATAAATTATGGAATTTTGGCCGATATGTTGTTATGAGGTATATTGAGGTGACTTGATGGAGTAATTGTGATGTTGTGGTGATGGAGAAGTGTAAAGTATGAACTTGGTGTGACAAGGTATTGGTTTATGATGTATTGGTCAATGTATGGAATATTGTGGTATTATTAGCAAGATAATGCCATAAATGGTATTGTAAAGGGTGAAATAATGTTATAGGGCAATCATGTAGCTCATGGTCGTCTTATACACTTGGAATGTAGCTTGTGGTTAATGTTGGTTCCGTTATGTACTTGTGTTGCAGAGTGACACGTAAAGAGGGAGTTGAATTATTGTATTCACATATTGGCTTGTATATTCATATTGGGAAGATAAGGTATGTAAGGTTACTCTTTACGTATCCTTCTGCATCTCCTAGTAGTTACATTGATGTTGTACTCGTTCATTCTGAAATGTCCAAAGGTATCTCATTTCAGGTTGGCATCTATTGTTAAGTCACATATTTCTCATTCATTAGTCGTTGTTGCTCCTGTGTTACTTAATTGTGGACATGGCTCCACAGTCCCAATAATATTATGTTCCAAAGCTTCCAATAAGGTTATGACTACAAATATATCAATCTCTCACAAACAAAGGTATCAATCTCTCATGAGTGAGCGTATCAATCTCTCATAAGAAAATGCATCAATCTCTCATAAGAAAAGGTATCAATCTCATAAAAGTAAAGGAATGAAGTAATGTGTATATGTGTTCCTAATAATGTTTCAATCACCAATGTATCACTCTCATAACTCATGGAAGGAAAAGAAGTATGCAAAGAAGTAATGTACGCATGGTTACTTTATGTTTCATCGAGTATGGATCAAATCAAAAGGGCATAAGCTCTGATGGAACAATCCCAATGATAGGCTATGTTATTATTATTGTTATATTATGGCCCACTGATCAGCTGGATGTCCGGTTTATATTATAGCCCACTGATCAGTTGGATGTTCTGTATTATTATTCTTATATATACGACTATGGCCCACTGATCAGCTAGATGTCTGGTTTATATTATAGCCCACTGGTCAGCTGGATGTCCGGTATTATATGAGTGATAGTATGCAAAAGATAATGATAAGGTGGATGATCCCTAAGATATTATAAACCACTAACTAGTTGGATGAACAGTAATGAAGATAGTTGTAAAAGAAATGAGAGTATATCCCTTGCATGAATATATAAATATGAAGGTTATTATAAGAATGATGCTGATAAGAGTGAATGATCAAGTAATGAAAATAATGAAAGTAATAAACATGGTTCAACATATTCAGAACGGAGGTCTATCCATATTGACCACTCTCTTACGCTTAATTTCTTGGAAGTACTTCGGTATTATACAGTTTCATATGGCCTTACATACTCAGTACTTTCTTCGTACTGACCCCTCTTGGGGGACTTACCTTACTTGCTGCAGACACAGGTGCTAGTAGACCTCCTCGGTAGGCTAGGAGACATCCACAGATTATTGGTGAGCTCTAGTTGGTTTGGGGCTTTCTGAGTTGTTATGTACATTTGTTTTGGCTTTGTATATATCTATAGAGCGGGGTGTTGTACCGACTCTAGGTTGGTTATAGCTGTGTATCTGTAGAGGCTTTGTAGACGTATGTAGGAATGGGAATGTGAATGTAAGAGATGTATGATCATTTTGACTTGATGGCCCTAACGGCCAGGATTCATATATAACATGTTTTCCATGACTTCCGCATAGTTTCATGATACATAATGATGTTCATACGAGGATATGTATACGAATGTACATGAGCGAAGATTGGTTCTCTCGGGCCATATCGGCTTCGGGTGCCAATCCGCTCCGAATGGGATTCGGGGAGTGGCAAAAGTGGTATCAGAGTAGGTCATTCTAAGGGTGTCTACAAAGCCGTGTCTGAGTAGAGTCTTGCTTATCGATGTGTTGCGCACCACATTTATAAGTAGGAGGTTACTGGACATCTAGGAGTTGTTTCATTTCCTTATTTCTATATCATGCAATAGAGCTAATGTTGTAAGTGAAAATCATATCTGACCATTATTGACTCAGATAGTTGTTTCCCAAAGTCAGGCACGAGTTGGTACAGCGATAAGTGATGATGGTGCGGCTAGGATAGCTAGTCGGCGAACACAAGATTTCCTAAAATTGGATCCTCCCACATTTATCGGGTAAGATCTTAATGAAGATCCGCAAGACTTTATAGATCAAATTCAAAGGGCTCTAGATGTTATGCATGTGACTGGTGTAGAAACAGTGGAGCTTGCAGCATATAAACTGAAAGGAGAGGCTATATTATGGTACAAAGATTGGAAACGATCCAGGGGTATCGGTACACCTCCAGCTAGTTGGGAGGAATTCAAAACGGCATTTCTTGATCACTATCTTCCATATGAGGTCCGCGAGGCTCGTGCGGATCAGTTTTTAAATCTTCGTCAAGGAAATATGAGCGTCAGGGAGTACAGCCTTCGATTTAATTCGTTGGCTAGATACACTCCTAATATGGTAGCGACTATGGCCGATAGAGTTCATCGGTATGTAGACAGATTGGAGCCATACTTGGTAAGGGACTGTACTATTGCTGCGTTAAATAATGATATGGATATAGCCAGAATACAAGCCTTCGCACAAAAGATGGAGGATCAAAGGCAAAGGAGAAGGATACAAGAATTTGAAGAAGGGTCATCAAAGAGGGCGAGATCTGTGGGACAGTTCATGGCGTCCCAAGGAGAATTTAGGCCCCGGATTTTTCCTAGACTGCCTATACCATCAATTTCTTATCCTACAGCAGGTACTTCGCCTCAATTTCAAGGGTTTAGAGGCAGTCAAGCCGGGCAAAATGATGGGACTCAGGGATTACAGACAGTGGGGTATCGAGAACAAGTAAATCTGAGCCAATTGAGGTCTTTTCGTCAGCGGTGCCAGCGCTGCAGGAAGTTTCATTCAGGTGACTGCTATTTTGACACGAATGTTTGATTTTGGTGTCTTAGGTCAGGGCACGTAAAGAGAGAGTGCCCACAGAGGGCCACGGGTAGTATAACACGACCTACGGGATCAACCGTTGCGTTATCATTGTCAGGTGTACAACCTGCTGGTCGTGGCAGAGGTGCTAGAGGAGCAATTAATTTTAGTGGAATACAGGACTGTACCTTGTCCATAGCGGACCGACAGAATTTGGAGATTTCTCCTGATGGGGGTACAGGTATAATATCTGTCTTTTCACAGAATGTATCTGCATTGATTAATTCAGGCTCCACCTTATCATATGTTGTTCTATTGCGTACTGCGAAGTTTGAAAGAACACCAGAATTATAGGTTAAGCCAATTGAAATATCTATACCAGTTAGTGAATTTATTATAGTTAAAAAAAAAAAAAAAGTAGATCGTAATGGTATGTTAAATGTTTGTGATCATGTTACGTTGGCTGATCTTATCGGGATGGAAATGATAGATTTTAATATTGTAACGGGTATGAATTGGTTGGTTGGTTATCATAGGAGAATTATTGAATAATTTTCTCCTATTCCTGCACCCTTAACGAAGCCTACACACAAGGCAATCAAGTTCCAGTGGAAAAGGCATGAAAAAAAATAAAAATTCCAAGAGTTGAAAGATAAATTAATTTCCATATCAGTTTTAAGTACCTCCCAAAGGCACATAAGAGTATGCAGTGTACTCGTGATGTTTTAAAAGTTGGTGTGGGATGTGTATACATGCAGCACGACAATGTGATAACATAGGCCTTAAGACAATTGCGTCCACATAATAGAAATTATCCCACAGGTGATTTTAAGTTAACAGTTGTGACAATTGCTTGTAACAGATGGCCCCCCTATTTGTATAAAACATCGAGTGAAAGAACTATAGTGTCAAATGTGATAGAATTTTCATTGGTATCTGAGGTGAAGGAAAGGCAATATATAAACCCTATGTTTAGTTCAATTGAAAAAGAATGTACAGTAAAGTTCGACAAGGGTATTTGAGTAAACCCAAGGGGGAGTACTTTAACGCCAATGTAGATTGTGGGTGTACCGGGTATAGACGAGTTAAGGAAATGAATTATGACAGAAGGACATCATTCACGGTATTTTATTCATTTGGAAGCAACCAAAATATACCATGGTTTAGCAGAGATGTCCTGGTAAGGTTACCTGAAAAGCACATTGTAGAACTTGTAGCTCAATGTCCAAGCAGTCACTGATTAATAGTATGGCATAAGAAATCTGTATGTTTTATGCAATGTATTACCCTTCCAGTTTGGAAGTGGAACATGAATAACATGGATTTAATCACAGGGTTACCTAGTACACTGTGAAGGTTGATTCTATATAGGTAATAGTTGACAATCTTACCAAGTCAACGTATTTCCTACTAGTTAGGACCACCGATACAGCTGAACATTATGCAAAGTTGTATGTTACAGAGATAGTACGATTACATGGGATTCCACTCACTATTATATCAAACATGAGAGCTCACTTTATTGCACAGTGTTGGAAGTCTTTTTGGTAAAACATGGGTACACAGGTGGATGTAAGTACGGCTTGTCATCCTCAGATGGATGGACAAACAGAACGTATTATATGAACATTTGAAGATATGCCACGAGTTTATACATTGAACTGTAAAGGTAATTGGGATGAACATCTATCGTTTATTGAAATTGCTTACAATTAAAGTATCAAAAGGCACCTTACGAAGCTTTATATGAAAGAAAATATAGATCATCAATTGGATGGGTTACATCTGCTAAAATTTGCTTTGCTCAGGTCAGATTTTGTTCATCAAGCTATAGAGAAAGTGAAGGTCATATAACAGTAGCTACAAATGGCCCAAAGTCGATACAGATCATATACCGATATTAGAAGAAGGGAATTAAAGTGTACCATAGGTGATTAGGTATTTTTGACAGTGTGACCAATAAAAAGAAAAAAAAATAATGAGAGTCGGCAAGAAAGGGAAATTGTCCAAAGATTTGGGCAAATTGCGTATCTGTTAGCATTAGTCCAAGAACTCTTCACAGGTCATTCGATATTTCATATTCGATGCTTTGAAAGTGTATAGGAGATTATCCCGTATTGCTCCCAGTGGAGATATACAAGTTACGAAAGATCTCACATATGAAGAGGTACTGCTTACTATTCTAGATCGATAAGCGAAAATAATGAGAAATGAAGATGTAACTTCCGTAAAGGCACTATTGGAGAAATTAGCACGTAGAAGAAATCACAAGGGAAACCAAAGAAATAATGGAATCTAAAGTACTCGTAATTGTTGTACACGGAAGAAAATGTTCAAGATGCTGAATTGGAGTCATAATAAATAAGTCCTGACAAGTATTATCTGTGTACATGATAATGTGAAGGATTCACTCCGACTTAAGTTGTTACAGTGAGACAATGTTACTAACATTTGAGGGCGAATGTTCCTAAGGGGGGAAGAATGTAACACCCCGTACATTCCCGACCCTACTTGATAACCTTGAATAATGCTTACTTAGGTTTCGAGAGCCATAAGTATATATTTTGTAGTGCTATTGATGAAACATTTGGAATTGGGCCTAGTGCATGTGATTAGACCTTTGTAGGAGGTGTTGTGTGACTTTATGGAGCATGTGTGGGGTGAAAAATGAGACTTGGAGGACTTCCAAGCAAAGGATATTAAGGTTAGGAGGTAAGTGAAAGACTTGAACTTGAAGCATCTAACCGAATCCGCAAAGAAAAGTCGAAGAAAGGAAAATTTGCAAAATATTTGGGTGGGGCGCGCCACAGGGTGTGCCAGGCCACTTTTGGCAAGAATTTTTCTGGCCCAGGAAGCAAGGAGGCGCGCCAGGCTGGTTTTTTCCAAAATTTTTCTTCGACCATTAGTCTATAAATAGGACTCTTAGGTTATGGTATCATTATTCCATCGTAGTAGGGCTACTCTAGAGTGAGTTTAGCATCCAAGTTGAGGTTGATTCGTCGTCGTAATTATTTTTATCAAATTATGTTCAATTAAGCTATGAATGGCTAGAATTTTATTTTTGAGATTGAGGCTACGGGCATGAATCACGTGAGTTGAATATTTCGGTAATATTTATGGAATTATTTAAACATGAGATATATGATGTATTAAGCATTGAATTTGGTGGGCTAGGATGACATGTGTTATTGGGCTCAATTTAAAGCCCAAAATAGAGCCAAAAGACATGGCCCAATGGTTCAAATGACCCATTCTTCCATTGACCAAGTAAAACACCTCAATTATTGATTAAATGTGACTACGGATGACCATGAGGATTATATAAAGGCCCCAAAATCAAATTTTATTCATGAGAAGGCACATGCCATTCTAGACTTTTCCAAGAAAGCAAAAAGAGATATTTTCTCTCAAACTCTCAAACCCTAAGTCCTCTTCTTGGGCAAGATCATCATTTGGTAAGCCTTGGTAAGTGTTTATTCTTATGGAATAATATATTATATGCATGTGAGAGCATGTGGATCATGATGGTTATGTCTAAAAGTGTAAGTGGTGCACTTTTGTGTTTTGGTAAAAGATGTGTCATCTTTATGAATTAAACTTGAAAGGTGACTTGTGGTTTTGATGAAAGTGCATGGTATGGATGAAATATCAACATGTATGGTGTGATTATGTTTCTAAACTTGTTACTTTTCTATAAGTATAAATTATGGAATTTTGGCCGATATGTTGTTATGAGGTATATTGAGGTGACTTGATAGAGTAATTGTGATGTTGTGGTGATGGAGAAGTGTAAAGTATGAACTTGGTGTGACAAGGTATTGGTTTTTGATGTATTGGTCAATGTATGGAATATTGTGGTATTATTAGTAAGATAATGCCATGAATGGTATTGTAAAGGGTGAAATAATTTTATAGGGCAATCATGTAGCTCATGGTCGTCTTATACACTTGGAATGTAGCTTGTGGTTAATGTTGGTTCCGTTATGTATTGTGTTGTAGAGTGACACGTAAAGAGGGAGCTGAATTGTTGTATTCACATATTGGCTTGTATATTCATATTGGGAAGATAAGGTATGTAAGGTTACTCTTTCCGTATCCTTCTGCAGCTCCTAGTAGTTACATTGATGTTGTACTCGTTCATTCCGAAATGTCCAAAGGCATCTAATTTCTGGTTGTCATCTATTGTTAAGTCACATATTTCTCATTCATTAGTCGTCGTTGCTCCTGTGTTACATAATTGTGGACATGGTTCCACAGTCCCAATAATATTATGTTCCAAAGCTTCCAATAAGGCTATGACTACAAATATATCAATCTCTCATAAGTGAATGTATTAATCTCTCATGAGTGAGCGTATCAATCTCTCATAAGAAAAGGTATCAATCTCATGAAAATAAAGGAATGAATTAATGTGTATATGTGTTCCTAATAATATTTCAATTACCAATGTATCACTCTCATAACTCATGGAAGGAAAAGAAGTATGCAAAGAAGTAATGTACGCATGGTTACTTTATGTTTCATTGAGTATGGATCAAATCAAAAGGGCATAAGCTCGGATGGAACAATCCCAATAATATGATATGTTATTATTACTCTTATATTATGGCCCACTGATCAGCTGGATGTTCGGTTTAGATTATAGCCCACTGATCAGCTGGATGTCCAGTTTATATTATAGCCCACTAATCAGCTAGATGTTCGGTATTATTATTCTTATATATACGACTATGGCCCACTGATCAGCTGGATGTCTGGTTTATATTATAGCCCACTGGTCAGCTGGATGTCCGGTATTATATGAGTGATAGTATGCAAAAGATAATGATAAGGTGGATGATCCATAAGATATTATGAACTACTTACTAGTTGGATGAACAGTAATGAAGATAGTTGTAAAAGAAATGAGAGTATATCTCTTGCATGAATATATAAATATGAAGGTTATTATAATAATGATGATGATAAGAGTGAATGATCAAGTAATGAAAATAATGGAAGTAATAAACATGGTTCCACATATTCAGAACAGAGGTCTATCCATATTGACCATTCTCTTACGCTTAATTTCTTGGAAGTACTTCGGTATTATACAGTTTCATATGGCCTTACATACTCAGTACTTTCTTCGTACTGACCCCTCTTGGGGGACTTACCTTACTTACTGCAGGTACAGGTGTTAGTAGACCTCCTCGGTAGGCTACGAGACATCCGCAGATTATTGGTGAGCTCCAGTTGGTTCGGGGCTTTCTGAGTTGTTATGTACATTTGTTTTGGCTTTGTATATATCTATAGAGCGTGGTGTTGTCCCTAATCTAGGTTGGTTATGGCTATGTATCTATAGAGGCTTTGTAGACGTATGTGGGAATGTGAATGTAAGAGATGTATGATCATTTTGACTTGATGGCCCTAACGGCCAGGGTTCGTATATAACATGTTTTCCATGACTTCCGCATAGTTGTATGAGACATAAGGATGTTCATACGAGGATATGCATACGAATGTACATGAGCAAAGATTGGTTCTCTCGGGCCATATCGGGTTCGAGTGCCAGTCCGCTCCGAATGGGATTCGGGGCGTGACAGTTTGATACCCCATAAACATAACAAATCAGGAGCAATATACCCTATCAACAATAACAATATCACCAATAGGGGTGGACACATGAACAAGAGCATCAATAAAGTCACACACCAAGTCCATCCCCATATCAAAACTAGCAGATACATAAGATAATGTAGAACTAGGATCACATAATACAATGGTCATGCGATCATAGATAAGAATAGTACTTGTGATAATCGCATATAATGCCTCTTCCTTAGGCCTGCCGAAAAATCATAATAATGGGCCTTATCACCCACCTATGTGCCTTCCCTACCAGGTTAGGTGCCACTTCGATCTACATGTCCACTACCTCAATTAAGCTGGTTGAAACACCTACCTTTCTATGACCACCACACCCACATTATGGATGACCTCTAACATTTCCACCACCTCCCCTACCTTCTAGAGCTGGAGCTCGAGGAGCATGCTGTATGCCAGACAACCTGAATCTCAGACAAAACTTATGAATATGCCCCACCTCACCAAACTCATAACAAACACGGTTTAAAGTAGTCTCTAAGATAGTGTGGATGAATTAAAATAACCACCAAAGTCTAAAGTAGGTTGAATGTCCCCTTAAGTACCTCCAACCAACATCTGCATCACAGATTGAATGGGGCATGTCGGGTATCCCAGCAAACTCTGATCCCTAAAATAAGAACCACTAAAGTTTCCCTCTTTTTGGTCCTTCTTCCTCTCCATCTTGGCATAACCTTCATGTTTCATACCCTTAATACTTTTCATAAACTCAATGACCTCCTAAAAGGACCTTCCAGAGGATACCATCTGTAGAGCTAAAATTATATGACCCGTGTTCAACCCTTTAATAAATTGTCGAATTCTCTCCTTCTTAGTATTTATTAACTGCAATGAATAGAGAGAGACAGAGAGAGAAATATAGCCTCACAGGTTGTAACTAATGAAATCCTCTATTCGATTGGTGAACTCATCTTTACTTCTGTCCCTCAATGTACATGGGACATACTTCTCAAGAAAGACTGAATAAAATTGATTCCATGATAGTGGAGGGAATCTAACAACCATACACTCCATGTCGGCCCTCTACCACATCTTTGCGTCTCCCTGAAGCTGAATATCACGAATTCAACCCCATATACATACGCTACTCCTATCTTATGGAGTCTCTCATGGCAGTCGATGATAAATTAATAAGCTCATTACGATTCCATACAATGAAAGACTGGAGGTTTCATCTTAACAAACTTACAAAATAGATTATACTCATCTTCGATCATCACCAGACCCACTACTTGTCATGGAATGACACCCGTCTATGATGCTTCATCCATTCTGGGTGCCACGGCAGCAGTATACTGCACTTCCGGATGGTCAACTACAAGGACTACTGGTATAGTACCATTTTCTGCCAACTAACTCAAAAATCTCAGACCACTGAATTATGTTAAAAGACATTTGAATTTGTGTTGCACCTCTCTGAACTGGTGTCGCTTATTCTGAACTGGTATTTACTTATCCTGCGCCAGTATTACACCACCCTCTACTATCTTAAGAATATCCTCAGGTGGGGGAGGAGATTCTGACCTCTCCCAAGTCAGAACCACAGATCGAGACCTATCTCTAGCAGGCACTACTCTCCTTTCCCAACCTATTTATTCCCTCACCTATCCTCTGCCACGCCCTAGAACCCCAATGGCTAATTCAAGCACCTCTACTCTAACTCCTTTTACTCATGTTCTCACCATCTACGAGAATAAGAATGAAAGAAGTTAGATACCAATTTAGATCGTCAAATACCAATTGGAATCAAGTAATAGCACAAAACAAAGACGAAATTAAAGTTTCCTAGTGTCTTGTATCCTCTCAAAGAAAGGTATAGACGTATTCCTCCCTATTAATTGAAAACATACCAACCATTACCAGCGAAACGACAAAAATCTTCTTCTGAACATCTTCATTTATATCTTTTTCTCTTTGTTCAGTAGTTTCATCTTGAGAAGCAACATATCCATTTAGCCTCAAAAATAGATGGAAGAGCATCAAGTATGTTAGGGTACAAATATGAAGGAGATGCCATCCCGTATTCTTCAAGTGACTGTTAGAGGAGAATTTGAAGTGAGGGGTCTCTTAAAGTATCAGTTCGGTTGTAGCGTGTAAATGTTAGGGTTTTTTTTTTCCTTTTTTTTTTTGGTTAAAGTAAATAGAATAAGGGTATTTTGGTAATTTCACTTTAAAGTTAAGGACTTTATGCTTTTAAGGTAGCATAGATAAAATTTCCAAGTACAATAAATCACAATAATTAACATCTTAAAATATGTAAAAATTATATATAAAAAATTTGATTGACTCTCTAAATTCGATCACTGTCACATAAATTGGGACAGAGATAGTAACATATATTATCTGAAAGTTATATAAAAGTATTATAATCACAATAATTAACGATTTAAAATATTTAAAAACCATGCAAAAATCTAAAAATTATATAAAAAATTTTGGTTGACTCTCCAAAATTTATCTGTATCATATAAATTTAGATAAAAAAAGTAGCATATGTTGGGTCTGTGCTTGTACGGACTCTTGTATCTTGCATATATATAAATATGAATAATATATATATATATATAAGGGTCATAGCCCCGCCTACTTGGCACTCTCTCACGCCTGCAATTAGGTTTTGTGATTTTTAAGCATTTTTCCTTGAATTTTACATGTTTACATTTATTATGAGTCATTTTAAAAAAAACCCACTAAACAGTCGCCTCTTTTGAGTTTTATTGGTCGCTACCTCAAAAGTCGTTTCTTCTTTGAAAAAGAAAACCACTAAAACAGTCACCTCTTAGTCCTATCGTTGGTTTGCAGTCTATTGTGCATCCTTCAACTCTTTTCACTTATTTTCTTGATTTTTTTGTTAGGCATTTGGGATGATTTTTGTGAAATTGATGGCCATGAACTTGATGGAGAAGACGACGACGTTTGAGAATATTTTTGTTTGCATTTCAGATTCGTTTGAAGTAATTTTAAGACAGTTTCATGTTTTTATCTTGTCAACACTTTGAAGAGTGGGTTTAGCATTCTGCCATTAACAGAAAATTGGTCAGCTTGAAGGGAGGATTTAGGCATTTACGAAATTTGATACCCCAATAATCACGATCCATAATTAATTCATAAAAATGGAGAAAAAAATATTGGATTTCATAAATCAATAGAGAAGAAGATATCATTGGTGGGTGCGAAATTTCCGGGGTTACTAATAAACATGAGTTGAAGCAGATATAGACATGACGTTTGTCTGCTCCACTTTTAACATATTTTGGTATGTTTTCTTTACAGATTAATAATGGTTCTTTCATCAATGTTTTTTTAATGGTTGAACATTCCTACTTTTACTTAGTTTTACGATGTGCATAGTAGTTTATTTTTGTATGATATATAAATTACATACAAAAGGGTCTGTTAGTAACAAAAGTGAAGTTTGATGAAATGGTCTCGATCTATTTCCTTTTTTAGCTGGTACGTGTCTAATGAAATTGTTCTTGGTTTGTCCGTTTACTTTAGTATGTGCAAAAGTGCATTTGCAAGGAGCTTCTAGGGGTGGTAGCCAATGAGCATTCTAATTGTTAGAACAGATTTGAGAATGTTTTGGACTTTATTCAGAATTTCTGCACGAAATTGATTTTGAGAACTATTCTTGAAATCAGAATTATACGATCTCAAAGAATTTGAGAATTGATTATGAGATTTTATTTGAGGCTTCATAATATATAATATTGTGGTTTAAGAATGTATGACTTGGTTGTCGGAGAGGATAGTAGTGGTATTGAAAATGGTTATGGCGGAGGCTATGAATATTGTATTACTTTAAAATATTCTTCTGTTAATAAGTTTGTGAGAAATATGTGCTAATGGCTAATTTATTTTGCTTTGTTGTTAAAATATTAATGCATTTGATAGAATAAAGTTCTAGCATATTGGGGATCTACTCGAATTAAGCAGCTCAAAAAGATTTAGTGCACTACCTGCTTAGGGATTCTCAAGTTGATACATCCATCCTCGAACTCATCAAGATTGAATTATGACTGGGAAGCAACATCGGATAGAGAACAGAGATGTTGGTCCCATTATTAAAGATTTCCTCTTTTCAGGCATATCAAGCACAACTTTTGAAATAAAGAATGGACTAGCAACAACTGTTGCTGGTCATCCTATTCTTTAGTCATTGTCGTAGTACCAAATCAACATTCACTCTTTCATTTTTTTTTCTTCCTTAAGTTGTGTACCTATGGATAGATGTGGACTAATAACAACACTTGAGTTTGAAATCCTTACTGAGTCCATTCACTTTTGTCAAGCTTATTTGAAGTATGGCTTACAAAGTTTGATCATCTTTGAAAATTCTTACAGAACAGTATGGAAGTGATACATGGATAGAAAACATATAGCGTCCTTCTCAGAGTGTGGCTAGAAGCTGAAAGTTAAACTTTTAAGTTGGACGTAACATTGAGCATCTTCATCTGTCATGACCCAACTACCTAGATTGCGTGGACGCCTACTCTAATCCACCTAGATAGTAAAACCCTTACCATCCATTTAGGAATATATGTGGAATCAATAAGAAATAATAAAATACCATATTTATTACAACCAGTTTGCCGAACTTGAAATACACAATAGAAAACTTTACCTCAAGGACCTAGTCTAAACAGGTACAAGATCTGCTAAGAGAAGACACCAACTATACACATGACCCAACATCCACCATAGGAACAATGACAGAAGTTGCTGGAGATCTTTACCGTGTCATGCATGAAACATCTACTGATCCTACAACAATACTATATCCCAAAAAAGAGTATAACAAGAGTAGTATCACTACAAACAACATGTAATGTTAAGCATCATCGATCGATCCTAATTAAATCAAATAAATATTCAAAAAGAAACATGTAACTTAAGAGTTTATTTAGTCAAGATTTTTTCATCCTTTAATTCCTTAACACCTCTAGCTTTTACTAGCCTTTTAATTACAAGCAACTTTCCCTTATCATATTTAGCCCTGACCACCATATTTCCACTATGTTATCAAGTCATACCCTATCCCGTAGTTACATGTGAATTCAATGATACTCAACCCCAAGCTTTCCTACCATTAACAATTCATCATTTAAGGCCCTTATGTGGCACCTAACCTCGTTACACTATTCTAGTTATGCATTAACACTCAAGTGATTTGAGATTCACTTTAAGGCTATGATAATTTAAATAGCAAGATAGCAACACTCCGCCTTCCTAATCTTGTAACGACCCAAATAGTCGTTACGTGTAAAAATACCCAGAGAATAATTTACAATAAATAATACACCCAGATGGACCTAGGAAAAATTTAATTGGGAAAAATAATTGGGTACTAAGGGAATTGGGCCATCCTATCAGTAACCACTGTAGCGATCGATTAACTGTTGCATCAATAATAGGCAGTAGCCCAGGTGAGGGATTTTTAAAATCCCTCTCTTTTATTATTTCTCCAAGTCGCCCTCTTCCTCTAGAATCACCCTGACAAACCCTACTCCTCCATACATGAGATTTCAAAGGCCAAGATTTATGAGAGCAGTTTAGAGGCACACCCGGAGGTAACCCAACATGGGAATATGTCTAGCACATGAGGGACAACTCACTCCCCTCAGTAGCACTATATTTCGCCTAAGAGGTAAGCTAGGGTTTATTTTGTAGTAACTTGGTCTAGATATATTTAACATTAATAGTAATGTCAGAAGTATAATCCATTAGGCCTTTGGGCACGGAGTTGGATGGATGGACCTGTTTAAAAGCTGAATAGGCTAGAATATATTGATTTATTACATATTATATTAATGTTTGATTTGGAATAAGGGATGGATAGGAATTATAAACCTAATGTGTGTAGTTATTATTCTCCAGGGTTTGAGTATAGTGGAAAGTTGAATAAGTTAGTGTGAAAGGGTGAAAAAGGGAATTTAAGGTGACACGACTAAAATATAAATGCTATAAATGTTTGAAATGTATTATGGGAAAATGGTATAATCCCAATGAATAAATATCCACAATTGGTACTTTCCAGAGTTTAGAAGATGAGATAGTGAATAAAAATGTATTGAGTATAACCGGTTTGCAGTATTGACATTGCTTATCATATTGTTGTGATCAATGCTTCCTAGAGTTTAGGAGGTATGTAAAAATCTCGAGGTTGGAACACGGTTAGAGGGGAAATGCGGAATAATGTGAACATGGGTGACGGTAGCCCATATGGGTGTTGGGTAAGGTATGATTGTGATATACATGTGAAAACTAAGGTCTTCGAACTAATAAATTAGACGGTTGATGTAACCGTAGACTGAATTGACCTGAGTTGGGTTGTGTACTAAAATTGAATTATGATTTATTGATTTCATGCACACATACATATGTATTGGGATGATATATTGTGATATGGATCGGGTACTACGTCGGTATAGATATGATATATTGTGATATGGGTCGGGTACCATACTGGTATAGATATGATATGTTATGATATGGGTCGAGTACTATGTCGGTACATATATGATATGGGTCGGGTACCATGCTGGTACATTATGATGTCGTTGGTGAAGAGATAGGGAGGGATAAGGAGAGATGATGCGCACATCTTGCATACATGTATTCTTGCATATAGTTAAATGTATTTATTTTTTATTATGCTTTCATAAATGTTATTGTTGTGATAAGTGTTGAAAGATGGTATGAAGGTACGTTAGGCCCCTTAGTGGGATATGTTGGAGATGAGATTCTGCGGTCCCCCTTGAGAGGATCGGTTGTGGTAGAATATGATTGGTAGGATCCAAACTTTCATGGGATGTGTTATTGTGATGTTTGTGGTAGTGAGTACTGAGGAACTTGGGTAGATGTGGACTAAGGAATTATAGCTATTATAAAAATGAGTCAGTATTCGAGGGAGAGGTATAAGTTGGAATAGGTGGTCAAAGGACAAAGATATACAAAATTATTAAATGACCGGTAGTACACATAGATGGTAAGTGTAGGTCATACAGATGCTAAGTATAGGTCACAGAGATGCTAAATGTGGGGTAATAGGATGTGTTAATTTGGGAATTTAAAAACCAAAACTTTACTTGATGTTGTGATTTCTTCCTATTTATTATTTATATTATTTATTTCTAACCTTGGTCGTCTGATGATGCTTACAAGTACGTGTGGTTGTACTGATGCGACACTTACTATATATCCAATTCGGGGTATATCCATGTTGCAGGTTAGTTGGAGTTTCTATAGCAACGATCCGATCACTTAGCGGCAGCTCCTGTCCTCTCTACTTTGCATGGATGTTGTGTCATGGATGTCCCTGCTTCTTGTCTAGCTCTCTTCTATCAATTTAGGCTAGGTTCTAGGGAGTCGCTTATAGTTATTTTCCGCATTTACTTTTCATATTTGATGTATTAAAACACATTTTGGAAAGAATTAAATGAGTAATCGTATTTCAACTTGATTAGTTATTCTTATGGTTAACATTATACTGACTAAGGTTATATTATAGTAACTTCCACATTGGTTGAATCATGGGATATTCAAGGTTATCCTATCTGGGTTAGGTGTAAGTAAGTGCCAAGTACGATCCGGTGGGTTGGATAGTGACAAACACGGTATCAGACTCCAAGTTATCAGTCTCCTAGAAAAATAGCAAAATTTGAGTTTACAGATTGGTGTGTTGACGTCCACATCAAATTGGTAGGAAGATACAAGGCATATAGGAATGTATCTATCTTTGTTCTTTTTTATCGTGCCCTCTTAATGTTGTATCCCCGGGTTGAGTTCAATTGGTATCTAGTCGAATCCAATTGGTATATCAATCGTCATAAGTAGGACTAGTTTGTCCCAATTGGTATCTCTTAACATGGAAAGGTTAGGACAATATGGTGTTTAGTAATTGTGATGAGGCAATGATGTGTTAAAATATGCTTTGTGTATTATTGTTGATGTTTAACTTTCGAATGTGAATGTTGAGTGTGTCTGTGTTTGAATGGTGTGTAGCCATGCAGACCGTTCAATGGTGTGTATGAATGTTTAAATTGCTTGTGATGTTTAACTTTTGAATGTGAATGTTCAGTGTGTGTATGTTTGAATGGTGTGTATCCAAGCAGACCGGTGGACTTAAAGACCGGGTGTGATCTCGAGAGTGTCTTCATTTTTGTGACTAGAGATACAACTCATCTCTCAATGATTTGGAGTAGTACTTGTCTTCTATCCAATCCCGTGTGAACCACCCAGATGTCTGGCTGTTGGTAGAACACTTTTGAGGATAGTGAATTGTGTAAGTAAGAAGATTGATGAACGTGTAACACTATTTAATTTGGTAGACAGAAATTGTGTTGGTTGTGGTTCGGGGGCTATAGAGTTGCGAGTTCAATTTATATAAATTATAACGAGAGGTTATTACGCTACTTGAGCATGCATAAAAGAGTGTTGTGTAAAAAGAACCTGACACTGGGTAAAGGAAAAATCAAGGCGAAGCTACTGGAGACTACCGCTGCAACGGATCTTTTACCATTGCAGCGGTAAAATTAAATGTTGCAGTGTCTCTAGGTAGAATCCTCCCAGATGCTTTCCCTATTTTTGCAATTTTACAATTATTGTAAAGCAACCCTATTTTCGAAGAAATAAAGTGATAAAAATCTATCCAACAAGCATTATAAGATAAGGTGATTATTATTAAAGGGGGTGGGAAGGAAAAATGTCTTAAAAGTACGAAAATAAAAATAGTAAATTATTTGTTACATGTCCCAAACAAGGGCAATCCAAATCCAAAAACAAAATTTGTAAACAAAGGGGGAGGAAGGTGGAATATCTAGCTGGTGGCGTCATCTCCAAGGCCTGCGGCTTCTGGGCCCTCCTCATCTATGCTGATGAGGAAGGATAACTCCTCTACATCTTCCTTGGTCAGCTTTGAGAGCTCCCTGTCTGGGAGGGTGCACGCGAACATGACTCGCATAACCTTCCATGTCCTAACAAGCATACGGTCTCAGGAAGTGCATTTCTCCTTCTCATTATCTAGCTCTCTTCAGAGCTCAGCATAGGCTTGAGCTGGGTCCATCGGGGAATCAGGGATCGAATAAGACAACCCCGGCTAGAACATCTAGTTTCTCTCCATTTAGCCTCGCATAAAAGCAAGGCTAGCCACCTAGTCGCTGGGAGAAGCAGGTGTCCGAGAATGGGGGACATCTCCACTCTTACCAACTCTACTACTCTCACCCTCTTCCATTGTCTTCCTCTTCTTCTTTCCACCATCTTGGGTAATCCTCTTCTTATGGGGTTATATGGCACGTCGCACTCCTCTCAGGTATTATGGTCCTCCCAGGGAATATCCACCCATTTGCACAACTCTGTAATCAGGTAAGCCAAGAACAAATACCTTGTTGACCTCTCCCTAGCATAGAAGTACTACCACTCATCCATGATCTGTACCCCCACATTCCCCTCGATCCCCACCATAAGGTACACCAGTGCCATAACTCAATGGAATACCACGTCCATAACATTTTCTGAAGGATGAATCCTCCAAGACACCAACTGTAACAAAATTTTGGCCTTGGCCGAGAAGTATGCAATCTTAGTCCACCTCTAATTGGACCACTTCACCTCGCTAGCCTTGTTCTCTGGTGATAAATATTTAGCCGCCCACCTCAAGTATGACTCCCAAATCTTTACCTCGAAGGCTGCATTGGAGGTGTTGGGAACCTGTAAGATCTTAGTGATAGTAGTGGTATCCATGATAGTAGGGAAGGGTACTACCCACTCCACAATAGGGAGTACAACATAGAATTCATGGACCCAAGCCAGGTTGTAGTCTGGAACTGGCTCAGTCAGCATCTCCCAACCAAGAACTTTTAGCTGATAGCTAAAATCAGGCAGCCCGTCCTCCACCTCATCTATCACAAAGCCTCTCTCACAAAGAAAGCTACTACTGTGTCGCCCCTTCTCGAACTGGGTGCGACTGGCATTATGAAAATCAGCGGTAGGTTGTTGGGCCATTGTGATCCTGTAAATACCACAAAAATAGTTAGAACCATATATAAACACCAAGGGAGGAAAGGAGAATTCAAAGTTTTCAAAAAATATAAAAACTGGGGACATATTGCCCAGTACTGCTGCAAGGTTAATTTACCGCGGCGGCGGTACTTACTGCTGTAGTGGAAAAGTTACCGCTGAAGTGGTTCATCATCTTCAACCCGCCAACCTCCTTTCCCATGGAGGATTTTTGACCTTTCTCCATAATTTTCAAAATTAAGCATAGATTGGGCTTGAGAAAGTATATGTGAACCTTTTTACAATGAAAAAGGGGAGTGAAACATCCGAATTCAAATCCAATTTAAATAAAATCATTGGAGAAGATGACCTTACATCTTTCACCCCTCCCATGACTTAAAACTACCATGAACTACGTTAATCTTACGTCTCGAATGCTATAGGAGCATTTAAAATGTAAGAAAACTAAGCATGTCAACCAATATACTTAAGAACACCACTAAATTTGAGTTCAAAAAGTTGCACCCAAAACCACCCTAATTCTCTCTATTTTAACGTAATTATACGATTCTATAACAAGAAATACTCAAAGTAAGTAAACTTGATGATGAAAATACCTTGAATTCATTGACGGAGGGAGATTTTCCCCTACTTAACTGCCGTGAACCACTGGTGCGCTAGTTACCACTGCAGCGGTAAACTTTTTTCTGAATCTAACTTCGTATTAACTTTTCATGCTCTGAGATGTGATAATATATTCGGATAGTTGTTCCAATAATTTATTATGTGCTCCGCCTCAGGGAAAATGTGGGAATAACCATCGAGCCTAGATTAGGTAATGTTTTAACGGTCGCCCATTCAGGAGCATGGATGTATAATGAGCTAGTATATGCTAAGTAATTCTCCTAGTGGCTAATTATAGTTAAAAATTTGTCAAGCACTCGTACAATTATTCTGACCTCACCCTTAGAGTAGTTCGGGGATGAACAACGGGTAAATTGGTATCTGATGTAACGATCCAAACTGTCGTTACGTGTAAAAACACCCTAAGAATAATTTACGATAAATAATACGCCCAAATGAACCTAGGAAAAGTTTAATTGGGAAGAAAAATTAGGGACTAAGGGAATTGGGACAATAGGCCCAATAATGGGCTGGGCCAGCCTGTCGGTAATCATTGTACCTGTAAAAGTTCCACTGTAACGATAATAGGTAGTAGCCTAGTTGAGGGATTTTTAAAAACCCTCTCTTTTATAATTTCCCCAGGTCGCCCCCTTCCATAAAAAATATCATGACAAACCCTACTCCTCCAACCATGACATTTCAAAGGCCCAGGTTCATGAGAGAGGTTTTGAGGCACACTCGAAGGGAACCCAACATGGGAATACATCTAACACACATGGGACAGCTCACTCCCCTCTGTAGCAGTATCTTTTGCCTAAGAGGTAAGCTAAGGTTTATTTTGTAGCAACCAGACTTGGGATAGATACATTTAACGTTAATAGTGATTTTGAGAGTATCATACATTAGGACTTAGGGCATGGAGTTGGATGGATGGACCTATTTAAAATCTGAATAGGCTGGAATATGTTGATTTATTACATATTACCTTAGTATTTGATTTGGAAAAAGGGATGGATAGGAATTATGAGGCGAATATGCGTAGTTATTATTCTCCAAGGTTTAAGTATAGTAGAAAGTCAAATAAGTTAGTGTGAAAGGGTAAAAAGGGAACTTAAGGTGACACACGACTAAAATAAAAATGTTATAAATTTTCGACATGCATTAGGGGAAAATGGTATAATCATATGTCTTAAAAGCCACAATTGATGCTTTCTAGAGTTTAGAAGATGAGATAGTGAGTAAAAAGGTATTGAGGATAGCTAGTTTGCAGTGTTGTCATTGCTTGTCAGATTGTCGTGATCAATGCTTCCCAGAATTTAGAAGATATGTGAAAATCCCAAGTTTGGAAAATGGTTAGAGGGGAAGTAAGGAATAATGTGAACATGGGTGACGGCAGCCCATAGGGGTGTTGGGTAAGGTGTGATTGTGATTTCATGTGAAGACTAAGGTCACCGAATTAATGAATTAGACAGTTGATGTAACTGTAGATTGAATTGATCCGAGTTGGGTTGTGGACTGATATTTTGTTTATCTCTTACCTGAATTATGATTTATTGATTTCATGCACACATTCATATGCATTGGGATGATATGTTATGACACAAGTCAGGTACCACACTGGTACAAATATGATATGTTGGGATATGTGTTGGGCACCACGTTGGTACAAATATGATACGTTGTTATATGGGTCAGGTATCACTCCGGTACAGATATGATATGGTTTAGGAACTAGGCTAATACATTGTGATGTTATTTTTGATGAAATAGGAAGTGATAAGGAGAAATGATACACACATCTTGCATACATGTATTCTTACATATGGTTGAATGTATTTCTATTTAATTATGCTTTCATGCATGTTCTTTTTATGGTAAGTGGTGAAATATGGTACGAAGGTACGTTAGGCCCCTAGGTGGGATGGGTTGGAGATGAGATTCTACGGTCCCCTGTGAGAGGATCGATTGTGGTAGAATATGATTGATAGGATTTGAACTTTCATGGGATGTGTTGTTGTGATATTTGTGATAGTGAGTACCGAGGAACTCGGGTGGATGTGGACTAAGGAATTGTAGGTATTATAAAAATGAGTCTGTATTGGAAGGAGAGGAATAAGTTGGAATAGGCGGTCAAAGGGCAAAGATATACGAAAATATTAAATGATAGGTAGGTCACAAAGATGCTAAGTGGAGGTCACAGAGATGCTAAATGTGCGGTAATATGATGTGTTAATTTGGGAATTTAAAAACTGTAACTTTACTTGATGTTGTGATTTCTTCCTATTTATTATTGATGTTATTTGTTTCTAACCCTGATCAGCCGATAACACCTACCATTACGTGTGGTTGTACCGATACTACACTTACTATATCTCCAATCAGGGGTATAGCCATGGTGTAGGTTAGTTGGAGTTTCTATAGCAGCGATGTCGATCACTCAGCAGCAGCTCTTGTACTCTCTATTCTGCATAGATGTTGTGTCATGAATGTCCCTACTTCTTATCTAGTGCTCTTATATTGGTTTACGATAGGTTCTAGGGAGTCACTTATAGTTATTTTCCACATTTACTTTTCATATTTGATGTATTAAAACACATTTTGGAAAGAATTAAATGAGTAATCGTATTTCAACTTGATTAGTTATTCATATGGTGAAAATCATATTTACTAAGAGTATATCGTAGTAACTTCCGCATTGGTTGAATAATGGGATATTCAGGGTTCTCCTATCTGGGGTAGGTGTAGGTAGGTGCCCAGCATGATCCAGTGGGTTGGGTCATGACAAATCTCAACCGTACTAACCAATAGATCATTGACCATACGCATACCACAACACATCCATGAACACCTCCCATGTAACATTACCTCAAGATTATGACACTTAACCTTATTCAATAACACCATAGAGTTTAATCAAGTACTAATTAAATAGGCAACAAATCAAGTCAAAACAATGACTACCACAAGAATCCAAGTCAACAAACCATAACTCAACAACACTATGCTACACCTTCTCTCAAATACATAATTACATAGACAATATAAAAGATATGTCGATCAATTGCAATTTAGCCCGAATCTCTCAAGGATCCAATCCAACAATTCTATTTACTCTCATTAACACATAAATCCCGGTTCAATCAAGGAACTAAATATAACAAGTCAACACATAAGATTTACTCAAGGAACCAACTATAACAAGTCAGCACATAAAATCGATTCACTCAAGGAACTATCACACTTACCTATAATTTTTACATACATGCTAAAGGTCTTATGGTCACCCACTATCCATTACCTGCAGGGGACGAGCTCTTGTCCATGTACCTAATCTCATACATCTAGTGCTTTCCAACCTTATATCACCAAATCCCGTGAAGATTCCCAAATACCGGTACATCCCACAATAAAAAATAAAAACCCCATGAAGATGTCAAAATCCCTGTACATATCATAATATTAAAAGATATCACAGCAATCACAACCAAAATGAGAATAAGCAATCTTACGTGTACAGTCAGCCTTTAATATAACCTCATTATATGTGGTTAACATTTAGGATATCATTCAACAATCACCTTCCTTAAGCATGCATTGAACAATTAGACAAACATTCCAAACATTTGGTCAGTACTCAAGCTAATCATATATGTAAACCACAATTATTCTTTAACTCAGGCCTTATCAATTCATATTCATTAAATTCAAGTATTCCTTTTTGGGGGCTTTACTCAGACTTGAACGGTCTAAGGTGTACAACCACTCATTATAACAATAATATTAATTCCATGACTGCCGTTTCTCTGGTTACCACTCTAGATTCTTTGGAATCCACCAGTACTAAACACCCTTAATTAGGCATTTATAGGGTTCTATACCTTTTTTGGGTGCACTACCATTTTTAATCATACGAGGATGAACAACATCAAAAGCAAACACATTAATTACTTGAAAAATTTCAATATCACAAAATAACATAAAATTCCCACCCAAACAATTAGGTTTTTATCCTTTTTATTTATCCCAACACTGTGCCCAAAGGTCTAAGCATTAAATCTCCTGTCAATCTATGTCATACCCATGCTTTCTAGCCTAGGTCTAAACTACTCAGTTAAACCTAACCTACCTGGATGCCAAGAAGTTACTACGAAGGCATGAATGCGAGTTTTTGACTTTGTGCTAGTGATTTCTAGCGTGAATTTCATGAGGAAACCATCGTTTTTACCTCATTCGAGATTATTCCCCCCTCTGCATTGCTCCATGGACATGAGGTAACCTTAGGAGGATTTTTAGAAGCCTCTTTCGTCCCTTTGCAACTAAAAAGAAGAAAGAAAATAAAATAAGATAGGGTATGTTTTGTGCCTTCGGTATTCTGCTATAGTGGCCGATTGGCCGCTACCAGGACACCAAAATAGTGGGGAAATTCCAGCTATAGCGGGATGATGTCTGTCTGACCCAAAATTACAAATTCCAAAATTTTTTGCTAAGTCCATTAATACAAGTTTGGGATCGTATTTTCAAAATTCCCCATACCCTGTTCCTATAAATGAGGTACATTTAATAACGAAGGAATAGTCCTTTACAAAATATACCAATTTATCCATTAATCATCCCCGAATGATCATGGTAGGAGGAGAACAGAAAAAATTTCATTAGAGATGGTAAAAAAGGTACAGTTACTGGTGTTGGAAAGATTGGTAGATCTAAAGCAAAGGATCAGGAAGAAGTATATCTTGTTGATGTTTGAAGCACAATTTTCTCAACATATCTTAGCTTTGTGACAAAGAAAATAAGGTAACCTTTACTTCTGCAGGTTGCAAGGTTAAGAAGCTGGATACAAAAGAGATTTTATAACTGCCTAAAGACATAAGAATATGTACAAGGTTGACATCATGGGGATGCCTGGTACAAAGTTGACATGTCTTAGTGCAATTGATCGTGACCCCCTACTATGGCACAAAAAACTTGGACATACAAGTCTGAACAATTGAACAAACTTGCTTCAAAGGACATGGTTATAGGCTTGCCTAGAACTAACTTCAAATGTGATATGGTTTGTAGTGCATGTGCAAGAGGGAAACAAGTGAGATCCTCTTACAAGACAAAGAACCAAGTAAGTACAACCAAGTGCCTTGATCTGGTCTATATGGATCTTTGTGGACCGATAAGGGTAAGAAACAGAGGAGGCAAAAGGTATGTTTATATAATTGTGGATGATTATTCTTGATTTACCTGGACTTTGTTTTTGGCTTCTAAAGAAGATGCCTTTGATGTCTTTACTATTATTGTCAAGAAAATGGAAAAGAAACAAGGTACCTCCTCAACTTCCATCAGATCCGACCATGAAATAGAATTTGAAAATACAAAATTCCTAGAAATCTGTTTAGCTAATGGAATAGATCACAACTTCTCTGTACCTAGAACACCACAACAAAATAGAGTAGTAGAAAGGAAAAATAGAACAAAATAGAGTAGTAGAAAGGAAAAATAGGACTTTAGAAGATATGGCTAAAATAATGATGATTGTAGAAAATCTTGCAAAAATCTTTGGGCTGATGCCATAAGCACTGCCTGCTATATTGTGAATAAATGCATGACTAGGACACTCTTAAAAAAGACTCCCTATGAATTTCTCAAAGGTAGAAAATCTAACATTGCTCATTTTAGGACATTTGGCTGCAAATGTTTTATTCACAATAATGGAAAATATAATTTGGAAAAGTTTGATGCAAGGAGCGATGAGGGAATTTTCTTAGTTTATACACAACATAGTAAAGCATATAGGGTTCTAAACAAAAAAAAAAATTGTGTTGAAGAAAGTGTGCATGTTATTTTTTATGAATCTAGTACTATGCTTGAGACTAACATGCAAGATGAAAGTGATCCTGATGAGCATGCACAGGAACAAGTTGTACCACTTGGTCCAACTATTGAGTAGACTGTGGGCACATTGATAGGGGTAATAACAAGTTAAGAAATTAATTCATCCACAACACCAGCATAAGCTACTGATAGTGTGGCTAGTATTTCACAAGGGGTTGTGCTGAAAAGTTACAAATATCAACGATCTCATCCAATGAACAATGTTCTTATAGATCTCACATCTGGAATCACCACCAGATCTTGTCTAAAGAATTTGTGTGCTTTTAAAGTTTTCTTATCTATGCTTGAACCCAAAATGATAAAAGAGGCACTCCTTGATGAAGATTGGATAATTATCATGCAAGAAAAGCTCAATCAGTTTGAAAGAACAAGGTGTGTGTCACGACCCAAATCCCATTCGAGACGGACTGGCACCCAAAGCCGACAAGGCCCAAGAGAACCAATCTGTGCTCATGAACATTCATATGCATGCCTCTGTAATAACGTCGCTATATCTCATACAATTATACGGAAGTCATGGAAACATGTATTATATATATGAAACTTGGATGATAGGGCCATCAAGTCAAACTGGACACACATCTCATACATTCCTCTTCCCACATATGTCTACAAAGCCTCTACAGATACATATACATAGCCAAGCCAGAGTCGGGACAAGTCCCCACTTTGTACAACATGTATAATACAAAAATCAATGTACACTATGACTTGGAAAGCCCCGAACCAACTGGAGCTCACCAAAAATCTTCTTAGTTTATTCACAACAGAGTAAAGCATATAGGATTCTAAACAAAAAAAAAAAATTATGTTGAAGAAAGTGTGCATGTTATTTTTTATGAATCTAGTACTATGCTTGAGACTAACATGCAAGATGAAAGTGATACTGATGAGCATGCACAGGAACAAGTTGTACCACTTGGTCCAACTATTGAGTAGACTGTGGGCACATTGACAGGGGTAATAACAAGTTAAGAAATTAATTCATCCACAACACCAGCATAAGCTACTGATAGTGTGGTTAGTATTTCACAGGGGGTTGTGCTGAAAAGTTACAAATATCAAGGATCTCATCCAATTAACAATGTTCTTACAGATCTCACATCTGGAATCACCACCAGATCTTGTCTAAAGAATTTGTGTGCTTTTAAAGTTTTCTTATCTATGCTTGAACCCAAAATGATAAAAGAGGCACTCCTTGATGAAGATTGGATAATTATCATGCAAGAAAAGCTCAATCAGTTTGAAAGAGCAAGGTGTGTGTCACGACCCAAATCCCATTCGGGATGGACTGGCACCCAAAGCCGACAAGGCCCAAGAGAACCAATCTGTGCTCACGAACATTCATATGCATGCCTCTGTAATAACGTCGCTATATCTCATACAATTATACGGAAGTCATGGAAACATGTATTATATATATGAAACTTGGATGATAGGGCCATCAAGTCAAACTGGACACACATCTCATACATTCCTCTTCCCACATATGTCTACAAAGCCTCTACAGATACATATACATAGCCAAGCCAGAGTCGGGACAAGTCCCCACTTTGTACAGCATGTACAATACAAAAATCAATGTACACTATGACTTGGAAAGCCCCGAACCAACTGGAGCTCACCAAAAATCTTCTTAGTTTATTCACAACATAGTAAAGCATATAGGGTTCTAAACAAAAAAAAAAAATTATGTTGAAGAAAGTGTGCATGTTATTTTTTATGAATCTAGTACTATGCTTGAGACTAACATGCAAGATGAAAGTGATACTGATGAGCATGCACAGGAACAAGTTGTACCACTTGGTCCAACTATTGAGTAGACTGTGGGCACATTGATAGGGGTAATAACCAGTTAAGAAATTAATTCATCCACAACACCAGCATAAGCTACTGATAGTGTGGCTAGTATTTCACAGGGGGTTGTGCTGAAAAGTTACAAATATCAAGGATGTCATCCAATTAACAATATTCTTACAGATCTCACATCTGGAATCACCACCAGATGATTGAACCCAAAATGATAAAAGAGGCACTCCTTGATGAAGATTGGATAATTATCATGCAAGAAAAGCTCAATCAGTTTGAAAGAGCAAGGTGTGTGTCACGACCCAAATCCCATTCGGGACGGACTGGCACCCAAAGCCGACAAGGCCCGAGAGAACCAATTTGTGCTCACGAACATTCATATGCATGCCTCTGTAATAACGTCGCTATATCTCATACAATTATACGGAAGTCATGGAAACATGTATTATATATATGAAACTTGGCTGATAGGGCCATCAAGTCAAACTGAACACACATCTCTTACATTCCTCTTCCCACATATGTCTACAAAGCCTCTACAGATACATATACATAGCCAAGCCAGAGTCGGGACAAGTCCCCACTTTGTACAGCATGTACAATACAAAAATCAATGTACACTATGACTTGGAAAGCCCCGAACCAACTGGAGCTCACCAAAAATCTTCTTAGTTTATTCACAACATAGTAAAGCATATAGGGTTCTAAACAAAAAAACAAATTATATTGAAGAAAGTGTGCATGTTATTTTTTATGAATCTAGTACTATGCTTGAGACTAACTTGCAAGATGAAAGTGATACTGATGAGCATGCACAGGAACAAGTTGTACCACTTAGTCCAACTATTGAGTAGACTGTGGGCACATTGACAAGGGTAATAACAAGTTAAGAAATTAATTCATTCACAACACCAGCATAAGCTACTGATAGTGTGGCTAGTATTTCACAAGGGGTTGTGCTGAAAAGTTACAAATATCAAGGATATCATCCAATTAACAATGTTCTTACAGATCTCACATCTAAAATCACCACCAGATCTTGTCTAAAGAATTTGTGTGCTTTTAAAGTTGTCTTATCTATGATTGAACCCAAAATGATAAAATACGCACTCCTTGATGAAGATTGGATAATTATCATGCAAGAAAAGCTCAATCAGTTTGAAAGAAGCAAGGTGTGTGTCACGACCCAAATCCCATTCAGGACGGACTGGCACCCGAAGCTGACAAGGCCCGAGAGAACCAATTTGTGCTCACGAACATTCATATGCATGCCTCTGTAATAACGTTGCTATATCTCATACAATTATACGGAAGTCATGGAAACATGTATTATATATATGAAACTTGGCCGATAGGGCCATCAAGTAAAATTGGACACGCATCTCTTATATTCCTCTTCCCATATATGTCTACAAAGCCTCTACAGATACATATACATAGTCAAGCTAGAGTCGGTACAAGTCCCCACTTTGTAAAGCATGTACAATACCAAAATCAATGTACACTATGACTCGGAAAGCCCCGAACCAACTGGAGCTCACCAAAAATCTGCAAACGACCCGCACTCTACTGTGGAGGTCCACTATCACCTGTGCCTGCGGCAAGTAAGGTAAATCCCCCCAAGGGGGTCAGTACGAAGAATGTACTGAGTATGCAAGGCTATAAGAGACTGTATGACACAATAATACTTCAACGAGGTCAGCATATAAGAGCATAGTCAATATGGATAAATCATTGTTCTGCATATGTGGAACCATGTACCTTACAGTTATTTCTTTCTTTCTTTCCTTCTTTCTTTCTTTCTTTCTTTCTTTCTTCTTTTCTTTTGCTTCTCTTATTTGTTCATCATCACTCATATCATATCGTACCCAGCCCCCAACTAATCAGTGGGTCTTAATATAACATAACGTTATGTTGGGATCGGCTCGAGCTAGACTTATGCCTCTAGAGCTGCCACCCATAAATCAATAAATCGGGATCGGCTCGAGCTAGGTTATTACCTCTAGAGCTACCCCCTGTCAGGCTCGGTCCGAGCTTGGCTTATGCCTCTAGGACTGGCCCCTGATCCAATAATCTCGGGATCGGCTCGAGCTAGGCTTATACCTCTAGAGCTGCCACCCGTACTCAATCATTAACCACATATATGCATTAATTTGTTCTTTACTTTTGAGATTGATACTTTAGCTTATGAGAGATTGATACTTTTGCTTATGAGAGATTGATACCTTTGCAGTCTTAACATTATTGGAAGCTTTGGAACAGTAATCAATGAGGAAGAGACATATAAATAAACATTATTAGAACATGGAACATAACATTTTTGAGACTTTGGAACCATGTCCATGATTATGCAACTCATGAACAACAAGGACTAATGAAAGAGGGATAGGTGACTTAAGAATGAATAGATTCTCCTTACGTCGTCACTTTCCTTGAAACAGTTTCTTTTAGTAGTTACAACATTATGAGAGCTTAGGAACTTCAGTCCATGGATAAGAGACATATGAATGCCAATCGGTCAATGAATAGGAAACATGTGGATAACAATAGATAGCAAACCTAAATGAGATACCTTAGCATATTTTGGAACAGGACAAGTGTAATGTCAATATGAATACTATGTGTTGCAGAAAGATACGGACAGAGTAACCTTACATACCTTGTATTCTCAATATGAATCTACAATCTTAAATGTGCATACAATAGTCCCGCTCCTTCCTTATGTTTCACTCTACAACACAAATACATAACGGACCCAACATTAACCATAAGCTACATTCCAAATGTATAAGACGACCATGAGTTACATGAGTCCCCTATAACATTATTTCACCCTTTACAATACCATTCATGGCCTTTTCATACCAATAATACCATAACATTCTATACATTGACCAAGACATCACAAACCAATAGCTTTTCGCACCAATTTACTCCTTTAAATGTTCCCATTAACACCACATCACCATGAACCCATCAAGTTACTCCAATACATTTCATAACCAAAATTCCACAATTTACTCATATAGAAAAATAACAATTGATGCACTTAACTACACCATACATGTTGAGATATCATCCATACCATTCACTTTCATCAAAACATCAAGTCCCTTTTCAAGTTTAATTCACAAGGATGCACATCTCTTAGCAAAAAGCCAAAGTGCCATGTCCAACAATGCCAAGCATAACCAACATGATTTAAATAGTCTCTCATGTATATTATATATTAAAGTACAAGAATAATCACTTACCCAAGCTTGGAAGATGATGATCTTTCCCAAGAGTTGATTGCTTTAGGGTTTGGAAATGGAGAGAAAAGTCTAGAAATGTCATGAGAGATTTTGTGAATAAAAATCTGCTTTTGGCCTTATATAGCCTCGATTTAATGGTTATCTTGATCCACTTGGGTCAATAATTGAGGAATTAAAGGAAGAATGGGTCATTTGACCCATTGGGCCATGCATTTTGGCTCCATTTTGGGCCTCAAATTGGCCCATTAACACATATTATCTTAGCCCACTAAAATCAATGTATAATCCATCATATATCTCATGTTTAATTAATTCCATAATAGTCACGACAATATTCACTTACGAGATTCCCGATCGTAGCCTCAATCGTAAAAATAGAAATTCTAGTCGCGCATGGCTTCTTTGAACATAATTTGTTAAAATACTTGTGACGAAGAATTAACCCCAATTTGGATGCTAAACGCACTTAAGAATAGTCCTACTATGATGGAGTAATGATACCATAACTCAAAGGTCTTATAGACATCATAATAGTCGAAGAAAAATTTTGGTAAAAACCACCCCGGTACGTCGGTTGGCCCACCCCAATGCTGCCTGTGGGCTAAAAATTTCAGCCCAGAGCGGCCTGGCACGCCCCACCTTTATTTTTTTTTAATTTTTTGTTTCTTCGACTTTTCTTTGCGGATTCGGTTAGATACTTCAAGTTTTATTCTTTAACTTACTTCTTACCTTTAATATCCTTTGTTTGGAGGCCCTCCAAGCCTCATTTTTAACCCCACAAATGCTCCACGAAGTCACAAAACACCTTCTATGAAGGTCTAATCACATGTTCGAGGCCCAATATCAATTATCTCACCAATAACATTACCATATACATACTTATGGATCTCGACACCTAAGTAAACATTATTCACTATCCCATTCGAGATGGACTGGCACCCAAAGCCGACAAGATCCATGGGGCAGTCTATAGTGTCCCCAGGAGGATCTGGATCTCAAATGTTACCACCTAGACCCTCATTCTCTTATGCTACACCAGGCGCTCCATCTCACTCTCGAGGATTCAGGGACAGTCATATTGGGCAGAGTGGTAGGATGCCAGAGTCACAGACAGCAGGGTCTTCTCGCCCACTGTGCCAGTTTTGCAGACGTTTTCATGAAGGGGAATGTCGAAGGGGAACGAATGCTTGTTATTGGTGTGGTATGCCGGGTCACTTAATGAGAGACTGTCCACGATGAGGCTTGGGTAGTATGGTACGACCTACGGGATCTACTGCGGCATCATCAGCATCGGTTCCTTCTTTAGGTCGAGGTGTGCAATCTGTTAGCCGTGGCAGAGGTGCCGGAGGAGCAGCTAGTACTAGTGGGGTCCAGAATCGCATTTATGCTTTAGTGGACCGACAGAATGAGGGAACATCTCCTGACGACGATACAGGTATTTAGGTATATTACCATGATGTATATGCATTGAATGACCCGTATTCTTCCTTATGATATGTTATACCATTGATTGTGTAATGAAGTTGAAAGAAACCAGATTTACTAGTTATGTTAATTGGAGTCTAGACACACTCTTAAAAGTGTTACTTATGAAAGGTACAATGGAATTCAGAAAGAAGGGAAAAGTGAACCTATTATAACATGTCATGTGAAATTGCAAGTGTGAAGGTTAAGACATAAAGACTACGAAAGTATCCATGAGCCTTAAGTGTTTATGTGTGTGTATGCTAGTATAAAGATGCCTGTGCATTTGAGCGACTTCGTTAACATTCGAGGACGAATGTTTCTAAGGGGGGAAGAATGTAACACCCCGTCCTTTCCCAACCTTACTTGATGATAGTGAATAATGTTTACTTAGGTGTCGAGAATCATAAGTATGTACTTGGTAATGGTCAAGATGAGAAAAAATGAAATTTGGCCTTGTACATATGCCGAGCTTTTTTTCGAAAGTGTTTTGTGATTTCGTGGAGCATTGGGGCAATACCTCGTACACATTTTAACCTCATTTGGTGACTTGGAGTCATGTTTACTTGATGATTAAGGTCACTAAGTAAGTATTTTATAGTGCTTTGATAAGGTATTGGACGATACGCAAGTGTTGGAAAAATTGCCGAAAAATTCAGCAATACATGGAAACTTGCGCCACTGCCCTGTTTCAGGGGGTGTGACGCAAGCCTCTGAGATCAGAGAGGGTGCATTTCTTGCGCCACTGGCTTGTTTTGCAGCAGTGGCGCAAGGAACAAATTTTTGACCCTTCCGAAGTCGTTTCGTAACGCAATTCTACGACGCTTTCTAGATGGTTTCTTTTGGTTCTTTGGAGCTATTTGAGCATTGTTAAAGGTTCAAACACTTCAATATACTCCTACATACTCCTACATGATCAAATCATGAAATGTGAATAGTGATCCAAAATGTCCAATGAAACCAAGGGCGACTAGAATGTCTAGTTTTGCGATCGAAAGGACGAATGAGAATTGTTTAAGCGAATATTGTCGTGATATTATGGAATTATGTAAACATGTGATGTATGGTGAATTTTTGCATGAAAGTTGATGGGTTAAGCTACATGTGCAATTGGGCCCAAAATTAGGGCCCAAAATGGAACAAAAGATAAGGCCCAAAGGCAAAAATGACCCATTCTTCCAATATGTGACCAAGTGCACATATCATTTAGTGCCAAGTGTTTCTAAGGATGACTTGAAGTCCATAAAATCCACCAAAAATCAGATTTTAATCATACAAATCTCTCACAACTTTTGGATATTTTCCACAAACATTTCTTTACTCTTCCAAACCCTAAAGCAAAATATCCTTTGGACTCTTTGGCAAAGATCATCCTATTCCAAGCTTTGGTAAGTGTTTATTTTCATGGATTAACATATTATATGCATGGAAGATTATGTATATTATGCTAGATGTGTTGGCAAGGTGGTGAATAGTGTATTTTGCCTTTGGTGAAAGATGTGTCATCTTAGTAATTTGAACTTGAATTAGGCCTTGTGCCTTTGATGAAAAAGCATGGTATGGACAAAATATGAACATGTATGGTGTTATTTTTGGCCTTAAACTTGTTCTTGTCTAAAAGTGGAAATTATGGGATTTTGGCCGATATGTGTTATGAGTTGTATTAAGGTGCTTTGATGGTTTATTTGTGATGTGTTATGGATAAGAAAGTGTAAAGGAGAAGTATTGTAGTGAAATGTATTGATTTTCATGTATTGGTCAATGTTGGGAATATTATGGAATTTTTGGAATAATAGTATGATCAATGGTTTTGTCAAGGGGAAATGACATGTTTAAAGGCAAACATGTAACTCATTGACATGGTATGCATTTGTAAAGTAATTGGTGGTTAATGTGAATTTCATTTTATGTTGTAGAGTGACACATAAAGAAGGAGAGGGATTATTGCTACGCATCGAAGGTGGTATATTTGTATTGTGAATCCAAGGTATGTAAGGTTACTTTGTCCGTATCTTTCTGCGGCAAATAGTATGCACATTGACATATCACTAGTCCTATCCCGAAATATGCTAAAGTATCCCATATCCGGTTATCAATGGTCATTGTCATATATTTCTTACTCAGTGAGCAATGGTGAACCTCATGTCTCATATTCATGGTTAATGTTCCAAAAAGCCCAAGAAGGTTATGTTGCGATACTCCAATAGTAGTCATACTCATGTCTCTTGTTCAATAATGATTGTCCAATGGTTTCAATGGTGTTATGTTTCCAATAAGGCTATGTTTCCCATAAAGTTTATTCACATGTAGTTTATTTTGGTTATGGTTCCAAAGCTTCCAAATGCTATGTCAAATGAATGTATCAATCTTTCACAAGTAATGGTATCAATCTCAAAGTAAAGAAATGAAGTAAGAATGAAGTAATGCGTATTGATTGTGTTCATGGGTGTTATCCATGGGGTACAAATACCCGCATGATGATGATAGTTTATCCACGGGGTGCAAATACCCGCGTGATGATGGCCATTTATCCATGGGGTGCAAAGGACACCTGCATGACGATATGATCTTATCCATGGGGTAATACCTGCATGACGATGCTATGTTATCCATGGGGTGATAAGAACACCTGCATGATGAGGGCCCTCACAGTATTTGAACAATGTCTAAGTAAAGTAAAGACAAGAGAAAGAATGAATGTAATATACATGGTTTCCAAAGTACAGTTGTGATTTATCTATATTGGTTATGCATTTGAACTTGAGTTCTTGACATATCTCTATATCTTACAGTTTCATTTGAGCCTTACATACTCAGTACATTCTTCGTACTGACCCCCTCGGGGGATTTACCTTACTTGCTGCAGGTGCAGGCACTAGTAGGCCTCCACAGTAGGTTGCCAGCTGTTTGCAGTTCATTGGTGAGCTCCAGTTAGTTCGGGGCTTCTCCGAGTCACTGTTGTACATGTGTTTTGCTTCTGTACATGTTATATAAAGCGGGGACTTGTCCCGACTTTTTGTTAATTTTGGTCAATGCACTTGTTAGAGGCTTTTGTAGACGGATGTGGGTGTATAAGTATGTAAGTACATGTTGTTTTGACTTAATGGCTCAAACGGCCAAGTTTTACATACATAGCTATGGCTCATGTTTTCATGTCTATGACGTTCGCATAGTTGCAACTGTTCATAAGCAAAGGTTGGTTCTCTCGGGCCATATCGGCTTCGGGTGCCAATCATGTCCCGATCGGATTCGGGGTGTGACAAAGTGGTATCAGAGCAGTTCGTTCTAAGGGTGTCTATAAAGCCGTGTCTGAGTAGAGTCTTACTTATCGATGTGTTGTGCACCACATTTATAAGTAGGAGGCTACGGGACATTTAGGATGTTGTTTCTTTTCTTCATTCTAGATCGTGCAATAGAGCCAATGTTGTAAGTTGCATTGTATCTGATCTTGGTCATTGTTTTTCTTTGGTATAGTCAAAAATGCCGAACACTAGAAGAGGAAAAGGAAAAAGTAAGCTTATAGATAGAATTGTTGGTGGAGGAACCAGTATACCACCACCTGATCAAGTTCATCAAGCTGATATTGAGCCGGAATTTGTGTCACGAGCTTCCTCCACTCCCTCTGTACCAGAAGAGTCGAGTAGGAGAAGCGTACCTGTAGAACCACCAGTCAATACTACGGACCAAGATTTGAAAAATGCAGTTCAGCTGTTAACACAGTTAGTGGCAGCCCAGAGTCAAGGACGAGCTAGTCCAATGACACATGATGATGATGCGGTTAGAGTGGCAAGCCGCAGAACACAGGACTTTCTAAAATTGGACCCTCCTATATTCACTGGGTCAGACGTGCAAGCAGATCCACAGGACTTCGTGGATCAAATCCAGAGAGCTTTGGAGGTAATGCATGTAACCGGGGTAGAAACGGTTGAGCTAGCAGCTTATAGGTTGAAGGGAGAGGCTATATTGTGGTATGAGGAATGGAAGAAAGTTCGAGGTATTGTTGCAAACCCACCTACGTGGGAAGAATTTAAAGCGGCATTTCTGGATCACTATCTTCCCTATGAGATCCGTGAGGCTCGTGCGGATCAGTTTTTAAATTTAAGGAAATATGAGTGTGAGAGAGTACAGTTTGCAGTTTAATTCCTTGGCACGATATGCACCAAATGTGGTGGCCACGATGGAAGATAGAGTACATAGATATGTGGACAGATTGGAGCCTTATTTGGTACGGGACTGTACTATCGCTGCCTTAAATAGAGATATGGATATAGCGAGAATCCAGGCCTTCGCGCAGAAAATGGAAGACCAAAGGCAAAGAAAGAGGGTACAGAAATCGGAGGAAGGGCCAGTGAAACGGGCAAGATCCATGGGGCAGTCTATAGTGTCCCCAGGAGGATCTGGATCTCAAATGTTACCACCTAGACCCTCATTCTCTTATGCTACACCAGGCGCTCCATCTCACTCTCGAGGATTCAGGGACAGTCATATTGGGCAGAGTGGTAGGATGCCAGAGTCACAGACAGCAGGGTCTTCTCGCCCACTGTGCCAGTTTTGCAGACGTTTTCATGAAGGGGAATGTCGAAGGGGAACGAATGCTTGTTATTGGTGTGGTATGCCGGGTCACTTAATGAGAGACTGTCCACGATGAGGCTTGGGTAGTATGGTACGACCTACGGGATCTACTGCGGCATCATCAGCATCGGTTCCTTCTTTAGGTCGAGGTGTGCAATCTGTTAGCCGTGGCAGAGGTGCCGGAGGAGCAGCTAGTACTAGTGGGGTCCAGAATCGCATTTATGCTTTAGTGGACCGACAGAATGAGGGAACATCTCCTGACGACGATACAGGTATTTAGGTATATTACCATGATGTATATGCATTGAATGACCCGTATTCTTCCTTATGATATGTTATACCATTGATTGTGTAATGAAGTTGAAAGAAACCAGATTTACTAGTTATGTTAATTGGAGTCTAGACACACTCTTAAAAGTGTTACTTATGAAAGGTACAATGGAATTCAGAAAGAAGGGAAAAGTGAACCTATTATAACATGTCATGTGAAATTGCAAGTGTGAAGGTTAAGACATAAAGACTACGAAAGTATCCATGAGCCTTAAGTGTTTATGTGTGTGTATGCTAGTATAAAGATGCCTGTGCATTTGAGCGACTTCGTTAACATTCGAGGACGAATGTTTCTAAGGGGGGAAGAATGTAACACCCCGTCCTTTCCCAACCTTACTTGATGATAGTGAATAATGTTTACTTAGGTGTCGAGAATCATAAGTATGTACTTGGTAATGGTCAAGATGAGAAAAAATGAAATTTGGCCTTGTACATATGCCGAGCTTTTTTTCGAAAGTGTTTTGTGATTTCGTGGAGCATTGGGGCAATACCTCGTACACATTTTAACCTCATTTGGTGACTTGGAGTCATGTTTACTTGATGATTAAGGTCACTAAGTAAGTATTTTATAGTGCTTTGATAAGGTATTGGACGATACGCAAGTGTTGGAAAAATTGCCGAAAAATTCAGCAATACATGGAAACTTGCGCCACTGCCCTGTTTCAGGGGGTGTGGCGCAAGCCTCTGAGATCAGAGAGAGTGCATTTCTTGCGCCACTGGCTTGTTTTGCAGCAGTGGCGCAAGGAACAAATTTTTGACCCTTCCGGAGTCGTTTCGTAACGCAATTCTACGACGCTTTCTAGATGGTTTCTTTTGGTTCTTTGGAGCTATTTGAGCATTGTTAAAGGTTCAAACACTTCAATATACTCCTACATACTCCTACATGATCAAATCATGAAATGTGAATAGTGATCCAAAATGTCCAATGAAACCAAGGGCGACTAGAATGTCTAGTTTTGCGATCGAAAGGACGAATGAGAATTGTTTAAGCGAATATTGTCGTGATATTATGGAATTATGTAAACATGTGATGTATGGTGAATTTTTGCATGAAAGTTGATGGGTTAAGCTACATGTGCAATTGGGCCCAAAATTAGGGCCCAAAATGGAACAAAAGATAAGGCCCAAAGGCAAAAATGACCCATTCTTCCAATATGTGACCAAGTGCACATATCATTTAGTGCCAAGTGTTTCTAAGGATGACTTGAAGTCCATAAAATCCACCAAAAATCAGATTTTAATCATACAAATCTCTCACAACTTTTGGATATTTTCCACAAACATTTCTTTACTCTTCCAAACCCTAAAGCAAAATATCCTTTGGACTCTTTGGCAAAGATCATCCTATTCCAAGCTTTGGTAAGTGTTTATTTTCATGGATTAACATATTATATGCATGGAAGATTATGTATATTATGCTAGATGTGTTGGCAAGGTGGTGAATAGTGTATTTTGCCTTTGGTGAAAGATGTGTCATCTTAGTAATTTGAACTTGAATTAGGCCTTGTGCCTTTGATGAAAAAGCATGGTATGGACAAAATATGAACATGTATGGTGTTATTTTTGGCCTTAAACTTGTTCTTGTCTAAAAGTGGAAATTATGGGATTTTGGCCGATATGTGTTATGAGTTGTATTAAGGTGCTTTGATGGTTTATTTGTGATGTGTTATGGATAAGAAAGTGTAAAGGAGAAGTATTGTAGTGAAATGTATTGATTTTCATGTATTGGTCAATGTTGGGAATATTATGGAATTTTTGGAATAATAGTATGATCAATGGTTTTGTCAAGGGGAAATGACATGTTTAAAGGCAAACATGTAACTCATTGACATGGTATGCATTTATAAAGTAATTGGTGGTTAATGTGAATTTCGTTTTATGTTGTAGAGTGACACATAAAGAAGGAGAGGGATTATTGCTACGCATCGAAGGTGGTATATTTGTATTGTGAATCCAAGGTATGTAAGGTTACTTTGTCCGTATCTTTCTGCGGCAAATAGTATGCACATTGACATATCACTAGTCCTATCCCGAAATGTGCTAAAGTATCCCATATCCGGTTATCAATGGTCATTGTCATATATTTCTTACTCAGTGAGCAATGGTGAACCTCATGTCTCATATTCATGGTTAATGTTCCAAAAAGCCCAAGAAGGTTATGTTGCGATACTCCAATAGTAGTCATACTCATGTCTCTTGTTCAATAATGATTGTCCAATGGTTTCAATGGTGTTATGTTTCCAATAAGGCTATGTTTCCCATAAAGTTTATTCACATGTAGTTTATTTTGGTTATGGTTCCAAAGCTTCCAAATGCTATGTCAAATGAATGTATCAATCTTTCACAAGTAATGGTATCAATCTCAAAGTAAAGAAATGAAGTAAGAATGAAGTAATGCGTATTGATTGTGTTCATGGGTGTTATCCATGGGGTACAAATACCCGCATGATGATGATAGTTTATCCACGGGGTGCAAATACCCGCGTGATGATGGCCATTTATCCATGGGGTGCAAAGGACACCTGCATGACGATATGATCTTATCCATGGGGTAATACCTGCATGACGATGCTATGTTATCCATGGGGTGATAAGAACACCTGCATGATGAGGGCCCTCACAGTATTTGAACAATGTCTAAGTAAAGTAAAGACAAGAGAAAGAATGAATGTAATATACATGGTTTCCAAAGTACAGTTGTGATTTATCTATATTGGTTATGCATTTGAACTTGAGTTCTTGACATATCTCTATATCTTACAGTTTCATTTGAGCCTTACATACTCAGTACATTCTTCGTACTGACCCCCTCGGGGGATTTACCTTACTTGCTGCAGGTGCAGGCACTAGTAGGCCTCCACAGTAGGTTGCCAGCTGTTTGCAGTTCATTGGTGAGCTCCAGTTAGTTCGGGGCTTCTCCGAGTCACTGTTGTACATGTGTTTTGCTTCTGTACATGTTATATAAAGCGGGGACTTGTCCCGACTTTTTGTTAATTTTGGTCAATGCACTTGTTAGAGGCTTTTGTAGACGGATGTGGGTGTATAAGTATGTAAGTACATGTTGTTTTGACTTAATGGCTCAAACGGCCAAGTTTTACATACATAGCTATGGCTCATGTTTTCATGTCTATGACGTCCGCATAGTTGCAACTGTTCATAAGCAAAGGTTGGTTCTCTCAGGCCATATCGGCTTCGGGTGCCAATCATGTCCCGATCGGATTCGGGGTGTGACAAAGTGGTATCAGAGCAGTTCGTTCTAAGGGTGTCTACAAAGCCGTGTCTGAGAAGAGTCTTACTTATCGATGTGTTGTGCACCACATTTATAAGTAGGAGGCTACGGGACATTTAGGATGTTGTTTCTTTTCTTCATTCTAGATCGTGCAATAGAGCCAATGTTGTAAGTTGCATTGTATCTGATCTTGGTCATTGTTTTTCTTTGGTATAGTCAAAAATGCCGAACACTAGAAGAGGAAAAGGAAAAAGTAAGCTTATAGATAGAATTGTTGGTGGAGGAACCAGTATACCACCACCTGATCAAGTTCATCAAGCTGATATTGAGCCGAAATTTGTGTCACGAGCTTCCTCCACTCCCTCTGTACCAGAAGAGTCGAGTAGGAGAAGCGTACCTGTAGAACCACCAGTCAATACTACGGACCAAGATTTGAAAAATGCAGTTCAGCTGTTAACACAGTTAGTGGCAGCCCAGAGTCAAGGACGAGCTGGTCCAATGACACATGATGATGATGCGGTTAGAGTGGCAAGCCGCAGAACACAGGACTTTCTAAAATTGGACCCTCCTATATTCACTGGGTCAGACGTGCAAGCAGATCCACAGGACTTCGTGGATCAAATCCAGAGAGCTTTGGAGGTAATGCATGTAACCGGGGTAGAAACGGTTGAGCTAGCAGCTTATAGGTTGAAGGGAGAGGCTATATTGTGGTATGAGGAATGGAAGAAAGTTCGAGGTATTGTTGCAAACCCACCTACGTGGGAAGAATTTAAAGCGGCATTTCTGGATCACTATCTTCCCTATGAGATCCGTGAGGCTCGTGCGGATCAGTTTTTAAATTTAAGGAAATATGAGTGTGAGAGAGTACAGTTTGCAGTTTAATTTCTCGGCACGATATGCACCAAATGTGGTGGCCACGATGGAAGATAGAGTACATAGATATGTGGATAGATTGGAGCCTTATTTGGTACGGGACTGTACTATCGCTGCCTTAAATAGAGATATGGATATAGCGAGAATCCAGGCCTTCGCGCAGAAAATGGAAGACCAAAGGCAAAGAAAGAGGGTACAGAAATCGGAGGAAGGGCCAGTGAAACGGGCAAGATCCATGGGGCAGTCTATAGTGTCCCCAGGAGGATCTGGATCTCAAATGTTACCACCTAGACCCTCATTCTCTTATGCTACACCAGGCGCTCCATCTCACTCTCGAGGATTCAGGGACAGTCATATTGGGCAGAGTGGTAGGATGCCAGAGTCACAGACAGCAGGGTCTTCTCGCCCACTGTGCCAGTTTTGCAGACGTTTTCATGAAGGGGAATGTCGAAGGGGAACGAATGCTTGTTATTGGTGTGGTATGCCGGGTCACTTAATGAGAGACTGTCCACGATGAGGCTTGGGTAGTATGGTACGACCTACGGGATCTACTGCGGCATCATCAGCATCGGTTCCTTCTTTAGGTCGAGGTGTGCAATCTGTTAGCCGTGGCAGAGGTGCCGGAGGAGCAGCTAGTACTAGTGGGGTCCAGAATTGCATTTATGCTTTAGTGGACCGACAGAATGAGGGAACATCTCCTGACGACGATACAGGTATTTAGGTATATTACCATGATGTATATGCATTGAATGACCCGTATTCTTCCTTATGATATGTTATACCATTGATTGTGTAATGAAGTTGAAAGAAACCAGATTTACTAGTTATGTTAATTGGAGTCTAGACACACTCTTAAAAGTGTTACTTATGAAAGGTACAATGGAATTCAGAAAGAAGGGAAAAGTGAACCTATTATAACATGTCATGTGAAATTGCAAGTGTGAAGGTTAAGACATAAAGACTACGAAAGTATCCATGAGCCTTAAGTGTTTATGTGTGTGTATGCTAGTATAAAGATGCCTGTGCATTTGAGCGACTTCGTTAACATTCGAGGACGAATGTTTCTAAGGGGGGAAGAATGTAACACCCCGTCCTTTCCCAACCTTACTTGATGATAGTGAATAATGTTTACTTAGGTGTCGAGAATCATAAGTATGTACTTGGTAATGGTCAAGATGAGAAAAAATGAAATTTGGCCTTGTACATATGCCGAGCTTTTTTTCGAAAGTGTTTTGTGATTTCGTGGAGCATTGGGGCAATACCTCGTACACATTTTAACCTCATTTGGTGACTTGGAGTCATGTTTACTTGATGATTAAGGTCACTAAGTAAGTATTTTATAGTGCTTTGATAAGGTATTGGACGATACGCAAGTGTTGGAAAAATTGCCGAAAAATTCAGCAATACATGGAAACTTGCGCCACTGCCCTGTTTCAGGGGGTGTGGCGCAAGCCTATGAGATCAGAGAGGGTGCATTTCTTGCGCCACTGGCTTGTTTTGCAGCAGTGGCGCAAGGAACAAATTTTTGACCCTTCCGGAGTCGTTTCGTAATGCAATTCTACGACGCTTTCTAGATGGTTTCTTTTGGTTCTTTGGAGCTATTTGAGCATTGTTAAAGGTTCAAACACTTCAATATACTCCTACATACTCCTACATGATCAAATCATGAAATGTGAATAGTGATCCAAAATGTCCAATGAAACCAAGGGCGACTAAAATGTCTAGTTTTGCGATCGAAAGGACGAATGAGAATTGTTTAAGCGAATATTGTCGTGATATTATGGAATTATGTAAACATGTGATGTATGGTGAATTTTTGCATGAAAGTTGATGGGTTAAGCTACATGTGCAATTGGGCCCAAAATTAGGGCCCAAAATGGAACAAAAGATAAGGCCCAAAGGCAAAAATGACCCATTCTTCCAATATGTGACCAAGTGCACATATCATTTAGTGCCAAGTGTTTCTAAGGATGACTTGAAGTCCATAAAATCCACCAAAAATCAGATTTTAATCATACAAATCTCTCACAACTTTTGGATATTTTCCACAAACATTTCTTTACTCTTCCAAACCCTAAAGCAAAATATCCTTTGGACTCTTTGGCAAAGATCATCCTATTCCAAGCTTTGGTAAGTGTTTATTTTCATGGATTAACATATTATATGCATGGAAGATTATGTATATTATGCTAGATGTGTTGGCAAGGTGGTGAATAGTGTATTTTGCCTTTGGTGAAAGATGTGTCATCTTAGTAATTTGAACTTGAATTAGGCCTTGTGCCTTTGATGAAAAAGCATGGTATGGACAAAATATGAACATGTATGGTGTTATTTTTGGCCTTAAACTTGTTCTTGTCTAAAAGTGGAAATTATGGGATTTTGGCCGATATGTGTTATGAGTTGTATTAAGGTGCTTTGATGGTTTATTTGTGATGTGTTATGGATAAGAAAGTGTAAAGGAGAAGTATTGTAGTGAAATGTATTGATTTTCATGTATTGGTCAATGTTGGGAATATTATGGAATTTTTGGAATAATAGTATGATCAATGGTTTTGTCAAGGGGAAATGACATGTTTAAAGGCAAACATGTAACTCATTGACATGGTATGCATTTATAAAGTAATTGGTGGTTAATGTGAATTTCGTTTTATGTTGTAGAGTGACACATAAAGAAGGAGAGGGATTATTGCTACGCATCGAAGGTGGTATATTTGTATTGTGAATCCAAGGTATGTAAGGTTACTTTGTCCGTATCTTTCTGCGGCAAATAGTATGCACATTGACATATCACTAGTCCTATCCCGAAATGTGCTAAAGTATCCCATATCCGGTTATCAATGGTCATTGTCATATATTTCTTACTCAGTGAGCAATGGTGAACCTCATGTCTCATATTCATGGTTAATGTTCCAAAAAGCCCAAGAAGGTTATGTTGCGATACTCCAATAGTAGTCATACTCATGTCTCTTGTTCAATAATGATTGTCCAATGGTTTCAATGGTGTTATGTTTCCAATAAGGCTATGTTTCCCATAAAGTTTATTCACATGTAGTTTATTTTGGTTATGGTTCCAAAGCTTCCAAATGCTATGTCAAATGAATGTATCAATCTTTCACAAGTAATGGTATCAATCTCAAAGTAAAGAAATGAAGTAAGAATGAAGTAATGCGTATTGATTGTGTTCATGGGTGTTATCCATGGGGTACAAATACCCGCATGATGATGATAGTTTATCCACGGGGTGCAAATACCCGCGTGATGATGGCCATTTATCCATGGGGTGCAAAGGACACCTGCATGACGATATGATCTTATCCATGGGGTAATACCTGCATGACGATGCTATGTTATCCATGGGGTGATAAGAACACCTGCATGATGAGGGCCCTCACAGTATTTGAACAATGTCTAAGTAAAGTAAAGACAAGAGAAAGAATGAATGTAATATACATGGTTTCCAAAGTACAGTTGTGATTTATCTATATTGGTTATGCATTTGAACTTGAGTTCTTGACATATCTCTATATCTTACAGTTTCATTTGAGCCTTACATACTCAGTACATTCTTCGTACTGACCCCCTCGGGGGATTTACCTTACTTGCTGCAGGTGCAGGCACTAGTAGGCCTCCACAGTAGGTTGCCAGCTGTTTGCAGTTCATTGGTGAGCTCCAGTTAGTTCGGGGCTTCTCCGAGTCACTGTTGTACATGTGTTTTGCTTCTGTACATGTTATATAAAGCGGGGACTTGTCCCGACTTTTTGTTAATTTTGGTCAATGCACTTGTTAGAGGCTTTTGTAGACGGATGTGGGTGTATAAGTATGTAAGTACATGTTGTTTTGACTTAATGGCTCAAACGGCCAAGTTTTACATACATAGCTATGGCTCATGTTTTCATGTCTATGACGTCCGCATAGTTGCAACTGTTCATAAGCAAAGGTTGGTTCTCTCAGGCCATATCGGCTTCGGGTGCCAATCATGTCCCGATCGGATTCGGGGTGTGACAAAGTGGTATCAGAGCAGTTCGTTCTAAGGGTGTCTACAAAGCCGTGTCTGAGAAGAGTCTTACTTATCGATGTGTTGTGCACCACATTTATAAGTAGGAGGCTACGGGACATTTAGGATGTTGTTTCTTTTCTTCATTCTAGATCGTGCAATAGAGCCAATGTTGTAAGTTGCATTGTATCTGATCTTGGTCATTGTTTTTCTTTGGTATAGTCAAAAATGCCGAACACTAGAAGAGGAAAAGGAAAAAGTAAGCTTATAGATAGAATTGTTGGTGGAGGAACCAGTATACCACCACCTGATCAAGTTCATCAAGCTGATATTGAGCCGAAATTTGTGTCACGAGCTTCCTCCACTCCCTCTGTACCAGAAGAGTCGAGTAGGAGAAGCGTACCTGTAGAACCACCAGTCAATACTACGGACCAAGATTTGAAAAATGCAGTTCAGCTGTTAACACAGTTAGTGGCAGCCCAGAGTCAAGGACGAGCTGGTCCAATGACACATGATGATGATGCGGTTAGAGTGGCAAGCCGCAGAACACAGGACTTTCTAAAATTGGACCCTCCTATATTCACTGGGTCAGACGTGCAAGCAGATCCACAGGACTTCGTGGATCAAATCCAGAGAGCTTTGGAGGTAATGCATGTAACCGGGGTAGAAACGGTTGAGCTAGCAGCTTATAGGTTGAAGGGAGAGGCTATATTGTGGTATGAGGAATGGAAGAAAGTTCGAGGTATTGTTGCAAACCCACCTACGTGGGAAGAATTTAAAGCGGCATTTCTGGATCACTATCTTCCCTATGAGATCCGTGAGGCTCGTGCGGATCAGTTTTTAAATTTAAGGAAATATGAGTGTGAGAGAGTACAGTTTGCAGTTTAATTTCTCGGCACGATATGCACCAAATGTGGTGGCCACGATGGAAGATAGAGTACATAGATATGTGGATAGATTGGAGCCTTATTTGGTACGGGACTGTACTATCGCTGCCTTAAATAGAGATATGGATATAGCGAGAATCCAGGCCTTCGCGCAGAAAATGGAAGACCAAAGGCAAAGAAAGAGGGTACAGAAATCGGAGGAAGGGCCAGTGAAACGGGCAAGATCCATGGGGCAGTCTATAGTGTCCCCAGGAGGATCTGGATCTCAAATGTTACCACCTAGACCCTCATTCTCTTATGCTACACCAGGCGCTCCATCTCACTCTCGAGGATTCAGGGACAGTCATATTGGGCAGAGTGGTAGGATGCCAGAGTCACAGACAGCAGGGTCTTCTCGCCCACTGTGCCAGTTTTGCAGACGTTTTCATGAAGGGGAATGTCGAAGGGGAACGAATGCTTGTTATTGGTGTGGTATGCCGGGTCACTTAATGAGAGACTGTCCACGATGAGGCTTGGGTAGTATGGTACGACCTACGGGATCTACTGCGGCATCATCAGCATCGGTTCCTTCTTTAGGTCGAGGTGTGCAATCTGTTAGCCGTGGCAGAGGTGCCGGAGGAGCAGCTAGTACTAGTGGGGTCCAGAATCGCATTTATGCTTTAGTGGACCGACAGAATGAGGGAACATCTCCTGACGACGATACAGGTATTTAGGTATATTACCATGATGTATATGCATTGAATGACCCGTATTCTTCCTTATGATATGTTATACCATTGATTGTGTAATGAAGTTGAAAGAAACCAGATTTACTAGTTATGTTAATTGGAGTCTAGACACACTCTTAAAAGTGTTACTTATGAAAGGTACAATGGAATTCAGAAAGAAGGGAAAAGTGAACCTATTATAACATGTCATGTGAAATTGCAAGTGTGAAGGTTAAGACATAAAGACTACGAAAGTATCCATGAGCCTTAAGTGTTTATGTGTGTGTATGCTAGTATAAAGATGCCTGTGCATTTGAGCGACTTCGTTAACATTCGAGGACGAATGTTTCTAAGGGGGGAAGAATGTAACACCCCGTCCTTTCCCAACCTTACTTGATGATAGTGAATAATGTTTACTTAGGTGTCGAGAATCATAAGTATGTACTTGGTAATGGTCAAGATGAGAAAAAATGAAATTTGGCCTTGTACATATGCCGAGCTTTTTTTCGAAAGTGTTTTGTGATTTCGTGGAGCATTGGGGCAATACCTCGTACACATTTTAACCTCATTTGGTGACTTGGAGTCATGTTTACTTGATGATTAAGGTCACTAAGTAAGTATTTTATAGTGCTTTGATAAGGTATTGGACGATACGCAAGTGTTGGAAAAATTGCCGAAAAATTCAGCAATACATGGAAACTTGCGCCACTGCCCTGTTTCAGGGGGTGTGGCGCAAGCCTCTGAGATCAGAGAGGGTGCATTTCTTGCGCCACTGGCTTGTTTTGCAGCAGTGGCGCAAGGAACAAATTTTTGACCCTTCCGGAGTCGTTTCGTAACGCAATTCTACGACGCTTTCTAGATGGTTTCTTTTGGTTCTTTGGAGCTATTTGAGCATTGTTAAAGGTTCAAACACTTCAATATACTCCTACATACTCCTACATGATCAAATCATGAAATGTGAATAGTGATCCAAAATGTCCAATGAAACCAAGGGCGACTAAAATGTCTAGTTTTGCGATCGAAAGGACGAATGAGAATTGTTTAAGCGAATATTGTCGTGATATTATGGAATTATGTAAACATGTGATGTATGGTGAATTTTTGCATGAAAGTTGATGGGTTAAGCTACATGTGCAATTGGGCCCAAAATTAGGGCCCAAAATGGAACAAAAGATAAGGCCCAAAGGCAAAAATGACCCATTCTTCCAATATGTGACCAAGTGCACATATCATTTAGTGCCAAGTGTTTCTAAGGATGACTTGAAGTCCATAAAAGCCACCAAAAATCAGATTTTAATCATACAAAGCTCTCACAACTTTTGGATATTTTCCACAAACATTTCTTTACTCTTCCAAACCCTAAAGCAAAATATCCTTTGGACTCTTTGGCAAAGATCATCCTATTCCAAGCTTTGGTAAGTGTTTATTTTCATGGATTAACATATTATATGCATGGAAGATTATGTATATTATGCTAGATGTGTTGGCAAGGTGGTGAATAGTGTATTTTGCCTTTGGTGAAAGATGTGTCATCTTAGTAATTTGAACTTGAATTAGGCCTTGTGCCTTTGATGAAAAAGCATGGTATGGACAAAATATGAACATGTATGGTGTTATTTTTGGCCTTAAACTTGTTCTTGTCTAAAAGTGGAAATTATGGGATTTTGGCCGATATGTGTTATGAGTTGTATTAAGGTGCTTTGATGGTTTATTTGTGATGTGTTATGGATAAGAAAGTGTAAAGGAGAAGTATTGTAGTGAAATGTATTGATTTTCATGTATTGGTCAATGTTGGGAATATTATGGAATTTTTGGAATAATAGTATGATCAATGGTTTTGTCAAGGGGAAATAACATGTTTAAAGGCAAACATGTAACTCATTGACATGGTATGCATTTGTAAAGTAATTGGTGGTTAATGTGAATTTCGTTTTATGTTGTAGAGTGACACATAAAGAAGGAGAGGGATTATTGCTACGCATCGAAGGTGGTATATTTGTATTGTGAATCCAAGGTATGTAAGGTTACTTTGTCCGTATCTTTCTGCGGCAAATAGTATGCACATTGACATATCACTAGTCCTATCCCGAAATGTGCTAAAGTATCCCATATCCGGTTATCAATGGTCATTGTCATATATTTCTTACTCAGTGAGCAATGGTGAACCTCATGTCTCATATTCATGGTTAATGTTCCAAAAAGCCCAAGAAGGTTATGTTGCGATACTCCAATAGTAGTCATACTCATGTCTCTTGTTCAATAATGATTGTCCAATGGTTTCAATGGTGTTATGTTTCCAATAAGGCTATGTTTCCCATAAAGTTTATTCACATGTAGTTTATTTTGGTTATGGTTCCAAAGCTTCCAAATGCTATGTCAAATGAATGTATCAATCTTTCACAAGTAATGGTATCAATCTCAAAGTAAAGAAATGAAGTAAGAATGAAGTAATGCGTATTGATTGTGTTCATGGGTGTTATCCATGGGGTACAAATACCCGCATGATGATGATAGTTTATCCACGGGGTGCAAATACCCGCGTGATGATGGCCATTTATCCATGGGGTGCAAAGGACACCTGCATGACGATATGATCTTATCCATGGGGTAATACCTGCATGACGATGCTATGTTATCCATGGGGTGATAAGAACACCTGCATGATGAGGGCCCTCACAGTATTTGAACAATGTCTAAGTAAAGTAAAGACAAGAGAAAGAATGAATGTAATATACATGGTTTCCAAAGTACAGTTGTGATTTATCTATATTGGTTATGCATTTGAACTTGAGTTCTTGACATATCTCTATATCTTACAGTTTCATTTGAGCCTTACATACTCAGTACATTCTTCGTACTGACCCCCTCGGGGGATTTACCTTACTTGCTGCAGGTGCAGGCACTAGTAGGCCTCCACAGTAGGTTGCCAGCTGTTTGCAGTTCATTGGTGAGCTCCAGTTAGTTCGGGGCTTCTCCGAGTCACTGTTGTACATGTGTTTTGCTTCTGTACATGTTATATAAAGCGGGGACTTGTCCCGACTTTTTGTTAATTTTGGTCAATGCACTTGTTAGAGGCTTTTGTAGACGGATGTGGGTGTATAAGTATGTAAGTACATGTTGTTTTGACTTAATGGCTCAAACGGCCAAGTTTTACATACATAGCTATGGCTCATGTTTTCATGTCTATGACGTCCGCATAGTTGCAACTGTTCATAAGCAAAGGTTGGTTCTCTCAGGCCATATCGGCTTCGGGTGCCAATCATGTCCCGATCGGATTCGGGGTGTGACAAAGTGGTATCAGAGCAGTTCGTTCTAAGGGTGTCTACAAAGCCGTGTCTGAGTAGAGTCTTACTTATCGATGTGTTGTGCACCACATTTATAAGTAGGAGGCTACGGGACATTTAGGATGTTGTTTCTTTTCTTCATTCTAGATCGTGCAATAGAGCCAATGTTGTAAGTTGCATTGTATCTGATCTTGGTCATTGTTTTTCTTTGGTATAGTCAAAAATGCCGAACACTAGAAGAGGAAAAGGAAAAAGTAAGCTTATAGATAGAATTGTTGGTGGAGGAACCAGTATACCACCACCTGATCAAGTTCATCAAGCTGATATTGAGCCGAAATTTGTGTCACGAGCTTCCTCCACTCCCTCTGTACCAGAAGAGTCGAGTAGGAGAAGCGTACCTGTAGAACCACCAGTCAATACTACGGACCAAGATTTGAAAAATGCAGTTCAGCTGTTAACACAGTTAGTGGCAGCCCAGAGTCAAGGACGAGCTGGTCCAATGACACATGATGATGATGCGGTTAGAGTGGCAAGCCGCAGAACACAGGACTTTCTAAAATTGGACCCTCCTATATTCACTGGGTCAGACGTGCAAGCAGATCCACAGGACTTCGTGGATCAAATCCAGAGAGCTTTGGAGGTAATGCATGTAACCGGGGTAGAAACGGTTGAGCTAGCAGCTTATAGGTTGAAGGGAGAGGCTATATTGTGGTATGAGGAATGGAAGAAAGTTCGAGGTATTGTTGCAAACCCACCTACGTGGGAAGAATTTAAAGCGGCATTTCTGGATCACTATCTTCCCTATGAGATCCGTGAGGCTCGTGCGGATCAGTTTTTAAATTTAAGGAAATATGAGTGTGAGAGAGTACAGTTTGCAGTTTAATTTCTCGGCACGATATGTGGTGGCCACGATGGAAGATAGAGTACATAGATATGTGGATAGATTGGAGCCTTATTTGGTACGGGACTGTACTATCGCTGCCTTAAATAGAGATATGGATATAGCGAGAATCCAGGCCTTCGCGCAGAAAATGGAAGACCAAAGGCAAAGAAAGAGGGTACAGAAATCGGAGGAAGGGCCAGTGAAACGGGCAAGATCCATGGGGCAGTCTATAGTGTCCCCAGGAGGATCTGGATCTCAAATGTTACCACCTAGACCCTCATTCTCTTATGCTACACCAGGCGCTCCATCTCACTCTCGAGGATTCAGGGACAGTCATATTGGGCAGAGTGGTAGGATGCCAGAGTCACAGACAGCAGGGTCTTCTCGCCCACTGTGCCAGTTTTGCAGACGTTTTCATGAAGGGGAATGTCGAAGGGGAACGAATGCTTGTTATTGGTGTGGTATGCCGGGTCACTTAATGAGAGACTGTCCACGATGAGGCTTGGGTAGTATGGTACGACCTACGGGATCTACTGCGGCATCATCAGCATCGGTTCCTTCTTTAGGTCGAGGTGTGCAATCTGTTAGCCGTGGCAGAGGTGCCGGAGGAGCAGCTAGTACTAGTGGGGTCCAGAATCGCATTTATGCTTTAGTGGACCGACAGAATGAGGGAACATCTCCTGACGACGATACAGGTATTTAGGTATATTACCATGATGTATATGCATTGAATGACCCGTATTCTTCCTTATGATATGTTATACCATTGATTGTGTAATGAAGTTGAAAGAAACCAGATTTACTAGTTATGTTAATTGGAGTCTAGACACACTCTTAAAAGTGTTACTTATGAAAGGTACAATGGAATTCAGAAAGAAGGGAAAAGTGAACCTATTATAACATGTCATGTGAAATTGCAAGTGTGAAGGTTAAGACATAAAGACTACGAAAGTATCCATGAGCCTTAAGTGTTTATGTGTGTGTATGCTAGTATAAAGATGCCTGTGCATTTGAGCGACTTCGTTAACATTCGAGGACGAATGTTTCTAAGGGCGGAAGAATGTAACACCCCGTCCTTTCCCAACCTTACTTGATGATAGTGAATAATGTTTACTTAGGTGTCGAGAATCATAAGTATGTACTTGGTAATGGTCAAGATGAGAAAAAATGAAATTTGGCCTTGTACATATGCCGAGCTTTTTTTCGAAAGTGTTTTGTGATTTCGTGGAGCATTGGGGCAATACCTCGTACACATTTTAACCTCATTTGGTGACTTGGAGTCATGTTTACTTGATGATTAAGGTCACTAAGTAAGTATTTTATAGTGCTTTGATAAGGTATTGGACGATACGCAAGTGTTGGAAAAATTGCCGAAAAATTCAGCAATACATGGAAACTTGCGCCACTGCCCTGTTTCAGGGGGTGTGGCGCAAGCCTCTGAGATCAGAGAGGGTGCATTTCTTGCGCCACTGGCTTGTTTTGCAGCAGTGGCGCAAGGAACAAATTTTTGACCCTTCCGGAGTCGTTTCGTAACGCAATTCTACGACGCTTTCTAGATGGTTTCTTTTGGTTCTTTGGAGCTATTTGAGCATTGTTAAAGGTTCAAACACTTCAATATACTCCTACATACTCCTACATGATCAAATCATGAAATGTGAATAGTGATCCAAAATGTCCAATGAAACCAAGGGCGACTAGAATGTCTAGTTTTGCGATCGAAAGGACGAATGAGAATTGTTTAAGCGAATATTGTCGTGATATTATGGAATTATGTAAACATGTGATGTATGGTGAATTTTTGCATGAAAGTTGATGGGTTAAGCTACATGTGCAATTGGGCCCAAAATTAGGGCCCAAAATGGAACAAAAGATAAGGCCCAAAGGCAAAAATGACCCATTCTTCCAATATGTGACCAAGTGCACATATCATTTAGTGCCAAGTGTTTCTAAGGATGACTTGAAGTCCATAAAAGCCACCAAAAATCAGATTTTAATCATACAAAGCTCTCACAACTTTTGGATATTTTCCACAAACATTTCTTTACTCTTCCAAACCCTAAAGCAAAATATCCTTTGGACTCTTTGGCAAAGATCATCCTATTCCAAGCTTTGGTAAGTGTTTATTTTCATGGATTAACATATTATATGCATGGAAGATTATGTATATTATGCTAGATGTGTTGGCAAGGTGGTGAATAGTGTATTTTGCCTTTGGTGAAAGATGTGTCATCTTAGTAATTTGAACTTGAATTAGGCCTTGTGCCTTTGATGAAAAAGCATGGTATGGACAAAATATGAACATGTATGGTGTTATTTTTGGCCTTAAACTTGTTCTTGTCTAAAAGTGGAAATTATGGGATTTTGGCCGATATGTGTTATGAGTTGTATTAAGGTGCTTTGATGGTTTATTTGTGATGTGTTATGGATAAGAAAGTGTAAAGGAGAAGTATTGTAGTGAAATGTATTGATTTTCATGTATTGGTCAATGTTGGGAATATTATGGAATTTTTGGAATAATAGTATGATCAATGGTTTTGTCAAGGGGAAATGACATGTTTAAAGGCAAACATGTAACTCATTGACATGGTATGCATTTGTAAAGTAATTGGTGGTTAATGTGAATTTCGTTTTATGTTGTAGAGTGACACATAAAGAAGGAGAGGGATTATTGCTACGCATCGAAGGTGGTATATTTGTATTGTGAATCCAAGGTATGTAAGGTTACTTTGTCCGTATCTTTCTGCGGCAAATAGTATGCACATTGACATATCACTAGTCCTATCCCGAAATGTGCTAAAGTATCCCATATCCGGTTATCAATGGTCATTGTCATATATTTCTTACTCAGTGAGCAATGGTGAACCTCATGTCTCATATTCATGGTTAATGTTCCAAAAAGCCCAAGAAGGTTATGTTGCGATACTCCAATAGTAGTCATACTCATGTCTCTTGTTCAATAATGATTGTCCAATGGTTTCAATGGTGTTATGTTTCCAATAAGGCTATGTTTCCCATAAAGTTTATTCACATGTAGTTTATTTTGGTTATGGTTCCAAAGCTTCCAAATGCTATGTCAAATGAATGTATCAATCTTTCACAAGTAATGGTATCAATCTCAAAGTAAAGAAATGAAGTAAGAATGAAGTAATGCGTATTGATTGTGTTCATGGGTGTTATCCATGGGGTACAAATACCCGCATGATGATGATAGTTTATCCACGGGGTGCAAATACCCGCGTGATGATGGCCATTTATCCATGGGGTGCAAAGGACACCTGCATGATGATATGATCTTATCCATGGGGTAATACCTGCATGACGATGCTATGTTATCCATGGGGTGATAAGAACACCTGCATGATGAGGGCCCTCACAGTATTTGAACAATGTCTAAGTAAAGTAAAGACAAGAGAAAGAATGAATGTAATATACATGGTTTCCAAAGTACAGTTGTGATTTATCTATATTGGTTATGCATTTGAACTTGAGTTCTTGACATATCTCTATATCTTACAGTTTCATTTGAGCCTTACATACTCAGTACATTCTTCGTACTGACCCCCTCGGGGGATTTACCTTACTTGCTGCAGGTGCAGGCACTAGTAGGCCTCCACAGTAGGTTGCCAGCTGTTTGCAGTTCATTGGTGAGCTCCAGTTAGTTCGGGGCTTCTCCGAGTCACTGTTGTACATGTGTTTTGCTTGTGTACATGTTATATAAAGCGGGGACTTGTCCCGACTTTTTGTTAATTTTGGTCAATGCACTTGTTAGAGGCTTTTGTAGACGGATGTGGGTGTATAAGTATGTAAGTACATGTTGTTTTGACTTAATGGCTCAAACGGCCAAGTTTTACATACATAGCTATGGCTCATGTTTTCATGTCTATGACGTCCGCATAGTTGCAACTGTTCATAAGCAAAGGTTGGTTCTCTCGGGCCATATCGGCTTCGGGTGCCAATCATGTCCCGATCGGATTCGGGGTGTGACACTTAATTCACAAGGATGCACATCTCTTAGCAAAAAGCCAAAGTGCCATGTCCAACACTTCCAAGCATAACCAACATGATTTACATAGTCTCTCATGCATATGATATATTAAAGTACAAGAATAATCACTTACCCAAGCTTGGAAGATGATGATCTTTCCCAAGAGTTGATTGCTTTAGGGTTTGGAAATGGAGAGAAAAGTCTAGAAATGTCATGAGAGATTTTGTGAATAAAAATCTGCTTTTGGCCTTATATAGCCTCCATTTAATGGTTATCTTGATCCACTTGGGTCAATAATTGAGGAATTAAAGGAAGAATGGGTCATTTGACCCATTGGGCCATGCATTTTGGCTCCATTTTGGGCCTTAAATTGGCCCATTAACACATGCCCACTAAAATCAATGTATAATCCATCATATATCTCATGTTTAATTAATTCCATAATAGTCACGACAATATTCACTTATGAGATTCCCGATCGTAGCCTCAATCGTAAAAATAGAAATTCTAGTCGCGCATGGCTTCTTTGAACATAATTTGTTAAAATACTTGTGACGAAGAATTAATCCCAATTCGGATGCTAAACGCGCTTAAGAATATTCCTACTATGATGGAGGAATGATACCATAACTCAAAGGTCTTATATACATCATAATAGTCAAAGAAAAATTTTGGCAAAAACCACCCCGGTACGCCGCTTGGCGCGCCCCAATGCTGCCTGTGGGCTGAAAATTTCAGCCCAGAGCGGCCTGGCACGCCCCTGGGCGCGCCCCACCTTTATTTTTTTTAAATTTTTTGTTTCTTCGACTTTTCTTTGCGGATTCAGTTAGATACTTTAAGTTCTATTCTTTAACTTACTTCTTACCTTTAATACCCTTTGTTTGGAGGCCCTCCAAGCCTCATTTTTAACCCCACAAATGCTCTACGAAGTCACAAAACACCTTCTACGAAGTTCTAATCACATGTATGAGGCCCAATATCAATTATCTCACCAATAACATTACCAAATACATACTTATGGCTCTCGACACCTAAGTAAACATTGTTCAATGTTGTCAAGTAGGGTTGGGAAGGTACGGGGTGTTATAGTGTGGCACCTAGTTTCTTCACCAAAAGATAGAACTGTGATTGAAACTAAATGGGTGTAAAATAAATAAGCTTAATAAGAGTGGAACAGTTACAAGGAATGAAAAGACTAGTGGTCCAAAGGTACAATCAAAAAGAAGGAATAGAATATCTTGAGACTTTTGCACCCATGGAAAGTCTTGAAGCAATTAGGCTACTTATAGCTTTTGCAGCCTTCAAAGAATTTACTCTTTATCAGATGGATATGAAGAGTGCATTCTTGGATGAAAACTTGAAAGAGGAAGTCTATGTGAAGCAACCACCTAAATTTGAAAGCACTGAGTTCCCTGATCTTGTCTACAAGCTAGACAAAGCCTTGCATAGTTTCAAACAAGCCCCAAGGGCTTGGTATGAAAGATTTTCAAAATTCCTATTGGAACATGGGCATGCAAGAGGTAAAATTGACAATACTCTTTTTTTGAAAACTAATGGCAAAGTTCTGTTAATTGTGCAGGTATATGTAGATGATATCATTTTGGATCCACTGATGGCAACATGACTGAAGAGTTTGTAAAACTAATGAATTGAGAATTTGAGATGAGCATGATGGGAGAATGCAACTTCTTCCTAGGGCTGTAAATCAAGCAACTTCAACTAGAACATTGATTCATCAACAAAAGTATGTAAAGGAGCTACTCAAAAGATTTAAGATGGAGAAAGCAAAGGAAATTGACACTCCTATTGCCACTGCCAAAAAATTATACCTTTATAAAATAGGTCCATTTGTGGAGAAGAAGTTGCATAGAGGAATGATTGGATATCTCTTGTATCTCACTGCAAGTAGACTTGACATTATCTTTAGTGTTTGACTTTGTGCAATATTTCAAGCAAATCCTAAGAAGTCTCATCTAAAGGCTATCAAGAGGATTCTAAGGTATCACAATGGAACCACTGACCTTGGTCTATTGTATCATAAAGGAAGAAATTTCAATCTTGTGGGCTATGCAAAAGTTGATTATGTAGGTTATCTAGTTGATAGAAAAAGTACCACAGGTATGGCACACTTCCTTGGATCATGTTTGATCTCCTGGTCCACTAAGAAACAAAATGTTGTAGCCTTGTCCACTGCTGAGGTTGAGTATGTAGATGTTAGATCATGTTGTGCTCAATTACTATGGATCAAACAACAATTGATGGACTTTGGTATGAATGCTAGTTGTGTTCCTATTTTTTTTGACAATACTAGTGCCATAAATATTGCTAAGAATCATGTGCAACATAAAAGAACAAGCATATTGACATAAGACATCATTTTCTTAGAGACAATATTGCAAAAGGTAATATCTCAACTATGTTTTATTCTACTGAAGAACAAATTGCTGATATTTTTACCAAGTCTCTAAGTAGGGAGAATTTTGAAAAGAATAGGTTAGAATTGGGGATGATTACTATTGCATGAACTCCCCTTAATGATTGGCTAGAATAACTAATTTTTCTATATTATCCAAATTGTTAGTCAATTCAATCTTGCACATTTAGTTATGTGTATCAATTCCAGATTATTGACCTCTCTTACCTAATTTTGTGTTAGATTGTGCAGAGAAATAAGTTCAAATAGTCACTGGTGACCATAAAATTTCATCTTGGAAGGTATGTTCTACATTGATTTAAGGTTGATATTGTTTAAAGTTGAAACAACTAAGCACTCATGTTTTATGTGTCAAGTATTTTTAATGCATTAAAAAAAAAAATTAAAACCACCAAAACTCAAGAATCCTTCTCCTTTCAAAAATTTGTCACCGCCTTCACATCAATGTCACTTCTCCTACTCCCTTTCGTTCACCACTATTGAAACAGTTCCGCTCCCACACGTTTCAAATTCTATTTTCTCTTTATAAATACACAAATTCCCAATTGAATTTTTCCATTCTAACTTCGACCATCAAACCCTCTTGAAAAATTCCTTGTATTTCTCCTATCCTCCTGACAAGCAATGGCTTCTTCTTCATCATCTCCCGTTAAAACACCATTTGTATTAGATGCATCTCCCTATGAATCCCTAGAAATGGTTTTCCAAGAAAGTGTTGTGCGACCCCCAAAAATTCCTCCCTCACTCTCCTTCAAAATGTCTAATTGCACTACTTAGAATGAATTTCAGAGTATGCTCACTTCATTTGCCAATTATCCATCCTGCAATTAACTTTCATCATTCACTATTACGGATGTAGTCCCTCTTAAAATTTCCCCAGTTGATGATACTCCCATTGCAAACATGATTCCCAAAAGAGTTAGATCTTGTCTCAAGAAAAGGTCTGGAGCCTCAATTCCTATTCCTACTGACGAACCCACTGTTAAAACAACTCCTCTATTTGTTCTAGTATGAACTCCTCAACCCTAAAATCACCAATTCCAAGAAGATGAAACTCTGGAAAAATCCCTTAGGGCAAGTAAAACAAAGCGTCCTTCCTCCACTACTACTCCTCCTTCAGAGGAAATTCCCTCTGATGACAATTTGCTTTTTCACAAATTTCATCGACGAAGTTCTGTTAAATGCTCTATTACAAAACCCTCTTCCCTTTGTCCATCTCAAGCACCACCTTCCTCAAAGTTCGGACCAAAGAAAAAATCATCTACTCCATCTAAATCCTCATCTAAGTCCAAATCTACTCTGAAATGAGTCTCCAAACCTGTTCCATCCAATGATTCTGACTCTGAATCAACTGAGGATGATGCACTAGTGTAGGTTGAGGCCTCTGATGTTTCTGATCCTAAGTTGCAGCACTTTCTGCATTTCCAAAAGAGATCTTTTGTTCGGGGGAGAGTTGTAACAGGTTTTGGTAGTCCTAAAATAGCTACTCTTCTAGACAAATTAGAGGTTCAAAGTTGGTCTCAATTGTTTCTCTAAGGTTATATTCAAAGAAAATTTAGTAGACCTGAGGTTTATAAATTCTACACCAATGGTTCTGAGATTGGGAACCTGTTTTCTACTACTGTGAGAGGTGTGTCTATACACCTAGTAACTGAGGATCTTTCTAGGATCCTAAATGTTCCCTTGGGAGGATGGGATCATAATGTTAAGTTCTAGTGACCTCCCTTAGACAATGTGGCTTCTGCACTTACCATCATAAGAAGTTCTCTGGAAACCCACATCTTCTTCAATGAACAAGAAATGTCACCCTTGCACAAGCTGTACTTTGAAGTAGTGCACAAAATCATTGTCACGCCCCGAATCCCATCGAGACATGATTGGCACCCGTAGCCGATAAGGCCCGAGAGAACCAACCTTTGCCTATGCTCAATCATATTTATAACCACCATTGCATAATATTATGACATACGAATAAAGGAGAACAAGGGACATATTTAGGCATACATATGAAACTTGGCCGTTGAGGCCATCCAGTCAAAACAACATGTGTCTTTTACACTATTACACCCACATCGGTCTACAAAAGCCTCTAACAAGAGCATTGACCAAAATGAACCATAAGTCGGGACAAGTCCCCGCATTATACAACATGTACAATACCAAAACATATATACACTTTGACTCGGAGAAGCCCCGAATGAGCTGGAGCTCACCAAAGAACCGCTAACACTGGCAGTCTATTGAGGAGGCCTACTGGGACCTGCGCCTGCAGCAAGTAAAGTAAATTCCCCGAGAGGGGTCAGTACGAAATAAGTACTGAGTATGCAAGGCTCAGATGAAACTATACAACACATGAATATTTCAATGAATATGTCAATGAACTCAAAACATATGAATACTCGATGTGAATAAGTCACCATGTTATTCTTTGGAAACCATGTGGATTGCTTTCATTCTTTTCATTACTTTCTTTATCTCAAAGCTCACATGTCATTACATAACACAATGTACCCGGGCCCCGACTGATCAGTGGGTCTTTCATATCATCATATAGGGATCGAGTCGAGCTAGGCTTATGCCCCTAGACTTGCCACCCTTGGGATCGAGTCGAGCTAGGCTTACGCCCCTAGACTTGCCACCCATAAATCCATATCTCGGGATCGAGTCGAGCTAGGCTTACGCCCCTAGACTTGCCACCCGTACTTGATCATTGACCACATTTGCATTACTTTGATCATTACTTTGAGATTGATACTTTGATAATCATAACATCACTTTGGAACTTTGGAACACAACATTGTTGGAAACTTTGAATCATTGACCAATAAGTGAAGAACATGTGAACAAATATCAATGAGAAATATAACATCACTAGCACCATGATACTATTGGAACCATTGGACAAGAAGCCATGAACAAGAGACACAAGTATAAGCACTATTGGAATATTGGAACATAGCCTTCTTTGAACTTTCGGAACATTAATCATGAATATGAGAAATGAGATTCACAATTGATCAATGAGTAGGAAATATATGACAATGACCATAAATAAGTGCATATGGGATACCTTGGTACATTTCGGAATAGAACTAAAGAAATGTCAATTGTGAACACTATTGGCCGTAGAAAGATACGGACAAAATAACCTTGCATACCTTGGATTCACAATACGAATATACCACCTTTGATGCGTATACAATAGTCCCTCTCCTTCTTTATGTGTCACTCTACAACATAAATACATAACGAATTCCCGTTAACCACGAATTACTTGACAAATGCATACAATGTCAATGAATTACATGTTTGCCTTTAAACATGTCATTTTCCTTCGACAAAACTATTGATATACCATTCTTCCAAAAATTCCATAAAATTCCCAACATTGACCAATACATGAAAATCAATACATTTCACCACAATACTTCTCCTTTACACTTTCTTATCCCTAATACATCACAAATAATCCTTCAAAGCACCTTAATTCAACTCATAACACATATCGGCCAAAATCCCAAAATTTCCATTTTTAGCCAAGAACAAATTTAATGCCAAAAATAACACCATACATGTTCATATTTTGTCCATACCATGCTTTTTCATCAAAGGCACAAGGCCTAATTCACACTTGAATTCCATATACCACAAATCTCATACAAAATCACCAAGTACCATGACCAACTTTTCCAAGCACAACCAACATGATATACATATTCTTTTATGCATATAATATGTTAATCCATGAAAATAAACACTTACCAAAGCTTGGAATAGGATGATCTTGTCCAAATATGCCTTAGGGTTTATTTGCTTTAGGGTTTGGAAATAAAGGAAATATTTGTGATATTCTCCAAAAGTGATGAGAGACTTTGGGAAATAAAAATCTGATTTTGGGGGACTTTATATAGACCTCAAGGAATCCTTAGCCACACTTGGCATTACATGATATGTTCACTTGGTCAATTTTTGAAAGAATGGGTCATTTTTGCCTTTGGGCCTTATCTTTTGTTCCATTTTGGGCCCTAATTTTGGGCCCAATAACACATATCCATGTAACCCACCAATTTTCATGTATTATTCACCTTATATCTCATGTTTACATAATTTCATAATGTCACGACAATATTCTTTTAAACATTTCTCATTCGTCCTTTCGATCGCAAAAATTGGAATTCTAGTCGCCCTTGGCTTCATTGAACATTTTGGATCACTATTCACATTTTATGATTTGATCATGTAGGAGTATGTAGGAGTGTATTGAAGTGTTTGACTCTTATGCTCCATGAAATCACAACACACCTCCTACGACGATCTAATCGCACATGTTACGTCCGATATCAAATGTTTCCCCAATGACACTATAAAACACATATGCATGGCATCTCAACACCTATGTAGATATGATCCCAAGGTATCAAGTGAGGTGATAAAGTACGGGGTGTTACAATCATCACCCCAAGGAAGGAAAGACGCACTGAGGCAAGATATCTATATATAACAAAAATGGAACTTCTTTACACTGAAGTTAAGATAGACTTGCCTAGCATGATTATCAAGCACATACAGCGTGTACTTTTGAAGGATGACAAGGGTCATGCTCTTCTTTTTGGGTTCTGTTTAGCTCAAGTGTTTGAAGACTACTTTGTTCTTATTCAGGTCTGGATTCCAGACCACAAAGGATGTGATTGGTCGAGTGAACCATGTCTCTCTACCTGCTTTAATAAGGAGGGCATACACTCCATTGCAAAAGCTAAGTAATGTCTTAGCAGAAAATACTGTTGAACTAGAGGTTGCTCTAGCAACTCATGAGGTAGAAGGGGGGCTCTTCAAACCCAGATCTTGACACTGCAGGATGACCTTGATTTTGAACGTGATGAACATGTGGAAGCTATTCGTCACCTGACACAGCTGCTCCCACTTGCTTCATCTACCACCTCTGCTCCTCACTTTTAGTACCGTAGATCTAGTCCATTCCTTTCCTGTATCTTTTCTTTTTGTTTAAGTTCTCACCTTGGTTTTTTTTAATTAGTATTGTTCTTGATATTATGTGGTGCATTTCTCTACAAGTTTGATGGAATGGTTATCATTTTGCCAAACTGTCTCATGTTCTTGCACTTTTTAATACATTAATATATTTAAGTTGTGTCTTGCTCTTATTGTTTTGGTGATAGCTCTAGTGGCGATAAATAGTCTAACACTGTATCTTGGATAATATATTATCTTGAATCAGCTTTTCAATGACGCCAAAAGGGGAAAGATAAGGGTTATGCAGTGTTTATAACCTATTTCATTCTAGTATTTCATGCTTCAGTGTCTACAGGTAAAGATGTTTGAATGCACAAAGACAAGAGGTTATCATCATCAAAAAGGGGGAATTTGTTGGGTTCTATGCAGTTTTGATAATTGAAAATATGAATGAAATATTTCAGTTAAGTAGGTTTACAGATACACAGTCGCAAGCAGCTAAACTCATAGCAAGAGCATTGATGACAAAAGACAAAGGTGCACAAATCAAGTAATGGATAATGCCTACTTCTGATAAACTCAAAGGAATAAACCACATGCTGAATTGAAGAGTTGAAGTTTGACTGCAATACTTAAACGAGCATGAGTTTGAATTCAAGAAGGAGACTCACTTGAAGTAGAACTCTGAGAAATGAGAGTTTGGATGGAAGGAGGAGTTTGATTTGAAGAAGAACTCTTTGGAGAGTTGTGCTTAAATAGAAGAAGTGTCATTCAGAATTACTTACGCACTCGTATAAACAAAAAGGCAATTAGAAATTTGACTTAGAAGTGTGCTTCTTGAATACTGAAGGAACACATCGAAGAACCAGATCCTAGTACAAAGTTTGCTAAAGATACTTAATCTTTATGCATTAGGAGTTGGTTATTGATTTGTAATGCTGATGTAATCTTAGTTCAGTAAGTTATAAACTGATTTAGGATTGTTGTCTTCGAGTTTAATCTTTTGTTGAAAGTCTCATTGTGATTTAGTGAAGTTGGGGTTAAATCCTATAGAGGCACAGGTCATGGTTTTTTACACCTTTTGTGAGCCGGGTGTTTTCTAAGTAAAAATATTGTGTTTTTACTTATTGTTTTTACTGCTTGTTGGAACATGTTAGGCAACTTGTTTCATACATAGAAAACTGTTAAGTAAAAGGAACTAAACTCTAGGTCGTGCAGACTATCATACTTCCAGAGGCTAGGACAAGTAGCTGATGGTTTAGGAAAATACGCAACTGATTTAGAACAAGTTAATTTGTGTCATTCTCCGGCAAATTCCCTTAATGGTTCTCTTCTTGGTGGATAAGTGGCAGATGTTAAGTGTCATGATAAAATATGACAAAGCCAACTTCTATTTTAGTTGATGTAGATTCTTTCTGTTCAATGGTTGAATTTAGATGGGTCGATAGTTTTTAAATCTTCAAGCAATACAACCATGTAAGTGTAATAGAGGTAAGGTTTAGTCCCCCTCACATATATCTTTTTTACAGAAAATAAATGCCTCAACCGAGCACAATGGGTAATTTGATAAAAAAGAAGTGTTCAAGAGAACTGCATCTAACAACAAGGGTCCATAGCTCAGTGGTAAAGCATATTTCGGATGTAAATTAAGAGAAATCCATTTGACAACTAATAGATCTTATTAACATCAAAAGAATCAACCTGGAAAAGATGCTAATTAGTGAAGGTTTATCTTTCGACACCACTAATCAACTTTTTTTGCAGGGTCATTAATGTATTTGACTTGCACGCATTACAAATAGGGTGATCAGTAAGCGAAAAGAGTCGAAAAACGTCCTGCCATAGTCCAAAGTCATCAAGCTGCCAAATCAATTTTCCTACATTCAAAATCCTCATGAAATTAATGCATAAGAGTTACAAATCTATCTCAGTGGATTCCTCTCTATTAAATTCCAAAGATAATTTCTTTCATTCAAGACAATTTGAACTTTTGAAACTTAGTCTTTTGTGGCCTATTTTCTTGCATTATAATATAAGATTATTGGGACCATCTAAACTTAATTAAAGTTCTTGGTATGAAGCATTTTAGAAGAGTAATCTCCAATCGAATGCAATCATTCCCTATAGATCACAAGGCTTATAATTTAATTGAAATAAGATATATTAGTACCATATATTAATCCCTCATTTAGAAATGGGAGTTTGGCGTTCCAACACAGCTTCAAAAAGTGTACCAAAAGCTATCTGAGTTGTAAAGTTTGGTGTACCAACAAAACTTCAAAAATTATACAAAAAGTTATCTAACTTGTACAATAAATTTGGACTATTATATGGTGTACTAACACTGCAATCTACGATTGTACAAATAGAACTATCAATTGTACCTAGACTAGATGTGGGTCTCTTATTTTGATAACGAAAAAGAGCCAAAAATACCCCAAAACTATCCGAAGTGGAGCAAAAATACCCTCCATTAGTTTTTTGGCTCAAAAATACCCTTTCGTTAAATTTTTGGCTCAAAAATATCCCTCTCTTTAGAGGAATGACACTAAGCACGCCACGTGGGTAAAAAAAACCACATGACCTATTCACGTCAGCGTTCACATGAAAAATCACCCCTGATCAACATCCATATTCTCCGAGTTATAATTATAATTTGAGGGGTCCAAAATGCACTTCCCTGCAATAAAGTTAGGAACAGAGTTAGGAAGTAGTTGGTTAAAACACAGACATACAGAGAGACAGCAGAAATAAAGAGTGTACCTTTGGCCTTTTCAATGGATTTCTTCTTCTGTTGGCATTTGAAAAGATTAATCTTTTCTTCTCCATTGCTAGTAATAATAACTTGATTCAAAAGATTAGCCTTTGCAATTGATTTCTTCTGTGGTCCCTTAATTTAGCAGGGGAAAGCTCAAGCATGGGAGTTTTTAGAACTCATAATATTGTTATTGTTTTTGTGATGTACATAACAACAACATACACAGTGAAATCCTACAATTGTTTTTGTAATGTACATGAATGCACAAATATAACGTCTTAGTTGGAAACTTCCTGTGACGATTCATATGTTGAGATTTTATCCTGCAATGATGCAAAATGTGAAGTTGCAGAATCCTCCATATTTTGGTATATATGTAGTAGGTGAACTTTTGAGGGCAAATGCGTTTCAGTCACCTGGGAGGTAGCCCAAAAGCTGCAAAGTGATTGAAGATGTATATTTCATTCTTTTTATTTTTCTGTCTCCTATCCTTTTCCTGGTTCTCTGATTGAAATTCATTGGCTTTATTGAAATTGGCCTCATGAATCAGACTTGGATAAGACAAGCTTGCATAAGACTTGGCCTTTGCTGTACTAATATCCCATGTTGCTCGGACTCTCCAATAATGATGCCACACCCGTGTCAGATCCCCCAAAAATGTATTATATTTGGAGAATCCAACACGCACCCGTCAGAATTTTTGAAGAGTCCTAACAACATATCTATAGCAGGGGAGGAATATGTGACTAACAAAAAGAACAAAAGCCATCAAGAGGGATATGGCACTTATTAAGAGAGCAAGTGCTAGCTTCTTCTGAATTCCACGTTGAAATGAATTCCCAAATGCTCTAGCGACTTCAAGAAAGAAGCTGTTTCCATCTTTTGTTTGATGCTTAGGGAAGTTGCATTTACTGAAGAATAAACTTGGTAAAAGAAAACTACCTAATGCTACTTGATGATGTGTCTGCGAGCAAGTTTTTTAAATCCTTTATATATTAACTAAGCAACTTAGTATCCATTTTATTTATTAAAAGTTTTATCATATCCCGCGGATTCACTGAAGACATTATGACAAATAACAGGTTGTTTGAGTATTAAAAAGGTAGATACTTTTTAGCTGCAGATAAAAATTCTAATTTTCTTGTTGATTAATGATTAGAGAAAGGGCTGAAAGACTAACAATTTATTCTATACTACTTGCGGAATTATAGTGGGTATGTTATTGTTGTACTACTTCAATAGTTCAATCAAATTAATTTTACCTTTTTCCGGTGTTTAGTTTTATTTTATATATATGTTATATGGATTGACAATATTATATACCTTTTCTTTCTATTGAAAACACCCTTATATATCCAGCCATTTTCTCATGATCTCTCTCCACACTGCTGCTATAGCATAGAAGATAAAGAGCCGATAAAGAGTCACCATGCCAAGCACTGCAGTTCGCCCCAGATTGTTCAGTAAAATTCTGGTACAATTTCTCCTTTCACAATCTAAATCATTGTTCTAATATATACTACTCCCTCTGTCCCAATTTATATGACACACTTTCTTTTTTCGTCAGTCCCAAAAAGAATGGCACATTTCTATACTCCATCCGTTTCAAAAAGAATGACCTATTTTCTTTTTTAGTCTGTTTCAAAAAAAATGACCATTTTCTTTTTTGGCAATACTTTAATTCCAACTTTCCACGTGACATGTTTAAAACCACAAGATTAAAGGACATTTTGGTACATTTGACACAACTTTAATTTATGACCACATGATTCAAAAGTCTTCTTTATTTTCTTAAACTCCGTGACAAGTCAAAATAAGTCATTCTTTTTTAAACGGAGGGAGTATTTAGTAACAATTTAACTTTAAAATACTCACTTTATCTTTAATGAAATAATTTACAACCACACAAACATCTATAACTTATTTTAGACCACAAATTTCAAAAGTCTTTCTTTCTTTCTTAAATTTTGTGTCAAGTCAAACTACATCACATAAATTGGGACAGAGGGAGTATAAGTAATTTGAAGAGTTCTTGTGGATTTAACTCCTTTGAAATTGAAAAACATTTCACATATTCTCCATAACAATTACGAATTCGTCGCTTGCTTACTCGATAGTTATATTGTTCAGTATCGATCACTTAAATTTGTCATATCACAATTTGTATGATGGATTATCGGTGACATTCATCTGATGCAACATAAAAACATACTGTTTTCTGCTTGCTTGGTGCTTGGACTAGGAATCGTGTTAAATTTATTTGTGAAAAAGTTGTACTCTTTGACTATTTATTTTTTACTTAGCAGTGATTCGTGGAGGCTGCAAAATGGTTACAATATCATCTAAGGAGTTAGGAAAATTCAAACAAACTTGCATGCTCCCACTAGAAGCTGTAGCTGACATGAAATTCTCATATATTTCTACCTGCCGGAACTGTGGAATCAAAAGAGAAGATGTATGGAAAATGTTTTCCTAGAAAATGTTTTCGTGGAAAACAACTTGGTTTCTTATTTATTTTCTCATGTTTGGTTGATAAGTGGAAAATATTTTCTAGTGTTTGGTTGGTGAATGAAAAATATTTTCTAGAAAATATCTTTAAGTGTTTGGCTAGAGAGTGAAAATATTTTATAGGAAAATAGTTTCTGATCTGGGAATCAACTTTGACGTCTGATCTGGGATCCAACCCCGACATCCGAACAGGGACCCAACCCCTACCCCAACTCTCAACCCGAGAACCGACCCCGACTCTCGACCTGGGACCAAACTCCAAAACCCTATTCCCGACTGGAGCACCGACCTCGATTCCCGACCCCGACACTTAATCCCGACCTTTGAATCGAGACTCGATCTTGACACCCGATTTGGGACCTGAGCCCGACATCGGATCTCAATTCTCAAATCAGGACCTGACTACGACACCCAACCCCAACTCAGGACCCCACCCCAACTATTGAACGACACCCAGAATCGGGAACTGACCCCAACACCCAACCAGGACCCAACTTTGACACCCGACCCGAGACTTGAACCCGACACTTGACTCCCGACCCCGACACCCAACTAGGGACTCGACTCGGGATCCGACCCCATCACCCAACCTAAGGCCCTATTCCCGAACCCAAACCTGACACCCGACCAGAAACACAATTCCCAACACCTGACCTGGGACCCGGCACCTGACCCTAACACCCAACACGCGACACCCGACTCGGGACCCTACCCGACCCCGACACCCGACCCGAGACCGCTACTCCCAACTAAAGACCCGACTCACAACGTGAGACCGAAACCCTACCCCGAATCTCGATTCGAGACCCGACACTGACTCCCTACTTGAGACCCGACTACCAACCCGAGATTTGAGCCCAACCCTGAATCTCGAACTGGGATCCAATTCGAGACTCGACCCCGACTCCAGACCCGAGACCCGATCCGGACCCAACCCGACTCCCGACCCGACCACTACTCCCGACCAAAGAGTTGGGAGCCGATCTCGAATCTCAACTAGGGACCCGACCTCGACCCTCAACCTGAGACTCGACTCCCAACTCGAGACCAAAACCCAACCCCGAATCTCGACTCGGGACCCGACCCTAGCATTCGACCTGAGACCAACTCCCAAATAGAGACTGAAACCTGACCCCGAATCTCGACCCGGGACACGACCCCAGCACCTGATTCGAGACTTGACCCCGACTCCCGACCAGAGACCCGACCTCGACTCCCGATCCAGGACCCAACCCGACACCCGACCCGACCCCAACTCCTGATCGGTGACTCGTGACCCACCCCCGACACTTGACTCGGGACCTGACCAACCCCGAAACCTAATTCGGGACCCGACCTTGAGACCTGACCTTGACACCCGACCCGAGACCTGACCCTGACTCTCAACCCCGACACTCAACCCAAGACCCACCCTCGATTCCTGATCCGAGACCCGACCAGGAACCCAACCCCGACACCGACCCCGACTCTTGACCCGGCAACCCACCCAAGACCCAATCACGACTCCCCATCCCGAGATGCGACCCTAACTCCCGACCCTGACTCCCGAGTCTAGAATCGGGAGTCAAGGTCGGGAGTCGGATCCCGTGTTAGTGTCGAGAATCGGTAACCGAGACTTGGGTTAGGGTGGAAAGTTTAGGTGTGAGGTTGAAAGAAAGTTTTGGAAAATGTTTTTCCTACTTTTTGAAGGGAAGTCATTTTCTTTCAATTTGAAGAAAATAAGTTGATTTGGAAAACATTTTCCAAAATATTTAAGCCAACCAAACATGGAAAAATTGAAAAATTCATACCAAACACACTCATAAAATTTCTGGTTTTCCTTGAGGAACAACGACAAATTGCACGAAGTTGGATTCTTCTCTCTGCACAAATAGACTTACGTGATCTGGTGAAATCTGCTTCCTCTTTAGAAAGCACTTGCAGCAGTTCCTCTCACCCTGTGGCATTGAAGAAGTCGAAGAGCTAGCAGGCGAAAAATATTTGAAGGCTTATTATATGAAGGTTTGTCAAAGCAATAGATAATTTTGTTTACCTTGACATTTTTCTTCATCTTAATATTCCTTTAATTGATATGTGGCAGAGGGGGCAAAATGCAAAGCTTATCAAATAAGGATAAGGTGCAAGTACAATAAAAAAGCACTTTAGTAATTCGAGAAAGTATTCCTCTTAACACTATTCAAGAGTCATTCAATTAATATAAAAATGTGTTTCTCTTGCCATCAGCAAGCAAGTAAATTCATGAGAACAAAATGCAGAAAAGTGGAAGTGTAATTCCTTGTGGAGCTTAATTTGTTTGCTCTCTAATGTGTAATTTTTGTATTGTACATTTATAAATTGTACAAGCAAGGAGGACATATTAGCTTTCTGGACAAGAAGCAGGAATTGACTGACCCAGAACTTATGTGATAAAATCAGCAGGGAAGCGGAGGAGAGATGGAGTACTTTGGTCTACATTGAAATCTGCCGACATGCATATTTATTAACTTTAGAAAGATCCATAGCCTACCATTTCACATATATAAGCTTATGTAATTTTGAATTTTAGCTTTATGTATTATCATGTGCTATTGTCTCTCTTTTTAAATTCTTTGTTGCTATCCTTTTATAATCAACTGACCATTTTAAAAAATAAAAGGGAAAATACATAATTCCCCAAACATAAGAGCTATTAATACACAAAATCTCATATCTTTTACACAATTACATAAAATTTCATATTTTAGGTATTGAGGATAATCAATACTTGATACATAGGACTCACACTCCACCACAAAACACTCCTAGATTTCGCCCAAAATCTCTCCTCACAATTTCAAATTTATCTCTCCAAATATATGATTTTCTCCAAAAAATTATCCCACACAGACACACACCTTTACAATGCATATTTTCTTTCCCTTTTTTCTTTTTTCCTTATGTAATTTCAACTTAAAGATGGTGATATTTTTTTCATATTAATTACTGTGGATTAATAATTTGAAAAAAAATTTATCATTGACTAGAAATACTGGGAAATTGTTTCCGACGTCGGGTGATGGTAAGACACTACTAAAAAAAATAGAAAAAGCGACCACAAGTTGTGGTCGCATAAAAACCGACCACATGTGATCGGTTTTTCATTAAATTTATTTTTTAAATTTTTTTAATCAAAAACCGACCACAAGTGGTCGGTTTTTATATTTTAAAATTGCGAGAAAGTAAATAAATTAACCCGGGAAAATATAATTCCTTAAAACCGACCACTTGTGGTCGGTAATAACAAAAAATAAATAAAATGATTATTTAAAAATTCTTTTTAATTTTTTATACAAAATATTGTGAAAATTATTTTACAAAAACCGACCACTTGTGGTCGGTTTTAGATTTAAAAATTTATAAAAAAATATTTTATAAAAAACCGACCACTTGTGGTCGGTTTAAGATTTTAAAAATATAAAATAATTTATAAAAAGCGACCACTTGTGGTCGGTTTTATATTTAAAGTATAAAAAAAATATTTTTATACAAAACCGACCACTTGTGGTCGGTTTTGGTTTCCCAAAAACTAATATAAATAAAATAAATGAAAAACGTAAATTGATAAAATATATTAAATATATTTCTTAAAATTTTGCGACCACGTGTGGTCGGTTTATTTTTAAATAATAATAAAAATAAATTAATGTTAAAAAACCTACCACAAGTGGTCGGTTTTTATAAAAAATACTAAAAATAAATTAAGAAATATTAAATATATTAAATAAAATTAATAAATAACATAAAAAACAATCTTTATTTTTTATGTACGTTTCAATCAAATAAATATATTTTCCATCGAGTATTTATATATATATATATATATATATATATATATATATATGTATGTATGTATGTATGTATATATGTATACGCATCTATTGCGTGTAGTTATTTACGTAGTAGTCAAAAGCTAATTGAATGTATACAAATATATTGAATACGTTGATATCACACAATTAAGGTAATTATAATATATTGTTGGAGTTATAATAATGTAAGGTAAATAATCGATAATTCATTAGAGTATAAGGAATAGGTTGCATTATGGGGTAATATACTCGTGCATGTGATCTATATGTATATTTCGTGTAGTGATGTATGTAGTAGTCAAAAGCTAACTGAATCTTTCTAAGTATTTTGAATACGTTGATATCATACGACCAAGGTAATAATATAATGTTGAACTTATAATAACTTAAGCTAAACTAACCGATAATTCATCAGAGTGTATATGAAATATGTTGTATTACGGGGTAATATACTCGTGTATGTGATGTATATATAGTATGTATTTAGAACCTGACAGTCGATAGAGTGTGTGTGTATATATGTATATCTCGTGTATTGATATACGCAGTAGTCAAAAGCAATTTAAGTGAATCTATCCAGGTATTTTGAATAACACGTTGATATCACAAGTTCGGTGTAATAATATATATACTGTTGAAGTTATAATAACGTAAGCTAAATTAATCGATAATTCATCAGAGTATATATCAAGAAAAGAAATTAAAGGGTCCTAAAAATTCATTTCCCTGTTTGCCTTTTCATTTCATTTTGATGAAGGTAGATTTAAGTGACCTATCTTTTTTTTGAGCAGTACAACTTAATAATACAACTTTAAGATCCAATCATATACATAAATATTGATATATAATTAATATATATTATGTGTTGACACCCAATTTTGACCTCCCGATATTTCCTCCAGGCTGCTATTTATCAAAAAATATTAGTTTTTGAATTTTTAATTATTTTGATATCAAATAAATTTTAACGTCTCGTATTCATGATTTTAAGGTATGCAATTTATTTTTAGCATTCTGATTTTAAATTCTTAAATAATATATAATGTACTGATTTAAATATAATATTTTATATAATTTTGGAAATATTTATTAAATTATTTTCCTCAAATATGCATACTCATAATTTATAAACACGCAGTTTATTACTATTATTATTATTATTATTATTATTATTATTATTAATAATAATAATAATATTAATATTATTATTAATAATAATAATAATATTAATATTATTATTATAGCATTTCTTAAAATGTCGTATTCATAATTTATAAAAGCCTAAATTGTTTCTAGCTATTATTATCGTCGATTTCAAATAATATATTATGACATCAATTTATTCAGGTTAGTATTTTTACTAAGTTATTATGGTATCTGCTAAATAGCAGCCTAATTCAATTTAACTTCCCAATTTTAGCCTAATTCTATCTGACTTATGTCAATTCTAGCCATTCGGTACCCAATGTTGTGTCAATTTTAGCCTAGATTGAACTTAATTTGGCCCCATTTTAAATCCCAATTCTATTTCAATTGAACCAAATTAATTTTGACCCTTTTTATAATATTCAATCCCAGCCGTTGATCAAGATTGATCCAACGGCTGAGATCAATCCCCCAATTCTTTTCTTTTTAATGAAACCATTCCCCAAACCCTAAGGACAGCCGCTCATCCCTCACTCTTTTCTCTCTCTTGAACCTCTCTCTCCACCCAATCTCTCCCTCTCTCTCACCCTATTTCTCCGCCCTTCACCGGCAAATCTCCGGCCGGTGAACCAAACAACAGCCATCTCCGCTCCCTCCACCTACCACTATACCAACAGCCGCACTACCCTCTCTGTACCCGATCTCTCTCTCTCGTTCTCTCGGTTCTTCGCCCTTCACCGGCGAGTCCCATCGCCGGTGAACCAACATCAACCGCTCATCCCTCTCTCTTTTCTCTCTCTTACCCTATCTCTTCTCTAATCCGAACCCCACAGTCGCCGCGCCACCAGTCACCTCCTTCCTTCTCCGATCTCCTCCCTCTGGCCGACGTCGCTTCACCACTGCATCGCCGACGCACACCGGTCGTGCCACCGGTAAACCTATCACGAACCAAAGCAGCCGTCACCAAACAGAAACCCCAAAGGCCTATTCTTCCTCTATTGAACTTCGAGAACCTCCGGTGAGGCGAGCTCCGATACAGAGCATTGAGGACCACATGAGTGATATCTTAGCTCTCGTAAGACAAGGAGAAATCATCCGCCTCTGTCTTTTGCTACTTCGAGGTTCTGGTTTTCGCGGTGGATTCTCACGAATCCATCCCTGGTATGGTTTCTTTATGTTTGATTGCTACCACATTTATCATTATTTGCCGTGGAATGAATCGTTGATATGGAATTCATATGCTAATTAATGTTGAATTCTTACCAGTCGTTGTTAGATTATAATATGTCAAACTCTTATTTCATGAATCGAGGTGTTATCCTTGTGACGCGTTATACCTAATCTGGTTCCATATTCATATTCTACATACTGTGATTGCTATGGCCTTCCATATGTTGGAATTCTCTTGTTGTTTCATTACAAAGTTCCCAGAGTCATATTTGTTAATTGACTTTTGAACAAAACCTTTTACACTCTTTGGCTAGCATTATTCTCCTCTTTGTTTACACTTTAAGATTTCATATTGCGTGAAAAAGGAGGGGCTGGTTTCTGAGTTCTCTTATTGCTTTTGTTGTTAACCGATTAGTCTTCTATTGAAGTAACTTCAATTCCTAATGTGTTAATGTGTTAGTTTGTCGTAGTCCTATTTTCTGCCAAAGTTATGAATATTGGAAATCTTGGATGTCGTGAGCATTATATCAAGAATGTGTACTTGAACGTTTTTGACTAGAATTGCATCTTGGAAGCATCTACAACAGTGTGGTTCATTGCTGAAGCACAATACTAGACCTTATTTTGAACGTTTTTGACTAGAATTGCCAAACATAACAAAGTATTTTTTTTTTGTTAAATTAACAATTGCAAAAACTTTGAATTTCATATAGGAAGTGAAAGGATAGCCGACGAGAGAAGGACTGGAGCTAAGCAAACTGTTGTCAGGGACGATTGAGCTAGAGCGAAGAGGTGAGAAAAAGGTGTGAAATTCCTCTAGAAACTCCAATTTCCTCACAAATCCAAAAATACAAAAATTCTCAAATTCGAATTTCAATTTTTTTTTTGTACGATTCCAGCTCATTCAAGGATTTCGTGGTGTCAAGGATTTCAACGAAGCTCGTAGTTCTGTTTTGGTGCTCTAAGAAATGTAAACACCCCCCTTCTTTTATTTTTAGTGAGTTGAAAATGTGTATTAGTTATTTGAAAATGGTTAAGTGTAGAGACTTGGTCATTTGAATTAGTTATTTGAAAAAACTAGTTACTTGAAAATGTGTATTTGTTACTTGAAAATGGTTAAGTGTAGAGACTTCGACATTTGAATTAGTTACTTGAAAATAGGTAGTGGCTTGAAAATGGTTAAGTGTAGTAAATTGTAATGTGGACTACTTACTTGAAAATGTGTACTTGTTGCTTGAAAATGCTCAAGTGTAGTTACTTGAAAATGTGTATTTGTTACTTGAAAATGGTTAAGTGTAGAGATTTGGTCATTTGAATTAGTTACTTGAAAAAACTACTTACTTGAAAATGTGTATTTGTTACTTGAAAATGGTTAAGTGTAGAGACTTGGGCATGTGAATTAGTTACCTGAAAATGGTAGTGGCTTGAAAATGTGAATTAGTTACTTGAAAATGGTAGTGAGTTGAAAATGTGTATTAGTTATTTGAAAATGATTAAGTGTAGAGACTTGGTCATTTGAATTACTTACTTGAAAAAACTACTTACTTGAAAATGTGTATTTGTTACTTGAAAATGGTAGTGAGTTGAAAATGTGTATTAGTTAGTTGAAAATGGTTAAGTGTAGAGACTTGGTCATTTGAATTAGTTACTTGAAGAAACTACTTACTTGAAAATGTGTATTTGTTACTTGAAAATGGTTAAGTGTAGAGACTTGGGCATGTGAATTAGTTACTTGAAAATGGTAGTGGCTTGAAAATGTGAATTAGTTACTTGAAAATGGTTAAGAGTTGAAAATGTGTATTAGTTATTTGAAAATGGTTAAGTGTAGAGACTTGGTCATTTGAATTACTTACTTGAAAAAACTACTTACTTGAAAATGTGTATTTGTTACTTGAAAATGGTAGTAAGTTGAAAATGTGTATTAGTTATTTGAAAATGGTTAAGTGTAGAGACTTGGTCACTTGAATTAGTTACTTGAAAAAACTACTTACTTGAAAATGTGTATTTGTTAGTTGAAAATGGTTAAGTGTAGAGACTTGGGCATGTGAATTAGTTACTTGAAAATGGTAGTGACTTGAAAATGTGAATTAGTTACTTGAAAATGGTAGTGAGTTGAAAATGTGTATTAGTTATTTGAAAATGGTTAAGTGTAGAGACTTGGTCATTTGAATTAGTTACTTGAAAATGGTAGTGGCTTGAAAATGTGAATTAGTTACTTGAAAATGTGAATTAGTTACTTGAAAATGGTAGTGAGTTGAAAATGTGTATTAGTTATTTGAAAATGGTTAAGTGTAGAGACTTGGTCATTTGAATTAGTTACTTGAAAAACCTACTTACTTGAAAATGTGTATTTGTTAGTTGAAAATGGTTAAGTGTAGAGACTTGGGCATGTGAATTAGTTACTTGAAAATGGTAGTGGCTTGAAAATGTGAATTAGTTACTTGAAAATGGTAGTGAGTTGAAAATGTGTATTAGTTATTTGAAAATGGTTAAGTGTAGAGACTTGGTCATTTGAATTACTTACTTGAAAAAACTACTTACTTGAAAATGTGTATTTGGTACTTGAAAATGGTAGTGAGTTGAAAATGTGTATTACTTATTTGAAAATGGTTAAGTGTAGAGACTTGGTCACTTGAATAAGTTACTTGAAAAAACTACTTACTTGAAAATGTGTATTTGTTACTTGAAAATGGTTAAGTGTAGAGACTTGGGCATTTGAATTAGTTACTTGAAAATAGGTAGTGGCTTGAAAATGGTTAAGTGTATCAAGTTGTAATGTGGACTACTTACTTGAAAATGTGTACTTGTTGCTTGAAAATGCTCAAGTGTAGTTACATGTCTCGGTGATGCACCTCGGGCTGCGAGAGGCCTAAGCTCACTTGATGATTACACTACAGATGAGGAGGATGATTTTGATGATGATGATGAAGGTGGGGATGAGGAGGATGATGAGGATGACTTTTAGTTTATTTTTGATTTGTAAACTTTGATGTTTATATGTTTTGATTTTGATATTTGGATGTTTTGATTTTGATATTTGAATGTTTAAAGAGATGTTTTAATGTTTCTAAATTGGTGGGTTGTATTTAGATGATTGAATGTTTTTGAATTGGTGGGCTGTGGAAATGCAGCATATGTGCTGTAATTTTTTTAAAAAAAATTCCAGAAAAACCTACCACAAGTGGTCGGTTTTTCTGAAAATTTGCAAAAATACTGACCACAAGTGGTCGGTTTATAAATAAAAAATATTATTTAAACATTTTTTAATTAAAAAAATATTATCAAATTTTTTAAACAAAAACCGACCACATGTGGTCGGTTTTCTAAAAAATTTAATTTTTTTTTTCAAAAACTGACTACATGTGGTCGGTTTTATAAAATTATTAATTATTTTTTTTCAAAAACCGACCACATGTGGTCGGTTTTCTAAAAATTTTTTTTTTTTTTTTTTTACAAAAAACTACCACATGTGGTCGGAAAAATTTTAATAAATTTTTTTTATATAAAAAGAATTTTAATAAAAAATATTATTTAAAATATAATTAATATCAGTTTATAAATAAATAAATATTTTTTGAAAAAAGCGACCACTATTTTACCGACCACACATTGTGGTCGGTTTTTTGGTCGCAAATACAGGAAAACCGACCACTTGTGGTCGCTTTTTGTGGTCGGTTTTCCTGTTTATTTTAGTAGTGAGAGTTATTGTTAGAACTCGGTTGAGTGGATACGAGGAGATACGACTGGTAGGGCGTTAACTTACAAGAACTGAGATAAAAGACATGTAAATGATGGAAGGGAAGGAAGAAGGGGAGATGCACAATAACCCCTAAAATCAGGTAAAAACAATGATTATTTTCACTTGATACATATGCATTTCATTTAATTCTTTGATACATTTTGTATGTGCATAATTGATACATTATTTTTATACATTTTAACCTATGAGAAATAGTATGTGTAGCACTGATATATATAATATTGATACATATTGTATATGTATCAGTAATTCTTTATATTCATTGCTATTAATACATATGTCTTCATACAATGAAAATATGTATCAAAAACTATAGAATACATATGATTGCTATCAGAATCTGTCTTTATGTTTTGTGTACAAGCTTCATTATTTACTTTGATACATATATAAGTCAAATTGATAAATATATTGTTTAATTTTATAGAAGATTAAGTTAGTGGTCAAAAAATAACCTTCCCACAACTAGAGGTATAGTAGCGCACATAATCTTCAAATCGTCTCAAAACTCAATGAAGTTCTCAAAGAAGAAGGGACTACAATGTTCGGCCAGACGTGTTTGGTAACAATGTTCAAAATTTTAAGGGAAAAAAATGAAAAGATTGATAGAAATGGAAGAAATTGAGCCAACTTGTTTTAGAGATGGAAGAAATTGAGCCAATCGATATGATTTGATGGATTTTTTTTTGAATTTTTCTTCTATTTTAGAGATTTTAGAGATTCTCTCCCAAAATTGTTTAGTGTGATTTACTCCCATTAATAAATGTGATTTATGTTATTTCCTTATTCAAGTTACTGATTAGTTGGAAATGTATCAAAAATTATATGAAGCAAGGCAAATACAATGTATCAAAAAATGTCTTTTATGGAATTATATGTAATATGGTAAAGTTGTGGTAAAGTTGTTATTGGCACCTTAACTTATGAAATTTCTGTAAGTTACCCAAAATAAAATGTTGGGCCCATGCTGCCGTGCTGGCACGAGCCATGCCTATCTAATCACTGTTAAAGCTAAGGTTTTTCATTGTACAACACATCTCCTATCCACTGCTATCAATACTGAAGCAACTATATCCATGGTTGTCATATAAATATTATAACAAGATTGTAGATCATATAAATATTAACAAGTAAAAGAAAACTAAAATAATAGGGACTTGCTAATAACCGTACCATGTACACGAGGTTGCATCCAAGGAAACTGATGACAGGGTGAAGCACAATTACTTCTAGATTGGAGTTGAAATCGAGTTCTCAATAGACTGTCTATTGCCTCTTTCTCGCAAGCCTCTTCGTCAATTAATGCTTCATTAAAAATAATATAAACGAAGTAATAAGTTGGTGAAAATATAATTACTTTCATCTTGATACATATGAGTTGTCTTTGTAGTCCCTTTCTATTTTTTTTTTTTTTGTAATAATTTTATCAGAATTTTCATTTTCTTAATAGTTGAATATTGATAAGGATGTTCATAAGCTTAATGAGGTTATTATTGCCCGCGAGAAGCGCGGGTCAGTTAGCTAGTAAATGTATAAAAAGTTGGGGGAATAGAAAAGTAGGTTATTTAATGTAAAATTTAAAAGTTGGGCTATATGTGTAATAACTAGACAAGGTAATTTTTCATGCAAAACTTCACCGTAGCCACAATTGACGGCGATCTCTTGACTTTCTTGTGAGGAGATCAAGTAAGATAACTTCTTCATAGATATCAATGAAAAGAAAAGATGGTTTATTGATATTATTTCTGCATAATGGGCAAGTCATGCGTCCATAACTAAGCCATCTATCAAGGCAAACTCTATGAAAAAAATGATTGCATCTCAGCTCTCTAACTTCTTCTCCTTCTTCTATTTTACACAAACAAACCGCACATTCTACTGATGAACCCGACAATTCCTCCTCGCGAAAGCGCCTAACGCCGAGCTCATCACGAGGTATCATAGCATCATTTTTCTCTGAATTAAGGGTGTTGATATTGTAAAAATGAGAAAAATATTGGAGGAGGAATTCCCTAGTCCATTTCAATTGAATCAAGTTTAGTATCTTTGATAGTGAAAACATTTTGTAGTATTCTCTTTCTTTTCGAGGAGATAGATTCGGGTGAAAACAATATAGGAAGAAAGACTTGAAAAGAAGTTTGGTTTATGCACGTGAAGGGGGAAGAGAAGCTATATATATAGAGTACTCCCACCTTCATTTTCATTTTACGTGTCTTAATTTGATCCATACAGATTTTAAGTAGGTGATGAATTTATTTTTTTAATTTTGTAATGTTAAATTAAATATGTATATAGTCTATAGGAATGTCATTTAAATTTTATTATTTTAAACATATTATGTGGAATTTTAAAATTAAAAAAATTACTTTATTCGTTTTAATTTATGTAATACTTTTTCTTTTTTTAAATTTAATTTGATTAATCTTTGGAGCCAAATTAGATCAGATCAATTTAACAATTTAACACTAAAATTTAGATATTCAAAATTTGCACAAAAAATATTATAAATTATAATTTTTCTCATGATAAAAAATTATATTTTAAATTATTGATTAAAATTCACATTGTTTAAATCTTGAAAAATAAAAAATACCAGATAAAATTGAGATAAATGGAATACTAAAAATAAAGAGTAGGATTTTTTAAACATAAAATAAGATACATAAATTAAAATTGAGGGAACAATATGTGTACTATAGCACATGGACCACTTGAAAAGAAAGTTTGAAGTTTATGAACGTTTATTGAAATAAAAACGTTTCAGACTAACGAGGTTGAAAGGACATGCAATAAATATACTTGTTGCAACCACCAAACTCATGGCGGATTCAAGATTTAGGGATCGTGGGTGTCTGAGAAGTTCGAAAACACATATTGACACCCAAACCTTTAAAGTTCGCCTAGAAATCAAAGCACACAACTATCTTCTGGGTTTCAAAGGTGCATTTTGTATCCTATACCAATTTTTATATATTTCTAATATAAATTATACCTAATCTGCATCGGGTTTAGATAAATAAAATTTTTAGACAATATTTTGTTAGCAAAGCTATTAGTTTCTTAAGAAAATAGAAAAATGACTTCTATAATGAAAGTTCTACAAGTGACATATTCCACGTTGATTATATCAATCCTAATATTCTACACGCCCTACTATTTTAGTAAATTGTATATAATTATTTTCTATGTTTGGACTGGGTTGCTTAACGTGTTCCACCAAAGAGATAAAAAACAGTAAATGTATGAACACAAAATTTCAAGTGGAAAATGCCCGACTCAAAAGGTGTAAAAAATCACGACCTACAACCTCTGTAGGATTTACCTCAAACTTCACTAAAACAAGAGCCTCTCAACAATCGATTACAAACTCTATAACCTAAGGGATTATAAACTCTAATTCCCAAACAACTCAACAACTAGGAATTATAAACTCTAATTCCCAAACAACTCACAAACCTACCTTGGTTGTGATCCCAATTTTCCAAGTCACCCCAACTTGAAAACAAACTCCTATTCCAGTTTATAACACATAGGAAACTATGAAATCAAACGATTACAACTCGACAGGAACAATACAATGAAACTGACTAATGATCTGTAAAGCTTAATTCTGTGGAACAGGTTCGTCAATCTGTTTCATTGAATAGCAGCACTTGAATCTTCAGTCAGAACTCTCTCAAATATGAACTCCCTCTATTTGATTGTGTTTAGCCTTTTTCTTTTCATGTATGTGCACTAAAGACTTTGTAGAAGCCCTTGAGTATTTGTAGATGTTGATACTTGCTTCTTCTAAGTCATTTTATTTTTCCTTCAAAGGAATCCCATTCCTTTTTGGAACCCAATTGAGGAATCTCATTTCTTTATGGAAACTTCTTTGAGAAATCCAATTCCTATTTGGATACCTTTGCTGCCTTCCTTTTAGTTCCTTTCCTTACACAGATTCATCTATTTTGGATATCCTTTTGTAAGAAGGAAATCACATCTTGATTCAGCATCATTCTATTCGTAACTTGTGTTGCTTCTGTCATCAAAGTCCACAATCATCAGCATCTCAAACGCAGGTTGAACTGGTACTGATGGATCAGATTAATCAACCTGTTTCTTACAACTGTTCTACTGCATTGTCAATCTTCAAAACCATATTTTGTTACACTGCTTGATAGTAAGAAATTCATTCCTTAAATTCGTATCACAACTTCTTCCACTTGGTCTTGCTCAAATATCAAAGTTAGTCGACCATTTCTTTTTTAATGCAAAACACATAGTGTAGAATGAACCATGTAACTCAATTTGTTTCTTGTACCTATTTCACTGTACTGTTACTACACTGTATTCATAGCTTTGTAGCACTGTTTTTGTCACTAACACTTTGTCATCTTCAAAATCATCACATTCCAACGAATTTTCCCTTTTTGATGATGACAAACACATGCTTTTGTGCATTCAATTTAATAAGCCCTGAGCCAATACTTAGGAAAGAAAGCAAGAAACACTTTGATGAACTAGGTTAGTCAAGGATTATAAATACTGTAAAAACCTATTTTTTCTCCCTTTTGGCTTCATCAAAAAGCTAAGCACATGGCTAATAAAATAAGCCAAAGTTAGAATATTCATGGCCACTGGGTTTATCACCAATACAATCAATTTTAAGACAAGCAACCAAATTTAAAGCATTAAAAAGAGCAAGCATAGTAGCAAAGTAGGCAAAATATAGACATTTCATTGATATGCACTACAAATACTACTAACTACTGAAAAAATAAAACAACTTGAGCATCAAAAAATGATGCTAGATAGGTCAAAGGACGCTAAGGATCTAGACAGAAGAGAAAGATAGAATAGGTGGGAGGTGTTGTTTCAACCTTCAAACTATTTCAATATTTTCAGCCCTTTTATTCTCTAGTTCTGCTTCCAACTGAGCAATCTTATTCTCAAGGGTTTCTTTTTCAAGTACATTAGAAGCCTGAACAACCTTCAATTCTTCAATCTTAGCAGCCAAGGCATTCTTCAATTTTTATGGTGGAGTGTTGGATTTCTTCATTGAAATAGGCAGAGCAACATGTTCTACTCTACTCCGAACATTCTTTGTGTCTGAAAGTCCCACACTTGCACAGGGACTGAATAGTCCTTAAAAAATCTAAACCAACCAAAACCCATAGGGGAGAGAATGTCTATTAACATTCCTTTCATGTAGTGATCCCATCCACTCTGTGAGATTTCTAGAATCTTAGCCACATCTTCCGCGATTAGATGAATTTGAACTCTCCTTACAGTGGTTGAAAAAAGTGATCCAACCTTTGAATCATTGTTATAGAATTCCCTAACTTTAGCACACCTAAATTTCTTTTGAATGTCTCCTTCAATTTGCTCAGGGTTGTCTTTCTCAGTAGCTTCTGAGTCCGACTCCTCATATGAAACAGGTCGACTCACGTGTTTCTTTGATTTGGATCAGGATGAGGATTTTGTCTTAGAAGAAGGCTTGAATTTTAGAGTGGAGGGATTTTTGGATATTGTTTTTGAGGGAGGTGATGGGTGAAGTGATAGCTGTTGTAGCTCTTTAAAAAGATGGAAGCCTTTGATTTTTTGGCGCTTGTTTGAATGGTTGCGTAGGAACTAGTGAGATGGAATTGGTAAGCTCAAGTGTTTCATCTTAGACACTAATAGCAATATAGTGTAAACATATACCTGATGAACCAAGATTTGAAGTCTTCAATGCTTACTCGCCTTGAAACTATGAAATCAAACGATTACAACTCGATAGAAACAATACAAAGAAACTGACTCATAAACTGTAAAGCTTAATCTTGTGGAACGGGTTTGTCAATCTATTTCGTTGAATGGCAACATTTGAATCTTCAGTTAGAACTCTCTCAAAAATGAACTTCCTCTATTTAATTGTGTTCAACCTTTTTCTTTTGAGGTATGTGCACTAACGGCTTTGTAGAAGCCCTTGGACATTTATACATGTTGATACTGGTTTCTTGTAAGTTAGTTTATTTTTCCTTCAAAGGAATCGCATTCCTTTTTGGAACCTAATTGAGGAATCTCAATCCTTTATGGAAACTTCTTTGAGAAATCCTATTCTTATCTGGATACCTTTGCCGCCTTCCTTTTAATTCCTTTCCTTACATAGATTTATCTATTTTTGGTATTCTTTTGTAAGAAGGAAATCATATCTTTATTTAGCATCATTCTTTACGTAACTTGTGTTGCTTCTTTCATCAAAGTCCACAATCATCAGCATCTCAAATGCAGGTTGAATCGGTGCTGATGGACCAGATGAATCAACCTGTTTCTTGCAACTGTTCTACTGCATTGTCAATCTTCAAAACCACATTTTGTTCCACTACTTGATAGTAAGAAATTCATTCCTTGAATCCACATCACAACTTCTTCCACTTGGTCTTGCTCAAGTATTAATGTCAGTCAACCATTTCTTTTTCAATGCAGAACAAATGGTGTAGAATGAACCATGTAACTCGACCTATTTCTTGCACTTGTTTCACTGTACTATTACTACACTATGTTAATAGCTTTGTATCACTGCTTTTGTCACCAACACTTTGTCATCTTCAAAACCATAACATTCCAAAGAATTTCTTATTTTTGATGATGACAAACACTTGCCTTTGCGCATTCAATTTAATAAGCCCTGAACCAATACTGTAGAAAGAAAGCAAGAAACACTTTGATGAACTAGGTTAGTCAAGGGTTATAAATACTGCACAAACCTATTTCTTCCCCCTTTTGGCTTCATCATAAAGCTAAGCACATGGATAATAAAATAAGCCTAAGTTAGAATATTCATGGCCACTGGGCTATCACCAAGACAATCAATTTTAAGACAAGCGACCAAATTTAAAGTATTAAAAAGAGCAATAATAGAAGCAAAGTAGGTAAAAGATAGACATTTCATTGATATGAACCAGATATGTACTATAACTACTACTAACTACTAAAAAAAAAGAAGCAACTTAAGCATAAAAAAAAATGATGGCTAGATACGTCGAAGAAAGCTAAGGATCTAGGCTGAAGAAAAGGATGGAACTGGTGAGAGGAGTTGTTTCAACCTTCGAAGTATTTCAATATTTTAGCCCTTTCATTTTCTAGTTTTGCTTCCAACTGAGAAATTCTATTCTCAAGGGATACTTTTTCAAGTACATTAGCAGCCTGAACAACCTCCAATTCTTCAGTCTTAGCAGCCAAGACATTCTTCAATTTTTACAGTGGAGTGTTGGATTTCTTCATTGAAACAAGCAGAGCAACATGTTCTACTCCACTCAGAACATCCTTTTTGGTCTGAATGTCCCACACTTGCACAGGGACTGAATAGTCCTCAAAAAAATCTAAACCAACCAAAACCCATAAGGGAGTGAATGTCCTTTATCATTCCTTTCATGTAGTGATCCTATCCACTTTGTGAGATTTCTAGAATCTTAGCCACATCTTCCGCGATTAGATGAATTTGAACTCTCCTTATAGCGGTTAAAAAAAGTTATCCAACCTTTGAATTATTGGTATAGAATTTTCTAAATTTAGCACACCCAAATTTCCTTTGAACGTCTCCTTTAATTTGCTCAGGGTTGTTTTTCTCAGTTTCTTTTGAGTTCGACTCCTCATATGCAACAGGTCAACTCACATGTTTCTTTGATTTGGATCTGGATGAGGATTTTGTCTTAGAAGAAGGCTTGAATTTTGGAGTGGGGGGGCTTTTGGATACCATTTTGGAGTGAGGTGATGGGTGAAGTAATAGCAGTTGCAGCTCTTTGAAAAGAAGCAAACATTTGAGTTTTTGGAGCTTGTTTTAAGATTGCTTAGGAACTGGTAAGATGGAATAGGTAAGCTCAAGTGTTTCATCTTAGACAGTAATAGCAATATAGTGTAAACACATACCTGATGAACCAAGATTTGAAGTCTCCAATGCTAACTCACCTTGCATCTCTGCTCAATCTAATACAAAAACAGATTAACAATATCAAATAACTGGACTTGGGACATACAACTAAATGTGCAAGACTAAACAACCTAACCATATAACTTTTATTCATATCATATTAATGGATAGTCAGTTCTTGCCAATCATGAAGGGAGGTTTTATGCAATCTTAATCATTCCCAAGTTTAACCTACTCTTCTCATGTTGTTTCTTACTCAATGTGTTAGTAAAGATGTCAGTAACTAATTCTTCGGTACGGCAAACATGATGGGCACATGGATATTTTTTGATAGAATTCAGCAATAGTTTTTTGAACCATGACAATAATCAGCAGTGGTCAAGGCATCAGTAATTTGCCTTTTGATGAACCAGGATATCCGTTATGGTCCAATGGAAGTGTGCCATACCTTAGGTGCTTTTTCTATCAACTAGATAACCTGCATAATCAACATCTCTATACAACTTTTCCTTCACAGATAGAACAGGTTCATTATGGTCTAGTTTTGTGGCAGTGACAATAGAAGTATTGATCACCTTGGATTCCTCCACTTTGAACTTCTTGAGCAACTCTTCCACATACTTCAACTGGTAAATCATGGTTCCAGTTAGAGTTTGCTTAATTTGAAGTCCTTATAGTAATTTCTGAGGTAAGTAGTGTGAGAATATTGTAAATTGGATGAGACTTCTTGTACTTGCAGTTCTTCAATACCGGTCCTTGAGATCTTTTAGCATTCTCTTCAGTTGATGGAGCTGAGCCCTCAGGTAAACCATTCTCTTATTATGTTGTTCTCCCTATCAATATGCCCTTGGTCTGTTCATCAGATGGACCAGGTATTGCAACCTATTCCTTTGCATGATCTCCTGCCTTATCTTCATGCTCCTTTTCTCTTACACATGTACTACATGTTTTGTCATTTTTTTGTCCTTTCATGCAGTGAGCCTAACTATTTTTGTATCTAGCTTCTTGACTTTGCACCTTGCAAAGGTAAAAGTTACCTTGTTGCCTTTGTCACATAGTTGAGAGATGCTCAAAAAATTATGTTTCATCCCATCAACATGATAAACTTCCTCCAGAGCTTTATTTTTCAGTTCTTCCAATCTTTCCTACACCAGCAGTGGTCCTTTTTTCTAATCTCCAAATAATACATCTCCTCTTTCAATTGAGGTGAGTGAAAGGAATTTTTATTTGTTTCCAGTCATGTGTCTTGAGCAAGAACTATCCATGTTCTAATGTCTCTTTCCACCTTTCACTCTTACCTGCAAAATTATTTAGAGATTAGATTTAGGCACCCAGACAAGCATAGGTCCTTTCTTATGATCAAATGGGTGAATTAAGTCTCTTCTAGCCCATGCTGGGAATAGGTTGGTGTACCTGTTTCTTCTGATAGGAGCAGCCTTAGTATTTTCAGCAGATATGAACCAAGTTCTTTTCATAATTTTGAACTTTTTCTTCTCAGAAGGAGCGAACTTGTTTGTTTTGACAGGTTTGAAATTTTTCTTTTTGACAGACTCAATATTTCTCTTAATCCCTATAGGAGTAGTTTATTTGTGAAATACAAGTCCAGCCTTTTCATTGTAAGTTCTGTTTCTTGGATAATTCACAATTCTTGAGGATTGAGTCCATCTGCTAGCTCTTTCTAGATCTACCTTTAGCCTTGAGTTTACTTGAATGAGTTTTCTAACCTTTTCTATCTCATGAAATGAGTCTTCACTCCTTTGTTTGAGACCAGACTCAATCCTTTGATAATCATCACATGTAACCTTCTTCCCTTTATCAGAGATGGAAAGTTTGATCACTTCTGACTTTAGATCTAGGATGGTTGTACCAAGTTGGTTTACCTGTTCCTTTAAAGTACAGTTTTCCTTTTCCGTAGTGCTCTTTCCCTTTTCAATGTCTATAAATTCATAATTAAGATTGGAAAGAGCTTTGAGTAAATGATCTTTATCAACAGTAAGGTTGTGAAGGTTATCAATCAGATGAACCATCAAGGTGATCAATTTTTTTCGGGAGAAGAGATGAAGTTTGTCTTTAAGCTCAAGTAAACTTACCTTAGATTTGCTTTCTTTTTTTTCTTCTTCCTCTTCCTCTAGATCAGAGTCACTAATTGCCATGAAGGCTGTTTTATCTACATCACTATCAGATCCCCAAGCTTCTACCATTGTATGAGACTTCTTGGAGTCACCTTTGTCTTTGGCTTTTTGTTCTTTCTCTATTCTTTTCTTTCTACATTCTATCTCTCATAAGGGATAGTCTTTGATCAAGTGGTCTGTTTTCTCACACTTATAGCAACCACTCTGTGATCTATCATTGGACCAGCGTCTACAAATAGTTCCATTCCTATTGTCTTTCCTAAAAACTTTCTAAAATTTTTGATGATGAATGCCACTTGTTCTTCATCTAGGTCTGAACCATCACTCTCAGTTGCTTTCAAGGCTAATGATGTATCCTTGATTTCTACCTTCTTGGTAGTGGTCATATTCATCTCATAAGTTTTAACATTTACCACCAATTCATCAAGAGTCATGGTGGTGAGGTCCTTTGCTTCTCTTATGGAAGTCACCTTGACATCCCAGTTAGCTTTTGGGAGAATTCTCAATACCTTGTCTACTTGTTCTTCAGTGGTCAAGGTTTTACCCAAGAGGAGAGTTCATTCACTAAGGTGGTAAATTGAGTGATCATCTCATGTAGAGTCTCACCATGCTTCATCTTGAATGTTTCATATTCAGTGAATAACGTAGCAACTCTGAACTTTCTCACTTGACTGGTATCTTTATGGGCATTAACCAATGCATCCTAAATTTGTTTGGCAGTGGTACAACTTGAAACTCTATTGTATTCATTAGGACCAAGACCAATAGCTTTTGTATTCATCAAGACTAAGACCAAACATAAGTATATTCTTGGCTTTAGAATTCTTCTTCAAAGCAATAAGATCATTAGCAACATACTCAATCCTTGTTTTCCTTACTTGCTCTCCATCCAAAGTCTTCATGGAGATGGTAGGTCCTTCAGTAATCCTATCCCATATTTCATAATCTTCAACCCAAATAAAGTCTTCCATGCACGCCTTCCACCATGTAAAATGAGTTCCATTGAACAATAGAGGTCGGGTAGTTGATTGTCCTTCACAATGCTCAGTACGAGGTGCAGAATTCATCTTGATATTATCTTAAGGTGTTAACCTTTTAATAAGATAACCTTTCTCTAATTCCAATTAATATTCTACACACCCTACTATTTTAGTTAATTGTAGATAATTATTTTCACCGTTTGGAGCGAGTGCCTAACATGTTCCACCAAAGAGATAAAAAACAGTAAATGTTTGAGCACGAATTTTCACATGAAAAACACCCTGCTTAAAAGATGTAAAAAAAACATGACCTACAACCTCTGTAGGATTTACCCCAAACTTCACTAAAACAAAAGCCTTTCAACAATCAATTATGAACTCTGTAACCTAAGAGATTATAAACTCTAACCCCTTCAACAACTAGGAGTTGTAAACTCTAATTCCTAAATTCAACAACTAGGAATTATAAACTCTAATTTCCAAACAACTCACAAACCAACCTAGGTTGTGATCCCAAGTGTCCAAGTCACCCCAACTTGAAAACAAGTTTCTATTCCAGTTTATAACACATTGGAAACTATGAAATCAAACAATTACAACTCGATAGGAACAATACAACGAAACTGACTCATGAACTGTAAGGCTTAATCCTGTGGAATAGGTTCGTCAATCTGTTTCGTTGAATGGCAGCACTTGAATCTTTTGTCAGAACTCTCTCAAATATGAACTCCCTCTATTTGATTGTGTTTAGCCTTTTTCTTTTCATGTATGTACGCTAACAAATTTTTATAAGCCCTTGGGTATTTATAGATATTGATACTTGCTTGTTCTAAGTCGGTTTATTTTTCCTTCAAAGGAATCCCATTCCTTTTTGGAACCCAATTGAGGAATCTCATTCCTTTATGGAAACTTCTTTGAGGAATCCTATTCCTATTTGTATACTTTTGCCGCCTTTCTTTTAATTCCTTTCCTTACATAAATTCATCTATATTTGGTATCCTTTTGTAAGAAGAAAATCACATCTTGATTTAGCATCATTCTTTTTGCAACTTGTATTGCTTCTGTCATCAAAGTCCACAATCAGCAGCTCTCAAACACAAGTTGAACTGGTGTTGATGGACTAGATGAATCAACCTGTTTCTTGCAACAATTTCTTGCAACTGTTCTAATGCATTGTCAATCTTCAAAATCATATTTTGTTCCACTGCCTTATATCCGCATCACAATTTCTTCCACTTGGTCTTGCTCAAGTATTAAAGTCAGTCGATCATTTATTTCTCAATGCAGAACACATAGTGTAGAATGAACCATGTAACTCGACCTATTTCTTGCACCTGTTTCACTATACTGTTACTGCACTGTATTCATAGATTTTTATCACTGCTTTTGTCGCCAACAGTTTATCATCTTCAAAACCACCACATTCCAACAAATCCCGCCATCCAATACACCTTATCATCTTCACCCCATTTCTATAGGCCCCATTCCCACCACTCCAAATTCCGACCCCACCATGATCACCTATAATATTTGTATATACACAAATATTTTAAAAATAATATTTTTTTTATTTATGCATGAACACGAAAAAAAAAACACAAGAAACACACTTTTTTTTGGTAACTAATAACTTTTTATTAATCCAAGGGGAATTACAAAACATCTGAGCCACCTCGGCTAGCGACTCGAGGAATAAAACCAACAAATCTACAATTTCATGACTAGGTAGAAGATTAGCTCATAGTGAGTTATTTTCTAATCTAGTTACGTCTATCAACCTACAAATCAATAGTCATTACAAGAGCCAAGGGTAGACTAAACTCACTTATTTTATTAGAAAAAGCATTTCCCAACAAAACATTTTTCATAAAAAAAAATTCCTTCATATTGAAAACACCCTTTTATGTGTTTTAAATTGACGGGTAAAGTTATGATTTTATTTGAATTTTATGATCTCAAATTAAAAATGTATATAATGTAATGAAATATCATTTGAATTTTATGATCGTAAACATTTCAAGTAAAATCTTAAAATTAGAAAATTACTAAGTATAATTTTTTTTAAAAAAATAATTTAAAAATAAAACAAAACATGTAAGTTAAGATAGAGGAAATAATGTGTGTACTATATAACTCTATTTATATTTTCAGAATAATTTTTCATTTTACTTAAAAATAAAAAATTTAAATTCAATTTGAAGTTGTATTAAATTTGAAAAATAATTTTTAATATATTTCATCTTACTTTTCACTTTTAGTTATTTTTTGTTATACTTTTCAAAAAATATATTTAAATATTGTTTGTTATACTTAAATTTACTTAAATACAACTTCATAAATTTCAAATAAAATGAAAAGTACTTGAAATCTCAGTCCAAACTACTACAGTCAGACCTCTCTATAATGTCACCTCGTTATAACGACATTTCATTATAGAGCCTTGATTTACTTCGAAACTAATTTTTTATGTTATATTTTACTTATCTATAACGGAATTCAACCTATAACATCAATGACGCTTATTATAGCGATACACTGTTTGTAAAATTACCTTTCTATAACAGCATTATGTAATACCAAAATATATTATGTTAATCATCATTAATGTCAAAATATTTGTACAAAATAAAATACCAAAATATTTATGATAATCATCATTAGTGTCATGCATACAGTAAATTTGAAGTGCGAATATCTAATTTAAAGAAAAAATTATATTTAAATGGTGTACGTCAGTTATTTCATAACTTCACGGGGAAAAGGCTACTAATGTTTACCTTTTTTATATTCATGCTCATTCTAATTTTGCATACTTTTGTTTATAACAACTTAATGAGATTTGATCGTCATATGCCAGTATACATATATAACAGCATCTTTCTATAACAGTCATGAAATTTTCGGACGAACGCTGTCACTATAGAGAGGTTTGACTGTTCTTTAAGGGGAGAATCTATAACAAGCTTTAGGGTGTCACAGCACCAGGATCGCATAAGAATTTGTATAAATATGAAGAATGGCACCAAGAGTAGCAAGGTGATTGAATAGTACCAATGGAAAAGGGTTAGGTCTTACTTTCTAGGGTCATGAATTTGAATCTGCTGTTGCATGTTCTTTTGACATATATTTAAGAGAAAATGCATAAAATCCTCCTAAACTTGTCATGACAACTTACTTTAGCACTTAAATTTAATGGGCGTTTATCTACCCCCCTAAATAACTTGAACTGAATTATTTTCAACCCTTCATTCATCCGATCAGGTCAAGGCTAAGTGTTGTAGCACCATCATGTGTTTTTTAATTCGTCCACGTCATTAATGAAGTTGTTCCCAAATTAAACCTGATCCGATTGAAACCTATTCCTAATTTAAAACCCAATATTCTTTAAATCTCAAACAAATACCTTAAATCTAATTGATACCCGTCATTTCTCTTTCCTAAAATACCCTAAAAGATATAATTGTTCCTCTTGTATTATTTATATTAGACCACCAAAATCTGCTCATTTGGTTAAAGTTACATGTGATAGGGATATTTTGGGTACTGTACCCTAACTAAAAAATGGAGATATTGTTGAACTATTTGTGTCACATTTTATTGAAGAGCCTGTTGTGGTCCCCCTGCCCTTGAATATGTAACCCATGTGGGTGGAGAATCTAGTGCTTCTTTTGATAAAAAGTCTGCTCAAATATGTGAGGGTAGTCAGAATTTAGGGTTTGAAGAAGTTGTAAAAACTCAAGAACCTACTGTAGGTGGAGCTTCTTTTAGTGTTGGGGAAGAGTTAGGTGCTGCTTCTACTGGTGTTGAAATGTACATAGGTGGAGTTTCTATTGGTGTTGGGGAGGAGTTAGGTGGAGCTTCTGCTACTGCATTTAATGTCCCAATACTTGGATCTGATTAGGAAAGTGCAAGTGAAGATTCAGGTTATGGGGATTTGTTTCATGAAGATGATAAAGAATATAGTAGTGATGCTTATGAGGAGGTTAGGACTTTGAGGGAAGAAAAAAGAGCTACTAAAATTAAAAATAAGAAAAAAAAGGTCCTAGAGCTGAAGGTGTTAAATTAGGCAAAAAGGAGTTGATATTGGATATGATGAGTATTTATCCAAGAAAAAAAAATACTCTAGAGGATAAGATAGATGGTGATGAGTCATACTTTGATTCAGATGAAGAGGCTAGTTTTGGAATAGACACTGGTGTAGATGTTGATGATGAAGATGAGGTTCAACAACCTGTAAGAAGTGGGATAAAAGCAAGGAGAGCAAAAGACCTAAAAAAAGAGTTATGTTTGATCCTACTTGTAGGTTAATTATTTGGGAATCTGGTCTTGCTTTTGCAAATGTTAAGCAATTCAGAGAAGCTATGGTATGCAGTTCAAGAACATATAGAATTGGACAAGTATGTTAATGAACCAACTAGGGTGAGGGTAAAATGTGTAGATGGTTATCCATGGTTTGTGTTTGGTAGTCATGATTCAAGGACAGGGGATTTTTTTATGAAAAAGTATATTTCAGTCCATAAATGCGCTGCCACAACCAAAAATAAATTAGTCAATTCAAAGTATTTAGCAGAGAGGTACAAGGATAGAATTATTTTTGAGTCGGGTATTAGAGCTTTTCAGTTGCGAAATCTAGTGAAAAATAAGCTGGAAGTGTATGTTGGACGAATCGTGGCAAGAAAACCTAGAAATATTGTCTTGTAAGAGATTATGGGTGATCATGTGGACAAATTTAAAATGATATTGGATTATAGGGATGAGCTTTTGAAGACTAGTCCAGGAAGCACGTGTGTGGTGAGGCTTAATGAAGAAACATTTGAAGGTGGGAGAAAAATATTTCAATCATTCTATATTTGTTTTGATGCTTTGAAGAAAGCATTCAAAGATAGATGTAAAAAATGTATTGGTGTAACACCCCGTACCTTCCTAACCCTACTTGACGACATTCAATAATGTTTACTTAGGTGACGAGAGCTATACGTATGTGTTTGGTAATGTTAGGAGCGAGAAAATTGAAATTTGGTGTAACACCCCGTACGTTTCTAAGTTTCGTTGATGACCGAAACATGTAGGGAAAAATGAAAACATGAGAGAATTGATGAATTTCATATAGAATTGTGGGAATTTAAAAGTCTTAGACAATTGGGCCCGTAAATGAGGCCCAAAAATACAAAGAAGACATGGCCCAATAAGGGAATTTTTGACCCATTCTTTCATTTTGATCCATTTGACCAATTCAACATAGCATAAAATGCTATGTTAAAATATAAGGGAGACATGAGGGACTATATAAGGAGGAAAAATCAGATTTTATTGCATTAAGTTCTCATGTTCTTTCTAGACTTTACCAAAAACAAAGTGCCCTTTTGCTCTCAAGAACCCTAATCACTCCTTTGGCCAAGATCATCAATTGGTAAGACTTGGTAAGTGTTTATTATGATGGATTAATATATTTTATGCATAATATATGGTGTATATTTTGTTGGTTATGTTGGTGGAGTATTGAGACGCTCACAATAAGTGAAGTGTACATGTTTGTTAAATCGGGGGGGGGGGGGGGGGTTGTCTTGTAAACTTGACTATGGACTTGTGGTTTTGAAGGGAATGAATTCGGTGGAGTAAATATTGATATGTGGGATGTGATTATGGTCTTACATTGTTTTATTCTTGTGCATAACGTTTGGAGGTGATATTGTGAAATTGGTTACGATTTTGGTGCCGTATTGGCCGTGAAGTGTCGTTTTGGTGATGTTATGTGTGTTGTGAGACCATGGCTGGTATTTGGCATGTTAGATGATCAAAAATATGTTAAAATAAGTTTGGTTATGATCATGGACCATTCATTGCATAAAAAGACCCCAAAATGACCATTTCGACAAAAACCGGGCATCCGCCCTCGACAGGGGAGCACCTGCGGGCGCAGGTGCCAACGCAGGTGCCCCTGGAATATGCCAAGCAGAACCTGAGGGCACAGGTCATCCACCTTCGGGCGCATGTGGCTCCACAGCCCAAGGAGGATTGTTGAATTTTGTGTTTTTGCGCCCCGTTGGCCCCCCGAAGCCCCCGTACCCTTCATGGATGAAGTTATCAACTTATGGGACCTCTTGAATGACTTTGACGGAGTATCCCAATGATATTTTTAATACTACCAATTATGTATTGTTGTTCATGTGTGGTTACGAAAGGTGTTGAGATGGGTTGACGACGTAATTGAGACGTAGTGTTAGTGTAGACATGTAAAGGATCAATTTGATACAAAATGACATTTACTTATGATGTATTGGTCAATGTGTCGAATGTTATGGTGGTGTTTACATATTGGTGTGATAAATGACATTGTAAGAAGGTGAAATGACGTTCTAAAGTAACTATGTGATTCATGGTCATCTTGTGCACTTGTAAGGTAGTTGGTTGCTAATATAAGCTTCGTTATGTACTTGTGATGTAGAGTGAGACGTAAGGAAAGAGATGGACTATTGTATTTCCATATAAGCTTGGGTATTCATCATGAGACGCAAAGGTATGTAAGGTTACTCTGTCCGTATCTTTCTGCGGCAAATAGTATTCGCATTGACATTACATTTGTACCATCCCGAAAGGTGCTAAGGTATGCTATATCCGGTTAGCAATGGTTATCACTACATATTTCCTACCCATTGATCAATTGGGAATTGTATGTCTCATATTCGTTGGTCAATGTTCCAAAATCCCAAAAAGGCTATGTTCCAAAGTGCCAATAGTGGTTATACACATACCTATTATTCATCGACTTGTGTCTAATGGTTTCAATAACGTTATATATTGTTAAGTCACATATTCTTCATTCATTAGCCATGGTTGTGCATGAGTTGCATAATTATGGACATGCTCCAAAGGTCCCAATAATGTTGTGTTCTTAAACTTCCAATAATGTTGTGGCTATGTAAATATCTCTCATAACTAATTGTATCAATCTCTCATAAGTGGATGACTCAATCTCTCAAAAGTAAGAAACAAAGTAATGCCTATGTGGTTGATGATTGATTTATGGGTGGCAGGTATAGAGGGGCATAAGCCTAGCTCGACCCGATCCCGATGCATTGATTTATGGGTGGCAGGTCTAGAGGGGCATAAGCCTAGATCGACCCGATCCCGATGCATTGATTTATGGGTGGCAGGTCTAGAGGGGCATAAGCCTAGCTCGACCCGATCCCGATGCATTGATTTATGGGTGGCAGGTCTAGAGGGGCATAAGCCTAGCTCGACCCGATCCCAACATAAGGTTATGTTATGTTAAGACCCACTGATTAGTTAGGGCCCGGGTACGTTATGATATGAGAGAGGAGGAATAAACCATAAATAGAAGAACTTAATTTATGTAAGCTACATGGTTCCACATATGCAAATCGCCGGGTTATTCACATGGATTATCCTCTTATATTTTGATTCTATTGATGTATTTATGACAGTTTCATATGGCCTTACATACTCAGTACATTCTCCGTACTGACCCCTCTTGGGGAATTTACCTTACTTGTTGCAGGCGCAGGTACTAGTAGACCTCCACAGTAGGTTGCAGGCCTTTTGCCAACTTTTAGTGAGCTCCAGTTGATTTGGGGCTTTCTGAGTTGCTGTGTACATGTATTTTGGTATTGTATATGAATATAGAGCGGGGTGTTGTACCGACTCTAGGTTTGTCATAGCTATGTATCTATAGAGGCTTTGTAGACTTATGTGGGAACATAATGTAAGATATGTATACTCATTTTGGTTTGATGGACCTAACGGTCAAGTCTCTTATATACATAATGTTCCATGATTTTTGCACTTCGCATTTTATGTCCTTGCGAGTTGGTGATGATTCTTACGGTATGCATACGATTGGGAATAAGCAAAGATTGGTTCTCTCAGGCCATATCGGCTCGGGTGCCAGTCCGACTCGAATGGGATTTTGGGTCGAGACAGAAGTGGTATCAGAGCAGGTCGTTCTAAGGGTGTCTACAAAGCCGTGTCTGAGTAGAGTCTTACTTATCGATGTGTTGTGCACCATATTTATAAGTAGGAGGCTACGGGAAATTTATGATATTGTTTCTTTTCTTCATTTCTAGATCGTGCAGTAGAGCCAGTGTTGTAAGTTAGATTATATCTGACCATGGTGATTGATTTTCTTTGATATAGAAACTGCCGATGACAAGGAGTGATAAAGGCAAGGGTAAGCATGTTGTTATGCTTACAGGAGAGGGATTGAGTAGACCACCACCTGACCAAGCTAGTCAAGGTGGAGCTGATACTGATTTTATATCACGGGCTTCTTCCACTTTCCCAGCTCCGAAAAAGATGAGAAGAAGAGAAGTATCTTCAGAACTGCCCGTTGATACTATTGAGCAGGATTTGATGAGTGCAGTACAAATATTGACCCGTGTAGTTACTGCACAAGCTCAAATACAAGCTCTTGTGTAGCAGAAGGAGGGACAGAGGCAGAGAGAGAGGATGAAAGAATTGGAAGAAAGATCGTCAAAAAAGGCTAAACCCATGGGACAAACTAGGGCATCTCAAGGAGGATTTGGGCCTAGGGTTTCTCACACACCACTTAGGCCATCATTTCCCTATACCACAACAATGACTCCTCCTCTATTCCAAGGGTTTAGAAGCAACCAGTTTGGGCAAGGAGGTGAGCTTCAGGGTTTACGAATAGTGGGGTATCAACCACAAGAAAGTATGAATCGCCCGAGGTTTTCTCGTCGGTTGTGCCAGCGCTGCGGGAGGTTTCATGTAGGTGAATGCCGACTCGGAATAAATGTTTGCTACTTTTGCGGTATGCCAGGACACGTGGCAAGAGGGTGTCCACAAAGGAACACAGGTGGCATGGCACGACCCACAGGACCAACCGTCGCATCGACATCATCTGTACCTCCTCTAGGTAGAGGTGAACAAGTTGTTGGTCATGGAAAGGGTGCTAGAGGAGAAGCTAGTTCTAGTGACATCCAGGGCCGTACCTACGCCGTGGCGGATTGGTAGAAATTTAAGGCTTCTCCTGATGATGCAACAGGTATATGATTTGTCTTTTTACATAACGTATTTACATTTATTGATTTGGGTTTTAACCTATCATATGTGACTTCATTGATGGTTGAAGAGACAAATTTTGTACAAAGGACACCAGAATTTTTAGTTAACCTATTTGGGGAATCTACACCAAAAGGTGAATTTATTATAGGTAGAAGCATGCATTGTGATTGTGTGGTAACCGTGGGTAGTCCTGATACATTGGCTAATCTTATTGAATTGAAACTGGTGGATATTGATGTTAGGAATGGGGAGAATTGGTTGGTTTCTTATTACGTCACGGTAGATTGCCGGGCGTAAGAAGGTATATTTTCACTGTCCCTAAGAACATGAACCTGAGTGTAAGGGTAATGTGGGGGCATCAAGGAAGGGTTTCTTTTTCTATCTTAAGCCAAAGGGATATGTATGCCAGTGGTAGTCTGAGAGCGAGAAATTGATGTGAAACCACCAAGTCCTCAAGAGGTTCCGGTGATCAATCACTTGCTTGATATAATTCCCAATGAAGTTCCAGGCTTACTCCCGGAACGGAAAGTAGAGTTTACTATTGATGTGATTCCAGGCCTTTCGATTATTTCTCTTTCTCCGTATAACAAGGTTTCAGTAAAGCTATGGGAATTAAATAAGAGATACATAAGATCAAATATGTCCTTTGAGGCTCATCGGGCGCATCCGTGTGAATGTGGAAAACAAAAATGAAATGATATTTGAGAACGTGTGTTGATTATTGGCAACTGCACAAAGAAACGATCAAGAACAAATAGTCCTTCCCTAGAATTGACGATCGAGTCAACTACTAACAAGGTGTCACATATTGACAAAGATTGACTTGAGATTGGGTTATCACCAAGTCAGAGTTAGAAACGAAGATATACCCAAGGCAGTCTTTCGAACACGGTATGACTATTATGATTCTTAGTTGTGGTATTAGGACTAGCAAATGTACCAACTGTTGTTATGGATTGGGTGAATAGGGTGATCAAACTATTCTTGGATGTATTGTGACTGTGTTCACGGATGATATTCTGGTTTATTCGAGGCCACAAGAGGACCACGTTAATCATGTGCAGCAAGTGGTATAGAAGTTTTCTAAATGTAGATTTTTTATATATCTATAACGTTCTTGGGTTACATTGTATAGGAAGGAGAAATATAGATCGGTAAGCAAAAGATAGAAATGGTGAAAACAAAGGGGAGAGAGTTTACACACAAGACAATTAAGTCTCAGTAGGAAGATGCATGTGAGCAAAGTTTCTAAGAGCTGAAAGATAAATAAATTTCTACACCAGTTTTAGTATTGCTCGAAGGCACAAAGGTTATGCAAGGTATTGTGATGCCTCCGAGGTTGACATCGAATGTGTGTTAATGCAGAATGATAAGATAATAGCATATGTTTCACGACAGTTGCAGTCATATGAGAGAAATTATCTCAGACATGATTTTGAGATAACAAGTGGTGGTAGTATTTAAAAGATATGACACCACTACTTAGGGTTCATATTGAGATATAAATATCGATCATAAGAATCTGTACATATCTTAAAGTAGAAGGACTTAAATCTAAGGTGAGGAAGATGAAAGATACTGAGATCACATTCGGGAAGAGCAAATGCGGTGGTTGATGTATTAAGCCGCAAAGCACTAGGAAGTACTAATGGTCGGTTCATGGGGACACAAGGTATGGCTGAGGATCGACTTATTGATTAAATCGGTTGGTAGTGCATTTATTTGAAACTCCAGATCAAAGGGTTATAGCGCGAAATGAGATAAAGTCTTCATTCGTAGAGGTGAAGGAAAAGCAACATGCGAATCCTATTTTTAGTTTGGCAAAAAGAGCGTATCACAAGGATCGATGAGATTTGACCTTAAGTATGAGAGATTATTTCAATATCAAAGTAGAGAAGGTATACCGAATATAGATGGACCAAGGAAATGGATTATAACCAAATCACCTCATTCACGATATTCTATTGTATTCGGGAGAAACCAAAATGCACCATGGTTCGGTAAGAAGGCATTGGTGAGGCAATACAAAGAAGAAGAAAAAGTTGTAAATGTCATAGCAGAGCATCAGAAACCTGGAGTTCTTATATGCCATGTATACATTTTTCAGTTTACACGAAGACAAGGTTAACATGAATTTTATCGCAAGATTGCCTCATACATATAAGGGTTGTCTCATACATTTTAAGAATTTGATTTCAAATGAGAGATAGCTGACAGGTTTACTTACATATTACACATGTTGTTTTTCAAAGCCACTTACAAGGCTGAAGAATATGCGAAGTTGTCTATTACAGAGGACGTACAACTATACGGAGTTCTGAACTCTAGTACATTAGGCAAGGGAGCTCAATTTACTACACATTTTTGGAAGTTTATCTTCATAAAAGGTTGGGCACATAAGTGAGTTTGAGTATAGCTTTTCACCCTCAAAACGAACGGTACTATCCAAACACTTGAAGGTGTATGAAGAACCTGTACGAGAGACTTAAAAGGTAGTTGGGATGATCATCTACCCTTATTGAATGTGTGTATCATGATAGCTAATGGTTAAATATCAAAATGTTATCTTATGAAGCTTGATGTAAAAGGAAGTTTAAATCATCTATTGGGTGGGTGATTTAAATCGAGTGGAACTGCCTTATTTGGGGCAAGATTCTGTTCACTACGCTATACAGAAGGTTGAGGGCGTACGAAGGTCATGCTGAGATTCATTATTTTTATTAAATGTCCAAGTTATGCGGGATATCACTGATGAAAAGATATAAATTTCCATCCTATATGGATAAGTGCGAAGATGCAAAGAAACTAGTAATAGCTTAGGTAAAAGTACAGTGGAGAAACCGAATCACGTAGGGAGCCAAAGAAATAATGAAGTTAGAATACCGTGACTACTTCAAACATGGGGAGAAAGTTCAAGGTATGAGTTGGGATATAACAAGGAAGTATCCATGAATATTATGTGTAAGATAGAGATGCATAGGATGTACATGAGACATGTTACTAACATTCGAGGATGAATGTTTCTAAGGAGAGAAGAATGTAACACCCCGTACCTTCCTAACCCTACTTGATGAAATTCAATAAGGTTTACTTAGGTGACTAGAGCTATACGTATGTGTTTGGTAATGTTAGGAGCGAGAAAATTGAAATTTGGTATAACACCCCGTACGTTTCTAAGTTTCGCTTACGACCGAAACATGTAGGGAAAAATGAAAACATGAGAGAATTGATGAATTTCATATAGAATTGTGGGAATTTAAAAGTCTTAGACAATTGGGCCCGTAAATGAGGCCCAAAAATACAAAGAAGACATGGCCCAATAAGGGAATTTTTGACCCATTCTTTCATTTTGATCCATTTGACCAATTCAACATAGCATTAAATGCTATGTTAAAAGATAAGGGAGACATGAGGGACTATATATGGAGGAAAAGTCAGATTTTATTGCATTAAGTTCTCATGTTCTTTCTAGACTTTACCAAAAACAAAGTGCCCTTTTGCTCTCAAGAACCCTAATCACTCCTTTGGCCAAGATCATCAATTGGTAAGACTTGGTAAGTGTTTATTATGATGGATTAATATATTTTTTGCATAATATATGGTGTATATTGTGTTGGTTATGTTGGTGGAGTATTGAGACGCTCACAATAAGTGAAGTGTACATGTTTACTAAATCGGGGTGGTGGTGGTGGTGGTGGTGGTGGTTTGTCTTGTAAACTTGACTATGGACTTGTGGTTTTGAAGGGAATGAATTAGGTGAAGTAAATATTGATATGTGGGATGTTATTATGGTCTTAATTTGTTTTATTCTTGTGCATAACGTTTGGAGGTGATATTGTGAAATTGGTTACGGTTTTGGTGCCGTATTGGCCGTGAAGTGTCGTTTTGGTAATGTTATGTGTGTTGTGAGACCATGGCTGGTATTTGGAATGTTATATGATCAAAAATATGTTAAAATAAGTTTGGTTATGATCATGGACCATTCATTGCATAAAAAAAACCCAAAATGACCATTTCGGCAAAAACCAGGCATCCGCCCTCGACAAGGGAGCACCTGCGGGCGCAGGTGCCAACGCAGGTGCCCCTGGAATCTGCCAAGCAGCACCTGAGGGCACATGTCATCCACCTTCGGGCGCAGGTGGATCCACAGCCCAAGGCGGATTGTTGAATTTTGATTTTTTGCGCCCCGTTGGCCCCCCGAAGCCCCCGTACCCTTCATGGATGAAGTTATCAACTTATGGGACCTCTTGAATGACTTTGACGGAATATACCAATGATATTTTGAATACTACCAATTATGTATTGTTGTTCATGTGTGGTTACGAAAGGTGTTGAGATGGGTTGACGACGTAATTGAGACGTAGTGTTAGTGTAGACATGTAAAGGATCAATTTGATACGAAATGACATTTACTTATGATGTATTGGTCAATGTGTGGAATGTTATGGTGGTTTTGACATTTTGGTGTGATAAATGACATTGTAAGAAGGTGAAATGACGTTCTAAAGTAACTATGTGATTCATGGTCATCTTGTGCACTTGTAAGGTAGTTGGTTGCTAATATAAGCTTCGTTATGTACTTGTGATGTAGAGTGAGACGTAAGTAAAGAGATGGACTATTGTATTTCCATATAAGCTTGGGTATTCATCGTGAGACGCAAAGGTATGTAAGGTTACTCTGTCCGTATCTTTCTGCGGCAAATAGTATTCGCATTGACATTACATTTGTACCATCCCGAAAGGTGCTAAGGTATGCTATATCCGGTTAGCAATGGTTAACACTACATATTTCCTACTCATTGATCAATTGGGAATTGTATGTCTCATATTCGATGGTCAATGTTCCAAAAGCCCAAAAAGGCTATGTTCCAAAGTGCCAATAGTGGTTATACACATACCTCTTGTTCATCGACTTGTGTCTAATGGTTTCAATAACGTTATCTATTGTTAAGTCACATATTCTTCATTCATTAGTCATGGTTGTGCATGAGTTGCATAATTATGGACATGCTCCAAAGGTTCCCAATAATGTTGTGTTCTTAAGCTTTCAATAATGTTGTGGCTATGTAAATATCTCTCATAACTAATTGTATCAATCTCTCATAAGTGGATGACTCAATCTCTCAAAAGTAAGAAACAAAGTAATGCATATGTGATTGATGATTGATTTATGGGTGGCAGGTCTAGAGGGGCATAAGCCTAGCTCGACCCGATCCCGATGCATTGATTTATGGGTGGGTGGCAGGTCTAGAGGGGCATAAGCCTAGCTCGACCCGATCCCGATGCATTGATTTATGGGTGGCAGGTCTAGAGGGGCATAAGCCTAGCTCGACCCGATCCCAACATAATGTTATGTTATGTTAAGACCCACTGATCAGTTGGGGCCCGGGTACGTTATGATATGAGAGAGGAGGAATAAACCATAAATAGAAGAGCTTAATTTATGTAAGCTACATGGTTCCACATATGCAAATCGACGGTTATTCACATGGATTATCCTCTTATATTTTGATTCTATTGATGTATTTATGACAGTTTCATATGGCCTTACATACTCAGTACATTCTCCGTACTGACCCCTCTTGGGGAATTTACCTTACTTGTTGTAGGCGCAGGTACTAGTAGACCTCCACAGTAGGTTGTAGGCCTTTTGCCAACTTTTGGTGAGCTCCAGTTGATTTGGGGCTTTCTAAGTTGCTGTGTACATGTATTTTGGTATTGTATATGAGTATAGAGTGAGGTGTTGTCCCGACTCTAGGTTTGTCATAGCTATGTATCTATAGAGGCTTTGTAGACTTATGTGGGAACATAATGTAAGATATGTATACTCATTTTGGTATGATGGCCCTAACGGCCAAGTCTCTTATATACATAATGTTCCATGATTTCCGCACTTCGCATTTTATGTCCTTGCGAGTTGGTGATGATTCTTACGGTATGCATACGATTGGGCATAAGCAAAGATTGGTTCTCTCAGGCCATATCGGCTCGGGTGCCAGTCCGGCCCGAATGGTATTTCGGGTCGTGACAATTGGGTTTGAGGTTTGCTTCTTGAAAGGTGTTTGTAAAGGTCTAGCAGTTTGTAAAGATGGAAACAACCAGATGTTACCACTGGCCTGGGCAGTGGTTGAAGTTGAAAATAATTTCAGTTGGAGATGGTTTATTAGGCTTGTAAAGAAGATCTTGAGCTTGGAGATGGGACAGAATTGACAACCCTTTCTGATATGCAAAAGGTAATTTTTTCTCTCTTATTCATTATCTGATTTTAACCACATTATTATTATGTCATCTAATATTTTTATATGTTGTTGAAGGGTCTTGACAGTGCAATTCATGAGTTGCTGCCAAATGCAGAACAAAGAATGTGTGCAAGATATATTCTTGATAATTGGTCCAAAGATTGGAAAGGCAAGAAGAAATTGCTTTTGGAGATGTGTCAAGTCTACATATGAGCAAGAGTTAAGAAGAAATCTAGATCATATGGAGTTGTTAGGTGACAAGATATATGATGATCTACTATGGTACAACATTGAAAGGTGGTCTAAGGATTACTTCCAAACTTTTAGCTATTGTGATAGTGTTGACAACAACATGACTGAATGCTTTAATTCATGGCTATTGGGTCCAAGACACAAGACTATCATCACAATGCTTGAGTAAATAAGGGTCAAAATGATAAGAAGAATTGGACTGTTGAGGGAATTCTCTGATACGTGGATAACTGACATTTTCCTAATGGCTTTAAAAGTATTGAAAGAGAACACATCAAAATCAATGAAGTATACATTTGAATGGAATGGTGAATATGGTTTTGAGGTTAATGATAGTTGGGGTAATACCTTTATAGTGAATTTGAGTAGCAAAACTTGTACTTGTAGATCTTGGATGCTAAAGGGTATACCTTGTTGTCATGCTATTAATGCACTACATTTTAGAAGATTAGAGCCTATTCACTGTGTTGCACATTGGTATAGCATGGAAACTTACCTCAAGGCCTATAGCTACTTCATTCAGCCTGTCACGAGAATGAAATTGTGGCCACAGTCAACCAATCTTCCTGTTATACCACCTGAGATTGGAAAACTTCCAGGCAGACCTAGTAAGAGCAGAAGGAAAGAGCAGACTAAAAACAAGACAGAAAAATTATCTAACAGAGGTGTTGAGATGACAAGCAGCACTTGTCATGTCAAGGGCCACAATAAGAGGGGTTGTCCTTTGGGTGCAAAAGCTACTACTGGTAGAGGAAGAGGAAAAAGTTCAACAATGTCAAGTGTTGGTTCTTCTGCAGCACCAAGTCAATCTCAATCAAGCACAGGTATAGGAAGAGGGAGACCAAGAGATTCTACAAAACAAGTAATTATTTGGATTATTTATTTACTATTAGTTCACTTAATCATTGTTAAAAAAATTTTATTATATTGTAGGCTGTTGCTGCTCCTACTCCTAATGTGGTTGGTGTGACTGGAAGGGAAAGAGGATTTGTTACTACTTTTAATGTGGTTGGTGTGACTGGAAGGGGTGGAGGGTATGTTGGTGTCACTGGAAGGGATAGAGGGACTGCTCCTGTTGTTGCTACATCTAATGTTGGTGGTGTTTCTGGTAGGGGTAGTAGGACAACTCTTAAAAGACCAAGAATGGTTGGGATAGGGGTGCTACATACACAAAGTGGTTTTACAATCCACAATGTAAGTTGAATAATTTCACACTTTTCAATTTTCAAGTCAATGATCAAATGTCTAAGATAATTTATTCTCGTTTTGTTACTACAGCCTGGAATGCCTTTGAACTCCTCTATAGTGACTGAAACTCTTGGGTATCACAAACTAAGATAATGTGTGAAATGGAAAGGAAATAATATTGTGACCCAACAAGGACTTCAAGAAATGAGAGCACAAAAAAGGATGAAGACAAGATCCAAAGCTGCTGAATTGAATCATATGAGCCAAACAGGCTCATCATCTGTCTAGTAGGAGAAGCAGTAGTGACTGATATGCAACTGTGACTGCTATTTATTTGATGAATAATTTGTTCAAACAATTGTGTAGTGATTGAATTTGTGTTTTTGAAAAACAATTATGCAGCTTTGACTGCACTATTTTGATTTGAAACAATTATGTAGTTGTGACTGCAATGCAATGTTATTTTGTGTTAATTATGCAGATGTGACTGCATAGTTTGATCTATTTTTTAAACAATTATACAGTTATGACTGCAATGTATTGATAAGGTCTATGTTAATTATGTAGCTGTGACTGCACTAGTATGATCTATTTTTTAAATAATTATGCAGTTGTGACTGCAATGTATTGACAATGTCTATGTTAATTATGCAGTTGTGACTGCACTATTATGATCTATTTTTTCAAACAATTGTGCAATTGTGACCACACTATTTTTCTAAGATAATTATGTAGATGTGTCTGCACTTTGGTGAATATGATTTCTTGCAATTTCATGCAGTTAAGATTGCACTTTTGAATCTACATATTGATAACAATTTCTTTGTATGGATATCATATTTGGCAGTCCAATAAGTACAACATCCCATTGTAATCCCACAAGATATCATAATTGGATCGAAAGCATTATATGCAATTTGTCATACACAAAGATCCAAACAAGATTTACTCAATTTCAAATACAATACACAGATAAAGAACTACCTTACATTGAGAGACAAATAAAGAATGATTACAAAAGATCAAATTCATTTCAAAATAAAGGATGATACACATCTTTATATCAACTAACAACACCAAATTCTAAGGATGACAAGTCAAGAATGATTACAAAAGACCAAATTCATTTCTCAATAAAGGATGATACACACCTTTATATCATCTAACAACACCAAATCCTAAGGTAACTTTATTGAGTCTTTCTTTACATAGATCATCCCAAACCAATAGCTAATAGCTATAACAACAACACATCAAAACACAATAAAGATGACTGCATTATCCTTGGTCCTTCCTTTAGCCATGTTACTTCTCTACTTCTCTCTTTCTTTCATCTTCTCAATCTCCTCTTCCAACTTCTTCGATTTCATATCTACGCAATTATCATCTTCTTTGGATACTCTAGGCTTATCAACTTCTTCAGAAGATTCCTCAATTAATTTCTCAACTTCATTGACTGATGTATGCTTGTTATATTGAGATGATTCCACTAAATTTTCAAGATCACCAAATATTTCAATTAATTTAGGGATTACAAATTTAGACCTCGGATCAATATCTTCTTTTTCACTCCAACACCAAAAGTCGCAAGATCTTGGACCCTTCAATGATTAAAAAGGAAGAAATCAATATTAATTGGATCAGCCAGAAACTAAAATTAGGAAATGAAAGCAAAATATGATCTTTACCCCCATATTAATAAAATGCCAAATATCTTCTACCGGGATTTCTCGATGTCCAAGATGTCTTCAAAGGCAGCACAAATTCATGATATGCATCGAACTTCTTGGTTCAAAGCAAAATCACCCTCCTCCATACAAAGCTTACCCAAGTTAACTGATCTCATGGTGTGCTACAAAAAATTCATTCCAAGAAATTACATAAACTAAAAAACAAATTGATAATTGAAGAAACATGACCAGAAATCCAATTTTTTTTTAAAAAAAGAGAGATGAAAAATTATACCTTTTTTCGAACGAGTAAGAGCGGATTTATAAGAATAATAAAGTAAAAATTAAGGTTCTTCAAGAAATTTCAAATCTTGGGTTGTAGAAGATGTCGGGTGTTGAGTTGATTGAAGATAGGGGAGATGAGAAAAAATTAGGGGTTGTTGTAGGTGCACATTTGGGTTCCCTATAATAAGACCATTAATTTTTCTTTGATAAAATTTAAAAAATAAATAAATTATGTGTTAAATTTAGTCATTAACGCGCTTTGTTTTGATGTGGCAACACGCGCAGTGATCGAAAGTACGAAGGGTTGAAAATAATTCAATTCAAAGTTATTAAGGAACGCCTATTAAGTTTAAGTACTAAAGTAAGTTGTCATGACAAGTTTAGGGGGGTTTTATGCGTTTTCTCTAAATAATAAACAATGCTTTATTGTTTTAGTTTCGCCTCTGCTACTTAGTGTTTCAAAATACAACTGCAATTATTTCTCAACGAATATTGTATACATGTTGCAAACGAATCCGAAACTTAAAAGGACATATTTTTCAAGCAAACAAATCAAAATGGATTGTAGATTTAAAGCAAATCAGAAGTAGTTTGTCTCTATTTTGAACAACGTCAAACAAAGGTAGCAGACGAGCCCCAACCGTGTACGTTTGGTTCATGGGCCGCACCTTTTTCACACGAATGCTGTTACTAATGTGCCATGACTTAATCAGCTAATATTAATTTTTGAGTGTGCTAATTTCACATTCTAGCTACAACAAGAATTGATTAAATATTTAGATAGTTCTTTAAATTTGATATAATTTGTAAGTTAAACACTCTAATTAGCGACCATATATACACTAACTTAATAGAGAGGTCATTTGTGAACACCCATAGTCATAAAATTAAGTATGTGAAGTACACTTGTTGCTGACATAGTAAATGAACAAATTATTTAATGACATGCGTAATTAAATATAACTAAGAAAAATATAACAAGTTAAAATTTTTTTAAAAATACACACCGCACTACCCATAGGCCCATACCATTCCCCTCCCTGTGTAGAAATTATCAAGAGAGAATGTAGAAAAAATTTCGGTGTTTTTCACTCTACCATCTTCCAAGTGTATATATACAAGTATTACAATGATCAGAAAATAAATAATGTTAAATCCTATCCTACTTGTAATATTCTTATTGGCTATATACAATTTTCTTAACTAACTTTATTCTTTCTCTATGCTAAACTTGTGTTTGTCACGTGCTTTGTAAGGAAGCTTCCTGAAGGAGCTGATGTAGACGGCACAGATCCTTTCTATAACTAAAATTAATATTGAGGGCCTGATCTGTGCCACAACACTTCACATTCTTTGAAACTTCCCCTTCCCTATCAGCCAACAACCCTTCCTTTAATTGGTATTTTGAGATTTTTATTGATCTACCTATTTGAATTTAACGTGGGTTTTGATTTTAGTTGAATGTTGATAGGGAAGAGGAGTTCAGGCCAGATGTGTTCAGAATAAAACAATTTACCGCATCAGATACTTGTGCTGAGGAGGCACATTTTTGTTGAATTTAAGTGTCTATCACTAGCTAAGTTAGAGTGTCTAACTCACAAATCATGTCAAGTTTAAGAGATTGCTTAGAAATTTAGCCTAAAATAATCTTATCCTAACTCTAGTAAACGTTTTACATAAATTTGTATCACTTAGTCATTATTAAATATTGGAGTAATGTATTGCCACCTTAATCTTATCACCAAGTATAATAAGCAAATATAATATAATTTAACGTGATCTGAATTATAAATATCCACCAAATAGTGTATGAGATTTAATTTGTCATAAATTCTCCAGAACACATAATGTCCACAGATAGTGTATGAGGTCCAATTTATCATAAATAATTAGAACTTTGAGGGACCAGGGGCAGCACGCCCAGTGCAATTAAAGCTTTAGACTTAGGTTACAATTTTGGGTGGACGACGTAGGTTGGGTTAGTTTGAGTTGTTTAAATATATATAAATATCAAATGAAACTAAGTGCCAAATACTTCTTTAGTCCTAATAACTTATGCTTTAAATACTTCTTTAGTCCTAATAAGATATAACTATTTAAGTTGTTTCTTAAGAAAATAACACAAAATGTAAAATGAATGGTGACATTGTACTAAAATATTCAACAAAATTAATAATGAAATCGCACAATACAGATATTGCTAATTAATCATCGGTAATGAAAATAGTCATAATTTAGAAGTATTAAACCATGTTAAAATGAGTACAACTGATAAGCATTAATAACATGACTAAACATGTAAATAATAAATTTTTTATTTTGATGCATATTGACCATTTTATCCCTTTTCGTAGTTGCTTTATGGTGTTTGTGGTCTGTTGTATGGGTGGTTCAATTCCCTACTGGTGGAACTCCTCAAAAGTGCCAAAAATCTCCTCATCAATGGCATAATTAGCTAGGTTATTTGCCACAGCATTTCCTTCCCTGTACACATGAGAAAATCGAATTTATTTATCCCTCAACAATGTAATAATTTTCCTGATGGAGCATGCAGAGGTAATCCTGGGATCAGTTCTTATGGTTTTTGCTTGAGAGATTTCACAGGTAATCTGATTTTTGCTCAAGGGGAAGGTGGCTGGTTGAGGATTACGTGAGCTTTTTATTTTTGAAGGTTCTAAAGTTGGTATGTTGACTTTGGTCAAAATTAATGCTATCAAGGTCGTATGAGAATTATGTCAGTTTTGTTAGCTTTGAGATGCCATTTTTGGATGAGTAGGACCTTTGGTTTGAATCCCAAGGCGTTCGGATGAATTTTGAGTATGAATAAAGGATAAAGCATTTTTTAAGAATTCTAGGCGCAGGACATGACATAACTGTCCTTCACCATCATAGGTGGACGTACTAAAGCAAAGCATGAATAGAGAGGTAGTCTAGGCATAGGACGTGACATAACTGTCCATCACCAACATGAATGGACATACGTAGTGCTTCGAACAAAGAGATCATAAGCAAAAATTGTTCGAGAAATTTGATCTGAGAACATACATGACGTAGCATGATTTCACTAGTCATTAAAGATATCTCATGAGTTCATGGGACTGAGTATGCTGTGAAATATAAGTGAATATATCATGAGTTATATTATATGAGGCTGGAACTCATAGATTCATAGAGTATGATTAGGACCACTGAGTAAAACTATTACTTCGCATACTAAGAACTTGGAATCGTCTTGAATTTGTATGAAGGGCATGAGTATGGGTCATGGGCATAACACTGAAACACAAGACATGAGTAGTGTCTTCTTTGACTGAAGTGCAAGGACAGTACTGAGATAAGTATGGATTTCTACCTCATCATGGTTCTTTGCTGCTGGAATTCATTACTATTTGTATCTTAAGACCTCTCTTGATTCTTCACCCTATCATTTTTCCCTTAGATAAAAAGTTGGCATTCTAAGTTTGTGGACCTTTTCAATTATCACGATTCAAAATTCAGATTGTGATGACACCTGTCACATCCTCTGGTACATTTAAGTCTATCCCATCCCAAATAAAATTATAAAAGTAAAAGAAAATCGAAAGAAGTAAGGACTAAAAAAAATCCTCAATTGACATAAGAAAAAGGTATAACATCTACACAACATCTTAGGTCTGGTTGTCACTGGTACAAGACTCTAATATCGAATATAATGAAATAGTTTAAAGTATATCAAATGCGAATAAGCATAAGATAAAGAAAGAAGAGATCAGGGTAAGCTCTGAGATCCAAAAGTTGCTACCTCGATCTCCGGAAAGCAGACACTGAATTCATAATCAATGCTCAGGCTACCCACTCAGTACCTGCATATATGTGCAGAAAAGAAAAGTAAATGTGAGTATGAAACAAGTGTACTCAGCAAGCATCATGAAAAATCGATCCTAATCCAAAGTGATGGCGAGGACCATCACACCAGCTATCCAAATTAAACAGTTAAACCTGCACTCAGAAAAGTCCCTGCCTATCTAGCAGATAACAACAATTAACAAGGTAACCAAACCAGTTCAAATAAGTCATACATAAACAGGTTTAAGATCAACAATAGTAGCCCAACACGCATTGAGAAATACCTTCACCAACACAGAATTATGCTCGCTCTCTATACCAACTAGTCATCAAGAATAAGATAAGAAAGGTGCATATTATGCAACCAAACATATGAGTATGATAATGACAATGATGATACATTAAATAAGTATTGATACAAACTTGTCTCATTATATACACCTTTTGAGCTTAAGCTCCAGGAGAAGACCCATGGGGGGTTCGCAATTAATATGCCAATCACAATCTTAAATAATTGATCTTGCCAGCATATCCCTCAGACAAGTCATTTTAGAAGTCGTTTCCTTTTCTTTCAAAGACCACTGTTTCTCAGAGGTACCAGTTTCATGAATAATGCAATGAATGAGTATGCACACACGTGATAATGTCAAGCCCAGATTTAAATTCAAATACATCAAATCGATCTAATAAGAAGTGAATATGAATCACTACTCCCATATATAAGTAAATCATGATCCAAGACCCCATGCAGGAATCACAATAATAATAAGAAATAATTAGTACTCTAATAAGGTTAACATCAGTCGCCACATGGGTATATGTAACACCCCGTACCTTCCGAACCCTACTTGATGATGTTGAATAAGGTTTTCTTAGGTGTCGAGAAAGATAAGTATGTATTTGGTAACACTAACGACGAGAAAATTGAAATTTGGCCACGTACATGTAATTAGACTTTCATAGGAAGTGTTTGGTGATTTCGGGGAGCATTTGTGGAATACCCGTACACATTACAACCTCATTTGGTGACTTGGAGTCATGTTTACTTGATGATTAAGATCACTAAGTAAGCATTTTGTAGTGTTTTGATAAGGTATTGGACGATATACAAGTGTTGGAAAAATGGCCGAAAAATTCAGCAAAGCACCAAAACTTGCGCCACTGCCCTGTTTCAGGGGATGTGGCGCAAGCCACCTGATTCAGAGGGGCCTCATTTCTTGCGCCACAGCCTGCTTTGCAGCTAGTGGCGCAAGGCACAAAAAATGTTCCCTTCCGGACTCATTTTGAAACTCAATTCTACGACGCTTCTTGGATGGTTTCTTTTGGTTCTTTGGAGTTATTTGAGCATTGTTAAAGCTTCAAACACTTCAATACACTCCTACATACTTCTACATGATCAAAACATGAAACACAAGTAATTATCAAAAATGTTCAAGGAAGCCATGGAAGACTAGAATTCCTACTTTTGCGATCGAAACGACGAATGAGAATCTTGTAAGAGAATATTGTCGTGACATTATGGAATTATGTAAACATGAGATATATGGTGAATAATACATGGAAGTTGATGGGTTAAATGGATATGTCTTATTGGGCCCAAATTAAGGCCCAAAAGTGGAAGAAAGACATGGCCCAAATGGGTCAAATGACCCATTCTTCCATTTGACCTTCTAGAACACTATATTAAATGATAAAGAGTGGCTAAGGATGGACTCAAAAGCTTATAAAAGGGACCAAAAATCTTATTCTTATCCATTATACACACACATGTATTTCTATGTTTTTCCAAAACATTTCAAGAAACCCCTTTTGCTCTCAAAACCCTAAGTCCACTTTTGGAGAAGATCATCACTATTCAAGCTTGGGTAAGTGTTTATTATTATGGTTTAACATATTATATGCATGGGAGATTATGTATATTATGCTAGTTGTGTTGGCAAGGTGATGAATAGTATTTTTGCTTTTGGTGAAGGATGTGCTATCTTGGTAATTTGAACTTGAATTAGGCCTTGTGCCTTTGATGAGAAAGCATGGTATGGACAAAATATGAACATGTATGGTGTTATTTTTGGTATTAAACTTGTTCTTGTCTATAAGTGGAAATTGTGGGATTTGGGCCAATATGTGTTATGAGTTGTATTAAGGTCATTTGATGGGTTATTTGTGATGTGTTATGGATAAGAAAGTGTAAAGGAGAAGTGTTGTGGTGAAATGTATCAATTATCATGTATTGGTCAATGTTGGGAATATTATGGAATTTTTGGAATAATACTTCTATCAATGGTTTTGGCAAGGGGAAATGGCATGTTTAAAGGCAAACATGTAATTCATTGACATTGTATGCATTTGTAAGGTAGTTGGTGGTTAATGTGAATTCCGTATTGTATTTGTGTTGTAGAGTGACACATAAAGAAGGAGCGGGACTATTGTATTCACCTCTAGGATTATATATTCGTATTGCGAATCCAAGGTATGTAAGGTTACTCTGTTCGTATCTTTCTGCGGCAAATAGTATGCACATTGACATCTCACTAGTCCTATCCCAAAATGTGCTAAAGTATCCCATATCCGGTTATCAATGGTCATTGTCATATATTTCCTACTCATTGATCAATGGTGAATCTCATGTCTCACATTCATGGTTAATGTTCCAAAAAGCCCAATAAGGTTATGTTGCGATATTCCAATAGTAGTCATACTCATGTCTCTTGTTCAATAATGATTGTCCAATGGTTTCAATGGTGTTATGTTTCCAATAAGGCTATGTTTCCAATAATGTTTATTCACATGTCTTTTATTTTGGTTATGGTTCCAAAGCTTCCAAAAATGCTATGTCAAATGAATGTATCAATCTTTCACAAGTAATGATATCAATCTCAAAAGTAAAGAAATGAAGTAAGAATGAAGTAATGCATATTGATTGTGTTCATGGGTGTTATCCATGGGGTACAAATACCCGCATGATGATGTTAGTTTATCCATGGGGTACAAATACCCGCATGATGATGGCCATTTATCCATGGGGTGCAAGAACACCCGCATGATGATATGATCTTATCCATGCGGTAAAAAGAATACCTGCATGACGATGATATGTTATCCATGGGGTGAAAAGAACACCTGCATGATGAGGGCCCTAACAGCATATGAGCAATGTAAAGTAAAGTAAAGGCAAGAGAAAGAATGAATGTAATATACATGGTTTCCAAAGTACAGAATAGTGAATCATCTACATTGTGATTTATCTATATTGGTTATGCATTGGAACTTGAGTTCTTGACATATTTTCATATCTTACAAGTTTCATATGGCCTTACATACTCAGTACATTCTTCGTACTGACCCCTCTTGGGGAATTTACTTTACTTGCTGCAGGCGCAGGTCCTAGTAGGCCTCCACAGTAGATTGACAGTGTTGCAGATCTTTGGTGAGCTCCAGTTAGTCCGGAGTTTCTCCGAGTCACTATTGTACATGTGTTTTGATTTTGTACATGTTGTATAAAGCGGGGACTTGTCCCGACTTTTAGTTTATTTTGGTCAATGCATTTTGTTAGAGGCTTTTGTAGACGGATGTGGGTGTATAAATGGGAAGGTACATGTCGTTTTGACTTAATGGCTCAAACGGCCAAGTTTTACATACATAGCTATGACTTATGTTTTCATGTCTATGACTTCCGCATAGTTGCACAAGGTGTAATAAGATTCATATGAGATTATGTATGCGAATGTTCATGAGCAAAGGTTGGTTCTCTCGGGCCATATCGGCTTCGGGTGCCAATCATGCCTCGATGGGATTCGGGGAGTGACAGTATCATAATGATATTAATCTCTCAAATTAGTTATAAGGTTCACACAATCCCCCATGAGGGCATCACAATAATGATAATCAACAAAATCAATAATAAGTTTCACACAAGCCCACATGTGGGTATCTAATGATAATCAACCCAAATAATATAAAGATTGAGAATTCACCCAACTCATAGCATGCTTTACACGATAATTTTCCTACCTTTATCCAAGCATGAATTAATTAGACTCAAATGCTCAAAAGAGAAATATACTCATCAACAAGCAAGTTTAGAAGTTCACTTTCACTCACAATACATAGCAATCATCCCAGAATTCCACATTTTAACTTTGTCAATTATAGCCACAATCTCTTTATACCCTAAGTAGTTACTAAGCCCCAATTATTCCATTAATTTTCACCAAGCACTGGTTCACACCCTTAAGTAGATACTCACTATCAATTTATTCATGATCAATAAGTCATTTATCAACACAATTTACCATAAACATATGAACAATAGAGGAAACATTCAAGATGTTCAATTCATTACTTTCAACCAGATAATAAACATTGGTACTCTTATAAATGCTTGCCATATCATTTATATGTGACCCCAAATCCCTAGTAATTCACAATATACAAGAAACAAGCACATAACGTATAAACCCCTTAGAAAAGGGTCGAGGTAAATCTTAACATTCCTTAAAGAAAACTCGCAAAGCCAAATCATAGTCCAAAGAATCAGATGAAAGTTCTACTCTCTTGAATCACCTCTGAGTGAGCCCCTTCTATTCACATATTACATCTACAAGTAGATACGAGTTCAATGATATCTATATTGATATACTTTAGTTCCAGGTTCAAAACTCAGTCTAAAAATCAACCTCAAGAATAGAAGGGCAAATCTGAAATTTTAGTAGAAAATCACTTCAACCATAGTTTTAGAGTTTCAAATCTAAAATTACATCAAAAATAAAATTGAAATCGAGTTAGAAATCATCAAAAATACCAATTTTTCACTTTACCAGTAAAACCCCAAAATTTCAAGTTTAAAAACCATGATTTGAAGATGATTTCATACTTTAATCAATGGATAGTGATAAAATCAAGTTTTAAAAACTCACCCAATGTTCCAATCTTGAAAAGTTACAAGAAATTGCTTCAATCCAAGCTCCCAAGCTCTAAAAATGGTGAAAATGGAATTTTAGATCGTAATTCACATTTTAAAAGCTACCAATAAAAATGGTCTTCATGTTCGTAGTCAAACCTTCGTATTCGCGAGGTTGACCTATCCAGACCCATCATGATTACGATGCTCTGGTCACATTTACAAAGCTCTCAACAAATATGGCTCACAAATTATCCTTCATCGCAAACACGCCCTCCTTCCATGAATGTGATACACAAGGAACTCCTTCATTGTGAAAGTGAGGTTAGGATAGCAAACACAATGAAGAAAAAGGTCTGGCACCAGCAACAACAAATGATAACAAAACTTTTATGTCTCAAACTTCTTGATGAACTCCCAGAATGCATTTAGAACCCTATCAAAACATTTCAACGAGGCTAATTTCGATGTTTCAGACTCAATGGGACAGTCAGAATTTTCATCAGAGGTCGCTATCAATAAGTTTCAACTAAAACTACTTTAGACCAATAAAACTGATTTCTCGCCCAAAACACTCAAAAATCACAATGGAGCCTCAAAACCCAAACCAACCATGCTACTAACCTTCTATGTCTCAAAAATCCATAATGTTGACTAAAGTCAACTATATAAACCCAAAGACATTCCAAAACCAAAGTCTTGTATAAAACTCTCCTGATCACCTCGAAAACTGTACCACCCCTTTTGAAACTCATAAATGCTACAAAGCAACAAGGGGAAGGGGTAAAATGGTCAAAACACAGAAAAATCTAAAAAAACACTATAAGGGTTGTTACATCAATATTCTCTAGATCAAACTATAATCGCTTTAATATAATAGCCGAGGTATCACTATACACATGAATTCTACACTTTCTCTGATAGACTATATTTATAGATACAAAACCCTTTCAAGGACTTCCTTCTGAGATACTTCTCTTAACTTTCTCTGGCCTTCATAGTCACTATTCTACAACTTCTACTCTTTTAGCATACATATCTGATTTCCTTAACTCCTAAGAATCTGACCTTTCTTCTTATTCTACTAACACCATACCTCTAGGTACATATTCACCCGAATCAATAGAGATTAAAACTATACTAAGAGACTCAACATTGTCTATCTATAATCTCTTAATTTATCTCTTAAGAACACCATATAATACATACTTAGACTTCTTCACGCTTAGCAGCTCAAGGATACTAACTAGGCACACATAACTTTTAATAACTTTGAATCACATGAAACATCATACTATCCCAGGTACACATCTCTCCTTCTAAAACCTAAGGCTCTTTCTCTTTATCTGATGACTCAACCATAATTTAATATTTCATCTAGGGATCGCATATACATCATACCCACACCACCATACTTATTACAAGTTAATCAACTTAAATTCCAGCATATGCTATGTTAAGTCTACTATATCAATTCCATAAAACTAGCATCATCATCCTAAAAATATAATTCTCTCTATCTTTTGATCATCTATAATTCAAGCTTAAAGTCTAACACATAACATGGAAAGTCACACAACTTCTCATATACTATACTGGTTTATAGCTACTAAAGAGAAATCAAGAACACTAAGTTTTTCCCTTGTTTGTTCGGCTCGCTTGTTGACATAAAATGCCTCACAAGCCCACTGGGAATCGGATGGCTCATATCACCTATCATGTTGGAAAGTTAGAACCTAAGGACATATCACCTTATTATTGACTTAATAGATATGTAACTCTAGCTGCTTACTTCAGCTAATCACTATCCCCACTCTTTTGACTACTACACTTCTATATTCATACTTCTAACTCTAAGGTCATTCTACTACTTGTGGCTCATAACATCTCAAATCACACTATCTTTCGGGTAACAATACTACCCCAGCATTAAGAGACATACTTCCCCCTTAAAAGGTTATCTGCAATAAGGTTCTGAGAACACATCTTACTTTAGCTCAAATGCACGATTCATATGAGCAAGAGTCAATTCTTTTGAATCAATGGACTTAAAAGCACTAATGGCTCCTATCAATCCCTTGTGAAATCTAATAACATTCTATTAGCTCTATATATAAGAACTTCATCAATAGAAATCTAAGCTTTACCATTTTTATTACCTTGAAAATGAGGTGTAATCTGCAGAATTGGAGCAACAAACAAATCTACACAAGTTTCTTAAGGGATGACTAATTTGCACAATCTAGAGTTTGAAAGAAGGAAAAATATCTCCTAGATGCCTTGTAGCCTCTTGATTATAAGTATGGTGTACAACACACCCATAAGAAAGACTCTACTAGACACAGATTCATAGATACCCTAGGACACTTGAACTATTTACTCTGATACCAAGTTTTTCATGAACTGAGCCTACACCCTAAACTAACTAGCACTCAGAATAAAGAGTAGCTCGAGCAAACAACTTGTCTTGGTATAAAACATAAAACATGTACTAAAAGATAATGCGAAAGCTAAAATATAGGTTGAACTTTTATTAACTTGGAAGAAAGTTATTTGAAGACTGATTACATCAATCTGACTGACTTTCTATGAATCCTCTACTAATAGACTAATTACGGTTAGCCAGGACAAGACCTCAAACTATCTTTATGTAAACAAAACTATCTACTAACATATCTACAAGACTGTGCATTCTAGAAAGATGAAGGACTCAACAATAGCTGAAGAGATGAAGCCTACTGTAAAGCCTGATCACACACCTAAATACCTAAATACTAGGAGCTACATCGTAAAATAATGTAACACCAAAAATAAGCGCCTGTACTTTGGATGTACTGGCACATAAGGTAAGGACTGAAATAATTACAACATAACTAAAAGACTGCAAAACTGAGCATGATCAAAGTGTTGACAGTAACTCAATAGAGAGAAATCAAAGTTGGAACATAAGAGAAAATTATTTAAAGTTCTTTAATAAACTGATAGTATTATATAAGATCTTAACATAAAAGTTGGGGCACGTTCTAAAACTAATTACCTAAAATATAATAGCTAAATAACTGAGACTTGGAAATACGTAAAAATGGTTTACAAGTCATAATAAAGCATTTTATAGAAACTGGTGTCCTAAAGCCATAAATCATAGTTTAAAATCTTTACTTAAAACTAAAATTGAATAGCTAGCTATATGTTAGCTGAAACTGGATAGCTACATAACTTAATCATAAGTTGAACTGACTATGTGAAATTATTAGCTGATTTAAATAATAAATTCCAAAGGAAATTTGAAAGTACAATATTTCAAATAAAACTTATCTTAAAACTGAAGGTTTTATACCAAAATAATCTTTCTTGAAGATACATAAGTTTTTTGATTTGGAGAGTTTCTTACAACTGACATACACTATGTGAGCTCATTATCTCTAACAGATGATACCAGTTGGGATGACTACCTATACCTTGCCAGTGTATAGAACCTATCTATCTATTTGTGGATCCACTAATGAGTCTCTTGGGCTAAGAAGAGTCTCCCCAACTTGTGGTGCGATCCTTAACCTTACGGTGGTAATGTAGTTATGAGAAATGCGTTATCTAAACCCATGTCTTCTCGATACAAAATAATTCCCCTAAAACTATTTTTATATTCATATATGCTCATAAAACTATCTTGTAAAATCTATCTAAAAGCATGGTATGAGTTTTTGCAAAAAATTAATTATTCTATGAGTCTATGCTCAATCTTTGAAATTTATAATGAATAAACTTTCTTTAAACAATCTGTGACATAAATACAAGAAAGTTCAATACAAATATATCTTGAATTTTGAAGAGAATCATAGAGTAAACTTTCTTTATTCATATCTCATTCAGAGACATGCTAAAATATTAAGAGTTGAGAAAAGATTTCAAATTTCATGTCTTGCTATCACGTTTCAAGTTTTAACATCAATAAACCTAACCCAAAAAATAGAATAATAAATTTATAGACAGGAAGATAAAAATCCTAACTTTAAACTTTATCTATTATAACTTTTAAAATCATAGCGTGAGGATGAAAGGATTTCCTTACTGAATTCTTACATACTTGAACCGCTGTGAAATAATTAAGAAAGAAACCTAACTTTAAGGAAGAACTTCCAAGAATTCAGTTCCTAAAATCTTGATTGATCTTTCTTAAAAACATCAAGATTATGATGTAGAATTCATTAAGAATTAATATTTGGATGTTAGAATTCAGTGAGAGAGTTACCTTGATGATAGAGGATAAGGAGAGGAGAAAAAATCAGCTTAGGGCTAATGGGAAACAGAAATATAGTAAAAAAGATCAAAAAATGAGCTTTGAATGTTGTCACAAGTGTGGAAAACCTTGAAATTTCATCAAATAATGTCCTCTTCACAAGAAGGACTATAACAAAAACAATTTTGAGAAAGATCACAAGAGGAACCAGGTGCTAAAAGGTTCAAAAGAAGAGAAGCAACCGACAAAATTGTCAAACAAGCTTTAGCTCCTAGGGGAGATACTTCTAGTAAATTAGAGAAGGGAAATAATCAATAAGATACCTCCATGCTGGTGCTAGCTTGATGACGAACCATCAAAGTTTGAATCATTGTTTGCACTCATGTTCAATTCAGATGTTGAAGATGATGATGAGGTAAGCTTTCTTAAAGTTCAAAAGAACTTAAAGGAGTATTCTTGAAAAGAATTGAGGTCGCTTGCAAATGTATTAATTGATGCATATCATGATCTATAAAAGAAGGATTCCTAAATTGATGAACTTGGTGAGTCAGAGGTTGGAAGGGCCTTGTTGACTAGCAAAATCTTAGAATTAGAAGAGGAAGTCAAACAAGTGTCACTAGAAAACTCTCTGTTAAACGATCAATTTGAGGCCTACTCAGATCATTTCTCAAAAAGGAAGAAAAAAGATAGTAACATTTAGTTTGATCTTGAAAACAAGCTGGATAGGTAAAATTGGATCTTACTATCTCACTTGAAAGGACTAAGGAACTTAAAGAAAACCTGAATAGAATTAAAATTGATCTTGAAAGGTAACTTTGCTGGAATACTTGTTATATGATTAACAGGTGCAGGCTGGAAAAAATGCCATATGAGTTGCTAAATGGAAAGAAACCCAAGTTGACTTATCTTAGAATATTTGGGTGTAAATGTTTTATGTTAAACAATGGTAAGGAAGCCTTGATAAAGTTTGATGCCAAGAGTGATGAAGCTTTTTCTTGGTTACTCGTCATATAGCAAAGCTTATCAGATCTTCAATAAGAGGAATTGATGTGTTGAGGAAAGTGTGCACGTGGTCTTTGACGAATCAAATGAAACTAGTAATAAAGGGATTCAGAATAAAGGTGAAATTAAGGAGTTATTGCAGATTAAATAGGATGTGGCTGATATTTTAGATGAAAATTTAGGTGAACTGATACAAGTCAAGCAAGATAATGACGATTAGTGTTTGGTGGATATGAAGGAACATGGTATCGTCCTAGTTCCTCCCAATTATAATGACCCTCGTATTGAAATTTAGAAATTTCTATATTTTGATTATTTTGCCCTTTCTCGTGGTTGCATTATCTAATTTATGAATTTCGAGGATGGTTAGTATGGTTCCCAATGCATTCGAAAGCATTTAATTATTTTAAATGAATTTGTGGTTTTGAACATCCTTAAAGGGGTTTGTTTGACTTTAGTCAACATTTAGTGATCCAAGCCTCAGATGATGATTCTGACAGTTTTGTTAGATTTAAAATATCGATTTTGGGTTAATAGCATAATTAGTTCAGGTCTCGATCCTTTGTTTCACATTTTGATTCTCCGTTTGAAAACTAGTTAAATTTGGCCAAAAAGGGCTCCGGAGGTTAATTTATTGAAAACTATCTTTTTTTCAAAAATTTGACGTCACCATTGAGTCTAAAAAATCAAAATTATCCTAGTAGCATTATTGGTTTAATTCTGTGGTGTCTGAACGAATTTCGAGGGTCCATTCAGAGAGTTTTGACTTGTGCTTTTGCTGGTTTTCAACTGTCTGTTGGTGCATGCTCCATTTCTCTTTGTGTTCGTGGCCCTAGGCTTGCGTTTGTGAAACTCTGTTGTCCCTACCTCGCGTTTACGGCCAGAGGCTCGCATTTGCGAATGGTTGTGATTTTTCTTCTTCGCGGTTGCAGACTTAGGCTCGCGTTTGTGTCACGACCCGAGCCTAGGCCCTGGAAGTAACAGGCACCCGAAACCATTACTGGCCCGAGAGAACCACTTAGCTTATATCATGAGCATCCATCCATAAGTGCGGAAGAAACATTTTTTTAATCATGAGTAATAGACAGACGAAAAGCCCATTTGTTACATAAATTGCTAAAAGTCTTAAACCATAACTTTGGAAATTTCAAAAGACATAAGAATAAAATTGAAAATAACTGAATTTGACATCTACTACTATCTACGAAGCCTTTAAACACATGAATCAATGTCAATAGGGAACAAGACCCCGACATACTTCAAAACATAGAACTAGTCAATCACAGTATAAACAATGCCTTCCGAAGAGATGGAGGGCTCACCAACAGCTGATATGAATGGACCTAGTACTCCACGGAATTACAAATGTACATTTCGAAACCTGCATTATGAAACAATGCAGCGTCCAAGACGGTCAATACGTGGAATGTATTGGTATGCAAAACCACACAAGAACGTAATAAAGGTTATAAGTACAGTCCAAGAAATGATGAGCTGAAGGGACAATAGAACAAACTGAAATAATAAATGATGATGTAGAGTGAATTAATCCTTTTAGTTATTTATGGGAACAAGTGGTGAACCGACATAAACCACCATGTCAGCGCATGGAGTCTGATCTCGGCCCGATCAGCTAAGCCATCCTATACCTTGCCGGGGATAGGATATGACATGACATGATTTGCTAGCAAGGATCCATAATTAGCCCTTTTCGGGACTTATAAAAAAAATCATCCGACTTGTGGAATGATCTTTATCCTACGTCGGCAAACGTAGTTTCGGGCATTTGTCATTTAGACCTATGCCTTCTCGGTCAGCCAGCTAGCTCCCTTAAGCTCATAATGTTATCTTATCGATTTATGTTTGAAGTGTTAGCCTTTTTAGGCTCATGCTCATAGTTTAGCTTTTTAGGCTCATGTACATACTTTAGCCCTTTTAGGCTCATAATCATAGTTTAGCCACTTTAGGGCTCATGTTTGAGAATTAACCAATTTAGGTTCATAAGTCATGAATTTATCATTCGTTAATATTATTGAGGAATCATGGAAGGTAGTATCATAATTCATGCTTCCATGATTCATAAGACACAGGTTCTCATAATTTTATGGAGAAAGAGCTTTTGGAGTGTTCATATCTTTTTTAGCATAGCTAAGGATTATGGAGATTTTGAAAGATTCAAGTCATTATTGCATAGTTTAAGGTTTCACGACATGATAGAATTATGAAACCACTTCGAAGTGTTCTTATTGTTGAACATAACTAGAAGTGGAAGGATTTAGGATCATATCAAAACAAAGCAACAACAAACACCTTATTTTCTTATTGAATAATAGATCAAAAGGATTCATATCGAAGATCATGGAGTTTCATCATTATAGCAAATTTTCAAGTTGGGGATTCATGATATTCACATGGTTCATGGTGAAATTTAATCATTCTATCAATATCCCCAAAGTTCCTAAAAAGTAAGGTGTTGTAACACTATATCAATCTTTCACGTCATAGCTGCCATAGTACTTAATAAAATCAAGGAGCAAAGTTAAGTACTCTAGTTGAGATTCATGGTTCACATATAAAAGTGGGGCTTCGAGTTATTATATTCTAGTAAAACAAATTGAAATTTCATAGCCTTCAGTTGTAGGAAGAGATCCAGGAAGTTTATGTTACAGATTACAAAACAAAACAATTCCATCATCTACAAGTTCTCAAGTTGGGAAAAATTGAATAGAATTTATAAAATTCATACTATAACTCAAGTCATTAGACAACTGATCACAAGATTCATGGATTCAATAAGTTTTATGCGTTTCATAATTGAATACGTGAATGAAGTAGTTTTACATACCATGAAACGCTAGAGAAACTTGAGATTTGAACGAAAGAGACTAAACATGATTCTTGAACCAATTTCCTTTAGATTGTTGAGAGTTGTATTAGAGAAGAAGGAGATGGAAGTTGGGAGATATAAAACGTAAGAAATCTGATGGGAATGAGGGGTTCTTTTAACGTATGAACTGATGGAGAATTAAATAAAAAGAACTTTTAATTGTTTGGGGTTAAGGTAAAAAGGAAAGGACAAAATTGCCCTTGAAGGGTTATGCAGGACAATAAGACTTAAACTTGGTGAGGTGTTACAGTTTGCAAAGGTTTGGGTTAGGGGAACCTCGTGATTGTGACCAAGGGCTCGTGTTTGTGAAGGCCTTTAGACCTGGATAGTATATTAAGTCCATTTCTGCCCCAAAAGCGTATTTTCTCTATTTTGGGACTTCTAAAGCTCGGATTAGGGCAATTTCAAAGGGGTTTTTGAGATTTCTTCCATGGATAAGTTTCTAAATCTTTATTCCATCTTTTCCACTTATTTCATATTAAAACAACTTCAAATCCTTGCTTTAAATATGATTTTGGGGGTTTACCCTTGTGTTTTTGGAAATAATTTTTGAAGCAGATTTTGGACCTGGAATAAATATAGTCGATATGGGTATCGTTAGACTCTTTTAAACTTATAGATGCCATATTTTGTTAGGTTGGATGAATTTGGTGTGGATTCGAGGGAGTCGAACTTTCGGTTGAGACTTTGGACAGTGTTTGGACTTGTGGATCTTCTTTAAAGGCCATTTGAGATGTACCTTGACTTTTTGCAAAGTGTTTATGTGTTGTATGCTTGTTTGTTGTATTTTGTGATTAATTTATGATTGGAGGTCCCTCTTAGGTGAAATGGAGAGCATCTCCACGGGTGTCAAAGCCTTTTGGTGGATTGTAGTTAGATTATTGCCTTTCTTAGGCTGCATTTGTTTTTATTAAGATTCAGACGTCTAAATCTGAATGCACATCTGAATGATTAAGATGTTGTCGCTAGATCTAAAACCTGAATGATTAAGACTGTTTGATTTTCAACATTTGAATGTCCAAAATTTATTTATTTGTATATATAATAAAAAATACAATTCAAATAAAAAAACTAATTGTATATTAGAAAAATATTTAATTTAATACAATAAAATTATTATTTGATTGAAAAAAGAAACATTTATGTTTGTTAGTGATAGTGGAGATGGTTTGCAATGGTGGTGGTGGTAGCTATGATTGATGTTAGTGACTTGTAATGTTGGTGGTGATAATTATGATGGTTGGTATTGTAGTGACTGTTATGATGGTGGTGATTGGTAGTGGTGGTGGTGGTTGTGATGTGAAGTTGGTTGATGTTAGTAGTTGGAGGTGTTGATTGTGGTGGCTGAAAAATGAATGCATGATGGTTGACGATGTGTTGGTGGTAGTTGGAGACGTTGTTATCTGTGATGTTGGAGATGGTTATTAATAGAGATAAATTGTAGCAGTTGAAGTGATAGTAGAGGTGGCAACACCAGTGACAATGGTAGTGGTGGTGTCCAAAGAATATATGGAGGTTGATGATGTGTTAGTCGTAGTTAGCGGTGGTACTAGTTGTGATAGATGAGTTGGTCGCTAGTAGAGATTTACCGGTAGTGGTTGATGATGGTGGTGGTGTTGGTGGTGGTGATGTCGGTGAATATAATTAGAATGATGGAGGTGGTAGCGACTGACAATAGTGCTTGGTAGCAATATTGGTTGTCAATGGTGGTTGTGATGGTAGAGGTGGTTGATGGTGGTGGTTGGTGGTTGGTGGTTAGTGGTTGTGGTTGGTGGTGGTTGACAATGGTGGTGGTGGCAGAGGCGGTTAGTGTTGGTGACTGGTGAATATGGACAGGGTGGTGGTGAATATTATCCAACACAAGAATACCTCTTAATGATATTAAGACTTGGTTCCAGATCTGAATGATTAAGACCTATTCAGACATATTAAGAGCTAAAATCTTAATAAAAAACAAATGCACTTAATGGTCTGAAGTCTGAACCATTCAGATTCAGACCTCCATTAAGTGCAAACAAATGAGGCCTTAGTTAGTATTACTACTAGTAAATATCTTTAGAGTAGAATGTAGATAGATATCTTTGTGATCTTGATTAATTGATATTGGATGCATATGTTAGAGTTTGAATCTTATTTAGTGGAATTTATTGTGACGATAGGGGATTAATGAATTTTAGAGAATACTTAGAGTATAAACAGACTTGTAATAGTGGATGAGACTTATTGTATGAAAGAATCTAGGTTTGGGTAGTTTCGGTATATATGTTGTTATTAGGATTGTTTTTACTTTCATGTTGCCCGCGTGGGGGCTTATGTGAACATTATTATTGACTTGAGAAATTATTTATTATCGTGTGCCCGAGTGGTGGCTTATGTGCATATTATTATTGATATAGAGTATATATATGGTGGTGATGTCCGAGTGGGGGCTTGAGTTTATATTGTTAGCTATGATTGTGCATTTAATTGGAATATTTATCATTGTATCTCCTAGTAAGGGCTTGACTTGTTATCATAGGCCATGTTAGTGCATTAAATTATCCTTATCATATTTATGATACACGAATGAGGGATTTTAAATGATATTATTGATGTCAGGCATGACTATTTATACAAGTGGTGCCCTTCGATGGCTTACATCATGGAATATTGTCATATAGAGTTGATTCTGAGCTCACTTATACCTATATTGAATTGATTCATATCTTCATACTGATTTGATTGTGAGCATTATATCCTTATATCATTAATACATGTCCATGAGATTGATACTGCTGAGTTTTCCCTATTTGAAAAAAAATGAGAAACTTTATAAAATGCTTATACTGAGGGATGTGTCGATAAGGTTGATTTGAGATATAGATTGAGATTATAAGAGTATATGGGTTGCAAACCCCCCCCCCCAATGGCTTCTACTTTTGGAGCAACGTTACTCGGTAGGTGTATACAAAAAGTTATATGATAACTTTCAAAGATTCATCATCATCACTACATTGCATTGCGTCATTTACATTATATTGACATTCCTTGGTATGATTTAGTATTGTGTTAGTATTTACTCTTGTATTGTATTACCATGATAGGACTTGTTTGTGATATTGTTTTGAGCATTCATTTCATTTCATTACATTACCTTATATCATCTTATATTGGTTGGGAGGTTGGGGTATTGTGAAACGTGGGGTATGGATGTGGCTTGCTTAGAGATATAGTTGTGTAGCACCTTTGGTAGCATGAGATACACTCTTATATATGTACACTCTCCCTTTTTTGATCCCATATTATTGGTTGATTATCATTGATTAAGATTGATTTATCGTATTAGTGAGTCTTCTTCATAAATGACTTAACTTATTTGTTGATCATGAAGTGAATAGTATTGACTCATCTAGATTAATATGCCTATCCTATTTTTGGTAAATCTGTGGACTGTTGTGTTGTGTTACCTCGATAGGATGAAGTGTTGTAATTGCGGGTTTAGACTATTTGGGAAACCTTCGGTAGTTGGGGTAGTGGTACTCACCCTTGATTTTCTTTCCTTTTTCTTATGTTTTGTTCCTCATGCAGGTACTGGATCGAGTGTAGATTATTTTCTTCCAGTATTGACGTTGCAGATATTGAGGTAGCACTGGCGGACTTCAAGCTTACCCAGATCTCTCCTATATTTATCTTATGCTTTTCATTGCATTCAAGATACTTTAGATGATTATTATTACTCTTAATATGTACTAGAGGCTTGTACTAATGACAACCAGACCTGAGATGTATCTTTGAGAATTATGTCTCGTATATATATGTATTTGGGATTGCTTATATTCTTCTGCTTTCGCCTTTGATTTCCTTATATTCTAGTTCCTTGAGTTGGGTTAGGTTTACTTCTCTGGAGGGTGTGACAAGTGCCATCACATGCCTATTTTGGGTCATGACACCAACACTGAGCATCACGAAAATGTTCCTGAAACTAATTCATCGAGTTTTAAACAAGAAGAGGCACAATCAGAGTAACCTGGTTCAATCGATCCTCAAAGATATGATCAATTTGCAGTACAAGTCTCAAATTAGAAACACATGGAATCTCATCCCCTAAAAAATATGATCATTCCCTTGCACTCGGACATTCAGACCAGATCCAAGTTTATGAATATGCTCTTTTCTTCACAATATTTTTGTCTGAAGTTGAGCCTAAAAACACCAAAGAGGCACTGACTGATATTGATTGGGTTGTAGCTATGCAAGAATAACTCTATCAGTTTGAGAAAAATAAAGTTTGGCACCTGGTCCCTAAGTCTAATGATAGAACCATTGTAGGGACCTGGTAGGTGTTCTAGAACAAGTTGGATGAGTTTGGGAACACTATCAAATATAAAGCTAGTTGGCTGTTCAAGGCTATAATCAAGAAGAGGGTATTGACTATGATTAGACACTTTCACCAGTTGCAAGAATATAAGCAATCAGAATTCTTGTTGCTTTTGCATCCCATACAGAATTTAAATTATTCTAGATAGATATGAAAAGTGCATTTATAAATGGATATCTGAAGGAGGAAACCCTTGTGTTGATTTTTAGAATTTTCAATATTTTGACCATTTTCCCCTCCCCATTGTTGTTTTATAGTAGTTGTGAGTTGTGGGAATAGGTGACACGGTCCTCGAAGCATTTGAAATTGTTTTATGTGAGCTTTGATTTTGAGAAGATTTTAAAGTAATATGGTTTAACTTTGGTTAACATTCAGAGATCTGAGTGCCGGATGATAATTCTGTTAGTTTAATCAGTTTCGAAATGTTGATTTTGGTTTAATAACATGGTTGGTTTGGGTTCCGACACCCTATTATAATTTTTGAGTGTTATACGAGAAACTAATTCTATTGGTCTAAAGTGGTTTTTGGGTGAAACTCGTTGATAATAATCTCTTTTGGTAATTTTGATGGTTCCATTGATTCTAGAATATCAAAATTAGCCTCGCAGCATTATTGGTTTGTTTCCATAGGGTCCCGATCAAATCCCGAGGGCCCAATCGAGACCATTTTTAGACTTAAATCATTGCTGGTGCAAAGTTGCTAGTGCAACCAACATACATTCTTCATGTTTGCAGCCCTACCGTCGCGTTCAAGGAGAAGGAAATTATTATCCTTTGCAAATGTGATGGTGGTACTGCATTCGTGAAAGGTAATCGGGTCTATGTCGCCCTTTATCCTCTATATGTTTGTGACCGGTCCACCGCATTCGTGGTTTGTCCATATCAATAGCCTTCATACATGTGAAGGACTGAGCACATTTGTTGTGAAGGCATTGTTCATCAAAACAATATAAAAGCTTCATTTTCGGCCTTGAACTGTATTTTCACCATTTTCAAGATTTGGCAGCTTGTTTTTAGGGAATCTAAGAGGGTTTGTCATCATCTTCGATTTGGGTAAGCTTTAAAACATATTTTTATTATCATTACTGATTGATTCTATTGCAAAATCATCTTCAAAACATGGATTTTTTTTATTAAACGGACCTAACCCAAGGATCTTACCCCTCATGGCGGTCAGGGGTTGAGCCACACACCCCTAAGCCTTAACATAAATAACATAAACAAAATACAAGGAGGGGGCATAAATCTTACCTCCGGCTCTAATGGTAGTTCATGAGTCTGGTATCTTACTAAAGACGACCAACACATCCCCAATACTAGAAAGGAAACCTAGAAACTCAACACCTAAGAGAGGACTCCTCTCGATACAAAATACTAGGAAAGCATAAATAAGGAAGACTCTTCCTTTATGACATAAAATAAAAGCCTATAAAAAACTAAGGCCACTTCATGAAAGCTATAACTAAAACTAGTAAGAGCCTAAATGAAGAGGAGAAGTGAAAACAAGACTATACAGGTGAGAACCTGCACTAAATTGGAAGTATCTCCAAAAAAAAATAGCTAAGGCTCAAGGGGGTTCTTTATTCTCTTCACTTTTCTTCTTATGAGGTCGATTACTCCAAGTTTGTCTAGCTTGTAATAGCCTCTTGTGTCTTCAGGTAACTGCTTCATATTGTAGAAGTATTGTGGAGTGTCAAATTCATGGCTTAATTTGTATAGAGAATATGCGGTGTAGTTAGCCTCTCTGTAGGTGTGTTTGCATTGAGAGGAATCAAGGATACTAGTGAGGTTTTGAAGTTCTGTGAGATAGGTTTGAATGCTTTAAGGTTGTTGAATTTCATGCTCTAACCCCTTGATCAGCAACTCAGAATCAACCTCTAGGATAATTCTACTATATCCATGTTGTATGCACCAATGAATTCCACAAAAAGCTGCCTGAAGTTCAGCTTGGTTATTTGTACCAATTCCTAAAGGTGTAGCATATGCAAAGATGAGATTTCGTTTACAATCTCTGAGAATGCCACCAGCTCCAATTCTACCCGGTTAAAACATGGATTTTAAACTTGGAATTTTGGGATTACCTGGTGAAGTAAAAAATGAGTATTTTGATAATTTCTAACCCGATTTTAACTCGGTCTTCGATGGGATTTCAGAGTTAGAATGCTTAAACTATGGGTAAATTGATTTTTTATTAAAATTCTAGTTTTATCCTTTTTTGGTAGGGGATTGATTTTTTAAATGATTTTTGGATTTGGAATAAAAATACTCCAATATAGGCATCAATAAACTCATATTTACGCGTAGAAACCATTTTTAATAGATTAGAAGCATTTTGAAGCTTCTCAGAAAGAAAAGGCTTTGTATTAAGGGTTTTCAGGCTCATGTTTTGACTTCAAGGTAGGTTATGGATTAACTTTCTTCAGACTTGGTTGGGTAGAGAACTAATCATATAAATCATGCTATGGGTTGGGTGTAATCTCATTGTTTACATTATTTGGGGTTTATTATTATTGTGATACCCGAGTGGGGGTTTGTGTTGACTTTATTATTGATTAGAGAGCTTATTATCATTGTGATGCCCGAGTGGGGGCTTGTGTTGACTTTACTATTAATCAAATGATCAGAGAGCTTATTATCATTGTTATGCCTGAGTGGGGGCTTGTGATGACTTGATTGGTGTCTTATATTGGTCTTTTACTATTTTGTTTCCATGAGGGTATTGTATCATGATTTACTAAGATTTGGGTGAAGTAGGTTCTTTTGTACTATTGTTTAGCTGTTTATTGTACATTGTTAATTTTCTATGATCATGCATACTTATTCATCACTCATGTTCATGAAACTGGAGCTGGAACTCGTAATACTATGGAACTTGAATTTCTTTGTGAAAGAAAATGAACTATTTTTATAATTGCTTTAGCTGAAGGATGTGTCGTCAAGGTTAATTAATGAGATTATGATTAGTATATGGGTTGTAAACCCCCCAAGGGTCCTCTCCTGGAAGCTTAGGCTCAGAAGGTGTATAAAAAATGGGCATTTGGTCATTGCATCTATTCCATATCATCATGTTGCACTATATTACATCTATTTTATTTGGGTGATAATTTGTTTTGGATATCTTTATACGTAGCATTTATTTATATATTGTTGTTGTTGAGATTGAATGTTATATGGTATAATTGTGAGGCTTGTTTCACATAGAACTTTTCATTGTGTAGGACAGTTATATCTCTCATAGTTTACTTTACTTGTTTTAGTTATATACTTATCTTGGTTCGCCTATGATGCCTACTAAGTATAAGTGGACCGTACTCACTCCTACTTTCTGTATCCTTTTGGTGTAGATCCCAGTTCGAGTGCTATCCGCAGATCGTGATCGTGCAAATTTGAAATTATCAAAGTTGTGGTGAGATCCCCATCCAGATCATGTTCCTGGCTTCATTTATTTTACCTATGTATTTACTTTATTTCAGAGACATACATTTGTGCACTCATATTCTATAATAGTTTAGAGTCGCTCTTACTTATGCCACTAGATTTTGGGGATGTTGTGTTGTATTGTTCAGATATTGTTTTGTTATTGCTTTCGGTTTAACTTTATTCTAAAGTCTTGAGTTTTATTTCATTACTTATCTTTCTTAATTCATTCTATCTTGTTGTGTTGGGCTTACCTACCAAGGTTGGATCGAGGTAGGTGCCATCATGACCTGAGAATTTTGGATCGTGACAATATGAAGCAACCGTTAAGATTTGAAGATCATGATCATCCTAATCATGTGTTTAAGCTTGACAAGGCTTTGTGCAGGTTGAAGTAGGCTCTTAGGGACTGGTATGAGAGATCATCAAAATTCTTTCTAGAAAATGGTTTCAAAAGATAGATATACACTCTTTATGAAGGTTAGGGGAAGGAACTTACTAATTGTCCAAGTCTATGTTGATGATATATTTTATGGTGTCACTCTTGACTCTTTACGTGAAGAGTTTACTAAAGTCATTGGAAGTGAATTTGAGAAGAGTATGATGGGAGAACTAAGTTTTTTTCCTCGGGTTACAAGTGAAATAAATGTCAAATGGAATCATGATCGGCCAGTAGAAGTGTATCAATAAGTTGTTGAAGAGGTTTGATATGGAAAATGTTAAGACGATTGACACCCCGACTACCACCAGGTTGGATGCAGATGAACCTGGTCCTTCTGTGAATAAAGTAATATATTGAGGTATCATTGGATCCTTTCTCTATTTAACAGCTAGTAGACTAAACATTGTGTTTAGTGTGGGTTATGCACAAGATTTTAGTCATGTCTAAAAGAATCCCACTTGAAGGCAACTAAACGAATCTTTAGGTATCTAAAGGGAACGTATGATCTTGTTCTCTTTTATCTATCAGGAGATAAAATTGAATTGGTTGGATATGTCGATGTTGATTATTCTAGGTATTAGGTGGATAGAAAAAGCACTTCAGGAATCACTCACTTTCTTGGTTCATGTTTGATCTCATGAGGGACCAGAAAACTCAGTTGTTTTTCTAGGTCTGAAATAGAATTTGTGGCTGCTACATTGTGTTGTGCATAATTTTTCTAGATCAAACAATAACTTGAAGATTTTGGCGTGATCACTGATTGTGTTCCATTGTTATGTGATAACACCAGTGCCTTTAATATGGCAAAGAATCTCATACAACACAAGAGGACAAAAACATTGATATCAGACATCATTTCCTGAGAGATAATGTTGAAAAAGATCTATTTTGTATAATTTTTTGTAGAACAGAAGACTAGGTAGCAACCATCATCACCAAGGTTCTAAGCAGGGAACACTTTGAATGAAATCATTTAAGGTTGGGGTTGATCAGGATGCACTGACCTTGTCTATGATTTCACTATGATTAGACAACAAGTATATGTGAAAGTGTCTTAAGTCATTGTCTAACTTAGCTCCATACCGTTGTAGGTGTACACGCAAGATGATTTCACAAATATGTAAGGATGTGAAGTTTCTTCACTATCTTCAATATTTTTCTATGTTGTTCTACAAGGGAACTTGGTTCGTTCCTACATGTTAGTATTTCTAATTGTATTTTAAGTAATTGAAAATGCTATAGCTGCCATGTCATAAATCTTCTTCCAGCCTATTCCCAAATGGTGTCATTTCATAAGTCCTCCAAACATCATCCTGACCCAATACATCGCATCAAAAATACTTCCTTTATAATCCTTTATCGTTCTATATTCTCATTTCTATTTTCTTTCTCTCTTAACAAAACATCTATAAAATCTTTACCCTTTCAGTTCCTCTATAAGATCTTTTCTTCAAAACACTCATTCTATTGTTCTCTCTCTCTTCCAAACTCCTATCATGACTCATTCCAATTTACCTTCTCACTCTCCATTAAAAGGATTCCTCCTCTATTAGTCAGAACACATCCCCTTCTATTGAAACTTCAAATCCCACAATGATGGACACAATGTTTATCTCTCCTACCTTTGATACTCTGATTCTCTCTCACTCATATATGTCATATTTTCCGTTAGATACAAAAAAAGTCCTCCTCTCAAACATTTTATTCTTGAGGGTACCGCTCCTAGTTTCATAAATCCAAATCCTCAAACAATCTCTTAAGCATCTAGGTCTACAGTTTGACTATCCGGTGAAACCAATTGAGGTTCATGAGGAAGATAAGGATCTGAAGGTCACAAGTCGACAATAAGTATTATAGAAGAAAGGGTAGAAGAGGTTGAGGCTCAAAATGCTTAGACTACTAAGAATGCTACCCTGATTAAGAAAGATCCAACTGTCTTAATTGAACCTACCAGGGAACCAGGTATGCCATCTGTTTCTACCTGTAGAGAAAATTTAGAAATGAGAAGGGTTCGTCAGAATTCTCTAGTGAACATTTGTTTGAAGGAAATCTTATTGAAAAAAGATGACAGGAATCCAATATTTTGGAAAGCCAAGAAGAAATTGTAGAGGGATTTTGTGCAGCCCTGGAAAAAGAAGGATGTAATGGTATGGAACAAGGGACTCCTATCCATGAAGATTCAGGTTTGCCTATTCAACTCTCTGCTTACAGATGGGATAGAACACCAGTTTCACAACCTCCTCAAGTTAAACAAGATGTAACTATTGATGTTCAACCCTCCTTACTACTTTATGATGATGTAGTTCATCTAAATATGGTGTTTAAAAAGGTTCCATGGTCCTCTAAATGTCCAATCAGATCAAAGAAGAAAACAAAAAAGGTACTTGTTACAAGAGGAAGGTCCAAAAACAGATGGAGTCTGTGTTGGGAGAAAACCATAATAAGAATAAAAAAAAAAGGAGGTTGATTCGCAAGAGTGATGCTGGAAAGGAAATTTCACCTTTTAAAGTGGTGGCAATCGATGATAAGATCTTCCCAAACTATTGATAAAATTACCATTACAGGGAAGAAATCTAGGACAGAAAGACGACATTCAAAAAGGCTAGTGTCTGTGGGTGCTGAGCATGAGAAATTCACAAGAGAACTTGGTAAATATGACATTGGCTCTAAGGAAGAAGGGATGAGTTCACAATCCACGAGGAGAATAGGTGTCAGCTCTATAAAGGGACCTATATTGTCATCAAAATGCCCTCAAGAGGACCCTAATTATGAAACACAAGGGGAAACTCTTCGTAAATAAAAGGTTATAATGGACAGGTGTTTGATCCAGATATTGCAAATTATTCTGAGATGCAAGAATTTCTTAAGATGGTAGAATTCCAAGGATGGACTCATCTTTTTCAACCGCACGTTCTCTCATTTTATGAAAAAGAAGTGATGGATTTTTAAGGTGATTTGATGTTTATAGAGGACAAGGATGCAATCATACCTAATGTGAATGGGTGGACTTTACACTTGATGTGTCATTATTGCATCTTTTCGTACACACAAGTACACGTAGTCGTACAAGTAATGAAGGATAAAAGTTCATATATCGTACCCATAGAGATTTGATGAATTAAAGTTCTAGTTTAAATTCATACTTTAACTATTCAGTAGGTGACAAGTAATTGAGAGTGTTTGAATTTTAATATAGACAAATAATGATTGTAAATAAGTCAAAGAATTCGTGTTTTGTGATTCAGTAGTGTTTGAATTTTAATATAGACAAATAATGATTGTAAATAAGTCAAAGAATTCGTGTTTTGTGATTCAGTTGAGGAGGTTGTGGTATTTTGACAATCCAGTTGAGCTATCCTATTATACGCTTAATTTTATTTCCTGAGTTACTAGTAGCAGGTTGATTTTAGATATATTGAGAATTTTGCCAACAACTCTAACCTACTCTACCATTACCCTATAATGTTCATGAACTAGTCATATTTCCTCTTTTTCACTTGTAGTTTCCTTTTTCAAGTTCAACAAACAAGACCTAGATAGTATCAAGCAAACGGATAATTACAATCAAGAAGAAATAAATAACTCGGTAGATGAAAATCGATATAGACAATATGATTGTCAAACCAGAACATTCATGTTCAACCATAACCCTATAAACTAAAAGGTTTAGCTACTCATGATCTCTTTGGAAGAAGAGATTTCATGAATTGCAAGGTAAGAATCGAAAATAAAATAAAGAAATAAACTAGACCTTGTTCTAAGCTTTACCGTAGCCTGACTTTCTCAAATCAGATGTGTATCATAAAGAAATGTGTGGAGGGGGTATTAATAGAGTTTAGGAACACTTGAAACTTCAAAAATAAATTCAAATCGGGTTAGAAAAAGCCCCTACTTGTGTCACTGCCAAAAAGCAAGGCAGTGGTGCAAGGAACAAACCAACTTCCGTAAGCTTCACAAACTTGCGCCACTGCTATAAATAAAGGGAGTGGCGTAATTCCTCTATAAAATTCTCAAGAAATCAAGTAAAATTTGCGCCACTGCCCCAATTCAAGGGAGTGGATAAAGTCTCTCCGAATTTTGGCCATTTTCTTCTTTTTTTGCAATGCTTTATGATATTGATCCTTCCCTATTTCCTCTTGGTCCCTTGGTACTCTTTTTATTATTTAGGCTCCAAATACTTCAAGACACTCTTACATAAATAAATCCTAAAATACAAGTGTAATTCACAATACTTAAGCTCAAGATGATACTAAAAAAGAGAACAAATGTGAGACAAATAATTCTATAAAAGCATGACTTTTAACCTCACATTAGCCTTCTTTGGGAAGGATTCTTGATGTTCCTGTAAAAAGAATTGTTATTGTTATGGAACAAAGTTTTTCCAAGGATTTTCTTAATCTGATCGGGAAACTGTAGGGGAACCTGAAAAGCGATCGCATGTTTAAAAAGAAAATAAAGCCAGAGAACCATTTGATCTTTGAACTGGTGAATAAGGTTTTGCTCCCTTGATCGGAAAGGAGATCTCTTACCACCATTGCAGATCTGTACATCAAGGAAGCCCTCACCATGTTTTCTCTGATAAGCCTTCCTGGCATCATGCTGGAGCATATTTTGAAGAACTCTGAGATGAAGGACGGATGCCATGGTTTAGGCTATGGATTTTTTACTTACAAAAGTGTTCAACTATTTTGGTCTTCAACCTATTCTTCGCACCATGGGAACCACGAAGTCAATGTTTACTCTCACTACTTTAGAGGAATTTAATTGTATGGAAAAGGAAAAACGGTGTTGGCCCTAACTCCATGATATCTAGTCTGATTGTTGATAGGAGAAACTACAGATGAGTTGAGCATGACGTCTCTATTGTTGGCTCAGCAAGAGTCTGAGATAGATATGTTAAAGTCTAAGTTGCAACAAACATCTTCGAGCACAAGGAGGGGGCCAAGTGCCATGGAGGAACTTCAGTAAGAGAATGCTCAACTTAAGGTGGAGATTGTGGCGCTTACGAAACAAATGGAGGACCTGACTCAACAAATGCTAAGTGATCAATGTGTTGTCACTATTAGATGTGACCAGCTCATTTTCAAGAAATAATCTGCTAGTTCTTTTTGCTTTTCTTTCCCCTGCCCTGTCCTGTATCTAGTCTCTTCCAATTGTCCATTTTTCTCCTGTTATGACTTGGAAGCTTACGCACTTTTGATTATCTTAATGGTATAATATGAAATACTATGATGTTTCTTTATATTGCAATCATTGGGTTGTTCTTGATTATATGTGAAGTTGTTCTTATTTTTACCTATTTCACTGACTTTATTCATGTTGGTATTGCCCCAGTGGCCATGAGTTAACCTTGCCTTAAGTCATTTTTCTCATGTTATTGTTGACACTTTTTAATGATGCAAAAAGGGGAAATTTTGTGTAAGAGGGAACAAGAACAAGGGAAAGTATCAATTCAGGGGGGCTGTGTGGGGAAAAAGGGAAAGTATTCATTCTGGGGGAACTGTCTCATTTTATTTCACGAGTTGTTATCATCAAAAAGAGGGAAATCAGTATAATTACTATGATTCTATTTTGATGATTGACAAACCTGACGAGGAACCAGATGCATGCCAGGTCTATCTGTACGAGTCAATTCTCACAATTGTAAAGGTATTACTACTGTGAAAATGTTGAAGCACTGCGGTCCCTCTTTCTCGATCAGTGAGAAACGTTTAAGGTCTTCCCTACTATTATCTCTCATATATATACAACATGCTAAGAGATGAAAATCTAGTTTTGCACAAATACATATTACTTATTTCTCTGCAAAGCAGCCAATGTTTTCAATAAAGCAAAGCTGCAACAACTAAGGAACCAGTTCATCTTAGCTCAACATGTCTCAAGTTCTAGGTTGTTGAATCATTGTCTTTTGCTTTTAAAATTGTAAACCTACTTCTCTTTAGAGAAGCTTGTGTAGGTCTCATGTTCTAGTCTCTCTTTTATATGTTGTTGGCTAGAGTTAGTCGTGTTATCTCTTTGCAATAGAGTTATTATAGAGATCAGAGAGCTTACAATAGAGTTATTGTAAGGGTGAGGGATTAAAAATTTAATTCCTAGGTTGAAGAGGTTGTAATCTGAACATTGCTTGGTGTTTTAGTGGAGATTTGAAAAATCTTACTGGATTAGGTCATGATTTTACTCCCTTGAACAAGAAGGTTTCCACACAAACATCGTGACTTATTTACTTTCTGTTTTAGCTGTGAAAACTAGTAGAGAACCAGATTCTCAGTACGATGGTGGACTCATATAAACTAACAATAACATATAAACTAGAATAAATATATTATTAATACGTGAAGTAGTTCCTTTTGGCCAAAAAGAAATTCCAATTTCTAATAGTCTTTTCTGGGGTCAAGTCCACCTCATTAGTAACATAAAGTAATTAGCTTAGATTATTCAAGGGTGGGCTTGATTTGAATTGTCTTGATTAGCAATAATTATCTTGAATTAGATTATCCTTTTCTTTGCTAACTCCTTCGTGCCTTCTTCCCTTTCTCTTTTCTTCTTTTTCATATACCGTTAGACTTTTCTTTTATAGCATTTATCTTTTATAATAATATTTATTACGACAGTTAATTTTTCTTTAGAATGAGTTTTTATAATATGTTATATTATATATTCTGTATAATAATATTTTACTAGAGTAATAAATAATATTAAGATAAACTACGTTGTTATATGAAGAGATGTGACTATAAAATTATTTTGTCTAAGGAAAGTGTAGGGCAAGAAAATTGATCTAAAAAATTATCCTTTCCAATTTTCAACTCCAGTAGTAAAAAAGAGCTTCAAAAAGGCACATATCTTTACATATATAATTAATTAGATTTATTTTATTTTATCAGCTTAACTATTAGATGTTCGAAATTCACCAACTTCAATTAACTCGATTGCACCGAATAGATTCATTAAAAGAGATAAAATGGTTCTCCATTCTCCACCAACAAGAGTTACGATGTGATGAATAAGTTCTCTCCAATCTTATGGTCTTGAGTTCGAGTCCTGCATATGAAAAGAATTTTAGTTAGAAAAAGCTTTTCACTTACATAAATCTCAGCAACATGGGTTGTGGTGCAGTGGTTGGACTCAGGGGCGAACCCCCTTATAACAAGGTGTGTCGTCCGACACTGCTTCATCAAAAATATTAATCAATAAATACATATAAGCTGGAAAAAAAGAAAACAGGTTTGTGTATATAAGTATACAATGATACTACGTTGGCAGTTGGCACAAAGTGCACCGTAGTCTGTTGGTTCGGCACCTCTCTTATGAGGTACTCTCTTCGAGATAGAACCCCATTTACAGCAATTTTTGTTTTCTTGGGTTTTTGTAAGCATTATATGCTAAAACATAGCATGTCATCAATACGATTTGAAGCCCCAAAAACTCACTCCTCAAGCTAAATGTAAATTGTAACGTTAAAAAAAGTTAACCATTCTTCTCTCTAGCTTGTTCATATATTCTCTATGTTAAATATCAACACCGCTTATAAATTTTTTTGCGTACGCCACTGGTTGGACTACTCCACCTTTAGCCAGAGGTCTCGGGTTCGAGCCTTGGGTATGGAGAAAATTCTGTTGAGAGTGCCACCTCTAAAATGAACCCTGCAGTGTGCGATTCAGATTAGTCGGAGCTCCAATGCATGTATCAAAAACCGGATGAGAAACCCCCCAAAAAAAAACTTAAATAAATTTAATAAAGTGTGAATAGCCCCATGTAAATATCGCACACGGGGTAAAAGAACAAAATAGATGGCTCTCCATGAGAAAGTATTAAAATGACAAAGCATGCGGGCGTTTCTTTAGACCTCACTTTTGACAACAATATCCACTTGACATTTTATACTCTTTTAATTAATTTCTTCCTACTTGAACATAGTAACATTCCTTTTGTAAAATAAGACGATACATAAATTGTCTTTTTCTTTTATTTCGTTACAATCTTGTATGTTCTTTTAGGATAGCAATTTTTTAATGTTTAATATTGGGATTGTAAAGTTATATAGATTATATTCCAATTGCCGTACATTGTTGAAGAGTTAAAGTAGGCCATTTTTGACGGAAATGGCGCAGCCAGAGACTTCTTATCTTTTTCTTTCAAATTTTGTCTTAAGAACGTGTTCAACTGAAAGAATTTTAATTAATTAATTTCTTAATTAGACTCACTTCTTCTGCTGTATGCAGACTATGCTAGCCTAGTACAACTATATTTATTCATTTATAAACACCATAAGGAGTTTTTACATAATTACTTAGGTTATTTATATATTATAGCAGACAATCTGTTTTATTTTTAAGATCATAAATATTATATTTTTAAGAGTTAGGTATATCTATATATACTTTTTAAATGCCAAACTAATATTTTTTAAATTATGCCTTGTATTTTTTCTTAGAAAATTTTAGGAAATTCATAATTTCTATTGGTTTAGGAAATTGTCCTAGTAGATTTGAGAAGGAAAATATAGTACTTGTAGGATTAGGACAATATTTTTCTTATAAGTTTGGGATTACTTGAATATATATAGGGAATGCAATTGGGGATTCTAAATCACTATACACTTCTTTTTCTTTCATTATGCAAAACTCTCTATATTTTTGCTTAGAGGATTAGGCCTAGATAATCCTTATGTTATTTTCCTTTTCTATTTTCTTTGTATCTGATTATGTGCTAGTTAATCTACTATATTTACGCAACAATATTTTCTTTCTGTTTCCGTTATAATTATGTTCGTTCAGGCCAACAACTTTCTACTCATTGAAGTACATAGTTGACGGGGTGAGATCCCCTCCAGTGACTTTTTGTTCAGTTTTGCTCAATGGTACTATAGATTGGTTATATGTGGCAATCCTATTAATGTGTGGATGAGATTTACTTTTAATTTAAATATCTAAAATATGATAAAATAATATTAAATAAATTATAATTGAAAATATAAAACTCACGTCTGCCGCCTAATTTAACACCCCTACCCACCATATAACATCTCAGCCAAATAGAAAATGTGGGCCCCATAATTTTTACAGTCCACCAATATTTTTTTCCAAATTACAAACAATTTGAAATCTATATTTTCTAATAATTTGAAATGTAATCGGATAAGTATCATTTGTTACTTTGAATATATAATTTGAAATACATAATAAAATTAACTAAAAATTAAATTGACATAAATTATTGTCTTGAAACTTTTGTAATCCTTGACTCTCAAAAAGATTTGCCTGTAAAATGTTAATAGCATCAGATTACTTTTAAAATTATTAGAAATTATTTTAAAGGGGGGTCTTGAAATAACTGATAAGTTGTTGTCATGTGACCTGAAGGTCATGGATTTAAGTCGTGGAAATAGTCTCCACAAAAATACAAGGTAAGGCTGCGTACAATAAACCCTTGTGGTTCGATGTTTTCCCAGACCTTGCGCATAGTGAGAGCTTTAGTGCATCGGGCTGCTTCTCTTTTTTTTTTTAAAAAAAATATAGATTTCAAATTATTTGTAATTTGGAAGAACATATTGGTGGACTGTAATAAATTGTAGGGCCCACATTTTCTATTTGGGTGAGATGTTGTATATGGTAGGGGTGTTACATTAGACGGCATACATGAGTTTTACATTTTTAATTATACTTTATTTTATATTATTTTAGATATTTAATTTAAAAATAAATCTCATCCATGCATTAATAGGATTGCCACATCTAACCAATCTAGCGTACCATTGAGCAAAATTGGACAAAAGGTCACTGGAGGGGATCTCATCCCATAGTTGACGGAAAAGGCAGCCCCGCAGACTTATTTTGCTTTATAAAATTCAATTTCAGTTACTATTTCTTTTTTCTTTTTCTTTCAAACTTTGTCTTTATTAGAACGTGTTAAATTCAAAGAATTTTAATTAATTAATTAATTTCTAAAATACACTTCGTTCTTCTACTCTACAACTATATATATTGCAATATTAGCCCAACCAACTGCACTAATTCATCTGCCATTTCTTCCTTCTTACTTTTCATAATTTGCATATTCGCACATATTCAAGAAATTAAAGCCTTCTAAATGTCTCCAAGATCAAAGATATTAAACCATATAGTTTATATTATTGTTCAATTAAAATGGGCTTTGAATTATCTCCTCCTTCAATCTTTCTCTCATCCTTATAACAACATCATCATGTCCGATAAAAATGATGCTATGATGATACCTCGTGATGAGCTCGGTGTTAGGTGTTTTCGCGAGGTGGAATTGGCAGTAGAATGTGCAGTTTGTTTGTGTAAAATAGAAGAAGGAGAAGAAGTTAGAGAGTTGAGATGCAATCATTTGTTTCATAAGGTTTGTTTGGATAGGTGGATGGGTTGTGGACGTACGACATGTCCATTGTGTAGAAATTATCTGAAATCACCACCTGTTTTTTCAGAGATTCATCAAGAAGTCATAGTATTGGATTTGTTCTCTGGAAAATCAAGAAGAAATCGCTGCGAATGGTGGCTACGTTAGTTGGCTCTTCATATGAATAATTATTTTCTTGGGGTTTTTCATTATTTATTTATTTATATTAATGAGAATTGTAATCTCTTTACAAAATTCAGTATACAAATTGACGTACTCGATTGTTTATGGATCACTTTTATTGACGAGAAATCTATGTAATTTTCGGTTTCAACTTGTTTTTCTTAGTTTGACTCGTGTACAGAGCTTAAGAAAAATAAAAAAGATTTTTGAATATTATGACTTTAAACTAATAATGTGTGTAGTATACCAAATGTTCTTTGAATCTTGTTGTCTTGAATATGGCATGTAGATGTTCGGTACATGAAATTACTAAATATAGAAAGTGACATTTTTTTAACAGACAAAAAAGGGAAGTATGAAACAAATTGAATTCGAGGGAGTATATATATTAGTTTTATTTAGAGTTAATGGTCAAAAACACATATGAATTACTACTTCAGAATATATACTTTCAAAAATTCATAGAGTTGAAATCGAAATATACTCTCAAAACTGTATTATAGCCAAACTATTAGAAAAATTTAGTAAAATCCCTTTAGGATAAATAGTATATGAGAAACGATAACTACTATTACTATATCAGAACACATAATCATATAGCTGGTTCTACCTTAGCAGAAATTAAGTGGTTAAAGACAATAAGAGTTAAATTAGAAAATAAGTTAATACAATTTGATAGATTAACTATTAAGAAAGATAAAAAGTATTCAGCCGAAAAACACCGCAGAATATTAGGAATCAGAAACAGACTATTATCAGATTTACTAATTATTTCTAGGGATATTCAAGACGCCATAAGCTTTAGACATTACATTTTAAATCAAGTTAAACACCTACCTTTGGGTTAGCACATGAAAAGAACTAGACTAGCAAAATACATAAAGTATTTAAACTCTCTAATTGCCCTTAGAATCAGAATTTTAGAAAGACATCGAGAAGAAAAGGATGAATTATTGATTAGATTAAATTTTTACGAAGACTTTTTCCAGGAAGAATTAAAAACAAAACAACCGGAAGCTACCCAACTTCAACAGTTTGTACAACAAAGATTAAAAGTTATTCTCAAACAAATAGATCTTCAATTATTTAGTATAAGAAAATATAGAAAAAAGATTAATCAAATACCTCTAGGATAAGGCTAAATTTCTATGAAACAACATCCTTTCACAAAAGAAGTAAAAACAAATTTATTTATATATAGGCAATAAATATATAATTTAAAATATACAAAAATAAAATATAGTAGACTGAAAAAATTACTAGAATCCATAACAGAATATAGAAAGTTAGTACTCCCTCCGTCCCAATTTATGTGATGTACTTTGACTTGGCACGGAGTTTAAGAAATAAAGGAAGACTTTTAAAACTTGTGGTCTAAAATGAGTTATAGATATTTGTGTGGTTGTAAATCATTTCATTAAGGGTAAAGTGGGTATTTTAAAGTTAAATTGTTACCAAATATAGAAATGTGTCATTCTTTTTGGGACTGACTAAAAAGGAAAGTGTGTCATATAAATTGGGACAGAGAGAGTAGTTGCTAAAGAAAATTTGAATAAAAGTTTAGTAAGAAGAGCGCTAAGAGAATATAGCAGATTAGTAGTACGTCCAGGAAATATAGGTATACCTCTAAGAGACCTAGTATTAAACGAAAGATTAGTAAACAATCGATACATAATAACAAGTAGAGAAATACTGGATAGTATAAATTGGGAATTAATAAGTTTAGAAGCTGACATAGAAAACCTTGTTAAGTGGATAAACGACTATAAAGAAAGACCAATTTGGGTATCAGTAGGATAAACAAGATAGCTACTCTAAAAAAGTTAGAATATTTAGATCTACAATCACCACCAGAGAAAAAATATAAACGTCCAAAAGATAGTTCTTTAATTAGGTGTAATTTTGTTAACGGAGAACATACTCTACATAGTGAAGACGCATATTTAAATATTATAGTAAACTTATTGCTAAATTTAGGAGAAAACATTCATAAAGATAATTCTATAATAATAGAAATCTTAGAAGAATTGCAAGAAAAACAAACAAAAACCTTTAACCAGATAGAGCATAATCTAGACTTCCTAAAAGCTCAACAATCAGATATAGAAAAAAGACAGTTAAATAATAAAGAACCAGTAGAGGAGCTAAAAAAGATCTATAAATAACTAAGAGACTTAAAGATAGGTATAGAACAAATTAAAAATATAACCCTTTCATGAATGACCCTTTATATAAAGAAATAATTAAACAAGGAGAGTTAATCCAGCCAAACATAGAAGGTTTAATAGATTATCAGCCCCAGGGTAAAGCAGACCAAATAATAATAAAACAAAATAGTACAATAATACCGTTATTATTAGAAATCAATAAGAACTTAGAAAGATTAATAAAAGGAAAGAATCCTCAAATTATTTAGGATAACAGTTTAGAAGAAATAAATAAGAACATAGAAAAACTTATTAAAGAAAAATTCCCTCCAGTACCAGAAAGTACTATGAACGAATTAACAGAACAATTGAAAAAAATTGAAGTAACACCAAATAAAGAAAGAGCACAAATAGTAAGAAAAAATAAATCATGGACTTTTTATCAAGTAGGAAAACAGAAGAAGACAAATTCGGAAATAGCTTTGTCCAAAACAGACTCGGAAATAACATAATATACAGACTAATGAATAATAATTCAAGAAAAACTCCGAGCCAACAACTTGATGAAATAATAGACATAGATAAAGATATACAGATTTTCCAACAAAATAGACTAAAATTATTAAATCCAAAAGTATTGTATAACGCAGGAATGTTTTCACAAAGAGCTCAACTTTATAGACATTACAGAGAAGAACAAATGTCTGTTATAGGAGAAAACAGAGAAAACTTAAATCTAATAAGCTCAGTATCCTTGAAGGAAATAAGAAGAACAAATATGAAATTAATGCATATGGAATTAATAGTCATAGGTTTAAAAGGGTTAACAAGAAAAAATCTAGGAACCAAGGTATTAATAACTATTTATGACGAGAGATGGACAAATCCTAAAAAATCAATAATAGGTTTAATAGAAGTAGATATGACAAATAACGGTGTAGTATTTTACTGTAGTCCAGACTTTATGTTAAATTCTTCAAAATTTGGAAAGCACATTAAAATCGGATTCCAGACAAAAGGATATGAAGACATGAGTAGTGGTAACAATCTCCTAGTATGTTTAGGATTCATAGGAAAGTTAGCTAATAATAGTAGTACTAAATTCAAGTTAAAAGTAGAAGATGTGGCAGGACTAATGGGAAATAAGGGCATAAAATTAATAAAACCCTTAAAAATAGACCCAGAAACATATGCAGGATTAGAATGGAACCTAGACAATACTAAGAAGCAGGAAATTTTAAAACCCATAGATCACTTAATGTATACAAATAGGAAAGGACAAACTTCAATTAGATTCATTGACTACAACATAGAAACTCAGAAAGACGAAGAAATAGAAGAGATAGAAAGGACTGAAATGATGAATGCAGAATTAATACCAGAAGAATATGAAGTAGACATAGCTATTCAAAAGGCAAATGAACTATATAGAGAAAATAAGAATAAAATTTTTAAATGTAAAGGATGCAAAAAAGGACAAATAGACATCCTCCAAGTAGAGGAACATTTTAGATATTGCAAATTAAGAATAGATAACCTAGGGTATAGAATTGATAACAATAGTAATGATGAAGACAATGATATCACTAGAAGTGTTAAAGAGTTTATAGAGTCAGCCACAACAAGTTCAAGCCCTTTCCAAAGAACAATCCCAGGATACACTGTAGAAACAAATACAGGAAATGTAACAAGACACAGAGTATATAAAATTAACCCAGAAATAGAAACAGAAAGAGTAAAACCCATAGGAAAAGGAATGCCAATAGAAGAACCAGTAATACTCCAAGAAGGAGGAAGTAAAGGAAAAATACTCAATATTGCTGCTCAAGATCCACAAGCATGGAACACCGTAATAGACGTATGGAAAGGAATAGTGGTAGCAGATTATATTAAAACATATCAAAAAACAGATGCAGAAACTGTGTATAGATACATGGAGACATTTTTAGGAGAATCTGCGAAAGAACTATGGGAAGCTTTCAAATAAGAATTTCCCCACGAATTTCAAGACCTCATGAATATGGGAGCTAACCCTTATAACTTTACAAATAAAATACACAGTTTAATAACAGGCGAAGACCCTAATAGTGGTTTACTAGTTTTACAAAGAAAATCTTTAATTCATTTAGAACAATTAAGTATCAGTAGTTGGCATCATATAAAATCTTTTTTAAATGATTATTTCTTTTTTTGTGCTAGAACAAGAATTTGACCAGACTCTAGGGAATAAACTTTTTAATAAATTATCAGGAGCATTAGGAAGAGAAATAGAAGAAAGACGGGATAAAAGAGAAGGAGTAATACAAAATTCAAACACTAGATGGTCAATTGGAAACAGAATACAACATATAATGAAAATATTACAAGAAAAATGTACTAACATACAAATACAAAAAAAATTAAAGAAAGACGAAACTAGTTTCTGTTAAAGTATATATACTACTCAAAGCTATGATGAAGAATACCAAAAGGGAAGAAGAACTAATAAAAAATACAAAAGACTGTCTCAGAAAAATCATTATAGAAAGAAAAGTTATTATCTGAGAAATTCCTCGGCGAAGAAGTCATACCTAAACAAAAATAAACATGTTAGAAAATACAAGAATGACAAAATTTATAAATATATTTTAGAATGTTTTACATGTGGAAGTACAAAACATCTAGCTAACACCTGTCCTAAAAGAAATAATACCAGAACAAGAAATTCTCAGCTAATTGAAGACTTTCAGGAAACCTTAATTAATGTAGATGAATATATGTCAGATAATGAAAGCATTTATTCAATAGTAAGTATAGATTATAATGACAGAATTCAGAAGAAGATGAAAGTTTGATAAACGAAGTAAGTCTTGAAAGTTTACATATAGACCCTATTAACATGATAAACTTCACTCTAGTTAATATAAATATAAGATTATACTCTAGTTAACATAATAACAGAATGTGCACACGAATTTGAAAGAAATAGAGGCTTTGACAGTAATCAATGTTATATATGTAACTGGTATCCTAGTAAGACTCGAAGGGTAAAATGTAAACTTTGTTATGTAGAAGGATGTATTCCATGTATAGAAAAGACTCTAGGAGGACAAGTAATACAAAAAGGTGTAGCAAATACTGTAGCACCTAATGAACCACTCAAAGACTACATAATAGAAAATAGCGTAGATAATAAACACAAAGAATAGAGCAGTTAGAAGAAAGAATAGCAAAGTTAGAAAAAGGTAAAAAATATTATAGAAGAAGAGACCGAATTACTAAATGAAACTTTGAAGGATTAATATGTAATGAAGATAAAAAGTTAAGCACAATCAAAGTAATGGCCAAAATAAGAATACAAGACTATGAAATAGAAACCTTAGCGGTAGTAGCTTCAGGATGCACACAAAGCGTAATAAATGCGAGTATCTTGCCTAAACATCTTATAAAAAAGTTTTCAAAACTACAGATATCCATGCAAATGGATGGAACATATAATACTTATAAAAATTATGTAAGTAATGCAACAATTAGTTTTACTAATACATGTAACAGTTATAAGCAAATATACAAACTAGATTACATGTGGACAAGAGAATTAAAAATAAAAGTAGACTTTGTAGTAGGATTAGATTTCTTATTAAAAAATAACGGAAGTTGTCTTTTATCAAGGGATGGTGTTATTATATCTAAAAATATTACAATAACTCCAGCATACTTTGGAGGAAAAGTAACTAGAAATACAAAAATAACACAAGAATCTAGGAATAGACATTTAATAGAAAATACAAAAGAAAACAATAAACATTGTGATAAAGGCACAGACTGCACCTGCAAGAAAGAAACCTTGATATCAGAAGAAGTAGACTTTGATGAGCAAGAGTTATTAAACATAGTAGAAAAGAACTATAATTTGATAGAAACAAATATAGGAAACTATAATTTCAAGAAAGGCATTCAGCAAATAGGAGTAATAAAAAAATCAAGAAGACTTACAAAAAATTATACAAAAATTGGATGAAATAGATATAATAGGAGAAAACCCCCTGGAACATTGGGGAGCAAATCAAATAGAATGTAAACTAGAAATTATAAATCCATAATACACAATTAAGATAGCAGCAATAGAAGCAACAAATGAAGATTTAAAAGACTTCCAAGTCCAGATTAAAGAATTATTAGATTTAGGAGTCATTAGAAGATCAAAATCAAGACATAGATCAGCGACATTTATGGTAAGAAATCATAGTGAAATAGTTCGGGAAAAAGCAAGAATGGTAATTAATTACAATAGACTCAATGATAATACTGTAATGGAATCTTACAACCTCCCAGATAAGACTGGATTAATAAACAAAATTCAAGGAAGAAAGATCGTCAGTAAGTTTGATTGTAAGTGAGGTTACTGGCAAATTAAAATGCATAAAGACAACATAGAATGAACAACTTTCACTCGTCCAGAAGGACTTTTCGAACGGCTGGTCATGTCATTTGGACTCAAAACTGCTCCACCTATTTTTCAAAGAAAAATGAATAACATATTTGGAAAATACAAGAATTTTGTATTGGTATACGTAGATGATATTTTAGTCTTTAGTAATAACATGAGTGAACATTTAGGACATCTACAGACAGTTTTTAGACTATTCATAGACAATGACATAATAATAAGCAAAAAGAAAATGGAATTATATAAACAATACATTGATTTTCTAGGAATAACTATAAGAGAAGGAAAAATAAAGTTACAACCGCATATAGCCAAGAAAGCTCTAGAAATGCCAGACAAACTAGAAAAAACTAAAGATTTACAACAATTTTTAGGAATATTAAATTACGCAAGACAATTCATTAAAGATTTAGGTAAAGTAGCAGGAACATATTACGCTAAGATAGGGTCTAAAGGACAAAAAAATTTTAATATAGAAGATATCAAAATAGTACAGAAACTTAAAGAAATGATTAAAAATATACCAGATTTAGCCCTATTCTTAGAAACAGACTACTTAATAATAGAAGCTAACGGTAGTTTCGAAGGATGGGGAGCTATCCTCAAAGCAAAAGGTAACATATACAGTAATAAAAAAGACGAACGCATATGTACATATCAAAGTGGGAAGTATAAAGAACAAGGTAATATAAGTAGCATAGACGCAGAAATTCTTGCGGTAATATATGGTTTAAATAGTTTTAGAATATATATCTGAAATAAACCAGAAAAATTAGTACGAACAGACTGTGAAGCCATAGTTAAGTTTCATGAAAGAATAAGCGAAAAGAATAGCAGTAAAAGAAGATGGCTAAACTTTATTGATGCTACCACAATATATAATATTAAATTTAAGCATATCAAAGGTAAAGACAATAATCTTACCGATAGACTTAGTAGACTTATTCCAAAGACTGCTAACTAAGTTTCTTTGTAGCATGAGTACAGATAAAGGGAAAGCCAAGGCTTTCACTTCAAACTCAAATGCAGACAGATATCTTCAGACACTATTGGAAAATACCCATTTCAGACCTCAGACAAAATTAAATTTACCACAGACTATTCCAGATCAGATGATTGGAAGAATACAGTTTGGAAGACAAAATTTAGTTTGTTATCCAGAATCAAATTTTAGTTTCAAAGCAAGACCCTAGACAAGAATAGATAAAAATCAAAAATGTCTATTAGACAACTTGGACTCCCAGGGATGTCAGCTATTTTTTAGCTGTAATGAATGCCAAAAGACAATATTTTACAGAAAAGAATTTAAAGAATAAATTTAAGTTTTATGTGGTAATATAGGGAAGGACTCTAGGAGTTTATCAGACATGAATACAAGTCGTAGACTCTATAAGAGACTTTAGAGATCCTTTATACAAAGGGTTCAATAACCTCACAGAAGCTTTAGATTATGTAAGAGGTAGGCTTGAACCTAATTTCTATATAACACCAGAATTAAAGAACCCAGTAACTTTCCCTCAATATAATAGACAGAGAGACACAAATAAAATCATATTTTACAATCATTATAATGCTATGACCGAAGGTTTCAAAAGACTGAATTAGAAAAACGAACAACTCGAAGAAGAAAAGAAAAGACTATTTGAACAGAACCAAATACTACAAGATAGAGTTTGAGTTCTTTATTTTGAATTAAATCAAATGCAAGATCCTATACTAACTCCTAAAGACATTAATCCAACACAAAACCAAGTACCAATCCCCCAGACTCCAAATAAGAGTTCTCCATCTCTACAAATGGATTAGAAGGGTGTGCATTCCCCAATGAATGCAGATAGACCTACTATATCAGATCAGGATGTATCTAGTCTGGATCAAATGTTGGTCGGTAAAGACACATCAAATCCGTTGATGGCTGACACTTTGCCAAAAGGTGTACGAAGACTCCCAGCGAGTTTCAATTTAGAAGGACCATCAAAGACCGTAAAAACAGGAATAAAGATAAGACAATAGACAATAAGGAAGTTGGACACTAAAAGAGATATAGAAAACATAGTTGGAAGTACTCTAAGAAGATTATTAATAGAGACAATAATGGCAACTTCTACAAAAGAAGAGACTAAAGACATGATTAACCCAAAACTGAAAGATGATACAGAAGACCCTAACTTAGACTCAGATTACAATGCAGTTATGGAACAATTTACTCAAGACCCTAACGCAGACGATGACTCAGGCATGAGTTTTGACTCAGACGCACTACACAATTTAGACACTATTTGTTAAAAGACGAAAGCAATACGAAAGACAATTTGGACGCTACTTAAAACGTAAGCAATGACATCAGTAGTAGACAATGAATTCAAAAAAAATAAATGGGAAAGAAAAAAGGAAGGATGAAGTCATAAAGAAAAAGGAAAAGCAGACAGGCGAAGGCGACATCAAATTCAGAAGAACGAAATTTTCTTCAAATGCATGTGACGATGGGGCCCATGATGTGTACCTGACAGCATAAAGGAGATTTCTTCATTGAATTGAATTGAATCTAGACGTTCGCAATCCTCTATAAATAGAGATCATTTCTCAAGATAGAGGGCATTGAGAAATCGACACTAGAGCTCAAATATCAAAATATTCAACTAATATTGTATAAGTGTGAGTGATAAAAAAATGAGAGAAAAAAGAGAGTGAGAAATAGTGTGAGCATGTAAAAAAGAGTGTGAGTGTGTTTATTTTCAGGTTATTTTGGAGCACCTCAGGGACTCCCGAAAGGGAAATCTCTATCCGATCTACACCATGTAAGTAGGTTATGATTATTACTAGATCTAGGCTATCTCCCATGTTTGTAAGTTATGTTGGTATGAATGTTCATGTGAATATTTAAGTTGTTTTTATCTATGTTCCTAATCTATGTTTACCCTTAGTATATGGTTAGTATCTTAATTACTTAAGAAACTCCGATGGATTAACCTGTAAATTCCTAAGATTTAAAAGTCCGCCATGGCTAGTAAGCTGAAGGACATGTGATTGTCCGGGGTGAGTTTAAAGAAGTAGTGCTTAAGGAGAAAGATTAAGAGGAAGAGATGAACAGGGTAGACTAGATTATACATAAAAAAAAATTACCTTAATTTTGGGAGATATACTTAGAAATCTACTAGTAATCGAAGCCTTTTACATAAGTAGAATCAAGAAAAGGAAATACCGAGTAGGATTTTACAATCATAAGAAAACGACCCTACTTGGCACCCTACTTTGCATTTTAAAGCCAGCTCTAAAGCTAAGCGTGTGTCAATCTAAGTGTGTTAATCTAAGTATTATTCTAAGTGTGTTTTAATTTAGTATCAGACCTCAGACAATGCTAAATTTACCACAGTCTATGCCAGATCAGACGATTGAAAGAATACAGTTTGGAAGACAAAATTTAGTTTGTTATCCAGAATCAAATTTTAGTTTCAAAGCAATTCCCGAGAAAAGAATAGATAAAAATCATAAATGTCTATTAAACAACTTATGGATTACTTATAACAAGACTCCCAGGGAAGTCAACTATTTTTTAGCTGTAATGAATGCCCTGAGCCAATATTTTACAGAAAAGAATTTAAATAACAAATTTAAGTTTTATGTGGTAATACATGGAAGGACTCTAGGAGTTTATCAGACATGGATACAAGTAGTAGACTCTATCAGAGACTTTAGAGATTCTTTATACAAAGGGTTCAATAACCTCACAGAAGCTTTAGATTATGCAAGAGGTAAGCTTGGTTTCTATATAACACCAGAATTAAAGAACCCAGTAACTTTCCCTCAATAAAATATACAGAGAGACACAAATAAAATCATATTTTGCGATCATTGTAATGCTATGACCGAAGGTTTCAAAAGGCTAAACCAGAAAAATTAACAACTCGAAGAAGAAAAGAAAAGACTATTTGAACAGAACCAAATACTACAAGACAGACTTCGAGTTCTTTATTTTGAATTAAGCCAAATGCAAGATCCTATACTACCTCCTAAAGACCTTACTACTAGATTTCTAAGTGTATCTCCCCAAATTAAGGTAAAATTTTTATTTTTACTTTTATTTTTTTATTTTTTATGTATAATCTAGTCTACCCTGTTCATCTCTTCCTCTTAATCTTTCTCCTTAAGAACTACTTCTTTAACTTCACCCCAGACAATCACACGTCCTTCAGCTTTACCCCAGACAATCACACGTCCTTCAACTTACTGGCCATGGCGGACTTTTAAATTCTAAGAATTTACAGGTTAATCAATCGGAGTTTCTTAAGTAATTAAGAGACTAACCATATACTAAGGGTAAACATAGATTAGGAACATAGATAAAAACAACTTAAATATTCACATGAACATTCATACCAACATAATTTACAAACATAGGAGATAGATACCTAGATCTAGTAATAACCATAACCTACTTACATGGTGTAGATCAGATAGAGATTTCCCTTTCGGGAGTCCCCGAGGTGCTCCGAAATAACCTGAAAATAAACACACTCACACTCTTTTTTACAAGATCTCACTATTTCTCACTCTTTTTTTTTTTAATCACTCACACTTATACAATATTAGTTGAATATTTTGATATTTGAGCTCTAGGGTCGATTTCTCAATGCCCTCTGTCTTGAGAAATGATCTCTGTTTCTAGAGGATTGCGAATGTCTAGCTTCAATTCAATTCAGTGAAGGAATCTCCTTTATGCTGTTGGGTACACATCATGGGCCCCATCGTCACATGCATTTGAAGAAAATTTCGTTCTTCTGAATTTGATGTCGCCTTCACCTGTCTGCTTTTCCTTTTTCTTTATGTCTTCATCCTTCCTTTTTTCTTTCCCATTTATTTTGTCTGAAATCATTTTCTACTGCTGATGTCATTGCTTACGTTTAAGTAGCGTGCAAATTGTCTTTCGTCATTGCTTTCATCTTTTAACAAATAGTGTCTAAATTGTGTAACGCGTCTGAGTCAAAACTCATGCCTGAGTCGTCGTCTGCGCTAGGGTCTTGAGAAAATTGTTCCATAGCTTCATTGTAATCTGAGTTTGAGTTAGGGTCTTCTGTATCATTTTCCAATTTTGGGTTAATCATGTCTTTAGTCTCTTCTTTTGTAGAAGTTGTCATTGTTGTCTCTATTAATAATCTTCTTAGAGTACTTCCAACTATGGTTTTTATATCTCTTTTAGTGTCTAGTTTCCTTCTTGTCCGTTGTCTTATCATTATTCCTATTTTTACTGTCTTTGATGGTCCTTCTAAATTGAAACTCGCTGGGAGTCTTCGTACACTTTTTGGCAAAGTGCCAGCCATCAACGGATTTGATGTGTCTTTACCGTCCACCATTGAGCCAGACTAGCTATATCCTGACCTGATGTAGTAGGTCTATCTACATTCATTGGGGAATGCACACCCATCTGATCCATTTGTAGAGGTGGAGAACTCTTATTTTGAGTCTGGGGGATTGGTACTTGGTTTTGTGTTGGATTAAGGTCTTTAGGAGGTAGTATAAGATCTTGCATTTGGCTTATTTCAAAATAAAGAACTCGAAGTCTGTCTTGTAGTTTTTGGTTCTGTTCAAATAGTCTTTTCTTTTCTTATTCGAGTTGTTCATTTTTCTGGTTTAGTCTTTTGAAACCTTCGGTCATAGAATTACAATGATCGCAAAATATGATTTTATTTGTGTCTCTCTGTATATTATATTGAGGTAAATTTACTGGGTGCTTTAATTCTGGTGTTATATAGAAATTAGGTCCAAGCCTACCTCTTGCATAATCTAAAGCTTCTGTGAGGTTATTGAACCCTTTGTATAAAGGATCTCTGAAGTCTCTGATAGAGTCTACTACTTGTATCCATATCTGATAAACTCCTGGAATCCTTCCCTGTATTACCACATAAAACTTAAATTTGTTATTTAAATTCTTTTATGTAAAATATTGGCTTTTGGCACTCATTACAGCTAAAAATAGCTGACATCTCTGGGAGTCTTGTTATAAGCAATCCATAAGTTGTCTAATAGATATTTTTGATTTTTATCTATTCTTGTCTCGGGTCTTGCTTTGAAACTAAAATTTGATTCTGGATAACAAACTAAATTTTGTCTTTTAAACTGTATTCTTTCAATCGTTTGATCTGGCATAGTCTGTGGTAAATTTAGCATTGTTTGAGGTCTGAAATGGGTATTTCCCAATAGTTTCTGAAGATATCTGTCTGTGTTTGAGTCTGAAGTGAAAGCCTTGGCTTTCCCTTTATCTGTACTCATGTTGCAAAGAAACTTAGTTAGCAGTCGTTGGTTTAACTCTACTGAGTCTATCATCAAGATTATTGTCGTTACCTTTGATATGTTCAAATTTATTATTATATATTGAGGTAGCTTCAATAAAGTTTAACCATCTTCTTTTACTGCTATTCTTTTCGCTTATTCTTTCATGAAACTTAACTATGGCTTCACAGTCTGTTTGTACTAATATTTCTGGTTTATTTAAGATATTTATTTTAAAACCATTTAAACCATATATTACCTCAAGAATTTCTACGTCTATGCTACTTACTTATATTACCTTGTTCTTTATACTTCCCACTTTGATATGCACATATGTGTTCGTCTTTTTTATTACTGTATTTGTTACCTTTTGCTTTGAGGATAGCTCCCCATCCTTCGAAACTACTATCAATTTCTATTATTAAGTAGTCTGTTTCTAAGGGTAGGGCTAAATCTGGTATATGTTTTATCATTTCTGTAAGTTTCTGTACTATTTTAATGTCTTCTGTATTAAATTTTTTTTTGTCCTCTAGACCTTGTCTTAGCGTAAAGTGGTCCTGATACTTTACCTAAATCTTTAATGAATTGTCTTGCTTAATTTAATGTTCCTAAAATTATTGTAAATCTTTAGTTTTTTCGAGTTTGTCTGGCTTTTCTAGAGCTTTCTTGGCTATATGCGGTTGTAACTTGATTTTTCCTTCTCCTATGGTTATTCCTAGAAAATTAATGTATTGTTTACATAATTTCATTTTCTTTTTGCTTATTATTATACCATTGTCTATGAATAGTCTAAAAACTGTATATGTAGATGTCATAAATGTTCACTCATGTTATTCTAAAGACTAAACTATCATCTACATATACCAATATAAAATTCTTGTATTTTCCAAATATGTTATCCATTTTTCTTTGAAAAATAGGTGGAGCGGTTTTGAGTCCAAATGGCATGACTAGCCATTCGAAATGTCCTTCTGGACAAGTGAAAACTCTCAATTTTATGTTGTCTTTATGCATTTTAATCTGCCAGTAACCTGATTTACAATCAAACTTACTGAAGATCTTTCTTCCTTGAATTCTGTTTATTAATCCAGTCTTATCTGGGAGTTTGTAAGCTTCAAGTACAGTATTATCACTGAGTCTTTTGTAATTAATTAGCATTCTTGCTTTTTCCCGAACTATCTCACTATGATTTCTTACCATAAATGACATTGATCTATGTCATGATTTTGATCTTCTAATGACTCCTAGATCTAATAATTCTTTAATCTGGACTTGGAAGGCTTTTAAATCTTCATTTGTAGCTTCTATTGCTGTTGTCGTAATTGTGTATTCTGCATTTATAATTTCTAGTTTACATTCTATTTGATTTGCTCCCCAATGTTCCAGGGGGTTTTCTCCTATTATATCTATTTCATCCAATTTTTGTATAATTTTTTGTAAATCTTCTTGATTTTTTATTACTCCTATTTGCTGAATGTATTTCTTGAAATTATAGTTTTCTATATTTGTTTCTATCAAATTATAGTTCTTTTCTACTATGTTTAATAATTCTTGCTCATCAAAGTCTACTTCTCCTGATATCAAGGTTTCTTTCTTGCAGGTGTAGTCTGCGCCTTCATCACAATGTTTATTGTTTTCTTTTGTATTTTCTATTAAATGTCTATTCCTAGAATCTTGTGTTATTTTTGTATTTCTAGTTACTTTTCCTCCAACAGGAGTTATTATAATATTTTTAGATATAATAACACCATCCCTTGATAAAAGACAACTTCCATTATTTTTTAATAAGAAATCTAATCCTAGTACAAAGTCTACTTTTATTTTTAATTCTCTCCACATGTAATCTAGTTTGTATATTTGCTTATAACTGTTACATGTATTAGTAAAACTAATTGTTGCATTACTTACATAATTTTTATGAGTATTATATGTTCCATCCATTTGAATGGATATCTGTGGTTTTACAAATTCTTTTATAAGTTGTTTAGGCAAGATAACTCGCATTTATTATGCTTTGCGTGCATCCAGAATCTACTACCGCTAAGGTTTCTATTTCATAGTCTTGTATTCTTATTTTGGCCATTACTTTGATTGTGCTTAACTTTTTATCTTCATTACATATTAATCCTTCAAAGTTTTCATTTAGTAATTCGGTCTCTTCTTCTATAATATTTTTACCTTTTTCTAACTTTGCTATTCCTTCTTCTAACTTTTCAATTCTTTGTGTTAGCATATTAATTTTATTATCTACACTATTTTCTATTATGTAGTCTTTGAGTGGTTCATTAGGTGCTACAGTATTTACTACACCTTTTGTATTACTTGTCCTCCTAGAGTCTTTTCTATAAATGGAATACATCCTTCTACATAACAAACTTTACATTTTACCCTTCGAGTCTTACTAGGATACTAGTTACATATATAACATTGGTTACTGTCTAAGCCTTTATTTCTTTCAAATTCGTGTGCACATTCTATTATTATGTTAACTAGAGTATAATCTTCTGTTTTTATTATATTAACTAGAGAGAAGTTTATCATGTTAATAGGGTCTATATGTAAACTTTCAAGACTTACTTCGTTTATCAAACTTTCATCTTCTTTTGAATCTGATGAATTTCTGTCATTATAATCTATACTTACTATTGAATAAATGCTTTCATTATCTGATGTATATTCATCTACATTAATTAAGGTTTCCTGAAAGTCTTCAATTAGCTGAGAGTTTCTTGTTCTGGTATTATTTCATTTAGGACAGGTGTTAGCTAGATGTTCTGTACTTCCACATGTAAAACATTCCAAAGTATTTTTATAACTTTTGTCATTCTTGTATTTTCTAACATGTTTATTTTTGTTTAGGTATGGCTTCTTTGCTGAGGAATTTCTCAGATAATAACTTTTCTTTCTATAATGATTTTTCTGAGACAGTCTTTTGTATCTTTTATTAGTTCTTCTTCCCTTTTGGTATTCTTCATCATAGCTTTGAGTAGTATATATACGTTTACAGAAACTAGTTTCGTCGTTGTTTAATTGTTTTTGTATTTGTATGTTAGTACATTTTCTTGTAATATTTCCATTATATGTTGTATTATGTGTCCTATTGACCATCTGGCGTTTGAATTTTGTATTACTCCTTCTCTTTTATCCCATCTTTCTTCTATTTCTCTTCCTAATTCTCCTGGTAATTTATTAAAAAGTTTATTCCCTAGAGTCTGGTCAAAAGTATTTTCGCTTCTAGCACAAAAAAAGAAATAATCATTTAAAAAAGATTTTATATGATGCCAGCTACTGATACTTAATTGTTCTAACTGAATTACAGATTTTCTTTGTAAAACTAGTAAATCGCTATTAGGGTTTTTCGCCTGTTATTAAACTGTGTATTTTATTTGTAAAGTTATAAGGGTTAGCTTCCATATTCATGAGGTCTTGGAATTCGTGGGAAAATTCTGATTTGAAAGCTTCCCATAGTCCTTTAGCAGATTCTCCTAAAAATGTCTCCATGTATCTATACATAGTTTCTGCATCTGTTTCTTGATATGTTTTAATATAGTCTGCTACCACTATTCCTTTCCATACGTCTATTACTGTGTTCCATTCTTGTGGATCTTGAGCAGCAATATTGAGTATTTTTCCTTTACTTCCTCTTTCTTGGAGTATTACTGATTCTTCTATTGGCATTTTTTTTCCTATGGTTTTTACTCTTTCTGTTTCTATTTTTGGGTTAATTCTATGTACTCTTTGTCTTGGTACATTTTCTGTATTTGTTTTACAGTGTATCCTGGGGTTGTTCTTTGGAAAAGGCTTGAACTTGTTGTGACTGACTCCATAAACTCTTTAACACTTCTAGTGGTATCATCGTCTTCATCATTACTATTGTTATCAATTCTATACCCTAGGTTATCTATTCTTAATTTACAATATCTAAAATGTTCTTCTACTTGGAGGATGTCTATTTTTCCTTTTTTTTGCATCCTTTACATTTAAAAATTTTATTTTTATTTTCTCTATATAGTTCATTTGCCTTTTGAATAGCTATGTCTACTTCATATTCTTCTGGTATTAATTTTACATTCATCATTTCAGTCCTTTCTATCTGGTTAAAGGTTTTTGTTTGTGTTTCTTGTAATTCTTCTAAGATTTCTATTATTATAGAATTATCTTTATAAATGCTTTCTCCTAAATTTAGCAATAAGTCTACTATACTATTTAAATGCGCGTCTTCACCATGTGGAGTATGTTCTTTGTTAACAAAATTACACCTAATTAAAGAACTATCTTTTAGATGTCTATATTTTTTCTCTGGTGGTAATTGTAGATCTAAATATTCTAACTTTTTTAGAGTAGCTATCTTGTTTATCCTAATGATACCCAAATTGGTCTTTCTTTATTGCTGTTTATCCACTTAACAAGGTTTTCTATGTCAACTTCTAAACTTATTAATTCTCAACCTATACTAGTTTACTAATCTTTCGTTTAATACTAGGTCTCTTAGAGGTATACCTATATTTTCTGGACGTACTACTAATCTGCTATATTCTCTTAGCGCTCTTCGTACTAAACTTTTATTCAAATTTTCTTTAGCAACTACTAACTTTCTATATTCTGTTGTGGATTCTAGTAATCTTTTCAGCCTACTATATTTTATTTTTGTATATTTTAAATAATATATTTGTTACCTATATATAAATAAATTTGCTTTTACTTTTTTTGTGAAAGGATGTTGTTTCATAGAAATTTAGCCTTATCCTAAAGGCATTTGATTAATCTTTTTTCTATATTTTCTTATACTAAATAATTGAAGATCTATTTGTCTTAGAATAACTTTTAATCTTTGTTGTACAAACTATTGAAGTTGGGTAGCTTCCGGTTGTTTTGTGTTTAATTCTTCCTGGAAAAAGTCTTCGTAAAAATTTAATCTAATCAATAATTCATCCTTTTCTTCTCGTTGTCTTTCTAAAATTCTGATTCTAAGGGCAATTAGAGAGTTTAAATACTTTATGTATTTTGCTAGTCTAGTTCTTTTCATGTGCTAATCCAAAGGTAGGTGTTTAACTTGATTTAAAATGTAATGTCTAAAGCTTATGTCGTCTTGAATATCCCTAGAAATAATTAGTAAGTCTGATAATAGTCTGTTACTGATTCCTAATATTCTGCGGTGTTTTTCGGCTGAACACTTTTTATGTTTCTTATTGGTTAATCTATCAAATTGTATTAAATTATTTTCTAGTTTAACTCTTATTGTCTTTAACCACTTAATTTCTGCTAAGGTAGAACCGACTATATGATTATGTGTTCTGATATAGTAATAGTAGTTATCGTTTCTCATATACTATTTATCCTAAAGGGATTTTACTAACTTTTTCTAATAGTTTGGCTATAATACAGTTTTGAGGGTATATTTCGGTTTCAACTCTATGAATTTTTGAAAGTATGTATTGTTTAAGTTCAAATATCTGAGGGGCTAATAGTAATTCTATGTCTAATTTATATTGTTCGTCAAAATTATTTATCTTTTGATATAGACATTTCTTATACTCTATACTTTTATTTATAAAATCTTGTCTAAGTCTAACTATTTTATAAAATTTTCGATAAGTCTTAGCTAATCTATGTTGTCTCATATACTAGCATTTTAGTCCTAGAATCTTTTCTTGCTCTGATACTAAATTAAAACACACTTAGAATAACACTTAGATTAACACACTTAGATTGACACACGCTTAGCTTTAGGGTTGGCTTTAAAATGCAAAGTAGGGTCGTTTTCTTATGATTGTAAAGTCCTATTCGGTACTTCCTCTTCCTGATTCTACTTATGTAAAAGACTTTGATTACTATTAGATTTCTAAGTATATCTCACCGAATTAAGGTAATTTTTTTTTTTTTTTATGTAATCTAGTCTACCCTGTTCATCTCTTCCTCTTAATCTTTCTCCTTAAGAACTGCTTGTTTAACTTCACCCCGGACAATCACACGTCCTTCAGCTTACTGGCCATGACGGTCTTTTAATCCTAGGAATTTACAGGTTAATCCATCGCAATTTCTTAAGTAATTAAGAAACTAATCATCTACTTAGGGTAAACATAGATTAGGAACATAGATAAAAACAACTTAAATATTCACATGAACATTCATACCAACATAATATACAAACATAGGAGATAAGGAGTCCTAGCTTTTTTATTTTTTACTTTTTCTCGTTCTTCAAAGTAGGAGTCCTGGCTTAAAACTGCCATAGAAGTCCTATTCCTAACACAACTTTAGAAGTCTTTTTTTTTTTTTTAGTAAAATAACAACTATAATAGAAACTTTTAAACTAACCAAACTTTTGTCGACTCTGAGTTGTATAAATCACCACCACTAAGAGATATCCTAATTTTCATTGAATTCTCATAAGCTATACAATCTATATATCTCCTTTATAAAGACCTGAGTTATGATTTTCTATGTGATTTGCACTATTATATTTTGATGATAGCATATACTTTTGCTTACGGTCTGTGCTTTTACCTCTTTTTTATATCTCAAGCCAATTATTTTCTTTCAATATTGAAGTGATTGATATTTATCTAAAAGTATTTATTTTCTAATAACATAATTCTGGTTTATGTTGTAGTGTATACATGGCATACTTCATCAACTTTATCTTCAGGAAAAAAATAAGAAAAGATCATATTTAAGTTGGCTCTTACGATCATTTTTTTCATGCAACACTTGATGATCCATTGAAAGTTACATGAATCCTCGATAGCATGACCATTCGAGGTATGTCACAAGATCCGTTGAATAAAAGTCTAGAAGCTTCATTTCATGAGATTATAGGTTTTTTTTAATTATGTTAATCTAGATTCTATTATTAGATCTTTATATTTTTTTGATAAACAAAGTGCTAGATCATGAGCATTGACGTGCAGAGATAATTTCTATTGCATTGCAATATTGTGGTATAATTCACGCATGATAAGGAATTGGAGATAACATTACTTAATCTTCTGTTTACTTTGTTTATTGGTCGACGACAAGAGTTTTGGTTATGATTGAGTAGCCAAAACGCAAAGAACATGCGATAGATTTACCATAATTCCTTCTATTATTGTTAATTTATTATGAACAGTTGTGTTATATTATTATGCATATATATAATTTAGTTCTTTTTTTCCCTTTACTTTTGTCACGCCCCGAATCCCAACGAGGCATGATTGGCACTCGTAGCCGACAAGGCCCGAGAGAACCAAGCTTTATCCCTATTTGTTCCCATACATGCCATAAGAAACCCATAAGCACACAATAGCTATAAATACCCGCAACGGAATTTATGGAACATGATATATATATATATACATATGCGAAACTTGGCCGTTGAGGCCACCAAGTCAAAATCGACATATCCCCTCTACATTTATACACCCACATCAGTCTACAAAAGCCTCTAACAAGTGCATTGACCAACAAGAACTAAAAGTCGGGACAAGTCCCCGCTTTATATCACATGTACAGCACCAAAACATATATACACTCTGACTCGGAGAAGCCCCGAATTAACTGGAGCTCACCAAAGATCTGCAACAGCTAGCAACCTACTGAGGAAGTCTACTGGGACCTGCGCCTGCAGCAAGTAAGGTAAATTCCCCCGAGAGGGGTCAGTACGAAATAAGTACTGAGTAGGTAAGGCGCAAATGAAACTTTGTAACACATGAACATACTAATGAACTCAATACAAATGAATAGACGATGTGAGTAAGTCACTTATATTGCATTCTGGGAACCATGTGGATTGCTTTCATTACTTTTGTCACTTTCTTTACAATCAATACTCACTTGTTATCACATATGTCACAATGTACCCGGGCCCCGACTGATCAGTGGGTCTTTCATATCATCATATAGGGATCGAGTCGAGCTAGGCTTATGCCCCTAGACTTGCCACCCTTGGGATCGAGTCGAGCTAGGCTTACGCCCCTAGACTTGCCACCCATAAATCCATATCTCGGGATCGAGTCGAGCTAGGCTTACGCCCCTAGACTTGCCACCCGTACTTGATCATTGACCACATTTGCATTACTTTGATCTTTACTTTGAGATTGATACTTTGATAGTCATAATATCACTTTGGAACTTTGGAACATCACATTGTTGGAACCTTTGAATCATTGACCAATGAGTAAGAGACATAGGAATAAATATCAATGAGAAATATACATTACTAGCACCATGATACCATTGGAACCATTGGACAATAATCCATGAACAAGAGACACAAGTATAGGCACTAGTAAAATATTGGAACATAACCATATTTGAGCTTTTGGAACATTGACCATGAATATGAGAAATGGGATTCACAATTGTTCAATGAGTAGGAAATATATGACAATGACCATGGATAAGTGCATATGGGATACCTTAGTACATTTCGGAATAGAACTAGTGAAATGTCAATGTGAACACTATTGGCCGTAGAAAGATACGGACAAAGTAACCTTACATACCTTGGATTCGCAATACGACTATTCAACCTTAGATGCGTAGACAATAATCCCTCTCCTTCTTTATGTGTCACTCTACAACATAAATACATAACGAAATTCACATTAACCACCAATTACTTTACAAATGCATACTATGTCAATGAGTTACATGTTTGCCTTCAAACATGTCATTTCCCCTTGACAAAATCATCGATATACTATTATTCCAAAAATTCCATAATATTCCCAACATTGACCAATACATGAAAATCAATACATTCCACCACAATACATCTCCTTTACACTTTCTTATCCATAACACATCACAAATAATCCATCAAAGTACCTTAATACAACTCATAGCACATATCGGCCAAAATCCCATAATTTCCACTTTTAGACAAGAACAAATTTAATGCCAAAAATAACACCATACACGTTCATATTTTGTCCATACCATGCTTTTTCATCAAAGGCACAAGGCCTAATTCAAGTTCAAATTACCAAGATGACACATCTTTCACCAAAGGCAAAATACACTATTCATCACCTTGCCAACACAACTAGCATAATATACATACTCTCCCATGCATATAATATGTTAATCCATGAAAATAAACACTTACCAAAGCTTGGAATAGGATGATCTTGTCCAAAAATGCCTTAGGGGTTTTGGGAGTCCAAGAGGTGTTCTTGAGATTTTTCTAGAAAAAGAATGAAAAAGCATGTGTGTTTTGCCTCAATAAATCTGATTTTTGGGTCCCTTATATAGTGCTCAAGTCATCCTTAGCCATTTGGGAACAATAATGGAGTGGTCATGGCAAGAATGGGTCAAATGACCCATTTGGGCCAAGTCTTTTATTTCATTTTGGGCCTAATTTTGGGCCCAATTATACATATCCATGTGACCCATCAAATGTTCATGTATTAATCACCATATATCTCATGTTTACGTAATTCCATAATGTCACGACAATATTCTTTTAAACATTTCTCATTCGTCCTTTCGATCGCACAAATTGGAATTCTAGTCGCCCTTGGCTTCATTGAACATTTTGGATCACTATTCACATTTCATGATTTGATCATGTAGGAGTATGTAGGAGTATATTGAAGTGTTTGTAGCTTTAACAATGCTCAATTAACTCCAAAGAACCAAAAGAAACCATCGAGAAATCGTCGTAGAATTGCGTTACGAAACGACGCCGGAAAGGCATACTTATTGTGCCTTGCGCCACACCCCTGAAACAGGGTAGTGGCGCAAGAATGCTGCCCTCTCTGAATCTCCAGCCTGCAGGTGGCTTGCGCCACACCCCTGAAACAGGGTAGTGGCGCAAGTTTCAGCCTTTTGCTGAAATTTCCGGCCACTTATCCAATGTTTACGTATCGTCCAATCCTTTATCCAAACACTACAAAATACTTACTTAGTGATCTTAACCATCAATTAAACATGACTTAAAGTCACCAAATGAGGTTAGAATGTGTACGAGTTCTTACCCAAATGCTCCACGAAATCACAACACACCTCCTACGAAGATCTCATCGCACATGTTAAGTCCGATATCAAATGTTTCACAAATAACACTATAAAACACATATGCATGGCATCTCAACACCTATGTAGTTATGATCCCAAGGTATCAAGTGAGGTTATAAAGTACGGGGTGTTACATTCTTCCCCCCTTAGGAACATTCGTCCTCGAATGTTAGCAACATTGTCTTATATACAACAAATGCATCTTTACTTTAACATACCTATACACATTCACATAATGCTTTTAAATACTTACTTGTTATTGTTCCACCTCCGCACTGTGAACTTCTTGGTCAATTTGCAATAGATGGGGATACTTGGATTTCATCTTTTCTTCCGCTTCCCATGTGATCTCCTCTACGTGTTGGTTTCTCTAAAGGACTTTGACGGATGCTATGTCTTTATTTCTCAATCTCTTTACTTGTCGATCCAGGATCGCAATGGGCACTTCTTCATAAGTGAGATCCTCTGTAACTTGAACATCCTCTACGGGCACAATACGAGATGGATCTCCTATGCATTTCCAAAGCATCGACACATGAAAGACCGGATGGACTGAGGAAAGTTCTTGAGGTAAGGCTAATTCATATGCGACTTGCCCAATTCTTCTAATAACTTCATATGGGCCTATGTACCGTGGACTCAATTTTCCTTTCTTTCCGAACCGCATTACCCCTTTCATCGGTGACACCTTTAAAAACACCCAATCACCTATGGCGAATTCAAGACCTCTTCTTCTAACATCGGCATATGACTTGTGACGACTTTGAGCCGTTTGTAACCGTTGTTGGATAACTTTAACTTTCTCCACGGCTTGGTGAACAATATCTGGCCCAAGTAAAGCAGTTTCACCTGCTTCAAACCATCCAATTGGTGATCTACATTTCCTTCCGTACAAAGCTTCATAAGGTGCCATTTTAATACTTGAATGATAGCTATTGTTATACGCAAATTCAATAAGAGGTAAATGGTCATCCCAACTACCTTGAAAAGCTAATGCGCAAGCTCGTAGCATATCTTCAAGTGTCTGAATAGTACGTTCTGCTTGTCCATCAGTCTGTGGATGGAAAGCCGTACTCAAATTCACCTGAGTACCTAAACTCCGCTGAAAAGATTTCCAAAAGTGTGCTGTGAACTGTGCTCCTCTGTCGGATATAATGGAAAGTGGAGTACCATGCAATCGTACTATCTCCTTCACATATAACTTTGCATAATCCTCAGCTGTATAGGTCGTCTTGACCGGTAGAAAATGCGCTGATTTAGTAAGTCGGTCCACTATGACCCATATGGAATCAAACTTCCGCAATGTACGAGGCAAGCCCGTAATAAAATCCATATTAATCATATCCCACTTCCAGACTGGAAGATTGATACATTGCATGTAACCTCCCGGTTTCTGATGTTCCACTTTCACTTGTTGACAATTTGGGCATTGCGCGACAAATTCTGCAATGTTCTTTTTCATGTTGCCCCACCAATACACTTCTTTCAATTCATGGTACATTTTAGTAGCACCCGGGTGAATGGAATAGCGCGAATGATGCGCCTCCGTCATTATTCGTGTCCTCAGTTCATCTACGTCCGGTACACATAACCTCCCTTGACATTGAAGCACCCCTTCCGGTGTCATATCAAATGCCTTGGTCAAATTCTGCTGCACATTTTCCTTTAGCTGCAATAAAATAGAATCCGCAAATTGCTTCTCTTTCACTTCAGCTATCAAGGAGGATTCTGCTGCATTCTGCACAATAACTCTATCATCTGAGGATTCAATAAGGCGAACTCCCAAGCTGGCTAGTTGATTCAAATCTCTGATTATCTCATGCTTTTCACTCAACTGACCACTAGTGCTTTCTACTGCCTTACGGCTCAATGCATCAGCTACTACATTTGCTTTGCCTGGGTGATAAAGAATATCAATGTCATAATCCTTTAAAAGCTCTAACCACCTTCGTTGCCTCAAATTAAGTTCCTTTTGCTTAAAAAGATATTGCAAGCTTTTGTGATCCGTATAGATGTCAACATGAACCCCATATAAATAATAATGCCATATCTTTAAAGCAAACACTACCGCTGCCAATTCAAGGTCATGAGTGGGATAATTTTTCTCATGTGGCCGCAACTGTCGTGAGGCATATGCTATCACCCGGCCATGCTGCATCAACACACATCCAAGACCAATCCCGGAAGCATCACAATATACTGCATAACCTTCCGTGCCTTCGGGAAGTACTAACACTGGTGTGGACGTCAACTTATCTTTCAATTTTTGAAACCCTCTTTCACATGCATCATTCCATTGGAACTTAATTGCCTTATGAGTTAACTTTGTTAATGGTGCTGCAATAGAAGCAAATCCTTCTACAAATCTTCGGTAATAACCTGCCAAACCCAGAAAACTGCGAATCTCTGTGGGTGTCGTAGGTCTTGGCTAGTTTTTCACTGCCTCTATCTTCTGTGTGTCGACTTGGATCCCTTCATCTGACACAATGTGACCCAAGAATGCAACTGATTGTAACCAAAACTCACATTTGGAGAATTTTGCATACAACTTACGCTCACGGAGGATTTGCAACACTTGCCGTAAATGATTAGCATGGTCTTCTGGTGATCTTGAATAAACAAGGATGTCATCTATAAATACTGTCACGAACACGTCTAGGAATGGCTTAAACACCCTGTTCATCAAATCCATAAACACAGCCGGTGCATTTGTTAGTCCAAATGACATAACTAAAAATTCATAATGGCCATACCGTGTTCGAAAAGCTGTCTTGGGTACATCCTCCTCTCTAACTCTGACTTGATGGTAACCCGACCTCAAGTCAATCTTTGAAAAACATTTGGCACCGTGTAACTGATCAAACAAATCATCAATTCGAGGAAGGGGATATTTGTTCTTGATCGTTACTTTATTCAACTGTCGGTAGTCGATGCACATTCTCAAGGTGCCATCTTTCTTTCGCACAAATAATACTGGTGCACCCCACGGGGACATACTAGGCCTAATGAAGCCTTTGTCCAACAAATCTTTCAACTGCTCCTTCAATTCACACAGTTCCGCTGGAGCCATTCTATAGGGAGGAATAGAAATAGGCTGAGTGCCTGGAATCACATCAATGCCAAATTCCACTTCCCGTTCTGGGGGTAAACCTGGAAGATCCTCTGGAAATACATCTAGAAATTCATTAACTACAGGTACTGACTGTGGAGTTAATGGTTCCACATCATTATCTTTCACTCGTACCAGATGACATACGTACCCCTTGGCAATCATTTTTCTGGCTTTCAAATAAGAAATAAATCTTCCTCGTGGTGCCCCTACATTACCCTGCCATTCTAAAACATTTTCCTGCGGAAAACAAAATTGCACCTTCTTGGCTCGGCAATCTACCATAGCATAACAAGAGGCCAACCAATCCATTCCCATAATGACATCAAAATCTACCATTTCCAATTCAATGAGATCGGCCAACGTATCATGACCACACACAGTTACCACACAGTTACGATACACTCTTTTTGCAACAATATATTCACCAACCGGTGTAGACACTTCAATTGATTTCATTAATAACTCTGGGGCCTTTGCAAATCTTGCAGCAACCAATGGGGTAACATAGGAAAATGTAGAACCTGGATCAATCAGTGCATATACAGTATGTGAGAATATGGATAATGTACCTGTGACGACATCAGGGGAAGCCTCTGAATTCTGGCGGTCCACCAAAGCATAAGTGCGATTCTGGACCCCGCTAGTACTGGCTGCTCCTCTGGCACCTCTACCTCGACCAATAGGCTGCACCCCTCGGCCCTGTGACGGAACCGATGCTGAAGACGCAACAGCCGACCCAGCTGGTCGTGCTATACCACCCATGCTCCGCTGTGGACATTCTCTTGCTATATGTCCCGGCATACCACACCAAAAGCAGGCATTCGTCCCTGTCCGACATGGACCTATGTGCATACGCCCGCAGTGCGGACACTGCTGACGAGGGAAACCTGCTGACTGTGACCCATGAACCCCACTACTTTGCCCTGTTGAACCACCTCGAAACCCTCGAGACTGCGAATAAGCACCACCTGTGGAATAAGAGAACGACGGTCTAGGTGGTCTAGGAAACATGCGGGGCCTAGATCCTCCTTGGGACATCATAGGTGGTCCCATAGGTCTAGCCCTTTTGGACTGTCCCCTATCAAATTCATGCACCCTTCTTCTCTGTCGCTGGTCTTCCATTTTCTGAGCAAAGGCCTGGATTCGAGCAATGTCCATGTCCCTATTCAAGGCCGCAATAGTGCAATCTCTCACCAAATATGGCTCTAGTCTGTCCACGTATCTATGGACCCTGTCTGTCATCGTAGCCACAACATTTGGCGCATATCGAGCCAAGGAATTAAATTGCAAGCTATATTCTCTGACGCTCAAATTTCCTTGACGGAGATTTAGGAATTGATCCGCACGTGCCTCACGGATCTCATAGGGCAAGTAATGATCAAGAAAAGCCATTTTAAACTCTTCCCAAGTAGGTGGGGTTGCATCAACATCACGGGATTTCTTCCAATCCTCGTACCACAATATTGCCTCTCCTTTCAACCTGTATGCGGCAAGTTCCACTGTTTCTATCCCTGTCACATGCATGACTCCCAATGCCCTCTGAATTTGATCCACGAAGTCCTGTGGATCTGCTTTTGGATCTGCCCCTGTAAAGATAGGAGGGTCCAATTTAAGGAAATCCTGCGTTCTGCGACTTGCTACTCGAGCCGCATCATCATCATGTGCCATTGCACCAGCTCTTCCCTGGCTTTGTGCCGCCACTAACTGTGTCAACATCTGAACGGCATTCCGAAGATCCTGGTCTGTGGCATTCGTCGGTGGTTCCACGGGCACTTCCCTTCTTCTCGGCTCTTCTGGAGCTGAAGAAGTAGAAGAAGCTCGCGTTGCAAACTCAGTTTCAGCCCCACCCTGATCAACTTATTCAGGTGGTGGTCTACTTGCTCCTTCACCAACAATTCTATCTATCAGCTTACTTTTACCTTTTCCTCTTCCTCTTCTAGTGTTTGGCATTTGACTATACCAGAGAAAAACAATTACCAAGATCAGATACAATGCAATTGACAACATTGGCTCTATTGCACGATCTAGAATGAAGGAAAGAAACAACATCCTAAATGTCTCGTAGCCTCCTACTTATAAATGTGGTGCACAACACATCGATAAGTAAGACTCCACTCAGACACGGCTTTGTAGACATCCTTAGACCGACTGCTCTGATACCACTTTTGTCACGCCCCGAATCCCAACGAGGCATGATTGGCACTCGTAGCCGACAAGGCCCGAGAGAACCAAGCTTTATCCCTATTTGTTCCCATACATGCCATAAGAAACCCATAAGCACACAATAGCTATAAATACCCGCAACGGAATTTATGGAACATGATATATATATATATACATATGCGAAACTTGGCCGTTGAGGCCACCAAGTCAAAATCGACATATCCCCTCTACATTTATACACCCACATCAGTCTACAAAAGCCTCTAACAAGTGCATTGACCAACAAGAACTAAAAGTCGGGACAAGTCCCCGCTTTATATCACATGTACAGCACCAAAACATATATACACTCTGACTCGGAGAAGCCCCGAATTAACTGGAGCTCACCAAAGATCTGCAACAGCTAGCAACCTACTGAGGAAGTCTACTGGGACCTGCGCCTGCAGCAAGTAAGGTAAATTCCCCCGAGAGGGGTCAGTACGAAATAAGTACTGAGTAGGTAAGGCGCAAATGAAACTTTGTAACACATGAACATACTAATGAACTCAATACAAATGAATAGACGATGTGAGTAAGTCACTTATATTGCATTCTGGGAACCATGTGGATTGCTTTCATTACTTTTGTCACTTTCTTTACAATCAATACTCACTTGTTATCACATATGTCACAATGTACCCGGGCCCCGACTGATCAGTGGGTCTTTCATATCATCATATAGGGATCGAGTCGAGCTAGGCTTATGCCCCTAGACTTGCCACCCTTGGGATCGAGTCGAGCTAGGCTTACGCCCCTAGACTTGCCACCCATAAATCCATATCTCGGGATCGAGTCGAGCTAGGCTTACGCCCCTAGACTTGCCACCCGTACTTGATCATTGACCACATTTGCATTACTTTGATCTTTACTTTGAGATTGATACTTTGATAGTCATAATATCACTTTGGAACTTTGGAACATCACATTGTTGGAACCTTTGAATCATTGACCAATGAGTAAGAGACATAGGAATAAATATCAATGAGAAATATACATTACTAGCACCATGATACCATTGGAACCATTGGACAATAATCCATGAACAAGAGACACAAGTATAGGCACTAGTAAAATATTGGAACATAACCATATTTGAGCTTTTGGAACATTGACCATGAATATGAGAAATGGGATTCACAATTGTTCAATGAGTAGGAAATATATGACAATGACCATGGATAAGTGCATATGGGATACCTTAGTACATTTCGGAATAGAACTAGTGAAATGTCAATGTGAACACTATTGGCCGTAGAAAGATACGGACAAAGTAACCTTACATACCTTGGATTCGCAATACGACTATTCAACCTTAGATGCGTAGACAATAATCCCTCTCCTTCTTTATGTGTCACTCTACAACATAAATACATAACGAAATTCACATTAACCACCAATTACTTTACAAATGCATACTATGTCAATGAGTTACATGTTTGCCTTCAAACATGTCATTTCCCCTTGACAAAATCATCGATATACTATTATTCCAAAAATTCCATAATATTCCCAACATTGACCAATACATGAAAATCAATACATTCCACCACAATACTTCTCCTTTACACTTTCTTATCCATAACACATCACAAATAATCCATCAAAGTACCTTAATACAACTCATAGCACATATCGGCCAAAATCCCATAATTTCCACTTTTAGACAAGAACAAATTTAATGCCAAAAATAACACCATACACGTTCATATTTTGTCCATACCATGCTTTTTCATCAAAGGCACAAGGCCTAATTCAAGTTCAAATTACCAAGATGACACATCTTTCACCAAAGGCAAAATACACTATTCATCACCTTGCCAACACAACTAGCATAATATACATACTCTCCCATGCATATAATATGTTAATCCATGAAAATAAACACTTACCAAAGCTTGGAATAGGATGATCTTGTCCAAAAATGCCTTAGGGGTTTTGGGAGTCCAAGAGGTGTTCTTGAGATTTTTCTAGAAAAAGAATGAAAAAGCATGTGTGTTTTGCCTCAATAAATCTGATTTTTGGGTCCCTTATATAGTGCTCAAGTCATCCTTAGCCATTTGGGAACAATAATGGAGTGGTCATGGCAAGAATGGGTCAAATGACCCATTTGGGCCAAGTCTTTTATTTCATTTTGGGCCTAATTTTGGGCCCAATTATACATATCCATGTGACCCATCAAATGTTCATGTATTAATCACCATATATCTCATGTTTACGTAATTCCATAATGTCACGACAATATTCTTTTAAACATTTCTCATTCGTCCTTTCGATCGCACAAATTGGAATTCTAGTCGCCCTTGGCTTCATTGAACATTTTGGATCACTATTCACATTTCATGATTTGATCATGTAGGAGTATGTAGGAGTATATTGAAGTGTTTGTAGCTTTAACAATGCTCAATTAACTCCAAAGAACCAAAAGAAACCATCGAGAAATCGTCGTAGAATTGCGTTACGAAACGACGCCGGAAAGGCATACTTATTGTGCCTTGCGCCACACCCCTGAAACAGGGTAGTGGCGCAAGAATGCTGCCCTCTCTGAATCTCCAGCCTGCAGGTGGCTTGCGCCACACCCCTGAAACAGGGTAGTGGCGCAAGTTTCAGCCTTTTGCTGAAATTTCCGGCCACTTATCCAATGTTTACGTATCGTCCAATCCTTTATCCAAACACTACAAAATACTTACTTAGTGATCTTAACCATCAATTAAACATGACTTAAAGTCACCAAATGAGGTTAGAATGTGTACGAGTTCTTACCCAAATGCTCCACGAAATCACAACACACCTCCTACGAAGATCTCATCGCACATGTTAAGTCCGATATCAAATGTTTCACAAATAACACTATAAAACACATATGCATGGCATCTCAACACCTATGTAGTTATGATCCCAAGGTATCAAGTGAGGTTATAAAGTACGGGGTGTTACAACTTTATCATTGTTCAGAGTGTGTTTTCGTTTATCAATACCAACATAATTCTGACTTTTGATATCAATAACAAAATTTTGTTATCTAAATTTATTTTTGCTCCTTGGTTGTTAGTGTGTTGGTGAGTTATCATGTTTCTCTTTAAGTACAGTTTTTAGCTTCAAAATTTTATGTTATTTTTTTAAAAAAATTTGTACTTAATACTATAACATACACACAATAATTTATTTTATAATATATATTTATTATTAATTAATGCAAGACACACGTGCAACACACGGATACTTGACCAGTATATATATATATATATTATGATAATGTAAAATCATTTTGCTATGCTAATCACTACAATTTAGCCATCTATAACAAATTATATATTACTCAATTCTCCGAGTTTTCATATTAAACTTGATAAACAACACCATGTCCATCAGTAATCCTAAGTTTAAAAGTACAAATCGCGGTGATCTAAATTATTCTTTAATTTTCACTAATACGTGAAGATTTGGTTGCATGGTAATTTCTTTTTTATAATACAACTTTATCATTTATATTAAGTTGTACCTATACATTGTACATTTAACATTTTGGTGTAAACATTTGAGTAAGAGTATTTTTTTTTTCCTTAAAACTGTTGGGACTTCATTTTCATCTCTATCATCTATCATTTTCCCTAGGGTTTTAAATCGGAGAAATTGAGGAAATGAAGAAAGGGGACCTGATTTGGATATACTGACTTGGCTATATTCATTTGGCATTGTACCGGGTTTGGGCCTCAATCAATCGCTTCTCTAAGAGTGTGTAGAGGTCCAATGTACTAGCATAGGCACAAAGGCCCAAGTCTGCTCTATGTATATTCCTCTTATAGTAATATATTAGAAATTCTTTTAATTTTTAGGTGTATGTAATATTCTCCTTCCTTGTATAATCTAACTCTCTAAAGATGTTCTATATATTCCCTTTTTTTTTTTTTTAGGTTCAATCTGATTTCTATTCATAAGTTGTATAAACAACTTAACAAATTTGTTCTTTTCACCCCTAATGCTTGTTTCATGTTGTAGCGCCCTTCACTAAAGAGCTCTCAGGTGCTTGGTAGAGAGCAAGAAAGTCTATATATTCTCTGTAGGATTAATTCTACATTAATGCATTTAGTGTAATGCAAAGAATAATAAACTTCTACGTTACAAAGAAGATGAATATGTCTATTCTAAATATCCGTTCCAAATAAAAATTATGTAAAATGTAGATTAATGTTTCTTTAATACCATTAAGTCTCCTTCTTGCAACATCTCTTTCAAATCCTATATAAAGGGTGTCTTTGGAGAAGATTAGAAAAACACCACAACAAAGAAAGAAAGAAAACATCTTCCTCCTTTCCTCTTTTTCTTGAATTATTTTGGGCAATTGGTTTGGGTAACCTCCAAACTTCCAGCCACGAGTGCACGTGTTTGGAAGTAGCTGTGGAACCTTGGGGAGTGACCGGCTAGAAGGATTTGCACCGGAGTCGGGCCGAAATCGCTTTCAAGGCAGTGGCTTGCCACGACACAGTATTTGTGACTATTCTTTTGCTATTTATAATTCCTGTCCATTATCAATATTGTACTATTTTTCCAACAATTTGAAAGCGAATTTTCTTACATACAATATTGATAAAATGGCTATTTCTTTGAACAAAACTTTTACTGATTTGTCAAAACTAGAGCCATTGGACGGAAATAATTTTAAACGTTGGTCACAGAAGCTTCTTATTTTCTTTGAACAATTAGAAGTTGATTATGTTTTATTTAATGAACCTCCAATTGATGGTTCTAACACAAATATTGGCTCTAATACTATTGTGGTTGTTGATGATGCTGTTAAAAAGAAATTTGAAAAGGATAACAAAACTATTAGAGGACATTTGTTGAACCATATGAATAATCCTTTGTTTGATTTATTTGTCACTTATAAATCTGCTAAGGAAATATGGGACAGTTTGGAAAAGAAATATGGTGCTGACGATGCAGGAAAGAAAAAATATGTTGTCGGACAGTGGATTAAATTCCAAATGGTTGACAATAAATCAATCATGGAACAAGTTCACGAATATGAAAATTTGACTACTGATGTTCTCAACGAGGGCATGAAGATGTGTGAGATTCTTCAAGCTAATGTTCTACTTGAAAAATTCCCACCATCCTGGAGTGATTACAGAAACCAATTGAAACATAAGAAAAAGAACTTAACTCTCCAAGAATTTATCAGTCACATGAGGACTGAGGAAGCAAATCGTCTCAAAGATAAGATGGAAACTCTTTCTCTTAATTCTTCTAAAGCTAACCTTGTGGAATCTTCTGGTACTATTGCAAAAGACAGGTTCGAAGGCAAACAGAAGAATTTCCAGAAAAAGGAACAAATAAAGAATAAAAATCACTTCAACAAGCCAGAGAGTCAAATTAAAAAGGCAAAGGGATCTTGTTTTGTCTGTGGAAAACTTGGTCACAGAGCTGTCCAGTGCTATCTAAGAAAAGGGCAAAAATCAAAGCAGGAAGGACAAGATGATGTCCAAGCTCATCTTACTGAGGGTGATGAAGTGATAGCTGCAGTAGTCGTCGAGGCAAATCTGGTGGATAACAAGACTGACTGGGTGTTGGACACAGGTGCTTCAAGGCATTTCTGCGCCAACAAAGAGTTGTTCCATGACTTTGAAGAATCCACTGATGGCGAGTGCGTCTACATGGGTAACTCCACTACTGCTGGAGTTATGGGTAAAGGAAATTTTTTACTTAAACTAACTTCTGGAAAAACTTTATCCTTGAACAATGTTTTGTATGTTCCCTCGCTCCGTAGAAACTTAGTTTCTGGAGCACTTCTCAACAAAGTAGGCCTTCAAAAACAGCCTTAAACTTGTTTTTGAAGCTCATAAAATAATTATTTCTCGTGGAGGAGACTTTGTTGGGAAGGGATATCTTAGTGGGGGTTTATTTGTACTGAACATTGTTCAAGAGATTGCCAATAATGCAAATATTTCTAATTCTGCTTATATTACTGAGTCTATTAATTTGTGGTATGGTAGACTAGGTCATGTTAATATTGCTTCTATTAAACGACTAAGAAAAATGGATTTAATTCCTGTGGTAAATATTGATGATGTTTCTAAATGTCCTGTGTGTGTAGAAGCAAAGCATGTCAAGAAACCTTTTAAATATGTTACTAGTAGAAAGACCGAGTTGCTTGAACTAGTACATTCTGATTTAGCAGATTTTAAGAACATTGTTAGCAAAGGTGGAAAGAAGTATTACATTACTTTTGTTGATGACTTTTCTAGGTACACTAAGGTATATCTTCTTAAGTCTAAAGATGAGGCTGAAAACATGTTTTTGAAATTCAAAGCAGAAGTAGAAAATCAATTAGACAGGAAAATCAAGAGATTTAGATCTGATAGGGGAGGTGAATATAGTACAGATCTGATAGGGGAGGTGAATATAGTACTAAAACTCTAGAAGATTTTTGAGATAAAAAATGGTATTATCCATGAGTTTGGTGCTCCCTATACTCCCCAACAAAATGGTGTAGCCGAAAGAAAGAATAGAACCCTTAAGGAAATGATGAATTCCATGCTTTTAAGTTCGGGTCTACCTGACTATATGTAGGGGGAAGCCATCCTATCTGCATGCTATATTCTTAATAGAGTCCCTCATAAGAAGTTAGACAAGACCTCATATGAGTTGTGGAAAGGATTTGCCCCTAACTTGAAATTTCTGAAAGTGTGGGGGTGTTTGGCTAAGGTTGGTCTACCTGTTTTTAAACGGGTAGGCTCTAAAAATTTTGACACTGTCTTTATTGGTTATGCTCAAAATAGTGCTGCATATAGATTTATGTCATTAAATGATCATTCTATTAGTGAATCTAAAGATGCAGAATTTTTTGAGCATATTTTTCCTTTGAAAATTAATGTGCCTAGTGATATGCAAAATAATGCTTCTACATCTATGTCTGTTAACTCTCATGTTGTGCCTTCTTCTGATGTTATTTCTAATGAGAATGAAAATGAACTTAGAAGGAGTAAAAGACGTAGAACTGAGACAAGTTTTGGTCCTGATTTTGTTACCACCTTTTTGACTGAGAATTTTGAAATTGATGCTTTAAATGATGAATTAGTGTCTATCTATTTAATAGAAGAGGACCCTAAGACTTATGATGAAGCAATTAGTTCAATAGATGCAATGTTTTAGAAAGAGGCCATTAAAAGTGAACTAAACTCTATAGTCTCTAATCACACTTGGGATTTATATGATTTGCCTAAAGGTTGTAAATCCATAAGTAGCAAGTGGATATTTAAGAAGAAATTGAGACCTGATGGTTCAATTGATAAATATAAGGCTAGACTTGTGATTAGGGGTTTTAACCAAAAGAAAGGTGTTGATTATTTTGATACTTATTCTCCTGTGACTAAAATAGCGACCATTAGGACTCTTATTGCTCTAGCTGCTATTCATAGTTTAGTGGTACACCAAATGGATGTTAAAACAACATTTTTAAATGGTGATTTAGAGGAAGAGATCTATATGACTCAACCTGAGGGTTTTGTTGTCCCAGGACAAGAGGACAAAGTATGCAAATTGAGAAAGTCCTTATATGGACTAAAGCAGGCTCCTAAACAGTGGTATGAGAAGTTTAATTTCACATTCATGGATAATGGCTTTTTGTTAATTCATCTGATACATGTGTTTATTCCAAAATAATAGGATCAGATTGTGTGATTATATGTTTATATGTGGATTACATGTTAATCTTTGGTCCTAATGTGAATGTTGTAAATGAGACTAAGCAATTTTTGTTTTCTAAATTTGAAATGAAGGACCTTGGAGAAGTTGATGTGATTTTAGGGATCAAAATCAACAGAACTGTTAATGGTTTCGCTTTGTGTCAGTCTCATTATATTGAAAAGATGTTGAAAAGGTTTGATTGTTTTGATGTAGTTTCAGTGAGAACTCCTTATGATCTTAGCATACACTTGAAAAAGAATAAAGATTCTAGTGTTTCTCAAATTGAATATGCTAAAATAATTGGGAGTGTAATGTTTCTCATAAACTATACTCGGCCTGATATAGCTTATGCTGTTAGTAGATTGAGTAGATATACTCATAATCCCAGTAATGAACATTGGAATGCTCTTCATCGCTTGTTAAGGTATCTGAGAGGTACTATGGATTGGTGTTTGCATTTTAATAAATTTCCTGCTGTTTTAGAAGGATTTTGTGATGCAAACTGGGTAACTGACAATGATGAAGTTAGCTCCACCAGTGGCTATGTGTTTACTTTGGGTGCAGGTTCTATTTCATGGAAGTCTTCAAAACAGACTTGTATAGCACGTTCTACTATGGAATCTGAATTCATTGATCTCGAGTTGGCAGGGCAAGAAGCTGAGTGGCTGAGAAACCTTTTGGCAGATGTGCCGTTATGGGGAAGACAAGCCTCACCAGTTTCTTTACATTGTGACTCACAGGCGGCAATTGGGATTGCTAAAAATAGTGTGTACAATGGAAAAAAAAAGACATATTCGTATCAGACATGGTGCAGTTAAACAATTTTTGAAACATGGTGTTATTTCCTTGGAATATGTAAGATCCGAAAGAAATTTGGCGGATCCTATGACCAAGGGTTTGACAAGGAAAATGGTCCTTGAATCATCGAGGGGGATGGGGCTAAAGCCCATGGATTGAGGTAATATGGTGGATACCCATTTGTGGTCAAACGAAGCTATATAGTCCTTCAATAAACACTACATATCCTATCCCTATGGCATGAAGTAGTGTATTATAAGGTTGAGCTTATTTTGCTCTTAATGATCCATAGCCTTAAGGTGGTCTATGAGATAGACTCGATGGATCACCTACGTGAGTGTAAAGGTTGGTCACCTTTTATGAAAGACTTGGTCATCTTTCTAGAGCCCTCATGAGACCCAAGGTTTGTGTGCATGACCATAAAAGCACTTTGTAATAGTGCGGAGGTTGCTTAAAATCAAGGATATGGTATGTGTTGTGGGGGTCTCAACTTATGTCCATCTAGTTCAAGAGTACTTCACTATTTGGATATTTGTTGTTGCCTCATATCACTATGTGTCAATTCAAATTGAAGATACTGACACTTAAGTACATGTTCCTTCCTTTTGCCCATAATTTATTCTACTCTTTATCTTTGCATTAGTGGGGGACTGTAGGATTAATTCTACATTAATGCATTTAGTGTAATGCAAAGAATAATAAACTTCTACGTTACAAAGAAGATGAATATGTCTATTCTAAATATCCGTTCCAAATAAGAATTATGTAACATGTAGATTAATGTTTCTTTAATACCTTTAAGTCTCCTTCTTGCAATATCTCTTTCAAATCCTATATAAAGGGTGTCTTTGGATAAGATTAGAAAAACACCACAACAAAGAAAGAAAGAAAACATCTTCCTCCTTTCCTCTTTTTCTTGAATTATTTTGGGAAATTGGTTTGGGCAACCTCCAAACTTCCAGCCACGAGTGCACGTGTTTGGAAGTAGCTGTGGAACCTTGGGGAGTGACCGGCTAGAAGGATTTGCACCGGAGTCGGGCCGAAATCGCTTTCAAGGCAGTGGCTTGCCACGACACAGTATTTGTGACTATTCTTTTACTATTTATAATTCCTGTCCATTATCAATATTGTACTATTTTTCCAACATTCTCAAGTCAAGTCATTCAGAAGTTTCTACAAAGAACCTACCCATTTTCAGTTCTCATAGTTTATTTTTATGTAGTTTTTTAGGAGATAAGTTTGCTTCTTGTTCAAATTATTTTGATTCAAATGTAAAGGAAAAACTATGGCACTATAAATTGAGCCATATGACAAAGAGTAATATGAAGAAAGTTTTTTCAGTTTCTGCATGCTGTTCAACTTTTTCCTGTTCTTGTATTATTTGTCCTATAGCAAGACAATCAGAATTATCTTTTCCTTCTAAAGCTATTTCTGCTAAAGTTGTTTTTTATTTAATAAGCGTGGATACTTGGGGTCCTTACAAATCTATTACACATGATGGATTTAAATATTTTCTTACAATTATTGATGATTTTAGTAGAGTTACTTGGATACATCTTTTGAGTACCAAATCTAATGCTTTTCCTATCCTTCAATCTTTTCTATCTATGGTGTAGAGACAGTTCAATTCCAAAATTAAAATTATAAAAATTGATAATGCTTTTGAATTAGGAATCCAAGTTAATATTAACTTAGTGATGGAAATAGATTCTCTTCTTCTTTAAAAACCCCGGTGTTAAGAGAACGATTAACTCTTCTAAAGGTTGTAATAAATGACATATGTCCTGGCAACATGATGTACTTATGCAGATGGAAAAGCTGCTGATATGAAGCGTGGAGAGGGACAAGAGAGATTGTGAAAGTTTGCTATCAAACTTAAATAAGGAATTGAAAGATATATTTTTCCTTTGCATTCAGCTGGATTCATTAAATGTCCTTTAGTCCATATAACATCAAAGTTTTTATAGGTACATTTAAGTGTTAGAGTCTAGGTCAAACGTAGTTCTTGTCTGGAAGGAGGATGAGTGAAGAGACTAGAACAAAGAAAAGACTATATGCATCAAAGAAATCAGAGATGCTATGAATACAAGGCTTAACAAGTACATACACACATATACAAATGCTTGTACTTTGGGCTTGTTTATGTAACTTGTTGAATGTATAATGAGTTGGATGCTATAGATTTCCTCACCATACTTAAGTGATTAATATTTAAAATTAAATTGAATTTAATTAATATAATATTTAAAATTTAGATGTTTGAATAATATTCGATTTTTTTTTATAAATTGCAATCTTTTCTCATATTAACATAATACAAAATATATTAAAATATTGATCAAAGTCTAGAAAAGCAAAACATGACAAGTAAAAATAAACGAAGGGAGTAATTTAGATTAATGATGTTAACAAAATAAAAAAGAAAGTCAATTACTTGATACTACAACGTACATGAAGTGATGGGTATTATACAATAAAGTACTATACAGTTATTAGCAAAAGAAAATCCAAGCTAAATGAACAATCTAATTGTTACAAGTTCACAATCTTTAAATAATTTGAAATTTGTTTATCTTTCTACAAAATTATTATATAATCAAGTTGATATCACAATCTTCAAAATAATTTTCAAATTTGTTATCAATCGGTAAGATCATCTTTCTCCGAATCCTGCTAAAATTGAATGTTTTATGTATCCAGTTGTCCCTTTTTTTCCTTTTTGAATTATTGTAAGATCGCTTTTTGTAAGAACTAATTCATAATTAAAAGCCATCTTGTTATTTCATCTTATTTTAATTGTTTTGAAACTTATTAGTTAAAAATATTTACAATACAAAAGTTGTCAGGGATCGTTTGGTAGAGTGCATAAGAAAAATAATGCATTTACTGATACCTTATTTGGTACACTTTGTTAACATTTGTATAAATAATGCAAACTATAGTTAATTAGACACTCTATTTGGTATTAAGTTGTGTATGACTAATAAGTATTAGTAATGCAATGAGTTCCAATACATGCATAATTCCTTAACATGATTAAAGATATAATTACCCCTCAAAACCTTTTCCACATCATTTCCACCATATTTGTGGAGGGTATTTTTGTAAATAATTTTTTTTTAAAAATTACACAATGCATATTATTTTTAATTCGCCAAAAAAACACTACATAAGAAAAATCTCAGTATAACCAATAAAAAAAAAACTAATACCAACATTACTAATCCAAGCAATGCGTACTAATACACCATATTCCACTATTTTTTTATGTATCCTACCAAACCAGCCCTTAATGATTTATATTTAATTTGATGGGAAGTAGAGTTCATAAAAAAATTTCTTGGCTACTTCACGACCTTCAAATTGTTTTACAAACATAAACTAACTTTTTCTAAAGGTTTTTTTTAATGCATAAAGGGACCGTGGTGGAGCTAGAATTCTCACTAAGAAGGTTCAAAAAATAAAAAGTTAAACACACGAAGAAGTTAAAGGGGTTCAACTTATATTATATATGAGTAAAAGATAATTTTACCTATGTATAAACCATGTAATTTTTCATCAAAGAATGTTTGAATGAACCCCCGGACCCTTTGCTAGCTCCGTCTAGGGATTACTATCTTTAAAATATATTTCAAAAATATTTTTAAGACAACCTTTCGTATAACATGTGAGTATATTCACGATCCCTTTGCCTATACGATAAGAATCGGGTTACCTGAATAAACAAGAAAATAATGCGGAAGCGAAAATACCAAGATTAAAGACAAGAAATTAAAGATAGGCGAAATTTTAGAATAAAATCCCGAATTTCGAGATTAAGTGCTAAGAACCCTAATTGATCTTTGTATTCAAAATTGGTGGATTAAGACTAATTATGATACTAATAGAGTCAATTCAAGAACTTAGATCAAAAGTGATCTAGACCCATATTTCGAAGAAATTAAAGACAATAATTAGTATAAGACTAATCACCTTCTTTAATTAACTTTAATAGAAATCAAAGACATCAAGTTAAGAATTAATCTTACCTCCTAAAGAATCGTTCTTATAAGGTTGCAAGATAAATCCCATGTTGGGATTTTCTAACTTGAGTATGATGTTTTTCAAATGGAGAAGAAGGAAATGAGCTGAGGAGATTTTGGGACTGATTTGGTAACCATTGGCTAACCGGGTTTTGGGCCTCAATAATTGGCTATGCAAAGAGGCCCAAGTCTGATCTTGGAAGACAAAACCCAAAGATTTAGGTGAATATTCCCTTAGTGTACATAATATATTTTTTCTAGTACTTTAGAGATTATTTTTCCTTTTTGGTGTATGTAATATTTTGTTTCCTTTAATTGTTGAGGTTTAGGTTTTAATCACAAGTATTTAGTCGGCTACCTCACTTATATAAAGGGAGGTGTTTTGTACAGTTAACATCATCAAGAATACAAAATTAATTCTTTCATATATTTTTTACTTATTTTTACATGGTATCAAGAGCAGTATTATTTTATTTTTTCGTCTAAATATTCCAGTTTTTTTTCCGTCTAGTATTCATTTCTTTCTCTTATCTACTAAAATGGGTGATGTTTAAGATCTTCCAATCCAAACTAATGAAAAGAGTGATGGAATCCCTGCAACTAATGCAGTTGATTCTTCGCATACTTATTGTATACACCCTTCTGATCATCCCGGCATGAACCTTGTCTCCACCATCTTTGATGGAAGGAGTTATGGTGGATGGAGAAGGGCAGTTATGATTGCACTTTCAGCCAAGAACAAACTAGGATTCATTGATGGATCCTTAATTGTTCCTACTGATACAAATCTTCAAAAAGTCTGGGCAAGATGTAATAACATGGTCTTATCTTGGCTCTTGAATTCTCTATCAAAGGAGATTGCTGAATCTGTCCTATATTCCAAAAGTGCCAAAGTCTTATGGTCTGACCTGGAAGATAGATTTGGCCAGGCCAATGGAGCAAAATTATTTCAGTTACAAAAGGATTTAAATGCTGTAGTTCAAGGAAATTCAAGTATTTCTGCTTATTTCACTAAAATGAAAAGTCTATGGGATGAGTTAGATGCTCTTAACACTTTTTCTGCTTGTAGTTGTGAGTGTGAATGTGGTGCAAAAGAAAAGGGAGAAAAAGCCCATCAAGATGATAGGTTGCTCCAATTTCTTATGGGTTTTAATGACTCCTTCATAGGGGTTAGAAGTAATATTTTGTTGTCCTCTCCTCTCCCTAATATTGGTCAGGCCTATTCTCTTGTGATTCAAGATGAAAAACAGAGAGAAATTTATGCTACTCCTGCCTACCCAGGAGAATCAACATCTTTTCTTGTTGGTAATGGAGGAGGTAGGAGATTTGATGAGTATAAGACTCAACAAGGCAGTCTCATTAAGAAAAACAACCTGACATGTAACTATTGCAAGAAAGTAGGACACACTATTGATCAATGTTACAAAATTCATGGATTTCCAGTAGATTTCAAATTCACCAAGACCAAAAGGTCCCAGAAAGGAGCTATCGTTAACAATGTTTTTGGTACAAGTGAAGAAAGTCAGCAGACACTAAATAATTCTGCAAATCCTATGCCACTCAGTCAAGAAAATGTTGCACAACTCATGCAGCTTTTGCAGAAAATGAATCAGAAGAATACAGGAACCACTGATGCATCTGCAAACCTCACTTGTGCTAGTATGACAAAGTTTTTCAATTCATATGCTTGCTTATTTAAAGTTGACAGTGATTCTTGGATAATGGACAGTGGAGCGTCTGAGCATATGACCTTTAATAAAAACCTCTTCTATAAATTAAGTCCCCTGTCCAAACCTATTATGGTTACTCTTCCTAATTCCCATAAAGTGAAAGTCACTCATTCAGGATCTATATATCTTTTATGTAATTTACTACTACATAATGTCCTTTACATTCCTTCTTTCAAATTCAATCTTCTTTCTGTTCACAAATTGTGTAAACAATTTCAAAAATTCATGCTTTTCACTCCTAACACTTGTTTCATGTTGTAGGGCCCTTCACTGAAGATCCCTCTGGTGCTTGGTAAAGAACAAGGAGGTCTATAAGTGTTCAAGTCAACTCAACCAACAATTTCCACAAAGAGTCAACTAGCAGAGTCTACAGTAAATCTATCTAGTTTTAGCTCTAGTAGTTTATCCTTTTCACATCCAGTAGCTAATGTCTTTACTTCTTATTCTAGTTTCTTTGATTCCAATGTAAAATAAAGACTATGGCATTGTAGGTTAGGTCATATGCCATTGAGTAATATGAAGAAGATTGTTCCAGTTTCTTTATCTTCTTCAAAATTTTCTTCTCCTTGTGTTATCTGTCCAATGGCTAGACAATCAAAGTTACCTTTTTTTAAAAGTGTTATTTCCACTAAAGCAATTTTTGATCTAATACATGTGGATACCTGGGGACCTTATAAAACTGCCACACATGATGGTTTTAGGTATTTTTTAACAATTGTTGATGATTTTAGTAGAGCCACTTGGACTCATCTTCTTAGCACTAAATCAAATGCTTTTCCCATTTTACAATCTTTTCTTTCCATGGTAGAAAGACAATTCAATACCAAGGTTAAAATTATCAGAACAGACAATGCTTTTGAATTGGGAAGTTGTAAAATACAATCTGATTTTTATCTTTCAAAAGGAATCATTCACAAAACTACTTGTGTTTACACTCCACAACAAAATGGAATAGTAGAGAGAAAACACAAACACTTACTAGAAACATCAAGGGCTTTACTATATTAGTCTCATTTGTCTGTTATTTATTGGGGAGAATGCTTGTTAACAACAACTTATCTCATAAACAGATTTCCTTCCTCAAGTTTACAGCATAAGACACCTTTTGAAGTTCTTTTCAACTCTAAACCTATTTATTCAAATCTCAAATGCTTTGGTTGTTTATGTTTTGTTTCCACCATATCTAATCATATAACAAAGTTTGATCCAAGGGCTTTGCCTTGTGTATTCTTAGGATATCCTTATGGGAAAAAGGGATATAAGGTAATGAATCTCAAAACAAAGAATATTTTTATTTCTAGAGATGTGATTTTTCATGAAGAGTATTTTCCTTTTTCTGATAAGTCAGATATTTCTCAAAAATTATTTCCTGTTACTATTTCTTCTTCCTCAAATTCTGATATTCCTAATGTGCCTACAAACTCTGATTTTCCTTTATATCCATCAGAACCAGAATCTGAATATCTTACTCCACCTTCTACTTCTCCAATTAATGATCCTACCATGCTAACTTCTGATTCCACTAAATCTGTTCCTCATTCTCCAGTTTTTGTTTCATCTCCTTCTCCTACTTCTATTGAAGATTGCACTTCCCCTCCTCCAAGCCAAATCCTAGACACCTTGCTTAGGAAGTCTTCCCGGACAACTAGAACACCATCTTATCTTAAGGATTATGTTTGAAATGCTCTTAAGCTCACCGATGTGAGTTCTACATGTTTTCTTAGTCCGGTGACTCCTATTTCCTTTCCTTTCAATGAACTGTCTTCTTTTAGACAAGTCATGCTCAACTCTATTTCTAGTATTCATGAACCTGTTAACTATGAGCAGGCAGTGCATAATCTAGCATGGCAAGAAGCTATGAATAAGGAAATAGTAGCTCTAGAATTGAATAAGACTTGGGATGTTGTTGTTTTACCTCAAGGAAAGAAAACATTGCCTTGTAAATGGGTTTATAAGATAAAACAACATTCAGATGGGAGTATTGAAAGATATAAGGCCCGACTGGTTATTAGAGGTGATATACAAAAAGAGGGAGTCGATTACAATGAAACATTTTCACCTGTGGTGAAAATGACTACTGTAAGATGAATAATTGATATTTCTGTGAAGAAAGGATGGTGCCTTTTTCAGTTGGATGTCAATAACGCCTTTTTACATGGCGATCTTAACGAAGAAGTATATATGAAATTCCCTACTGGGATTACTCCACCTTCACCTAACCATGTTTGTTTGTTGAAAAAGTCCATTTATGGACTTAAACAAGCATCCACACAGTGGTACTCAAGGCTTACTGCAACACTCAACTTCAAGGGATTCAATCATTCTTTAAATGACTACTCTTTATTTTTTAGGAAATCAAATAATTAAATTTCTATTGTTGCAGTTTATGTCGATGACATACTACTAACAGGAAATGATGAAGCAGAATTACAGGCTTTGAAACTCTTCTTAGATGCCTAGTTCAAGATTAAAGATCTTGGAAATTTGCAATTTTTTCTTGGTTTGGAAGTTATTAGGGAATCACATGGACTGATTCTCTCTCAACGTAAGTTTATTATGGATTTGTTGACAGAATTTGATTCTTTACATCTTTCTCCTGTTTCTACACCATTGGACCCTTCTATCAAATTAAAGGCAGGTGAGGGAATTCCAATCAAAGGCCCAACGTTGTACAGACATTAACTGAATTACCTGACTCACACAAGGCCAGATCCTTCATTCACCATCCAGCATCTTAGTCAATATATGCAGGATCCACGAGTTCCACATTTCAATGCAGCTTTGCGAGTTCTTTGCTATTTATTGAAGGATCCTGGTCTTAGTCTCTTTATGTCCAGTTCTCCATCTTTTCATCTACTTGCTTTTTGCTACTCCGATTGGGGTACCTGCCCGGATTCACAAAAATTGGTAAGTGGATTTTATATCTCTCTTGGGTCTTCTCCTATTTCGTGGAAATCAAAGAAACAAGCTTCGATCTCATTCAGTTCAGCTGAAGCTGAGTATAGATCGATGAGACGAGTAGTAGCAAAACTCACCTGGTTGGTGCGTTTATTCGAAGATCTCATTGTTCATATCTCCTTGCCGGTGCCTCTTCACTTGGATAGTCTAGCCGCCATTCATATTGCAAAGAACCCTGTTTTTCACGAACGGATGAAGCATGTCGAAATTGACTGTCACTTCGTCCGTCAACAGTACCTTGCCAGTCTAATTTCCTTATCATTTGTGAACTCATCTTCACAGCTAGCCGATATCTTCACCAAATCGTTCATCACCAACTCCTTGGAAAGTTGGGTGTTTCGTCCACACCTCCAACTTGAGGGGGGGTGGGGGTGTTGGGATTTCCTAACTTGAGTATGATGTTTTTCTAATGGAGAAGAAGGAAATGAGCTGAGGAGATTTTGGGACTGATTTGGTAACCATTGGCTAACTGGGTTTTGGGCCTCAATAATTGGCTATGCAAAGAGGACCAAGTCTGATCTTGGAAGACAAAGCCCAAAGGTTTAGGTGAATATTCCCTTAGTGTACATAATATATTTTTTCTAGTACTTTAGCGATTATTTTTCCTTTTTGGTGTATGTAATATTTTGTTTCCTTTAATTGTTGAGGTTTAGGTTTTAATCACAAGTATTTAGTCGGCTACCTCACTTATATAAACGGAGGTGTTTTGTACAGTTAACAATCATCAAGAATACAAAATTAATTCTTTCATATATTTTTTACTTATTTTTACATCCCAAGTAGCCACACACAAAGGTGTAAAGAAGAGAAACTCTTAATTAATAATAATGTTGTCTAATTGAAAATAACAAAATCCATCCCTATATATAGGGAAACAAACTATCCCAAATAGCATGGGATTGTGATCTACTTTTATGGAAATAATAAATCAAATCTAACTAGAATTAGAAAAAAGCTATCCCAAATAGCATGGGATTAGGATCTGCTTTTATGAAAATAATAAATAAAATCCTACTAGGAATAGGAAAACATGTAAAAATAATACCAAAAATTCTCCCCTAAAAAAATAAGAATTTTTTTTCAAATTTAATCAAAACCCATATGGGCCCAATCTTCTTTCTTTTGGGCTTGGACTTGAATCATGTAATATGTGTAGCATTTAGCCCATTCATCTCCATAATTCTTGGACTTATTCTTAGGCTCTTCTTCCATCACAAGAATCTTGATTTCACATTAAAGCCCGTCCACCTTAATGTAAGTGGGCCAGACTGGATGCTATCACTATATGTTGAGTGGATTAGTACAGAAACAGAACTCATACACACACCATTTCAATTTTCATTTTGTAACTAATGGCTCTCTGTGCCCATTGGCATTGCAATTGCACTTTTCCTATAAACGCTAGGTTGATTGCACATGACTGCATTGTGCATCGTCACTGGAAGTTTTGCTGTGGAAGATTCAACTGCAAGTTTCCAAACTTGGCAGCACTTCAGAGGCATCGCGGCAACTGCCGTTGAACTTTTTTTGTCTTGTTGTTTATCATCTTTCTGTCTTGGTTCTCGTGGCTTCAATTTCAGGCTTTCTAGATTTTTTTTGTTTTTTATTCTCTTACGGTTCATCGTCTTTTTGTTTCGATTCAATTTCAAGCTTTTTGATTTTTTTTTTAGTTTTTTTCTCTTGCAGTTCATGTCTTCCTGTTTCGGTTCTCGTTGTTTCAATTTCAAGTTTCCTGATTTTTTTTGTTTTTTTCTCTTGTAGTTCATCGTCTTTACATATACGTTCTCGTTCTAGTTACTTCAATGTCTAGCTTTCTCGTTTTTTTTCCCTTTGTTAACTCGTTCGGCATCACAATAGCTTACTCAACAGGTATGAATTTCTTCAACTGTACTATTGCACTGTCAATAGTTTTTTCCGATTCCAACGTTAAGTATATTAATCTAGTTTTTACCTTTTTTTTAAAAAAAAATTCGAACTAGCTCTTTGAATTTTACGTGAAATGTGATGGTTAGAAAAATATAAACCAAAATATTGATATATATTTTTTTAGCAATTTTAGTGGGTTTTACATAAATAAATTCAGGCTGAGATTAAATTTATGAGTTCACAACAAACAGTTTTTTGTAATATTATCATTTATATTGGTTAGGATTATTTCAACTTAGTAAGATGTTAACCATATTTTTGAAATACATCATCTTGAATCTTGTTTTAAAATGAATATTTACTAATATGAAAATTTAAATAGTTTAATTCAAAGTTCTAAAATATTATTACTATAAAAGAACTTCTTTCTTTCTTTTGATAAGGTTTTATATTTTTATTTGTTTTTTCTAGTAGCTTCAATATTTGCTTAAGCGAAAATAAAATCATAAAATCAATTAATAAAAGTTGCGAGTGAAACATAGACTAATTTAGTTCTCTGAAGCCTGATGTGCGATTAATTTTTAGATATAATAGGTAATCACCATCCAAACAAGACATAAAATGTCTACAAAAATGACAGGTGTTTGATGACGCTATTGGATCATCTACTAGTGCAGTATACTTGCAGGAAGTTAATGTGGTTGCGGATATACTAGCTAAGTCTAGAAGTAAAAATCTACACCTCTGTACTTTTGTAATGACCCTTCAGGTTATTTTCTGCATTTTGCACTATTTCGACCTTTTGGAGCTTTTCCATAGCTGCCTTAAGTCATTTATGACTTGCTGGAGCTGACAGTTCGGTTATCGGGCAGTTCGTTTGGTTTTTAGAGCCAATTCCCTATTTTAAACTTTTCGCTGTTAATGATTGGGTGTCAGGCCTAAACAAAAGGTAAACGGCCTCGTATACTAATTCTGACAGTTCCATCAGCTCCAAAAATTCAATTTTAGGATAGGGGGACCTTTGGTATGGGTCTCGAGGCTTTCAAACTCATTTGGGGCTATTGGGTGGATTTTGGTTTAAAAGGGCCCTTGGGTGTGGGATCCATATTATATCAAAACGACCTAGGATGAAAGTTTCAATGGCGTCGTTGAGTCCAAAATGTTGAGTTTAGTAGGGTAGCATAGTTCGTTAGCATTTATGGGATTCCGAACGAATCCTGAGGGTCCGATCGGAGATTTGGCACTTGGCCAAAACTGCTAGTGCAGGCCAAAAATGGCCTTTACGTTCACAAGGCCTTGGCCGTATCTGCGAAGGCCAATATTATCTGCCATCGTGTTCGTGAGCTTATCTTCGCGTTCGCAAAGAGTCTCCTCCAGACCAGACCAGACTTTCTCCTTCCCAATCGCGGTGGACCGACTGCATTCTCGAAGGGTAAGTCAGGTCAGGCATCACGTTCATGATGGGATTCTCATGATCTCGATAAAGGGACCCCTGGCGACATTTAAAGCTGTGGAACCTGATTTCTTTCTATTTTTCTTAAGTCCAAACACCCTAAAACAGCTAGAAAGTTTGTGGAGAGTGGAGATCGATCATTAGGTGTTCGGGGTGAGTTCGAGACGCTATTTTGATCATTTTCTCATCGATGTTTTCGTAAGTTTCCATTAAATTCTTGGTTAATTTTCTGATTTTAATCCAAATCCATAGTTTACTTTACAGACCGATTTAGAGTTCATTTGTTCTCGGATTTCACCCATTTTTTAAGGGTAAATGATCTTTGAGCTTAGAGTCCTGTGTTGACGGTTTCAAAGTTGTAATTTTGTAATCAGGCCCCACATGGGATTTTTAGCTCTATTTTGGACCAGGAGCATTTATTTGCAAGATGGGTATTGTTATTTTTTTGTTAATGCATAGATTATTATTTTGATAGCGTGGCATCGTGCGGAGGCTTCTTGAAAGGAAAAAGCTCTGATCTAGTGAACTTTATCAAGCTTTCGATGGCCTCCAGGTAGGCTAGTCTTACTTTCCTCATAGATTGAGCTTTATTATGGTATTAGTATAGTATTGTGCTAGATTTTGGTGGGTATTTACCGCTTGGTTGCATTTTTAGCGAATTTTGGATTGTTTAACCGATTAATGAGCCATTTTTATAGAACTTGACTCATTTTTTCTCCTTTGAGTAATACTGCACCTTAAGATTAGTTTCTACCTAGTTGATACCTTGAAATAGAACTTTAAAGCCTTAGTCTAGTTTTGGGGTTAATTTGCCTTAGTATGGACTTTTGAAATTAGTAGCGGGCCCCGTCGGCCCTCTTTTAGGTCAAATATCTAATCTAGCTCCTTGTAAACCTAGAAGGCCTTCTTTCATCATCTTGCATATATCATGAAACTTAGGATGATTTGGATATCTTTTCAACTTTCGGCTAGGTTCGTTATTTTGTATTTACTTTCTTGTGCCGATTCAAGTCTGACATTTACTATTCACATGTGGTACACTACGTCGGTAGTATGATATTAAAGTTCCAGTTTAAATCCAGCAATTATGGTTGGAAGCGACCCTCTGGTACTATTTCAGTTGTCGGTTATTTATGCTTATTATTATCGATAATTCCTCTTTGATTGTATCCATCGGGCTTATGGTGGCTCGAATGGGTTATTTTTCTTCTGTTTATGTCTTCTGGGCGTATGGGGGCCTAATTAGACTGTAGTTAGATTGTTTTCATTTTGAATTATTTATCCTGTTATTTTTTGTTTTCGTCAGTTTGGGAGAATCATTTCATGTTTGGTCCTTTATCCCTAACTTTAGTTTATATTCTCTCATATTATTATGCTTTTATTATAATTTAGCTCAGTCAGTCGATGCTATCTACTGAGTACCCATTATTTTGGTACACATACTACACTTCTGCATCTTTCTTTGATGCAGATCTGAGTACGAGTCACCACCACCGACGTTCTATTCCAGCTTGCTTTTGAGATTTGAAGACAGGGTGAGCTTTCAGAGCTGGAGCTGATCTTCTCTCTTTTTACTACTTTTGGACAGTCTTTACTTTTTGAGACTACGTGTATATTGGATACTATTTAGTACTCTTATTCTTTTGGATTTAGTGGCTCTTGTACTGACCTTACTAGGTCGTGGGATATTCTTTGCTTACTCTCTCTCTCTCCTATGATATTTGTACTTTTTCTCTTATATTTTATCACCTACAATTCTATTATTGTATGCTTACTTTTGGTAGTTATTATTTCTTCCACCAACTAGCCCATTACTTGTCGTTTCGGCCTATGGTTTGGCTTACCTATTGGTGGGTTAAAGTAGGTGCCATCATGACTCACGAAATTTGGTCATGACAAATTAGTATCAGAGCCTAGGTTCACTAGTATTTTTGGTACAAGAGCAAGTGTCTTGTAGAGTCCTACGGATCGGAGCGATGATGCCCGTATCCTATCTTCGGGAGGTTACAAGACATTCTTAGGGAGAATCTAACTTTCTTTATTCATTTAGTATGTGAGTCTGAGGCTATTTCTAATTTCTCATTATTCTACTCTTTTGCTGATAGTTAGGACGTGAATTACGACGATCAAAGATGAGGCCCCAAGTCTGCAACTAGAGTGCCCGCTAGAGGCCGTAGTCGACCTAGAGGTCGCGGCTAGGCTAGTGTTGCTGGCCCAGCTAGGGGTCATGATAGGGAGCCTTCACCTGATTTAGTTATTGCTCCTGAGCCAGAGATTCCTCCACCCAGCCATTAGTGGGCCAGAGGGCAGCCCAGGCTCCACCAAGGTTTATTTCTTCTTCAGTGCTCAGAGATGCCTTGCTTCAGTTTTTGGGATTAGTAGGTGATGCATCGTCTGATGGTGCTCAGTCAACAAACCATAGTGGTACTGATTTAGGGGCGCAACCTATAGTTGTAGACCCTAGAGTAGAGATTCCTCCAGCACCAATAGCTTTACAGCCGACAGTTGCTCAGTTTGTTACGTCTACCGAGGAGCAGAAGATATTGGGCCAATTTCTGAGATTGACTTCACCTAGGTTTATAGGGTCCCAAGGGGAGGATGCTTATGAGTTTCTTACTAGTTATGAGGAGAGGCTCCGTAATTTGGGGCTGGTTAAGTCATGTGGAGTGGAGGATTATACAACTTATCAACTTGACAAGGAAGCGCGACAGTGGTGGAGGGGTTATCTTGATTCCAGGCCAGCTAGATCTTTATCTATGCCTTGGTTTTAGTTCTTCGAGGTTCTCTTGGAGAAGTACATGCCTCATACTATGCGTGAGAGCCTGAGGGATGAGTTTTCTACTTTAAAACAGGGTTCTATGATGGTGGCCGAGTATGAGGTGAGATTTCATGAGTTAGCCAGATATACCACCATGATTCCACCTACAAAGTACGAGAGGATTAGGTGCTTCGTTAGAGGGTTGAGTCTACCTCTTCGCAGGTTTACTCAGAGTTTGATGACTTCAGAGAAGTCTTTTTCTAATATTGCCACTCATATCTATTCTATAGAGGAGATAGATCGCAAGGCCCAAGGGGAAAGCTATAATAGGCGGCTGTAGGGTAGTTTCAGTGGGAGCCAGAGGGGCTCGCAGTTTAAGGGTAGAGGTTTTCTGGGTAGGTACCCTCAGCATCAGTCTTATCAGTACCAGGGTCAGTCTAGAAGACTCGTTCAGGCAACACTTCAGATTACTGATCCGGGTCAGCCAGGTTATAACGACTACTATGGTCAGAGCAGGTGTCAGCCTTCTAGGGCTGTATAGTATAGGTCTTCAGGCCGAGGTGGCCATACCAGATCAGCCAGATCTTCTAGGTAGAGTAGGATTCCTGGGGCATGCTATGATTGTGGGGTCATCGACCATTTTTCCATAGAGTGTCCCCTATGTGGGATGATTTAGCCTGCAACATAAAATGTTCAGCCTATCAGATTAGTGCTGCTTCCAGCTAGGGTTGGTGTTCAAGGTCTTAGGAGTGGTCCCTAGGGTTATAGAGGAGGTCCTCAGGCTGGTAGGACAGGTGGTCAGTCAGGTGCCCAGTCCAGGGATGGATGGGGTCATGTGTATGTAGTACCTTATAGGTTAGAGGTGGAGTCTTTGGATGCTATTTTATAGGTATGATTTTGATATGCGGTCAGCCAGCTATTGCTTTATTTGATCTGGGGTCAACTTATTCATATGTTTCTTCTTATTATGCATCGCGGTTAGAGTTGTCTTGGAAGTCTTTTATGTGCCATTGCCTGTATCTACTCCAGTTGGCAATTCTTTAGTACTGGATCGGGTATATAAATCATGTTTGGTGACTGGTTGAGTGTTTGATACTCGGGATGATCTTATTGTGCTAGATATGGTGAATTTTGATGTGATTCTAGGCATGGACTGGTTATCCCCCTATCATATAGTCTTGAATTGCTTTGCCAAGACTGTTACCTTAGCAATATCGGTATACCCTCGATTGTGTGGTAGGGTTCTTTTAGTCGCACACCAACGGGGATTATCTCTTATATTCGGGCTAGGAGACTGGTATTGAGGGGTTGTGAGTTTTATCCTGCTTATGTTCGTGATATTAGTGCTGAGAGTCCTTCACATGATTTTGTTCCTATTGTTTAGGAGTTTCCTAATATTTTCCCTACCGACCTACATGGCCTTCCTCCTGAGCGTGATATTGAGTTTGCTATTGATCTTAAGCCGAGCACCCGACCTATTTCGATGACACCTTACCGCCTAGCTCCTACCAAGCTTAAGAAGCTCAATTTTCAGCTTTAGGATCTTTTGGGTAAGGGTTTTATTAGGCTGAATGTATCACCTTAGGGTGCTCCCATCTTGTTTGTGAAGAAAAGAATGGTTCTATGCACATGTGTATCGACTATCGGCAACTGAATAAGGTGACAGTGAAGAATAAGTATCCTATGCCTCGTATTGATGATTTATTTGACCAACTTTAGGGTGCAGCAGTGGTTTTTAAGATTGACTTAAGATCAACTTACCACCAGTTAAGGATTAGGGCAGAGGATATCCCTAAGACAGCCTTAAAGACTCGCTATGGCCACTATGAGTTCCTGGTGATGTCTTTTGGGTTGACTCATGCCCCAACCGCGTTCATAGACTTTATGAATCGTGTTTGCAGGCCCTATTTGGACTCCTTCATGATAGTTTTTATTGATGATATCCTTGTCTATTCTAGGGGTAGAGAGGAGCATGAGTAGTTTTTGAGGATTATGCTCCAGACTTTCAGAGATCATAGGCTTTTTGCCCACTTCTCAAAGTGCGAATTTCGTTTCGAGTTTATGAAATTCCTAGGACACATGGTGTCTAAGGATGGGATTATGGTGGATCTGGCAAAAATTGAGGCTATTCGTGATTGGGCCAGGCCTATATCTTAGATCGAGGTTTGCAGTTTTATTGGATTGGCAGGTTACTACAGGCGATTCGTCAAGATATTTGCTAGTATTGCGGAGCTTATGACCAAATTAACCAGGAAGGAGGTTCCTTTTCAGTATTCCATTGAGTGCGAGTCAAACTTTCACAAGCTCAAGGACTTTCTTACTTTCGCTCCTATTTTGACTCTTCCAGTTGAAGACGAGGGGTTTATTATGTATTATGATGCTTTTGGTGTTTGTTTGGGTTGTGTTTTGATACAGAAGGGCCGAGTTATTGCTTATACGTTGAGGTAGCTGAAGGCGCATAAGCGAAACTACCCCATTCATGATTTGGAGTTGGCGGCGGTAGTTTTTACACTTAAGATTTAGAGGCATTATTTGTATGGTGTTCACTATGAGATCTATATTGATCATCGTAGTCTTCAGTACATTATGACTCAGAGGGAGCTTAATTCGAGGTAGCGTAGATGGATGGAGTTGCTGAAGGAATATGATATTTCTATTCTATACCATTTAGACAAGACAAATGTAGTAACAGACGCCTTGAGCCGAAAGGCAGTGAGTATGGGTGGCTTAGCCCTCATTTCAGTTTCGGAGCAGCAGTTGGCTTTGGACATTTAGTTCTTAGCCAACTTGATGGTTCGGCTTGACATTTCAGACTCCAGGAGGATTCTTGCCAGTGTTGAGGCTAGGTCTACCTTGATGGAGCAGATTTGGGATCGTCAGTTTGAGGATAGAAGACTTCGCGATAAAAGTGCTCAGGTGCTGAGAGGTGAGTCCAGTTGGGCTACTTAGATTCTGAGGGTATTCTGAGATTTGATGGTCGTATTTGTGTTTCAAGGGTTGGAGACCTGATTCAGTCGATTTTGTGGAAGGGTCATAGCTCCCGATATTCTATTCACCCTGGGACATCCAAGATGTATAGAGATTTGAAAAAACACTATTGGTGGAGTGGTATGAAGAAGGATGTTGTAGACTTTGTAGGTCTGTGTTTGTGTTGTCAGCAGGTAAAGGCCAAGCATTACAGACCGGGTGGATTGCTTCAAAGACTACCTATTCCTAAGTAGAAGTTGGAGCAGATTACTATAGACTTCGTGAGTGGTTTAGCTCATACTTTTCGTAGTTCTGATAGTATTTGGGTCATCATAGATCGGTTGACCAAATCGGCTCATTTCATCCCCATTCAGATTTCTTTCAGTACCAAGAGGTTAGCTCGTATTTATGTTCAGGAGATAATTTGTCTTCTTAGGGGTACTCGTATCCATTATTTTAGACATAGGCTTAGTGTTCACCTCTAGCTTTTGGAGGGCTTTTCAGGAGGAGTTGGATACTCAGGTTGACCTTAGCACCGCCTTTCATCCTTTCAGACCGATAGACAGTAGGAGCGGACTATTCAGGTTTTGGAGAATATGCTTCGAGCGTGTGTTATGGACTTTGGCAGTCAGTGGGAGCAACATTTAGCCTTGGCGGAGTTTTCTTATAATAATAGCTACATTCGAGTATTGAGATGGAACCATGTGAGGCGTTATATGGTAGGCGTTGTCGATCTTTGATTGGCTGGTTTAACACTTCTAAGGTTAGTTCCTTTGGTACCGACCTGCTTCGTGAGTCTTTGGATAGGGTTCGGGTGACTCAGGACAGGCTACGGGTAACTCAGAATAGGCAGACGAGTTATGCTGATTGTAGCCTTTGGGAATTAAAGTTTGGGATTAGTGACTGAGTTTTTCTTTGAGTATCTCCCATGAAGGGCGTAATAAGGTTTGGAAAGAGGGGAAAGCTCAGCCCCATGTATATTGATCCATTTGAGATACTTCGAACCTTTAGAGAGGTGGCTTATGAGTTGGCCTTGCCTCCAGATTTTTTAGATGTTCACCTAGTTTTCCATGTATCCATGTTGCGGCACTACATTTGTGATTAGTCACATGTGCTTCGGTGGGACTCAATTCAGTTAGACAACAGGTTGACCTTTGTGGAGGAGCCAGTCCTTATACTGGCCAGAGATGTTCGATAGTTGCACACTAGAGAGATTCCAGTGGTTAAAGTCCAGTGGAGACACCGTCTTGTCAAGGAGGCTACCTGGGAGATCGAGAGTGAGATGTAAGCCCAGTATCCCCACTGTTCGAGCCTTCAGGTATATCTTAATTCTTTACTTTTGCGGATGAAAGTCCTTTTAGTAGTGGATATTATAATGACCTTCCATGTCATTTTTATATTTTTCGGCACTATTTTGTAGTTTAGAGCTTTCCTATAGCTGCCCCAAGTTATTTATGACTTGTTGGAGCTGCTAGTTCAGTTACCGGGCAATTCGTTTAGTTTTTAGAGCCAATTTTTGATTTTGAAGTTTATGCTATTAAGGATTTAGTATTGGGACTAAACTTCAAGTAAATGGCCTTATATTCTAATTCTAATAGTTCCATCAGCTCCAAAACATCGATTTTAGGCTAGGGGTACCCTTGGTTTGGGTCCCGAGGTTTTCAGACTCATTTTGGACTATTAGGTGGATTTTGGTTAAAATGACCCTTGGGTGTGGGACCCACATTATATCAAAACAACCTAAGATGGAAGTTTTGATAGCGCTGCTGAGTCAAAAAGATCGATTTTGGTAGGATAGCATAGTTCATTTGCATTCACGGGATTCTGAATGAATCCCGAGTATCCAATAAGAGATTTGGGACTTGGCCAAAACTGTTGGTGTAACTTCAGCTAGTGCAAGCCAAAAATGGCCTTCGTGTTCACGAGGCCTTGGCTGCATTTGTGAAGGCCGAGATTATCAGCCATCGCGTTCACGAGCTTATCCTCGCATTCGCGAAGAGTCTTCTTCATACTGGACCAGACTTTCTCCTTTGCGATCACGGTGGGCTGGCCGCGTTCGCGAAGGGTAAGTTGGGTCAGGCATTATGTTCGCGATGGGGTCCCCGCGATCACGATGAAGGGACCCTAGCAACATTTATAGCTATGGAACTCAATTTCTCTCTATTTTTCTTAATTCCTAACACCATAAAAACTATAGAGAGCTTGCGGAAAGTGGAGATCGATTATTGGGTGTTCGGGGTGAGTTGGAGATGCTATTTTGGTCATTTTCTCATTGATATTTCCATAAGTTTCCATTAAATTCTTGGTTAATTTTTCGATTTTAATTCAAATCCCTAGTTTACTTTATGGGCTGATTAGGGTTCATTTGTGTTCGAATTTCACCCATTTTTTAGGATAAATGATCCTTGAGCTTAGAGGGATGTGTTGACGGTTTCAAAGTTGTGATTCTACAAGCGGACCCCATATAGAATTTTTAACTCATTTTGAACCTGGAGCATTTATATGCAATATGGGTATAGTTACTCTCATGTTAATGCATAGTTTATTATTTTGATACCGTGGCATCGTGCGGAGGCTTCTCGAAAGGGAAAAGCTCTGATCTAGTGGACTTTATCGTTCTTTCGATGGCGTCCAGGTAGGCTAGGCTTACTTTCCTCACAGATTGAGCTTTATTATGGTATTAGTATAGTATTGTGCTAGATTTGGGTGGGTATTTACGGCTTGATTGCATGTTTAGCGAATTTTGGATTGTTTAGCCAATTAAAGAGCCGTTTTAGATAGAACTTGACTCATTTTTTCCCCTTTGAGTTAGACTGTACCTTAAGATTAGTTTCAATCTATTTGATACCTTGAAATAGAACTTTAAAGCCTTAGTCTAGTTTGGGGTAGAAGTTTCCTTTTTTGAAGTTTTGGGATTAGTAGTGGGCCCCACCGACCCTCTTTTAGGTCAAATATCTAATCTAGCTCCTTGTATACCTAGGAGGCCTTTTTTTATCCTCTTGCATAAATCATGAACCCTAGGTTGATTTGGATATATTTTTGACCTTCGGCTAGGTTCATTATTTGGTATTTACTTTCTAGTTCTGGTTCAATTTCGATATTTACTATTCACATGTGGTACACTACGTCGACAGTATGATATTAAAGTTTCGATTTGAGTCCGGCGTTTATGGTTTGAAGCGACCCTCTTGTACGATTTCAATTATTGGTTATTTATGCGTATCATTGTCAGTATTTCCTCTTTGATTGTATCTATCGGGCTTATGAGGGCTCAGCTGGGTTATTTCTCCTCTATTTGTGTCTTCTGGGCTTATGGGGGCCCAATTAGACTGTAGTTAGATTGTATTTATTTTGAAATATTTATCCTGTTATTTATCGTTCTCGTCAGTTTGGGAGAATCGTTTCAGGTTTGGTCCTTTATCCTTATCTTTAGTTTATATTCTCGCATCTTATTATGCTTTTATTATAATTTAGCTCAGTCGGCTGATGATGTCTACTGAGTATCCGTTGTTTTAGTCTTCATACTATACTTCTACATCTTTTTCTGATGCAGATCCGAGTACGAGTCACCGCTATTGACGTTCTATTCCATCTTGCTTTTGGGATTCAGAGATAGGATGAGCTTTCAGAGCCGGAGCTGATCTTCTCTCCTTCTACTACTTTTGGAAAGTCATTACTTTTCGAAACTACCTCTATACTTGATACAATTTAGTTCTCTTATTCTTTTGGATTTAGTGGCTCTTGTACCAACCTTATTAGGTCGTGGGATATTCTTTACATACTCTCTCTCTTGCTCCTATGATATTTGCACTATTGCTCTTATATTTTATAGCCTACAATTCTACTGTATGCTTACTTTTAGTATTTATTGTACCTTCCACCAACTAGCCCATTACTTGTCGTTCAGGGCTATGGTTTGGCTTACCTACTGGTGGGTTAAAGTAGGTGCCATCATGACTCATGAAATCGGGTCATGACAACTTTTTTTAATGAACCGCTGACTTTAGTCCTGCAAGCTGTCCGAGAGGATCTCCTTACCATTGACAAGCAAGTTGTTCATTTTGTAAAACATCCCCTTTAGAGGGTGTCCCTTTAGTTCAAATGCTTTTGAAAGTCAGTATTGACTCGCTTTGCTGGAAAAAATACATATCTAATTGTTTATGATTAATTCTTGTGTTTAGATACCATATTGCATATCTATGTATATATATATATATAAAAGGGACATAGCCACGCCTATGTGGCACAACCACAAGCGAGGTCTAAGTTTATCTATTTTTTGAATTTTTTTCCTTTAATAATTAATGATTTATTTAAGAGTCTTAATAGGAAAAATAAATCTCCCGCGAACACCCATTCGGGACATTCACTAAAAAATGCATCGCTCAAACAAAACCCTTCGCTTTCACTTTACCTTCCCCATCACCATTCTCTTTGCATTCTTCAACCAAAACATAGGCTACAATCAGATAAAATTTGGCAAAAAACATATTAATCAACATATGAGAACAATGCTCCCCATAGGAACCAGACAAAGTACAATCTGTGTGGAGTATTCAAAGGTAAACAACATTGTGTTTGGTTTGTGTTGCTTTCATACATCTCTAAACTAAACTGTATGTTTAATTTGAAACAAATAGAGAGCTTTCTTTGTCTTTGTGTGAGAAATATATTTGTGTTTATTTGAGACAAAAAAGATGACAAAGAGTTTTGTTAGTGACAGGCGTAAACCAGTTTTTCGCCTCCCATCAATTTTGATGATTTGTTAAGGTTTTCTTTTTAACTTTTTCCTTTGTTTCTATCTGGTATTGTGAAGTGGGGTTCTGGTATTTCTCATTGGGTGTTTGAATGGTAATCTTTAGGTTTCCTGAAGCAAATTTTACTCAGTTTCTTAACTTTTGAGAAGAAAAGATTAGAGTTTTTGCTTGATCCTGAACTCAACATGAGTCAAGTACTTGGAGACCGCTGTAAATTGGTGGAACTAGGAAATATTTTGAGTTTAATGGATGATTAGGAAGGAAATTTATCAAATTAACTATACATCTAATTTCCCCCTTGACAATATCATGTATGAAACTATCATACCAACAATACAATAACATTCCCATCATTGATCACAATATCATTTATGAATTTATTATCCCAATAATCCCACAATATTCCATACATTGACCAATACATGATAACCAAGATCATGTCACACCAAGTTCATACTTTACACTTCTCCATCACTACAACATCACAATTATGCCATCAAATTACTTCGATACACCTCACAACAACAAATCGGCCAAAATCCCATCATTTACACTTATATGAAAATAACAAGTTTAATAACATAATCACACCATACATGTTGTTATTTCATCCATACCATGTTTTTTCATCAAAAACACAAGTCATATTTCAAGTTACAATTCCATGGATAGCACATCGTTTACAAAACACAAAGTGCTATATTCAACACTTTCAAGCATAACCAACATGATCTACATAATATCTCATGCATATAATATGTTAATCCATAAGCATAAACACTTACCCAAGCTTGAAAAATGACGATCTTGCTCCACAAATGACTTAGGGTTTGAAAGAGCCCAAAGGGGTGTTCTTCAGAATTCTAGAAAAAAAGATAGAAAAGCATGTGCATTTTTGGGGATTAAAATCTGATTTTTTCCTCTTTATATAGGCCTTTAATTCAATCCTTAGCCACTCTTTGGGCATTTCATGTGGTGTCTAGAAGGTCAAGGCAAGAATGGGTCATTTGACCCGTTTTTGGCCCATGTCTTCTTTTCATTTTGGGCGAGCCCAATTCACTTGACCCAATAAAATCAATAATTTCTCATGTTTAATTCATTTCATATGCGTTATGACAATATTCCCTCTCCCGCAATTCATACTCGTAGCCTCAATTCCAAAAACAAGCAATTCTAGCCACGTATGGCTTATTTTGACTACAAGGGTAAAATCGTCATTTTGACGCCAAATTCGTTCTCGAGAAATTTTATCATTCCAATATAATACTTCACTTATTTCATGTGTATGCTCGTGGTTGTAGAAGAAACATGGCAAAAATCGGCTCGGTACGTCCCCGGGCACCCTTGGGACTTAAGAAAATTTCCAACTTTGAAAAATGGCCAAAACCAGCCTGGCACGCCCTTGGGTGAGCCAGATTGATGCCTATGGGCTAAAAAATTTGGCCCAGAGCGGCCTGGAATGCCTTCTTGAGCGCCCCACCCTTAAAATTTTCGAAAATTTTGTTTTTCGACTTTTCTTCGCGGGTTTGGTTAGATACTTCAAGTCCTATTCTTTAAATTACTTCTTACCCTTAATATCCTTTGTTTGGAGGTACTCTTATCCTCATTTTGAACCTCACAAATGCTTCATGAAAATCTCAAAACACCTCCTACGCAAGGTTAATCACATGTACAAGGCCAAATTTCAATTTTCTCATCACTAACATTACCAATTACATACTCATGGCATCTCGACACCTAAGTAACCATTGTTCAACGTCGTCACATAGGGTTGGGAAGGTACGGGGTGTTACATTCATAGTCTCGAATAGTCACCATACAATATCTATATACCCGATCAACTACTAAAAAACCACCCACGGGAGAAGCTACACGTAAAAACACAAATAATGGCTCCTAATACAACCCCAACCGTGGTGGGTAATAAGATGACGCATCAGAATACGTGGAGCCTAGATCAAATAAAGCAGAATCTAGTTGAAGGTAGTGTTAGGATATACTATTAACCATGTTGGTTTAAGTTATAGTATTATTTTTACATCCCATGTAAAGACTATTTGTTTATTTAATTAATTTAATAAAGTCTTTGTTTGAATAGATTATTATGTTGACATGTGTGTCCTTTACTTATATAGTAGGCAATTTTGTGCATGGAGTTATTTAACTCATGCATGGAAGATTAAAATTGTCGGTTCTTATAAGTTATAAATTAAAGTTCACAATCAAAGATGAAGTAGGACAAACATCTTGATGATTGTAGCACAAGATTAAAATATAATTTGATCTTAATTATGGGAGTGGTAATATTCCAACTTCTTATGCTAGTACATTTCGTATGTATTGAACGGACCAAGTAGAAATGTTTTGTTTATGTTTTGAATATTAATAAACAACTTCTGTTGTCCATTACATGTACTTATACTCTTAATCTTGATATAATTATTATGATCTATTAAAAGGTGAGACTCTATTGAGAGTCAACATATTCCTAATAGATTGGATAATGACAAATCACTTAGTGAAATAATAATTAGTTGATAGAACCATGTCTCGGACTTGAGATAGAAGACACCCCTATATGGTTGCTTATAAGTTTTCACGTGTAAACCCTGCAGGTGGATTTAGTATCCGTCATGTGAAATAAGTTGAGCATAGTAATATAGGATTGAGTTAGTCAATAAATTAAATTTTTCAGAAAAATTTGATTTAATTGATTGGTGTCGGTAATTCTAACATGGGGAGTTAAATAAGATGTAATGGTAGATTTTGAAGTTAATATCGAGGAGTACAGTTAAAGATTTTTAGTGGAATAATTTGTAATTTATTATGATATGGTAATTAATTCATTTGCGAATTAATATCATAATTAGAAGCCTCAGTTAATAAATCTGTGGTCCCTGCTACGCCTGATTAATTAACCGATTTGAAAAAGAAAATGGATTTAGAAGAGGTTGTACAAGTTTGTTTTAATGGGAATAAATTCCTATTGATGACAGGAATTATGACTCCCATTAAACATTTGTCATTATGGACAAAACATCCATGACTTTATGTTGGTATTGATGGGAGGTCTTAATGAAAATTCGTGTGGAATAAATGGATGAAAGAAAACCCTTTCAACTTCAACTTCAGTTGAATATATAGGGGTTTTCTTTTGTTCATTGGACAGACCTTAAAAATTCATTTTCAGAAATTTTTTTAACTTGTCCACACAAGTGTTGGTTGAGGCAAATTATTCAGGTAGTAGTAGAAGGCAGCAGACCTGGAGAACAAGGCGATAAACGAATTGTGCAAAAGCTTCAACAGGCATGTATAGTTTTTCATGAATTTCGATTTTTCATTTACATTATCATGTTGTCATGTAAGTTAGTAATCCAGAAATTATGCTTCCGCTGCGTATGTGAATCATACGTTCTAGCAATTGGTATCACGAGTCATCTTACATCTCACTGATAATGTAATATGAAATTCATGATTGTTATACATGTTTTTTGTTAGATTCAACAGTTGTATAAAATCATGTTGTTGATTGTTTATCATGTTGATGATATTGTACCTGAAATTTCATGTTTTCATATATCTATTTTGGTTTATATGATTATCATGTGTTATGAATTTATGGTACAATTGTTTTCTGGAAATACATGTTCTCAATGAAATATTTGTTTTCTAGAAATCCATGTTCACAATGAAATGTTTGTTTTCTTGAAATACATGTTCTCAATGAAATATTTGTTTTCTGGAAATCCATGTTCACAATGAAATGTTTGTTTTCTGGAAATATATGTTCATTATGACATAACTTTTTTCTGGAAATATCTGTTAACAATGTAATAATTGTTTCTGGAATTGTTTACCCTATATTCATGAATGTAACTACTTTATGATTATGCGATCTGGATTAAGGGTAACTATGTTCCAAGTTATGACTATGCCCAACTATAGTCCTACCTTACATGCTCTAACGAGCAGTATGGTGACAAGGCAAGGCTGTCCAGACCATTTGTGTCACCCTCGCTGACAGCCTTGCCGATGACTGCCTATATATTGATTTTCAATATTAAGGGTAAATCTGTATTGCCATTTGACTTTGCCCAACCACCTTGGTTATTTATTTTACTAAACCAGTAGTTTAGTGGAAAGGCCAAGCTGCGAGAGCAGCCCTGCTGACCCTCGCAAGCAGTCTTGCCGATGAATGCCGGTTTTGGTCGGTTTTGGAGTTTTCATTTTTTGACGAACTCCGATTGGCCTGAAATTTGGTAGGTTCATTGGAAATGACCCACTGACCAAGACTCACTGGTCTGCAATGACATATGCCCTTTTTTGGCCAAATTCCTTTGTTTTGATGGGTTTTTGGGCATTTTAATATTTTCTGAAAAATTAAAAATTCTGAAAAAATTTAATTTTTGATACCAGTGGTAATAGGGGTCATTCCTTATAGTTTCCTGTGGTTGATTACAGTATATTATATGAGTTTACATGTTGACATAGGTCTTCTTCCACATCGGATATACTTGTATAGGGTATTACTGTTTTGTGTCTCTTGTTTTTCTGGCTTGTATTAATTTTTCAACTAAGTTACATGTTGAATCAATGAGCAAGAGATTCCATGAAATATCATGTTTATCTAATTTAACTTAACAGTTTACTCTCTAACTGAGTTGGTGCTATTTTATTAAAGTAGATAGCATGTCTCACATTGCATGTATTTTTGCTTAAATGGTTAAGTTTCCCTAACGATTCTAACTGTTTATGAGCATGGTGACATGTGTGATGTGCATTTTATGAATTTAATTATTCTATTCGCATGTCTAATAATGATTTGTTTTTGATCATTCAACAGATTTACCATGTCTTCATTCAATCCCTTAACCACTATCCTGAACCAAATTAACTAGAGGGCCCTAACTATGTTGACTGGAAACGTAATTTGGACATTGTCCTTACTGCTGAAGGTTTCAAATTTGTGCTGGTTGAAGAATGCCCCATTAGGTCCGCTGATCCCACTGATGATGAAACTAAGGCCTATGACAAATGGGTTAAGGCTGATGAGATGGCAAGATGCTACATTCTTGCCTCAAAGAGATGTTCGGTGAGCAAAATCGTGCTGCAAAGCAGACAGCCATGAAAGCCCTTTTGACCACTAAAATGGCTGAGGGATCATCGGTGAGGGAGCATATTCTTAAGATGATGAGTCTGTTGAACGAGCTGGAAATTTTTGGTGCGGTTATTGATAAGGAATCTCAGGTTGAGATGGCCCTACAGACTCTGCCGAACAGTTTTCAGCAGTTTCGCTTAAACTACAATATGAATAAGATGGACTTGTCCCTTGCGAAACTGCTGAATGAGCTGCAAGCGGCAGAATCTATCATTAAGCACCAAGCTCCTCCTGCGGCGTTCATGGTTGACAAACCTTCGTCTTCGACTTCTAAGCGGAAAGGTGACAAGAAGAAGAAGAAGCCCCGTAAGGTTCAAGGTGCTACTGGTGGTGTGGCTAAGCCTAAGGGCAAGTGCTATCATTGTAAGCAACCTGGTCACTTTAAGAAACAGTGCCCCGGTTATATAGCAAAAATGCAGAAACAAGGTACTTCTTTTTCATATGTCGTTGAAACATTTTTAGCGGCTGTTTCTACCCAATTTTGGGCTATAGATTCGGGAGCCACTAATCATATCTGCACTTCTTTGCAGGGATTTCAGGTAACACGGTGGCTAAATGAAAATGAGCTCAACGTGTTTCAAGCAAATGGGGAAGCAGCACCAGCCTTAGCTATAGGGACTATTTCCATTACGTTCAGTAGTTCTAGAGTTTTGACTTTAAATAATGTCCTCTACGTACCTTCTATAAGAAGGAATTTACTTTCAGTTTCAAGAATAAATGATGCTGGTTACAATGTTTATTTTGCTAATAATTCTGCAATTATTAAGTTTAATAAGCATTTTATTATTTCTGCTCCTAGAATAGATGACCTGTTTGTGTTTGATGTGTCTCAAAACATGCTACAAACTTCGGAACTTAATAACATTAATCAATCACATAAGAGAAAATGAATTTCAGAATTGAGTGAAACCTACTTATGGCACTTACGTCTAGGTCATATTAATATAAATAGGATCTCACGGTTGGTTTCTGATGGACCTTTGAGTTCATTGAAAGTGGAGGCACTTCCGACTTGTGAATCCTGTTTAGAAGGAAAAATGACCAAGAGACCATTTCCTTCCAAAGGAAATAGAGCCAGTAATAAGTTAGAATTAATTCATTCTGATTTGTGTGGTCCTATGAATATACAAGCAAGAGGTGGTTTTGAGTATTTTGTGACTTTCACAAATGATTACTCAAAATATGGATACATTTATTTGTTGCGCCGTAAATCTGAATGCTTTGAAAAATTCAAGGAATTTAAGATAGAAACGGAAAAGCGACATAATAAACATATCCATAAATTACGATCTGATCGTGGTGGTGAATACCTTTCTGCGGAATTCATTAAGTACTTATCAGAATCAGGAATTACATCTCAATATTCTGCTCCGAGAACACCACAACAAAATGGTGTGGCAGAGCGGAGAAATAGAACTCTTATGGAAATGGTTAGATCAATGTTAAGTTATTCAGATTTGCCTTTTTCCTTTTGGGGGTATGCATTAGAGACAACAAATTATATTCTGAACTTGGTTCCTTCAAAATCAGTACCTTTAACCCCATCTGAATTGTGGAGTGGGCGCAAGCCTAGTCTACGGCATATTCGGGTTTGGGGTTGTTCAGCACGTGTGCTAAAAGGGAAAACTAATAAACTGGAATCTCGGACAGAAGTGTGCATTTTTATTGGATATCCAAAAGGAACTAAGGGAGGTTTATTTTATTGTCCTACTGAATAGAAGGTTATTGTCTCGACAAATGCCAGATTTCTAGAAGCGGACTATTTAATGAACCATGTTCCTAGAAGTAAACTAGTTTTACAGGAATTGAGCAATAGAATAATGAATAATGAAACACAACAAGAACATATTCCGGCAACCCTTATTGACATACCACTGCATCCACGTAGTGGGAGAAATGTCAATAGGCAAGAGGTTGCACAAGAGCAAACACTTGACATTACACTACCTCAAAGTAGTGGGAGTAATGTTGAGAAACATGCAATTGTGGAGGAAACTGTTCAGGGTAATGTTGAGCAGCCTGCAATTGTGCAGGACGACGTTCAAGGTGTTCAGAATTCAGTTCCAAATATAGCGGATCCTGTAGTGACTGTTCGTTGTAGTGGGAGAATTATTAGAAAACCTTTACGATTTGCGCTCTTGGGAGAATCATATGATCGAATCCCTGAGGAGACTAATACAGAACCCCTTAATTACACCGAAGCACTACAGGACAAAGATATTGAAATGTGGATTGCTGCTATGAAATCTGAAATGGAGTCTATGTACTCTAATCAAGTCTGGGATCTTGTAGAACCACCTGCGGGAGTCAAACCCATTGGCTGTAGATGGATCTATAAGAAAAAGAGAGGTGTGGATGGAAAAGTACAAACTTTTAAGGCAAGGCTTGTTGCGAAAGGGTTTACTCAAAAAGAAGGAATTGATTATGAGAAAACTTTTTCGCCGGTAGCTATGCTTAAATCCATTAGGATTCTCTTATCCATTGCTGCTCATTATGATTATGAGATTTGGCAAATGGATGTCAAGACGGCTTTCCTAAATGGAAGTCTTGATGAGTGCATTTATATGGCACAACCAGAAGGTTTCATAGAAAGTGGCAATGAAAACATGTTTTGTAAACTTAAGAAATCCATCTATGGATTGAAACAGGCATCTAGGGCATGGAATACTTGTTTTGACAATTCGATTAAACCTTTTGGTTTTGATCAATGTGAAAATGAGTCATGCATATATAAAAAATGGGAAGGAGACAAAGTAGCATTTTTGATTCTGTATGTAGATGACATTTTGCTCATAGGGAATAATGTAAGCATATTGAATTCTGTTAAGGATTGGCTGTCCTTGCGTTTTGATATGAAAGACTTGGGAGAAGCGGCTCATATCCTTGGGATCAAGCTTATGCGAGATCGCAAACAAAGGATAATAGGCTTATCTCAAGCGCTTTATATTGACACTATTCTTGCAAGGTTTAGCATGCAAAATTCCAAAAAGGGATTCCTTCCTTTTAGGCATGGAATTACTTTATCAAAGGATCAGTCACCCAAAATGGCTGATGAGATAGAGAGAATGAAGGCAGTCCCTTATGCTTCTGCTGTAGGGAGTCTCATGTATGCTATGTTGTGCACTAGACCTGATATTTGCTTTGCTGTTGGCATAGTTAGCAGATTTCAGTCTAATCCTGGACAAGAACACTGGACTGTGGTAAAACATAGAATCAAGTACCTGAAAAGGACTAGGGATTACATGCTTGTCTTTCACTCTGACAATCTTGTACCTATTGGGTATACAGATTCAGATTTTAAGTCAGATAAGGATTCTAAAAAGTCTACCTCAGGATATGTGTTTACTTTAGGAGGTGGAGCCATAATTTGGAGGAGTATCAAGCAATCATGTGTTGCTGATTCCACCATGGAAGCTGAATATGTGGCTGCCTCTGAGGCGGCCAAGGAGGCTGTTTGGCTCGGTAACTTTCTGAAAGAGCTTGGAGTGGTTCCTTCGGTTCAAGCACCACTCACACTTAATTGTGACAATAGTGGTGCGGTTGCAAACTCGAAAGAGCCACGAAGCCATAAAAGAAGTAAGCATATTGAGAGAAAATATCACTTGATTCGGGATATAACTCAAAGGGGTGATGTGAGAGTTTTGAAGATTGAGTCGAAGAACAATTTGGCGGACCCATTTACAAAGGGCTTAACTCAGAAGGTCTTTGATAAGCATGTGGAAGAAATGGGTGTTAAAATTTTACATGCATGGTTATGAGTCTAAGCGGGAGATTGTTAGGATATACTATTAACCATGTTGGTTTAAGTTATAGTATTATTTTCACATCCCATGTAAAGACTATTTGTTTATTTAATTAATTTAATAAAGTCTTTGTTTGAATAGATTATTATGTTGACATGTGTGTCCTTTACTTATATAGTAGGCAATTTTGTGCATGGAGTTATTTAACTCATGCATGGAATATTAAAATTGTCGGTTCTTATAAGTTATAAATTAAAGTTCACAATCAAAGATGAAGTAGGACAAACATCTTGATGATTGTAGCACAAGATTAAAATATAATTTGATCTTAATTATGGGAGTGGTAATATTCCAACTTCTTGTGCTAGTACATTTCGTATGTATTGAACGGACCAAGTAGAAATGTTTTGTTTATGTTTTGAATATTAATAAACAACTTCTCTTGTCCATTACATGTACTTATACTCTTAATCTTGATATAATTATTATGATCTATGTAGTTTGATTTATTATTTTAATCTATTAAAAGGTGAGACTCTATTGAGAGTCAACATATTCCTAATAGATTGGATAATGACAAATCACTTAGTGAAATAATAATTAGTTGATAGAACCATGTCTCGGACTTGAGATAGAAGACACCCCTATATGGTTGCTTATAAGTTTTCACGTGTAAACCCTGCAGGTGGATTTAGTATCCGTCACGTGAAATAAGTTGAGCATAGTAATATAGGATTGAGTTAGTCAATAAATTAAATTTTTCAGAAAAATTTGATTTAATTGATTAGTGTCGGTAATTCTAACATGGGGAGTTAAATAAGATGTAATGGTAAATTTCGAAGTTAATATCGAGGAGTACAGTTAAAGATTTTTAGTGGAATAATTTGTAATTTATTATGATATGGTAATTCATTCATTTGCGAATTAATATCATAATTAGAAGCCTCAGTTAATAAATCTGTGGTCCCTGCTAACCAATTTGAAAAAGAAAATGGATTTAGAAAAGGTTGTACACATTTGTTTTAATGGGAATAAATTCCTATTGATGACAGGAATTATGACTCCCATTAAACATTTGTCATTATGGACAAAACGTCCATGACTTTATGTTGGTATTGATGGGAGGTCTTAATGAAAATTCGTGTGAAATAAATGGATGAAAGAAAACCCTTTCAACTTCAACTTCAGTTGAATATATAGGGGTTTTCTTTTGTTCATTGGACAGACCTTAAAAATTCATTTTCAGAAATTTTTTTAACTTGTCCACACAAGTGTTGGTTGAGGCAAATTATTCAGGTAGTAGTAGAAGGCAGCAGACCTGGAGAACAAGGCGATAAACGAATTGTGCAAAAGCTTCAACAGGTATGTATAGTTTTTCATGAACTTCGATTTTTCATTTACATTATCATGTTGTCATGTAAGTTAGTGATCCAGAAATTATGCTTCCGCTGCGTATGTGAATCATACGTTCTAGCAATTGGTAGATCGAGATCGCACCTGTAATAACAACATCCAAAGCCTCAGCCTATGGCCTACTAGGAACAACATACAAATGACCTCATCCACCTCTGGATTGGGGTCCTTCCCAACCACCTATCTTACCTATCTGAGGACCTTCTTATTTTCTTCATATTTTGTTTTTTCAAAGAAATAAAAGTGCGAGCATTTAAGGAGCAAAATCTGCAGCTTGATACGATCGTTGCGTTCAATTGTAGTTAACATCCTTTCTTAAAGGGATTATACAAAAATAAGGACGAGCCTGTTGTACATGTGAAATATTTGTGTGGTATATTTGAGTCAAGACGAAGAACTTGAAGCAACAACTAAAATAAAGAATTCACTTGGCAAAAAGATGATGGAGATGAAGACTAGGTATGTCACGAAACAGCCAAGCATTCAAGTACATGGTCAATAGCATTGGAGTTTCTAAGCCTAAAGCAAAAGTGCAAGCAAGTGTTTTCTAAATTATTAGTTTTTATAATTTGGATCTGTATTAAGTCATAGATATAGTCTTTTGGACAAACAAGATATGGATTTTATATGGTGTATATGTATGAAAGTGTAGAATTTTCCAATTGGTATTGCACTCGATAATGTAATAATTTACTCGTGGTGATAATCTTTAAAGTCTCTTTGTCTCTATGAGGTAGGGTAAAGACTGCGTTAAAAAAAGGACACTTTAACTTGGCTCTATACCATGTCACTGAAAATGTTGGGCATCTGATTTGTATGGAGATGATCATATACGTAATAAATAAAGACCTTTGTCATTTTATGGTTATCCGCTAATCTATTCATATGAAACCAGAGATCATAATTAAGCATTGTCAGACAACCTAGAAATTAAATGTGAAGGAATGATCAGGATTCTTTCACCTTTACCAGTAGAAAAATAGAAACTCTCTTCAATTTTAAGAATAATTTAATACTATATATACGTGCAACACACGTACCCTAAACTAGTATATATATATCCATCTATGTAAAGATGTGATAATAATGAAAATTGAAGAAAAGCTTTCAGAAAATATCTTCTCTCTCTCTTTTGCTCTTAGTTGAATCTTAATACCATCATCAACTAATACACATGTTCCAGCTAGTGATATGCGATTCTTTTCATGTTCATGCAAAACAATAGAGCAATTACTGAACTTTAACAATGACATTAGTAAGAATCTAACGTACTGATGTACAACAACGTCAAGACAATTTACACACAAAAAAACCAGGTCATTAGAGAATCCTTTGTCACCATACTGTGGAAATATTGTCTCCTGCACAATATGAAAAAATAATTATTAAAACTGCAGTCATATGCAAAGCAATATAAAAATAATGCAAAAGATCCATGTACTCTAAATAATGGAAAAGAAGTTACAACAACAAATCCACAAGTAAAGTTCTTTCAGAGCTATGCTGTAAATGGAGACTGATAGGATACACATTTTCTCTCTCTGTACATCCCAGAATGCCCAAAAAGGTGATCAATAAATATATCATCCATATTTCACTAAAAGTTATGGCCTACTGGTCAATGAAACGAGTTGAGGACTATGAGGTCTAATGTTCGAACCCCAAAGGACACAAAAACACCATATGATTTGTGATTTCTTCTCATATGCTCAAGTCTTGGTGGAGATAATTAGCCGGTACTTGTGTTGGTATAAAAAGCAAGTCACAAGTGCAGATAGATAACATTAGAAATTATACTATATATATAAGGTTAAAATTTATATAGTATTTTGCCATGATTTTTTCATTTATTTTATTTCCTTTTCTATCAGCTTTGATATACTTTTCCTTGAACCAAGGGTCAATTAAAAACACTCTCTCTACCTCCTAATGTAGGAGTAAGGTCTTGGTACACCCTACTCTCCCCATACCCCACTTGTTGGATTTACACTTGGTATATGTTTTTGTTGGTGTATATACAAGGTCAAAATTATCTTTTTTGTGAATATAATAGATATGAATCTCCTTCCCTTATTCCTATATTTACTTCGTTATATTTTTGTAGAATCAATCTAGGTACGCGCAAGCTAGCTCAACTACCACAGCTCTAAAACAAGTAAAAGATATAAGATACATACACCTTATTAGGATTCTTACAACTAAAACAAGAATTACTACATTGAAAACACAATGACAGTCACCAGAGATATTTCCAACTTTGTCGAATTTCAAAAATCAAAGAGAAAATCTACTGAACTGAACAAGAGAAATGAGGAAAATCTTAGAAACATACCATGGCTAAAAGAAACAAGATATAAGGAATTTGAGGAGAAGTCCGAACACAACTGATGTGCTTAGAGACACAATGGAATTCAAAGTTTCCCATTTGGCATGTGATGCCGTGGAGGTCAACAGCTAAAAGAGGGGTATTCCCGATTTCAGATATAGATTATGGCTTGCACCCTCACGCGGATGGAGAAAATATGTTGTTCAACATGATAAGTACAGGACTGAAAAGGAGCAAGAATCATAATGGAATCCAATTATGTAGGAAAGCCTAAATATACTTCCTCCATTATCAACCTCGGTACTAAATTTCCCTTCATATTTTCTTAGCTTTAAATTAGTGCCTGCCTCCGTTCAGTTGCCCTTTATAGCATCCTCATCGTGCTCCCTGAGCCAAATACCAAATGCGGTCAACTTTGTAAGCGTAAGCGATATAATGTAAAAGGGAGGGGTAGAGATTCAAGTAATGCTTATTAAACCTTGCAGCTTCCATCTCACTGGCAATCAGTCCAAGATAGATATACCTGCAGGCATATATCCAATTAGACAATATTCCTTCCATTTATTAAATATGTATAATTACATTATAATGAACCAATAGAGCTTTTTAACAGCTCTACTGCATATATTATGTCATTCCTAAGCTATGGCGAGATAAGAGGTTAGTCACTTCTTTCCAATAAACTGCCCCATCCGAGCTTCCCATAGTCCACATTTGTGCAGCGGAACTCCCTTAAATTTCAATATTCCTCTGGAGAACCTTGCTTTTACGTCAAAACATGTGCACAAAATATTCATTTGAGAAATTAGGAATGTGGCCTTAATTCCATCTCCCAAGGTTGAAATAATTGTCCAAATAATTCTACAAGAGCCAAACATCAAGATAACACAAAAAGTATACGTTGTGGAACTGTAAAGGATAGTCCTTAATCGGATGTACCAATAGAATAATGTGACTTGAATATACATACCAAGTCACAAGACAATAACCGTGAGCAAAAATCAGTTTCACTCAAGACGAAAACAGAGGAGTGTAAATTTGTATAATGACATTACTGAGTTACATAGTGCGTCCATAGGAGAGACAATTTCCGATACAGGTCTAACTTTTAAGTAATTATGGTAAGAATAGAGAAATTAATTGAAAAATCCCCACTAACCCATGAACCAAATCCTAAGAAAATATGAAATCCCAAAATATCATAATGGTTTAAATATATTGGGTTCGAAATCGAGAGGGCGTCACGCGGAAGCTTATAGTTGCAAACCATAGATGCGATAAATCAGAGGACAAAGAAAATTAAACTAAAACATATTATTGAATATGGTTTGGCTAATTGGCCTACATATTAAAAACTAATTCAAAAAAAAACATAAAAACTATTTGAGAGAAAATCTCTCTCTAAACAAGACTCTTTAAGGACTACATTATGAATTCTGTTGTGTTATGGTATGAGAAGAGGGGTCTTCTATTTATAGAGGTCCAAAACCTTTCCTACAATAAAGAGGTTAGCCAAATATGGAAGAGTTTTATATTTTTCTTTTAAAACAAGTAAAAGTAATTATGGTATTACTTTTATTTTCCTTCAATAGAAAATTAATACTCAAATTTGACAAGAAAATCGGGAAAAAAACCCTAACAAATCTCCCCTTTTTGGCTGGATTTTCTTGGCAAAGCTTGATCCTCCTTCTTCACTTGCATACATGATCTTTGTTCTTCACATAATCTTCATTACTGCTGCTTGACATGCTTAAAAATGGAGCTTTTGGAGTTAAAAATATATGAGCCCTTTCGGGTTAAAAATATAAGAGCCCTTTGCAGGATTTTTTTTTGACAAAATATCTTCACTATCATCAAATTGGTTGCAACTCTCATCTTAACCTATGCTCAATCTGAACCATTGGATCATTGAACCATAGACTCTGATACCACTTGTTGGGTTCAAAATCTAGAGGGCGTCATGCGGAAGCTTATAGTTGCAAACCATAGATGAGATAAATCAGAGGACAAAGAAAATTAAACTAAAACATATTATTGAATATGGTTTGGCCAATTGGCCTACATATTAAAAACCAATTCAAAAAAAGCATAAAAATTATTTGAGAGAAAATCTCTCTTCAAACAAGACTCTTTAAGGACTACATTATGAATTCTGTTGTGTTATGGTATGAGAAGAGGGGTCTTCTATTTATAGAGGTCCAAAACCTTTCCTACAATAAAGAGGTTAGCCAAATATGGAAGAGTTTTATATTTTCCTTTTAAGAAAAGTAAAAGTAATTATGGTATTACTTTTATTTTCCTTCAATAGAAAATTAATACTCAAATTTGGCAAGAAAATCGAGAAAAAACCCTAACAAATCTCCCCTTTTTGGCTGAATTTTCTTGGCAAAACTTGATTCTATGATTAAGAAATTATGAAAAACCTCACTTTACGTAACTATCGATTTGGTGGTATCGCATTGTTACTTTAACTTTTTTTCCCTCATTTTACCTTTATTTATTATTTAATAATTTTATTTTATCATTTATCCTACCTTTTTATAGCAGCCTTACCCCGTATCTTACTTTTCTAGTAGGTTTATCCTTCAAATTATTGATTTGTGAGATTATAAAACAATGGACATACAATCTATCCAAACATTGTATTCATTATTATTATGTGGATTTTGATAGATTGGTGGACTCTTCGGTTATGGATGTGACGTTGATAGTGTTTAGTGCCTTTTGGACTCCATAAACTGGTTTTTCATTTATTAATGACTTCTATTTTAATTCGTAAAAAATGCAAAAAATTGTAATAAAAGTAGATAAATGGGATTCGTGGCTTGTGGTGCGCCACCACATGCCAGAAATCTCATTTAGTATAATTTTTTCGCGTATTTTCTGCTTTCTTATTTCAATTGACTGCACCTAAAATAAAAACCGAAAAGCCACATTTACTAATGCTAATAATTGCTGGCGTAAACGATTCTCTGATAGGATCCATACCCATTTAATGGAAAAGGAAAATAAAAATGAATAACAAAATACAAGTAGCTTGTGGGCAACAACACTTGTTTTTTGGTAGGTGATAATTTGCCAACTTGTATAAGCTTGTTGTGGGTAGATTTGCAAATTGTCAAGTTGCACAACTTGCAACAAATCCAAGCAAGATTCGCAAATTGTCAAGTTGCATAACTTGCAACAAATCCAAGCAAGATTTGCAAATTGTCAAGTTGCACAACTTGCAACCAATCCAAACAAGATTTGAAAATTGTCAAGTTGCACAACTGGCAACAAATCCAAGCATTTTGATTGGATGATATGTTGACCATCTTTCCTATAAATAGGAGGCATAATTTCCTCATTTGAAACACACCCAAACAACAACAACTAAGAAGTAGTTGTGGAGAGCATCTCATAGAGGAGTGTGAGAAAATCGTGTGTGAGGAAAAATAGAGAGTGTGAGCGGTATTATAGTGAGGTGGAAAAATCAAAAGAGGTTATTTCTTTTGAGTGTAGTGGTTCATAGAGTATTTACTCAGACCTACAAAGTGTAAAATTCCTCATTATAGTGGATTATTTTGCTCCTCTCAGGTCCGTGGTTTTTTTTCCTTATTCAGAAGTGTTTCCATGTTAAAATATTTGTGTCCTTGTTATTTATTTTTTATTAATTATCGTATCACAGTGCTACTTTATTATTCCACTGTTATTATCAGAAATATTATTTCTGTGGCGGAGTTTATCCCTAACAACTAGTATCAGAGCACAGGTTCTGCTTATTCACGAAAATAATTTTTTTTTTGCTGTGGGTCGTACTATACTCAGAGAAATAAAAATGTTCAGAGTAAAATATGAGCTAGCAAAATTTAACAGTGATAGAGGTTTCTCAACGTGGCAGAGAAGGATAACAGATCTTCTTATCCAACAAGGATTACACAAGGCACTAAGTGGCATATCGAAAAAGCCCGAATCCATGAAAATGGAGGATTGAGAAGAAATGGATGAAAAGGCTGCTAGTGCAATGAGGTTTCACTTAACAGATGATGTGGTCAATAACATCATCGACGAAGATAGTGCATGTGACATTTGGACAAAGTTAGAAAATCTATATATGTCAAAAACACTGACAAATAAATTGTACCTAAAGAAGCAATTGTACGCCCTACATATGGGTGAAGGTACAAATTTTTTGTCACATTTAAATGTTCTCAACGGACTAATCACGCAGCTGGCTAACCTCGGGGTAAAGATCGAGGAGGAAGATAAAGCCACTGTGCTCTTGAACTCATTGCCATCTTCTTATGATACTTTGGCAACAACCATCTTGCATGGTAAGGACTCTATTGAGCTGAAGGATGTCACGTCAGCTCTTATACTTAATGAGAAGATGAGAAAGAAGCCTGAAAATCATGGTCAGGCTCTTATCTCAGAAAGTAGAGGCAGGAGTCACAAGAGGAGTTCAAGTAACTATGGCAGATCCGAAGGTCGTGGAAAGTCCAAGGTCCGATCTAAATCAAGTGCCAGAAATTACTATAATTGCGATCAACAGGTCATTTCAAAAGAGATTGCCCAATTCTAAAAAAGGGCAAAGGTGAAAGTAGTGGCCAGGAGAATGACGACAACACGACTGCCACAGTGCAAAACAATGATAATGTTGTTCTCTTCATAAACGATGAAGAGGAGTGCATGCACTTGGTAGGTCTAGATTCAGAATGGGTGGTTGATACAACAACATCTTACCATGCTACGCCTGTAAGGGATTTATTCTGCAGATATGTAGCAGGTGATTTTGGAACTGTGAAAATGGGTAATACAAGTTACTCAAAGACTGTGGGGATTGGAGACATTAGTAACAAGATTAATATGGGATGCACATTGGTTTTGAAAGACATGTGCCATGTACCTAATTTGCGGTTGAACTTGATCTCGGGAATTTCTTTAGACCGAGATGGGTACGAGAACTATTTTGCAAATAAAAAATGGAGACTCACCAAGAGAGCATTGGTGATTGCAAATGGAATTGCTCGTGGCACGTTGTACAAGACAAATGCAGAAATATGCCAAGGTGAATTGACTGCGACTCTAGAAGAGATTTTTGCTGATTTGTGGCACAAAAGAATGGGTCATATGAGCAAGAAAGGATTGCAGATTCTTGCCAAGAAATCACTCATCTCGTTTGCCAAAGGTACAATGGCAAAACTATGTGACTACTGTTTGTTTGGTAAGCAACACAGAGTCTCATTTCAGACATCGTCTGAAAGAAAGTTGAATATACTTGATTTGGTATTTTTGGATTTGGTATATTTGGATGTTTGTGGTCCAATTGAGGTAGAATCGATGGGAAGTAACAAATATTTTATTACTTTTATCGATGATGCTTCACGAAAATTGTGGGTTTATATCTTGAAAACCAAAGATCAGGTGTTTCAAGTATTCCAGAAGTTTCATGCTCTGGTGGAAAGGGAGACGAGTCAAAAGCTAAAGCATCTCCGCACTGACAATGAAGGTGAGTACACTTCAAGGGAATTTGAAGGGTACTGTTCAAGTCATGGGATCAGACATGAGAAAACAGTTCCTGGAACCCGACAACACAATGGTGTAGTAGAGCGGATGAATCACACCATTATCGAGAAGGTGAGAAGCATGCTCAGAATGGCTAAACTGCCTAAGTTATTTTGGAGTGAAGCAGTTCAGATGACCTGTTATCTGATCAATTGCAGTCCATCAATTCTATTTGAGTTTGATATTCCAGAGAGAGTTTGGACCAATAAAGAGGTGTCCTACTCACATCTGAAGGTGTTTGGTTGCAAAGCTTTTTTACATGTACCGAAGGATCATAGAACAAAGCTGGATGATAAATCAGTTCCCTACATATTCATCGGATATGGATATGAAGAGTTCGGGTACAAATTGTGGGATCTTGTAAAGAAGAAGGTCATCAGAAGCTGAGATGTTGTATTTCGAGAAAGTAAAGTCGGAACTGCTGATGATCTGTCAGAGAAGGCCAAGAAATGGAATGGTATAATCCCTAACCTTATTACCATTCCTTCTTCTGCTAGCCATCCCAGAAGTACAGAAAGTACAACCGATGAGGTTGCCGAGCAGGGGGAGCAACCTGATGAGATTGTCGAGCAGGGGGAGTAACTTAGTGATTATACCTAGCAAGTGGAGTACCCTAATCAAGAAGATCAATCTCAACCTCTGAGGAGATCAGAAAGGAAAAAGGTAGAGTCATCCAAGTACCCTTCCTCAGAGTATGTCCTTATCAATGATGAGGGGGAGCCAGAAAGTCTTAAGGAGGTGCTATCCCATCCAGAAAAGAACAAGTGGATGAAAGCCATGCAAGAAGAGATGGAATCTCTACAGACAAATGGCACGTACAAGCTAGTTGAACTTCCAAAAGGTAAAAGATCGCTTAAGTGCAAGTGGGTCTTTAAACTCAAGAAAGATGGAAATGGCAAACTGGTCAGATACAAAGCTCGATTGGCGGTAAAAGGATTCAAACAGAAGAAAGGTATTGATTTCGATGAAATATTTTTACTTGTTCTCAAAATGACTTTTATTCGAACCATTTTGAGCTTAACAGCTAGCCTAGATCTTGAGTTGGAGCAATTGGATGTGAAAACTGCATTTCTTCTCGGAGATTTGGAAGAGGAAATTTATATGGAGCAGCCAAAAGGATTTGAAGTAGCTGAAAAGAAACACATGGTGTGTAAACTGAATAAGAGTCTTTATGGGTTGAAGCAGGCACCGAGGCAGTGGTACAAAAAGTTTGACTCATTCATGCAAAGTCAAACTTACCTAAAGACCTATTCCGATCCATGTGTATACTTCAAAAGATTTTCTGACAACATCTTTATTATTTTATTATTGTATGTGGATGACATGCTAATTGTAGGATAGGACAAGGAGCTGATTGTCAAGTTGAAGGGAGATTTTTCCAAGTCATTTGATATGAAGGACTTGGTCCCAGCACAACAAATTCTGGGGATGAAGATTGTTCGAGAACGAGTAAGCAAAAATTTGTGGCTATCACAGGCTAAGTACATTAAATGTTTACTCGAACGCTTCAACATGAAGAGTGCTAAAGTTGTTAGCACACCTCTTGTGGTCATGTAAAGTTAAGCAAGAATATGTGTCCTACAACAAAGGAGGAGAAAGGGAATATGGCAAAAATTCCTTATTCTTCAGCAGTCGGGAGTTTGATATATGCAATGGTGTGTACCAGACCAGATATTGATCATGCAGTTGGTGTTGTTATTAGGTTCCTTGAAAATCCTGGAAAAGAACACTGAGAAGCAGTTAAGTGGATACTCAGGTACCTGAAAGGCACCTCTGGAGACTGTTTGTGTTTTGGAGGATCTGAACCAATCTTGAAGGGCTATACCGATGCTGATATGGCAGGTGACCTTGATAATTGAAAATCCACTACTGGATATTTGTTTGTCTTTTCAAGGGGAGCTATATCATGGTAGTCGAGGTTACAGAAGTGTGTTGCACTATCCACAACTGAAACGGAGTATATTGCAGCTACTGAAGCTGGCAAAGAGATGGTATGGCTGAAACGGTTCCTTAAAGAGCTTGGCTTGTATCAGAAGGAGTATGTTGTCTATTGTGATAGTCAAAGTGCAATAGACTTGAGCAAGAACTCCATGTATCATGAAAGAACGAAACACATAGACGTGAGATATCACTGGATTCAGGAAACGTTAGAGGATGGATCTATACAGGTCAAGAAGATCTCTACAAGTGAGAATCCTTCGGATATGTTGACCAAGGTGGTGCCAAGAGACAAGTTCGAGTTATGCAAGGAACTTGTCGGCATGCACTCAAACTAGAAGCTCAATGCTATCTCCTTCCAGTTAATGGGTCTGGAGGGGGAGATTGATAGGGTCCATACCCATTTAATGGAAAAGGAAAATAAAAATGAATAACAAAATACAAGTAGCTTGTGGGCAACAACACTTGTTTTTTGGTAGGTGACAATTTGCCAACTTGTATAAGCTTGTTGTGTGTAGATTTGCAAATTGCCAAGTTGCACAACTTGCAACAAATCCAAGCAAGATTTGCAAATTGTCAAGTTGCACAACTTGCAACAAATCCAAGCATTTTAATTGGATGATATGTTGGCCATCTTTCCTATAAATAGGAGACATCATTTCCTCATTTGGAACACACCCAAAAAAACAACAACTAATAGAGCATCTCATAGAGGAGTGTGAGAAAATAGTGTGTGAGGAAAAATAGAGAGTGTGAGCCGTATTATAGTGAGGTGGAAAAATCAAAAGAGGGTTATTTCTTTTGAGTGTAGTGGTTCATAGAGTATTTACTCGAACCTACAAAGTGTAAAATTCCTCATTATAGTGGATTATTTTGCTCATTCTCGGTTCCGTGGTTTTTTTTCCTTATTCAGAAGGGTTTTCACGTTAAAATATTTGTGTCCTTGTTATTTCTTTTTTGTTGATTATCGTATCACGGTGCTACTTTATTATTCCACTGTTATTACCACAACTATTATTTTTGTGGCGGGGTTTATACCCAACATTCTCTTCCTCTTCCTCCCTCCCTACCTCTTCTTCCGTTCCTTCCCCACATCGAAAAGGATTCAAACGCACATCTCACAAAGCATAAAAGAATACTCTCTCCATCTCAAAATAATTGGCAGGTTTAGGTTTTTGTACAACTCTTAAGGAAAAATTAAAATAGTGTGATTTGCCTAATATATCACTTATTAATTCTATAATATTTATTTATTTACATGCCTCTTAGTTTTAGAATAATTAATATTTTGGGCAAAGGTGGAAAGGTATAATTAATGTTCTCTTTTATTTTTTTAACTGACAACTATTTTAAAATAATATATTAAGTAAACATGTAAACTATTTTGAGACGGAGGGAGTATCTGCGATTCAATTTTTAAACCAGTTTCAATGTGAAAACTTCAAGTGTTCCGTTTCAAAGGAGAAATATCATATCTTATGTTATGCGAAAAACGGGAACAAAACCTTGAAGCCTCTCTCTCCGTGGTCGATCGTTGTTTCTCCACCTCTGACTTGTTTAGGAATTCTCAATTTTCCAAGCACAAGACAAGAAGATAAATTACGGAATCCCCCATTAGTGTCAGAGCCAAACGCTAGGTATGTTGCAATGTACTTTTCTGTTTCATTGTGTATTTTGTTTTTGCGTTCATGTGGGCTCAAAAATTCCTTCTCTTACTAATGATTATTTCAAAATGTTATCTTTAGGTACAATCATGTAAGTTTAATTGATGAAATAGTTAGCTTTTTTGTGGTTCTGATTAATAACAATTGATTTGAGTTGCATGTTTTATATTTTTCTCTGTGAAATTAAACTGTTTCCTTCTATCTATTTAAGTTTTAGTAAGAATTTTGACTTTCTACAAATTCACAATGGATTGCGTGAAGTTTTGTATTTTTCCATGGTTAGTGCCGGGCATTGTTTGATGACTTTTCTTATCCCTTCTTGACGACTCTCTTTTATAACTTCCCCTCTATTTTAGTCATCGATTTATGATAGAATTGATTCTTTGTGTTACAAGTTATGATTTCGGATCAATTGGTCTATTTTTCATAAAAAATTGGTATGTTTTAACATGCATGTTCACTTCTTTTTACCCTTTTTGTGTAGATCTCAACGTGGTGAAATCTCAGTCTTGAACATGATGGATATCACTTTCACATTTACTACAAACTTGATCATTTGAAAACAAAATTCACCATGGATTGCCTAAAGTTTTTGCATTTTTCCATGGTAAGTGCGGATTGTTCGATGACTTATCTTGCTCCGATATGTCGCCTCTCTTTTATAACTTCCCCTCTTTTTCCTAATTGATTTATGATATAATTGATTCTTTGTGTTATAAGTTACAATTTTTGATCAATTGGTATTATTTTTATTTAATATGGATATTATAGTAGGTACTTTTTAGCATTTTAGTTGCATATCTTCTAATGATTTCCATGAGACTTTTCAGGTCTACAGACACTGTCTTTATTTAACCCAAACACTACTGTTTTCACCTCTTCCATGTAGGGTTCCCTGACCATCCTTTCATTTTCCTCTTCTGATATGATTCTGAGAACAAATTCCAACGTTATGTAGTCTTCAGTTCTTTCAGTCTCCCTAAATTGCCCCTAAAACACTTTAACTACCTCCTCTTCAATAGTTTGACTTCTCTCAAATTTATCTCCTTGATCATTTTCTATCTTCTGGAGCATCAATTTTCTTCTTTTGCCCTTCACATACGCATGTAAGAATTTTGTGCTCTTACCTCCATCCTTGAACCATTACATTCCAGCCTTTTGGTTCCAGTTATTCTCTTCTTCCTTCTGGAAATTCTTAAGTTCAACCACTGCTATCATCAAGTCTACTCTATTGACCTCATTAGGATAGATTTATAGTTGTACCTCTTTCATTCTCACCACATCCTCCATAGTTGATATCTTTTAAAAGATGTTTCCATAAGTTTCCTTGCTTAATTGTGCTAATGCCTTCTTCACCTTTTTCAGCTTTTCCGGAAAGATGTGAAAAGGTGTACCTTCTATGTTCTCCTCCCAGTTCTTTCTCACCACCTCTTTGAAAGGTGATGTTTAGTCCAGAAGTTGAGGAACCTAAAAAACTGGCTCCTGAGTCGTCTTGCAACAAATATGTAGAGGAGCATGATCTGATACTTCTCTTATTAAATATTGCACCTCACTTGCAGATAATTCCTGTATGAACTCATGATTGCCAAAAACCCTGTCAATCCTTTTGAAAATGCATTGCTCCACTATCCTACCATTCCACCATGTATAGGTACTGCCTGTAAACTAAATCTCATTCAATGCACAAGTGTCAATGCACAAGTGTTTATGCACTGAGAAAAATTCAATATTTCCTGCTGAGTGACTGGTAGACCACCTAGTTTTTCAGATGCATCAAAAATCACATAGAAATCTCCTTCTACTATCCATAGTACTGTTTTTGATTCTGAAATATATTCTAGATCTTCCCAAAATTTAATTCTTTCGAAGGAGCTGCACCAAGCATACTACTATAATAGCTACTTCTTTCTGGCTGATCATATGAGTGAATCTAATTTCCATTTAATGATGGGTTTCTAATTGAACTTCCCCTCTCCAATCTGCATTCCAAATAACTTATATTTTTCCTAAAAAAATTGCTGCTGCATTGGCAAATCCTAGTTTTCTTCTATAAACTTCCAACTCTCGATGCTCTTGGAAAGATTTTTAAAGGGAAACATATGAATAATGACGTCTTCTATTTAGATCAATCAATCTCTTAAAAGAATTTTGATAGAGTACTGGCCTAATATTCCAAAAAAATATGTTGTCCACCATCATCTATGCAGTGTAGGTTTAATAGAACTACTCCTTGTATTCATTTGACTTGCTTTAGATATAATTGGTTTTTCTTTCTTTCTCCCATTCCTGAGTTCCATTGTATGTCTAGGGGACAGATCACCTTTAGAGCTAATGCCTTTTATGTTCTCTTGAATGTTCTAATCTTCCTCTACATCTCTAATCTCTTCATTAATCTGTTTTGATTGTATTTCTCCTATCTTTGACTTATTTTCCTGACTGTCTCATGTATCAACTTGTATTGGGGTTTGTCTTCTGTCTCCATCTGTTGTGAGGATGATGTGTGTATATGGTGGTTTATCTATTACTGCCTTGCGCAACATCCCAAAGTTGCGAGCTAGGATTTGAACCATTCATCATACGCATATAGGCCTAAACCCGATGATTCCCAATTGAATATAAGTATTAATATCTATTCTCTAGTGTGTTAAGTGCTTTGGATATGAATTATGGTCATAAGAAACCTCTGGCACAAAGTTGAGTTGCGAGTCTTTTTATCGATGGATCTTTTGTATAAATTCTTACTAGGATCAACTTAAAATGATCATTCGTTCTAGAATATGAAGAGTTACATGAACCATTAACTATCAAATCAAATGTTTTTGAGTCTTCTTTCCAATGCTATCAACTAAGCATAAATTCGATTCCCGAGTAAAAAGTTATGTGAGTTTTACTGATCTTGATCATTTTATGTAACACCCCGTACTTTTCTAACCTCACTTGATACCTTGGGGTCATGTCTACATAGGTGTTGAAATGCCATGAGTATGTGTTTTATAGTGTCATTGGTGAAACATTTGATATCAGACCTAATATGTACAATTAGACCTTCGTAGGAGGTGTTTTGTGATTTCGTGGAGCATTTGGGTAATACCCCGTACACATTCTAACCTCATTTGGTGACTTGAAGTCATGTTTACTTGATGATTAAGATCACTAAGTAAGTATTTTGTAGTGTTTTGATAAGGTATTGGACGCTATGCAAGTATCGGAGAAGTGGCCGAAAAATTCAGCAAGGTCCTGAAACTTACGCCACTACCCTGCGTCAGGGGTGTGGCGCAAGCCACCTGATTCATAGGGGTCTCATTTCTTGCGCCACAGCTTGCTTTGCAGCTAGTGGCGCAAGGCACAAACATTATGCCTTTCCGGGCTCGTTTTGTAACGCGATTCTACCACGATTCTTGGATGGTTTCTTTTGGTTCTTGGGAGTTATTTGAGCATTGTTAAAGCTTAAAACACTTCAATACACTCCTACATACTCCTACATGATCAAATCATGAAACATGAATAGTGATCCAAAATGTCTAATGAAGCCAAGGGCGACTAGAATTCTTATTTTTGCGATCGAGACGACGAATGAGAATCTCGTAAGTGAATATTGTCGTGACATTATGGAATTATTTAAACATGAGATATATGGTGAATAATACATGAAATTGTATGGGTTACATGGATATGTGTTATTGGGCCCAAATTTAGGCCCAAAATGGGTTAAAAGACATGGCCCAAAGAGACAATTGACCCATTCTTCCACTTTGACCACATTAAATGCCAAGGAATGGATAAGGATGCATTGAGTGCTATATAAAGGCTCCAACATCATATTTTTATTCACACAAAGTCTCATACCTTTTTGGATAATTATCAAACATTTCTCTATGTTCCAAACCCTAAGGTAACTAGTGCCTTTGGACTCTTTGGACAAGATCATCCTATTCTAAGCCTTGGTAAGTATTTATTCTCATGGATTAACATATTATATGCATGGGAGATTATTTATAGCATGATAGTTATGTTGGCAAGATGGTGAATAGTGTATTTTTGCTTTTGGTAAAAGATGTGCTATCTTGGTGATTTTGGTGATTTGAACTTGAAAAGGGACTTGATGTCTTAATGAAAGAGCATCGTATGGATAAAATATGAAAATGTATGGTGTTCTTTTGTTATTAAACTTGTTAGTTTTCTAAAAGTGTAAATTGTGGGATTTTGGCCGATATGTGCTATGAAGTGTATTAAGGTGAATTGATGGATTATTTGTGATGCGGTATGGATATGAAAGTGTAAAGGAGAAGTGTTGTGGTGAAATGTATTGATTATCATGTTTTGTTCAATGTTGGGAATATTGGGGGATTTTTGGAATAATAATTTCCTCAATGGTTTTGTCAAGGGGAAATGGCATGTTTAAGGGCAAACATATAGCTCATTGATATTACATGCATTTGTAAAGTAGTTGATGGTTAATGTGAATCCCGTTATGTATTTGTGTTGTAGAGTGACACATAAAGAAGGAGCGGGACTATTGTACACACATCTAAGATTATATATTCGTACTGAGCATACAAGGTATGTAAGGTTACTTTGTCCGTATCTTTCTGCGGCAAATAGTGTTCACATTGACATGTCACTAGTCCTATCCCGAAATGTGCTAAGGTATTCCATATCTGATTATCAATGGTAATCGTCATGTATTTCCTACTCATTGATCATTGGTGAATCTCATGTCTCATATTCATGGTTAATGTTCCAAAAGCCCAAAGAAGGTTATGTTCCAATGTCCCAATAGTGACTCTACTTATGTCTCTTGTTCATGGTTTATTGTCCAATGGTTCCCATGGTGTTATGGTTCTACTACTGTTATGTTGCCAAGTTATTCTCATATGTCTCTCACTTCTTGGTTAATGATCCAAAGCTCCAAACAAAGATATGGCTATCATTATATCAATCTCAAAGTAATGAACAAAGTAATGCAAATGTGGTTAATGATTGATTTATGGGTAGCAAGTCTAGGGGCATAAGCCTAGCTCGAATCGATCCCGATGTATTGATTTATGGGCGTCAAGTCTAGGGGCATAAGCCTAGCTCGACTCGATCCCGATGTATTGATTTATGGGTGGCAAGTCTAGGGGCATAAGCCTAGCTTGACTCGATCCTGATGTATTGATTTATGGGTGGAAAGTCTAGGGGCATAAGCCTAGCTCGACCCGATCCCAACATGATGATATGTTATGTAAAGACCCACTGATCAGTAGGGGCCCGGGTACATTATGACACATGTATTGACAAGTAAGCATTGAGATAAAGAAAGCAAAGAAAGTAATGAAAGCAATACACATGGTTTCCCGAAATGCAAAATGGTGACTTATTCACATTGATTATTCATATGTTTTGAGTTCATTGAAATATTCATGTATTGTACAGTTTCATCTGAGCCTTGCATACTCAGTACTTATTTCGTACTGACCCCTTTTGGGGAATTTACCTTACTTGTAGCAGGCGCAGGTACCAGTAGGCCTCCTCAGTAGATTGCCAGTGTTAGCGGTTCTTTGGTGAGCTCCAGCTAATTCGGGGATTCTCCGAGTCAGGGTGTATATATGTTTTGGTGATGTACATGTTGTATAAAGCGGGGACTTGTCCCGACTTTTGGTTTGTATTGGTCAATGCATCTGTTAGAGGCTTTTGTAGACGCACATGGGTATATGTATATAAGGTGACTCATGAAGTCTTGTTTTGATGGCCTCAATGGCCAAGTTTCTCAAATGTGTATATATATGCCACCTGTTCCATGATTTCCAATATCCATGATTTCCAATACTAGTCGTTCATGTTTTTATGTGATAGTGGTGTTTCCTATGACATGCATATGAATGTATAGAAGCATATCTTGGTTCTCTCGGGCCTTATCGGCTACGGGTGCCAATCATGCCTCGTTGGGATTCGGGGCGTGACATTTTATCTCTTATGAAACTGTCCCTCCTACCTTAAAGTCCCCAAAACTGATACAAATACTCAAAAAAAAATCTAATTGATAAATCCTTTCCACTCTCTCAAACTGCCCAACTCTCAAGTATCATCAATGATCAAGATTAGGGCTTCTTCATTAAGGTTATTCCTTAGTTTCTTCACACAGGTATGTAAGGTTGTCCTATGTTATAAATTCTTTCAGTTAGGTCCTCCTCATGTTCATTTAAATTCTTTCTTGATAAATCTAGGGTTTGAACTTTACTCTACAAATCTCAATAATTCTCTCGTTCATTAATTTCACTATTGAAGTCTCTCAAATTGTGTTTCCCTTTCATGAAACTATTGGTGCATAACTTTCTGTAATTCTTATTATGCACTTGAGAATTCATAAACCCTACAAGTTTTGAGATATTATGAATTATTTTAATATTATATAGTTTATGGATTTTTAATGAGAACATGGTTTTGAAAAGGCTATGCTTAGTGATTTTTGTACTTTCACAAAGACCCGTATTATTAAGATTCAAGCAAATGCTTTGAAAATTACTTTCTATAAACCCTTAAGTTATGCTTTATGATGAGCTTTTATTCTTATATTGTAAAGTTTAAGGAAATATTGGGAGCCATATGTCTTTGAGGATAGCTTTTATGATGATTTGGTTATTTTACCAAAGCCTAACTATTGTCACTTTTAAGGAGTGTTTTGAAAGGTCTCCAATGACATTTATGAAGTATGATTTTTTTTTTGTGAAATGTGAGAATTCTCACAACCTCTATAATGATGCTAAGAACTATGAAAGGATGACTTGCAAGTCTTGGTATGATAATACCATCATGATATGAACCTTTATGTTAAATGGATGATTAATGAAATGAAGATGAAATATTCTTAATAGAGGATTTATGATTTGATTATGTAAAAATATGGGCTTAAAGAGAATTAGATGGTCAACCCAGAAGGTGTGAGTTCAAAAGGCTCATTACCCGAAACTTATGCTTTACCGACGTAGGGGTGGTTCGCTCCTTAAATGAATGATCTTATGTTTCTACTCTATGAGGATGATTTATGTAGGCCTTTATGATGTTATTTACAGAAGGATCCCGATTTATGAGACAAACATGGATTAGGGCTCAGTCAGTCAGGTGTTGATTGGACCCACATAGACAGTGGTGTATTATTTGTAAGATGTCGGTTAAACCATCTAGTTCATAAGTAAAATAAAGAACATTCTTGAGTCTTTTCAGTTGATGATTTATGTCCATAATGTCCCACATTTCCTCATTCGGTTTATGGTTGTAGTTTTAGTTTCATATATATATTTTATGTTATGATTCTCTTCCCAACTTTACATACCAGTACATTCCACGTATTGACCGTCTTGAACGCTGCATCATTTTATGATGCAGAGTTCGAGGCATATGTTTGTGATTTCCATGCAGCTAGGACTTGACATATCAGCTATCGGCAAGCCTTTATTCTTTGAAAGGCATGATTTATTCGAACATTGGACTATTCTCAATTTTATGGTATTTGTCGGGGTCATGCCATGGCTTAGTCATTTATTCTTTTGTTTAAGGGCTTCATAAACCTAAGTCGATGTCAGTTAAATATTTTCAGATACTTTGAAGTTTTCTTCAATTATGTTTTGATGGGTCGAATACCTTTTGACTGGATTTTAAATTGATCTTCAAAAAATATTTTTGATTGAATGCTCATGATGAATGCTAAGAGGGTTCCCTCATGCCTTCAATAGCCCTGAGTGCCTATTACATCCAGGGCCTAGTTATGGGTCATGACACCTTTCCTAAGTTAGACTCTTTTTGGGGGGAGTCTTTTGTACTTGAGTTCACTTCATCTTCTCCTCTATCATTGTTCACATTGGTATTTGCTGATTGACTGCCTGCCCTTGTTGTTTTTCAGTGTTTGTTGTTTGATCTTTTGCGTCTTGGTTCTTACTAGTTGCATCCTTATCCTTCCCCCCTTTGTGCTGACTCTTACCTTCTTCTCCTTCTTTTCCTTGCAAGTCACTAATATTTTGTACTAGATTTTGTTTGTCATTCTTCTTCCCAAAGGCCTCTTCTACCCACTTTTTGGAAGATTCCTTCTGTTTGCTGCAATCAGCCTCTACTTCTTTCTTTTTAGTTTTGTCTTCTTGATCATTCTTGTCATCATCTACAATTAATGCATCAAACATGTTTGTTATTGCTACACCCTCTCCTTTTTGTACTTCTCTTGGATTCTATCTCTGTGCAAATCTCCCCATATGAATATCTTCTTCTCGTTGCTCCATTTCTTTGTCATTGTTCCTAGAAATCATTCTCAGGCTTTTTCTCTTTATCCTCCACCTGCTCTTTTTCTGGCTCCTTCTGTGTTCTCTTATCATAGTTTTCCTTAACTCCTTCTACTTTTTGTTTCTCCTCCTTTTCCTCCTTTGGGTATAGTTCTGGATGTAACACAAAATATTCTTTTTCAGTGTGTCCTTTCAGCTTACAATTCTTATAATACTTTGGAAAATAGTCATATTTTGGAAAATAATCATATTTGATGGTATTCCATTTAGCAACAATTTCCTCAGATCTCTTTTTAATGCCCACATTTATTCTTTTTGGAAAATCGCCAAGAAGATCAACTTCTACTTTTACTCTAGCACAACTAGGTCTTATTCTGTTACTTGTTGCCATGTCCACCTATACTGGCTTTCCAACCACTGCTTCTATTGAGAAAATTGTCTCCTTTCCAAAGAAATTTGGTGGTAACGATGGTAGTGAGATCCATGCAATTGCTATTGTGGTTTCTTCCTCCGAGTCAAAAAGTGGATCCCATTTCAGGATTTGCATTAGATAATTTCTATGTACAATGATGAATATCGACTTTGATAATAGATTCACATAGTCTTCAATTCTGGAAGCTCTAATAAGCACATATCAGTTACTTAGTAAGCCTATGTTCAAATCCCCTTTCAACTCCCACTGCTTAGGGATCAACTTTCTAAGATTTTGGACGTCCGATCACCAATAAGAAAACTTCCCTACTACTTCATATTCAAGTTCTTCATTCACAATCATTTGTGTGATTTCTTCTCCCTCCCAGATCACAAGTGGTTTACCATGCAAATACGTAATAGATTTTATTAGTAGAGAAGTATGTTTTGAAGTGGTTGGTTGTAAAGTAGCTGTGTAATTCATCCCATTGCCAGTTATGGCTAAAGGTGTAGTGTTGGAAGGCTGAGCAGTCTCCGGTGGAGACTGCCCAACGGTCGTTAAGGCCATGAACGTCGACAAAGTAGGCAAAACTAGGGTTTTAGAGCTAGGGTTTTAGAGAGCGTTTTTGTTTCACTGCTCCTAAAATAAAAAAACCAAAAGTCACAGTACTAATGCTAGTAATTGCTGACGTCTCTTCCTCTAATTTTTGCCAAAGCGATTCTCTTCATCTTCCTCCCTACCTACTTCTTCTTCCGTTCCTTCTCTACATCAAAAAGGATTCAAACACACATCTCACAAAGCATAAAAGAATACTATTTTGCGATTAAATTTATAAAATAGTTTCAATGTGAAAACTTCAAGCGTTCTGTTTCAAAGGAGTAATATCATATCTTATCTTATGAGAAAAATCAAAATAAAACTTGAAGCCTCTCTCTGTGGTCGATTATTTTTTCTCCACCTCTGTCTTGATTAGGGTTTCTCAATTTTCCAAGCACAAGACAAGAAGATAAATTACGAGAACCCCCCATTAGTGTTAGATCCAAACACTAGGTATATTATATTGTACTTTTCTATTTCATTGTTTACTTTTGTTTTTGCATTCATGTAGGCTTGAAAATTGCTTCCCTGCCTAATGGTTATTTCAAAATGTTATCTTTAGGTACAATCATATAAGTTTAATTGATGAAGTATGCTTTTTTGATTAGTAACAATTGATTTGAGTTGCATGTTCTATGTTTTTCTGTGTGAAATTAAACTGTTATATTTGAGTTTTAGTAAGAATTTCGACTTTTTACAAATTCACAATGGATTACGTGAAGTTTTATATTTTTCCATGGTTAGTGACGGGCACTATTTGATGACTTTTCTTATCCCTTTTTGCCGCCTCTCTTTTATAACTTCCCCTCTATTTTACTCATCAATTTATGATAGAATTGATTCTTTGTTTTATAAGTTACAGTTTAATCAATTGGTATTATTTTCATTAAATATGGATATTATAGTTGGTAGTTTTTGGCATTTTAGTTGCATATCTTCTAATAATTTCCAAGAGACTTTTCAGAATTTAAATCAAGCTTGACATACATTAGTCTTAAAAACCAATCATCAGTCTCAAAGAGAATGAATCTTTTAACAGTGTGTGGCTTGGTTTTGGTATTCAAGTATTAATGGCAAGTCGAATTACTTCTGATGGTGTGATGTTCAAATTTTATTTACTCAACTCTAGGCTTGAAATCCCCTAACTATCATTTTAATCATTATGTGAAATTCACTAAGAATATGAATTCTAATATGTTAGCAAAGAATATTACCAAGACAAAGAACACACTATTCTCTCATTACATTTAACTGAACTTCAGCCAAAGCTCAACAAAAAATCAAGATTTCAATAAATTACTTAGGATAGTTTGTGCAATGATAGATTCACTCCAACTACCTTAATGCTTCCAACAGATAGGAGTATTTTTATTTTCATTTTTATCCTATATTTCTGTTGATAAACTGAGAGACTCTACTTAAGAGGAAAAAAGGTTAAAACATAATCTCAATGATTATCGCTTTTTTGTGTTAAAATGGAGTTATAATTAGTTGAAGTTATCTAAATCATAGACCAAACCTTTGACCTCACTTCACATTGAGGAAATTGTAAAAGCAATCAAAGTCTAATTGGCTACGAACACTTCTCTAACTCGAAATTGATGATTCCCTCTTTTCTATTTTGTACATGTATAAAATCCTAAGTTTCTCATGTTCTTGCAATGTCTATTTTCTTTTCCTAAATTTTATTACATGCCTTCAGCAAGTGGCAATGTTTTCCACTATGGGTGTGTTTGGTATGAAGGTAAATATTTTCCATGGAAAATGTTTTCCGAGAAAATATTTTCATGGAAAACAAGTTGGTTTCTTAATTATTTTCTCATGTTTGGTTGGTAAGTGGAAAACATTTTTCGAAAAATATTTTCTAGTGTTTGGTTGGTAAATATAAAATATTTTCTAGAAAATATCTTTTAATGTTTGGCTAGAGATTAGAAAATATATTTTAGAAAAATAGTTTCTGACATGGAAACCTACTTCGACGACCGATCTGGGATCCGACCTCGACATCCAAACAAGGACCCAACCCCGACCCCAACTTTCAATCCAGGAATCGACCCCAACTCCCGACCCAAGACCCGACCCTAACTCCCGACTCCGACACCCAACCCCGACTCTCGACCCAGGACCCAACCCCAAACCCTACTCCCGACTCGAGCACCGACCTCGACTCCCGACTATCGAACCTGGACTCTTTCCTAACACCCGATTCAGGACCCGAGCCCGACACCGGATCCCAACTCTCAAACTGGAACCCGACCACGACACCTGACCACGATGCCCAACCCCGACTCTGGACTCGACCCTAACTACCGATCGATATCCCAAATCGGGACCTGACCCCGACACCCGATACAGGACCCGACACCAACACCCGACCCGAGACTCGACCTCGACATCCCGACACCAACACCCGAACCGAGACTCGACCTCGACATCCCGACACCGATACCCGACCCTAGTCACGACCACAACACTCGACCCGAGATAATACCCCGACACCTGACCCGGGACACGACCCGGACACCGAGACCTGACCACGAAATCGACACATGACTCGGGATCTGAACCAGACCCCGACCCCGACCCCGATACCCGACTCCTGACCCCAACACCAACACCAGACTCGGGACCCGACCCCGACCCCGACACCCGACATCGAGTCCCAGCCCGAGACCCGACTCCCGACCCGAAATCCAAACTGAGACCCGACCCTAAATCTTGACCCGATACCCGACCCAGGACCCGACCCTGACTCCCGACTCAAGACCCGACACCCGACCCCAACACCAATACCGATACCAGACTCGGGACCCGACCCCGACCCCGACCCCGACACCCGACATCGAGTCCCAGCCCGAGACCCGACTCCCGACTCGGGACCCGACCCCAACACCGGACCTAACTCCTGACCCCGACTCCCGACCAGAGACCCCACCTTGACACCCCGACCCCAGACCTGAGACCCAACCTCGACACCCGACCCGAGACACGACCCCAACTCCCGACCCGAGACCCGACCTCGACTCCCCACCCTGACACTCGACCCTAACCCCCAACCCCGAGAATCGACCCTGACACCAGACTCGGTACCTATCGCGACTCCCGACTCGACAATTGACCCACGACCCGACCGCGACTCCTTTCCCGAGACGCGACCCCAACTCACGACCCCGACTCCCGAGTCGAGAATCGGGTGTCAGGGTCAGGAGTCGAATCCCGTGTTAGTGTCGGGAATCAGTAACAGAGATTTGAGTTAGGGTGGAAAGTTGAGGTGTGAGATTGAAAGAGTATTTTGGAAAATGTTTTCCTTAAATTTTGAAGGGAAGTCATTTTCCTTCAATTTGAGGAAAATAAGTTGATTTGGAAAATATTTTCCAAAATATTTAAGCCAACCAAACATGAGAAAATGGGAAAACATTTTCCAGAAAATGTTTTCCTTCATACCAAACACACTCTATATCTTCAACATTCCATCTATCTATAGAGTAGGAAGGATATAGTATAGTTTAAGTTCCTATGCTTTTCTCCTAATTTGCTATAAAACCATCACAAATAACCTTCTCTAATGTTGAATATTTATCATGGCGATAACATGAAAATTGAGGATAGATGGTTTGATTCCTCTGCTATATTTAAATCTGAGTACAGTGATGAAGGTTTCTAGAGTGTTCCTGATGGTATAGCTTTCTAAGTTTCAATCTTCTATTCATACGGAGGATAAGTATGTTTTGCGGGCTTAGTTTTAAAGGCTTTGTTGAGAAGATGGGAGTAATGAGCCTGTGAAGTAGAGGGAAATATTGGTCAAAACTTGAATCAAAAGTTGAGTAAGATGAGGTATCGGCACCGTACCTCAACATGTGTGAATGCTTTCGCTTATGTTAAGGCCAAGACTGAGAATAGTGAAGTCATCCTAGCTAAAGTTGAAGAAACACCAAAATAGCAAATTAAGCTTAATATGTTAGTAAGTGATGAACAGATCAATTTTCCTGGGGAACTTTCCATACTCTATATGCAAGTATGATAGTAAATGATGAACTCAATGTTTTCATCATATCTTGCTTATATCTCCTTCTTCTTTCTTTGCTTTTCTATTTGGTAGGTTCTTCTTCTTCTTCTTCTTCCCCTTCCCCTTTATCTTTGTTTTATTTTTGGTGGATTTATTCATTCACCTCGTAAATTCAATTACCACATTGCATACCAATTTTTCTACTAGCGAAATACCAAAGCATATTTGAATGTTGTTCAATTACCTCTTTTGTATCATCGATTTACCCCTCTTGTACTTGAATATGCCTGGTGTTTAATTATCAAAATAACTTGGGATAAGACAATTGGTTTTGTGCTTACATAGTTAGTTAAGATACATCAAGCCATATTCAACAATAAAAAAATCAAGTACATGTATAAGTTTCATACAACGGACGGAATCATTAGTTTGTTGAATTATCTGTTTACTTTCCTTTGTTTTTACTGGTCACTAAGATATAATGCTTCTATTTCTGATATGTTATACCTAAATCTACTTCTTGGTAATGCTCTTCAGATTATCCCAAATCTATATACATAATTGACTGCAAAATTCTTCAAGTGTGTTTCCTTTCCCATTTTTTCTTACGCTCTACTGGCCTCACTAAGTTTTTCCATGTGTATATCCATGTAGAGGAATTGGAATATTTGTTTGTTTGATGCTAGAGTGATGATGCATAGTTATTATGATTCTATGCTTTGTTTTGATGAATTGACAAACCTGCTGAGGGACCAGACACGCACAGGGCCGATCTCAGGAGGAACAAAAGAATCAAGATCTCAGGAGGAGTAAGGGAAAAATTTGTATGATTGATAGGGATATTAATTCATAGGGACCACGTATGAGTACCAGGACGATCCGTACAAGTTGACTCTCAAAACAGTCCACAACTGTCCATAGTTGTAAAGATGCTGCCAACTATGACAGAGTTGTAGAAAAGCTACTTGGGTCCTTTTGTCGACCAATGAGAAACACTCAAAGTTTTCCCTCCTATTTGTTCCGTATAAATACATCATTATGTGGGAGGAAAACCTAAGTTCTGCAGGATCCAAAATATCTATATTCACTCCAAAGCTTCAAGGTGTCCAACAAGACAAAGCTTCAACAGCCAAGGGACCTGCGTGCTTCAACTAAATATGTTTGTAGGTCTAGGTTAGTCTTTGTCTTTTCCTCTTTATTGTAAACCTACTCCTCATTTTTGAGAAGCTTGTGTAGGTGTTTTATCTTCCTCTCTTATCCTGTGGTTTTGAGTTGTAGACTAGAGTTAGCCATGGTGAAAGTGTGGGCTAGAGTTAGCCATAGATATGTAACTAGAGGTAGTTGATAGAGTGGGCTAGAGTTAGCCGGTATTGGTAAGCTAGGTGTAGTCGACTGTAGGCTGCAATAGTTATTTATAGTGGTGGCTGGATGTTGTCAAAGTTCAATGGGATGGGGTTAAGGATTTAACCTTAGATTATTAGAATAAGTCTATAATCTTACATTACTCTTGTTCTAGTGGATTGTGTTAGTGAAAAGCCTATGAGGTAGGTCATGGTTTTACTCCCTTGAGAAAAAAGGTTTCCACAGAAAAATTATGTACTTTGCTACTGTTGTTCTTATTGTTTGCACTTCATTATTCGCAGTCAAAGGACATGAACCCTTAACTTGTGGTGGATTCGTACAAGACATCAATTGGTCTAAGAGCAAGTTCCTCATAAAAGGTTAACTCCAAGGAGGGATTCTGTTTTAACATAGTTGCTACACCAAATCTCAAAGTAGGTCAGTGAACTACTAGACCACTTAGGTTCAATGGTCAATACAATGGGTGGTGGAAAACAAGAACCTATAAGCTCAAGAAATAGCAGGACCAAGAGAGAAAAGAACCCAAGAAGGAGAAAAGTCTTTTCCTTAAAGTTGCCAAAAGTGACTATTAAAGATGATGAGGATATGACTTATCTTACTCAAATGTTCCATAAGATGATGAGAAGAAGTGAAGGGTTCCCTAAAAGAAGGAACACAAACAAATATGCAAGAGGATATGATACCTGCCACAAATGTGGAAAACTTGGACACTTTATAATAGAATGTCCACTTCTTAAGTAGGATCATAGATTTTACATCAGAAGCAACCCAAAGAAAACAAACAACAGAAATTAAGTCCCTGAGAAGTACATAAAGGAAGAATCAACTTTGGATTCAGTATTTGCTCTCATGGCTACCTCAGAAGATGTAGATCAGATGAGTTTTCTTGATGTCAAACAAAATCTTCAAGGTTACTCTAAACAGGAATTGAGGTCTCTTGTTAGTTTTCTAATTGATGCATACTGTGGACTGAAAAAGGAGAAGAAACCCCTAACCAATGTGACTATTGAAGCTGCAGCTGAAAAATCCACCTGGTCAAACAAAATTTTTGAGTTTGAAGGAAATATTTAGTTTCTCAATGCTGAGAATGAAAGACTAAATGAAAAAATGGGAGAGCACTCTCACAATGATCTAAAAGGAAAAGGAGAAGGTAGTAAGCTATAACTTGAACTTCAAAACAAGCTAAATAAGTCTAAGCTGGATCTTGTTGCTTCCCTTGAAAGAAATAAGGAACTGGAGAGGGACCTGAACAAGATAAAAGAAGACCTTCAAAAATCCCTTCATTGGACTACCTCATCTAAACATCTAGCTCAATTCAACAATTTGGAGTCAAATTCTGGTAAAGGAGTTTGTTTTAAAAAGAAGACCAGTGCTTCATATAATCCTAAAATTAATATGTTTCTAATCTTGATAAATGGATATGCACCCACTATGGTAACAACAGTCACCACAAGGTGTCACGCCCCGAATTCCAACGAGGCGGACTGACACCCGAAGCCGTTGAGGCCCGAGAGAACCAATCTTTTCTCATGTACGTTCATATGCATGTTTCTATATGAATAGCATTCTATCTCATGTAACTTATAAAATACCAATGGCGGAAGTCATGGAAACATATGCTATATATGAGAAACTTGGCCATTAGAGCCATCAAGTCAAAATGGACATACACCTATTACATTCATCTTCCCACATACGTCTACAAAGCCTCTAAATATACATAACCATAACCAACCTAGAGTGGGGACAACACACCGTTATATACGCATATACTATACCAAAGCAAATGTACATAGCAACTTGGAAAGCCCCGAACCAACTGGAGCTCACCAAAGACCTGCAAATGATCCGCAACCTATTGAGGAGGTCTACTAGTACCTGTGCCTGCAACAAGTAAGGTGAGTCCCCCAAGGGGGTCAGTACGAAGAATGTACTGAGTATGTAAGGCCATAAGAAACTGCATGATATATATATAAGTACTTCAATGGAATCAAACATAAGAGAATAGTCGATATGGGTAAACCATCGTTCTCTGTGTGGAATCATGTACATTGCTTTCATTACTTTACTGTACTTTACTTTACTTTACATTACTGTACTGTAATTTACTTTACATCTTCCATCAATCATCATTTATCAATCATCAATCATATAATGCCCAGGCCCAACTAATCAGTGGGAAAAATAACATCATCATGCAGGTGTTCCTTTCACCCCATGGATACATCCCGTGATATTGGGAATAGACATCATGCAGGTGCTCCTTCCACCCCATGGATACATCCCGTAATTCAGGGAATAATCATCATGCAGGTGTTCATTGCACCCCATGGATATAACTAATTATGCATTACTTCATTCTTTAACGATAAGAGATTGATACCTTTGCTTATGAGAGATTGATACTTTTGCTTATGAGAGATTGATACCTTTGTAGTCATAACATTATTAAAAGCTTTGGAACAATAACCAATGAGTAAGAGACATATAAATAAACGTTATTGGAACTTTGGGACATTAGTCAACGAACTATGAGACATGTAAGTTACACCATTAGTTATGTGAATGATACTATATGACAATACCTTTGGACATGTCGGAATGGAATACGTATGATAACAATGTGAGCAATATGTGCTGCAGAAGGATAAGGTAAAAGTAACCTTACATACCTTATTTTCCCAATACGAATACCCAGTTCTATATGTGCTTACAATAATCCATCTCCTTCCTTACGTCTTATTCTACACACAAGTACATAACGGAACTAACATTAACCACAAGCTACATTCCAAGTGTATAAGACGACAATGAGTTACATGGTTGCCCTACAACGCCATTTCACCCCTTACGATACAATTCATGGCATCGTCATACCAACAATACCACAAAATTCCACACATTGACCACAACATCATAAACCAATAGCATTTTGATACCACTTGTAACCCTTACACTTCCTCATTAACACCACGTCATAATTATTCCATCAAGTCACCTCAATACACTTCATAACCCCATATCGACAATAATCCTACAATTTACACTTATAGCAAAATAAACAAATTAAGGAACATAACCACACCATACATGTTGATATTTCATCCATACCATGCACTTTCATCAAAACCTCAAGTCCTTTTTCAAGTTTAAATCTCATGGATAACACATCTTTTACCAAAAAGCAAAAGTGCACTATTCAACACTTCTAAGCATAACCAACATGATCTACATAATCTCTCATGCATATGATATATTAAATCATAAGAATAAACACTTACCAAGGCTTTCCAAATGATGATCTTCCCAAAGAGATGACTTAGGGTTTGAAAGTGAAGAGAAAATATCTCTTTTTGGTTTCTTGGAAAAGTCTAGAATTACATGTGTGTTACAATGAATAAAATCTGATTTTTGGTGCCTTTTATAGGCCCTTGAAGTCATCCTTAGCCATTTGTCTCAATAATTGATTAGTCAAAGCAAGAATGGGTAATTTGACCCATTGGGCCATGTCTTTTAATTCATTTTGGGCCTTCCTTTGAGCCCATTAACACATATTAACTTAGCCCACCAAATTCAATGTGTAATCCATCATATATCTCATGTTATGACAATATTCAACTCATGAGATTCATGGTCGTAGCCTTAATCCCAAAAATAACCAATTTTGGCCACTCATGGCTTAATTGAACATAATTTGATAAAATAATTACAACGACCAATTAACCCCAACTTGGATGCCAAACTCACTCAAGAGTAGCCCTACTACGATGGAATAATGATACCATATCCCAAGAGTCCTATTTATAGACTAATGGTCGAAGAAAAATTTTGGCAAAAATCAGCCTGGCGCGCCTCCTTGTTGCCTGGGCCAGAAAAATTCTGGCCAAAAGAGGCCTGGCATGCCCCTGGGCGTGCCCCACCCTTAGTTTTTGAAAATTTTCTTTTCTTCGACTTTTCTTTGCGGATTCGGTTAGATACTTCAAGTTCAACTCTTTAGCTTACCTCTTAGAATTAAAACCCTTTGTTTGGAAGTCGTTCAAGCCTCACTTATCACTCCCAAAATGTTCCAAAAAGTCGCAAACTCCTCCTACAGGAGACTAATCACATTGACTAGTACAATATCAAATGTTTCATCAATAACAATACAAAATGCGTACTTGTTGCTCTTGAACCTAGGGTAAACATGGTCCAAGGTGATCAAGTAAGGTCAGAAATGTACGGGGTGTTACACAAGGATTCTTTTCAGGAAAGAATTTTATCCAACAGGAGAAATTAGGAATTTGTTAAAAGTAGAGGAGACTTTGTAGAGCCCAATCATTCTGTTAATAGAGGACCTACTCCCTATGCTAAGAAATTTGTCATGCCTGCATGAACAAGGAGAAATCTCATCCATCCTTTCTCCAACTTCAGGGAACCTAGGTTCCCAAATTTAACAAATTATTCTTGTGTAGAAAGGAGCGAGAGGAGGCAGTCAACAAAAATTGGTCAATAAATAGTGGCTTATCAAGAAATATAAAGAGAAAGATGAAGAAATTCCTCTCATTCAAGGGATTTCAAAGGGAAGTGTCTCCTGTAGAAATGAAAGGAAAGATTGGTAAGTCTCTGACTTATGCTATATAGAAAATATGAACTAAGTAAATTGGTTAAAGTACAACTTGCTCAGTGTTGCATAAATTTTTGATGAGGGAGATGGAGTTGAGCAGATTAGGAAAATGAAGATGGACAACTCCAAAGGACCTGATACTTCTCAAGGTCCCTTGAAAACTGAACATCGAGAGGGAAGCTGTAACATCCCGTACCTTTTCGACCTATGTGATGATGTTGAACAATGGTTACTTAAGTTTCGAGACGCTATGAGTATGTATTTTGTAAGGTTGGTGATGAAAAAAAAAATTAATTAATTCGAGCCTCGTACATGTGATTAGATTTTAGTCGGAGATGTCTTGTGTAATACCCCATACATTTCCAACCTCATTTGGTACCTTGGAGTCATGTTTACTTGATGATTAAGGTCACTACGTAAGTATTTTGTAGTGTTTTGATAGGGTATTGGATGATATGCAAGTGTTAGAAAAAAATGGCTGAAAAATCCAGCAGGCCACTGATTCAGAGAACCTTCAATTCCTGCGCCACTGCTGCAAAGCAAGGCAGTGGCGCAAGGCACAACATAATTGGCCTTTCCGAGCTCGTTTTGCGACGAAATGCAACGACGATTCTTCCATGGTTTCTTTCGATTCCTTGGAGTTCCTTTAGCATTGTTAAGGCTTCAAATACCTCGATACACTACTACATACTCCTACATGATCAAACCATGGAATACAAGAATTTACCAAAATGTTCAAAGAAGCCATAGGTGACTAGAATTCCTATTTTTGCGATTGAGGCTACGAATGAAAATCTCATAAGTAAATATTGTCGTGGCATTATGAAATTATTTAAACATGAGATATATGATGGATTATACATGAGAATTGGTGGGCTAGGATAATATGTGTTAATGGGCCAATTTGAGGCCCAAAATGGGATAAAATGCAAGGCCCAAAGGGGAAACAAAAGACCCATTCTTCCATTGACCAAATGGACATGGAATTTAATTCCAAAGAAGACTTGAGGGCCTATATATATGTGGAAGAATCAGATTTTTATTCCAAAAGACACACATCACTTTTCTAGAATTTTCAAGATAATTCCCTTTTGGCTTTGCAAACCCTAAGTCATCTTTTGGACAAGATCAACATATTCCAAGCCTTGGTAAGTATTTATTTTCATGGATTAATATCTTATATGCATAAAAGAATATGTATATCATGTTGGTTGTGCTTGGAAAAGTTGGTCATGGAACTTGGTGAGTTTGTATGAGATTTGTGGTATATGGAATTCAAGTGTGAATTAGGCCTTGTGCCTTTGATGAAAAAGCATGGTATGGACAAAATATGAACATGTATGGTGTTATATTTGGTATAAAACTTGTTCTTTTCTAAAAGTGGGAATTTTGGGATTTTGGCCGATATGTGTTATGAGTTGAATTAAGGTGCTTTGATGGATTATTTGTGATGTGTTATGGATAAGAAAGTGTAAAGGAGAAGTATTGTGGTGAAATGTATTGATTTTCATGTATTGGTCAATGTTGGGAATATTATGGAATTTTTGGAATAATAGTATGATCAATGGTTTTGTCAAAGGGAAATGACATGTTGAAAGCCAAACATGTAATTCATTGACATGGTATGCATTTGTAAAGTAATTGGTGGTTAATTCCCAGAGGATCTCCCAGGTTTACCCCCAGAACGGGAAGTAGAATTTGGCATTGATGTGATTCCAGGCACTCAGCCTATTTCTATTCCTCCATATAGAATGGCTCCAGCGGAACTGCGTGAATTGAAGGAGCAATTGAAAGATTTGCTGGATAAAGGCTTCATTAGGCCTAGTATGTCCCCGTGGGGTGCACCGGTATTATTTGTGCGAAAGAAGGATGGCACCTTGAGAATGTGCATCGACTATCGTCAACTGAATAAAGTAACGATCAAGAACAAATATCCCCTCCCTCGCATTGATGATTTGTTTGATCAGTTACAGGGTGCCAGGTGTTTTTCAAAGATTGACTTGAGGTCGGGTTACCATCAAGTCAGAGTTAGAGAAGAAGATGTGCCCAAGACTGCTTTCCGAACACGGTATGGTCATTATGAATTTTTAGTTATGTCATTTGGACTAACAAATGCGCCGGCTGTGTTTATGGATTTGATGAACAGAGTATTCAAGCCATTCCTAGACGTGTTCGTGACAGTATTTATCGATGACAACCTTGTTTATTCAAGATCACCAGAAGACCATGCTTATCACTTACGGCAAGTGTTGCAAATTCTCCGTGAGCGTAAGTTGTATGCAAAATTCTCCAAATGTGAGTTTTGGTTAAAATCAGTCGCGTTCTTGGGTCACATTGTATCAGATGAAGGCATACAGGTTGATACCCAAAAGATTGAAGCAGTGAAGAATTGGCCAAGACCTACAACACCCACAGAGATTCGCAGTTTTCTGGGTTTGGCAGGTTATTACCGAAGATTTGTAGAAGGTTTTGCTTCTATTGCGGCACCATTGACAAAGTTAACTCACAAGGCAATTAAATTTCAATGGAATGATGCATGTGAAAGAGGGTTTCAAAACCTGAAAGACAAGTTGACTTCTACACCAGTGTTAGTTCTTCCTGAGGGCACAGAGGGCTATGCAGTGTATTGTGATGCTTCCGGGATTGGTCTCGGATGTGTGTTGATGCAGCATGGGAGGGTGATAGCATATGCCTCACGACAGTTGCGGCCACATGAGAAAAACTATCCCACACATGATCTTGAATTGGCAGCGGTAGTTTTTGCTTTAAAGATATGGCGTCATTATTTATATGGTGTTCATGTTGACATCTATACGGATCACAAAAGTTTGCAATATCTTTTTAAGCAAAAGGAACTCAATTTGAGGCAACGAAGGTGGTTAGAGCTTTTAAAAGACTATGACATTGATATTGTTTATCACCCAGGCAAAGCAAATGTAGTAGCTGATGCATTGAGCCGTAAGGCAGTAGAAAGCACTAGTGGTCAGTTGAATGAGAAGCGTGAGATAATCAAAGATGTGAATCAATTAGCCAGTTTGGGAGTTCGCCTTATTGAAACGTCAGATGATAGAGTTATGGTGCAGAATGCAGCAGAATCCTCCTTGATAGCTGAAGTGAAAGAAAAGCAATTTGCGGATTCTATTTTATTACAGCTAAAGGAAAATGTGCAGCAGAATTTGACCAAGGCATTTGATATTACACCGAAAGGGGTACTTCAATGTCAAGGGAGGTTATGTGTACCGGACGTAGATGAACTGAGGACACGAATAATGACAGAAGCGCACCATTCGCGTTATTCCATTCACCCGGGTGCTACTAAAATGTACCATGAATTGAAAGAAGTGTATTGGTGGGGCAACATGAAAAAGAACATTGCAGAATTTGTCGCGCAGTGCCCAAATTGTCAACAAGTGAAAGTGGAACATCAGAAACCGGGAGGTTACATGCAGTGTATCAATCTTCCAGTTTGGAAATGGGATATGATTAATATGGATTTTATTACGGGCTTGCCTCGTACATTGCGGAAGTTTGATTCCATATGGGTCATAGTGGACCGACTTACCAAGTCGGCGCATTTTCTACCTGTCAAGACGACCTATACAGCTGAGGATTATGCGAAATTGTATGTAAAAGAGATAGTACGATTGCATGGTACTCCACTTTCCATTATATCCGACAGAGGAGCACAGTTCACAGCACACTTTTGGAAATCTTTTCAGCGGAGTTTGGGTACTCAGGTGAATTTGAGTACGGCTTTCCATCCTCAGACCGATGGCCAAGCAGAACGTACTATTCAGACACTTGAAGATATGCTACGAGCATGTACGTTGGATTTTCAAGGTAGTTGGGATGACCATTTGCCTCTTATTGAATTTGCGTATAACAATAGCTATCATTCAAGTATTAAAATGGCACCTTATGAAGCCTTGTATGGAAGGAAATGTAGATCACCAATCGGATGGTTTGAAGCAGGTGAAACTGCTTTACTTGGGCCAGATATTGTGCACCAAGCCATGGAGAAAGTTAAAGTTATCCAACAACGGTTACAAACGGCTCAAAGTCGTCACAAGTCATATGCCGATGTTAGAAGAAGAGGGCTTGAATTTGCCATAGGTGATTGGGTGTTTTTAAAGGTGTCACCGATGAAAGGGGTAATGCGGTTCGGAAAGAAAGGGAAATTGAGTCCACGTTACATAGGCCCCTATGAAGTTATTAGAAGATTTGGGCAAGTCGCATATGAATTAGCCTTACCTCAAGAACTTTCCTCCGTCCATCCGGTATTTCATGTGTCGATGCTTCGGAAATGCATAGGAGATTCGTCTCGTATTGTTCCCGTAGAGGATGTTCAAGTTACAGAGGATCTCACTTATGAAGAGGTGCCCATTGCTATCCTAGATCGACAAGTAAAGAGATTGAGAAATAAAGACATAGCATCCGTAAAAGTCCTTTGGAGAAATCAACAAGTAGAGGAGATCACATGGGAAGCGGAAGAAATGATGAAATCCAAGTATCCCCACTTATTTCAAATGGACCAAGAAGTTCACAGTACGGAGGTGAAATAATAACAAGTAAGTCTTTAATAGCATTATGTCTATTGGTATGTTAAAGTAAAGATACATTTGTTGTGTATAAAACATGTTGTTAACATTCGAGGACGAATGTTCCTAAGGGGGGAAGAATGTAACATCCCGTACCTTTTCGACCTATGTGATGATGTTGAACAATGGTTACTTAAGTTTCGAGACGCTATGAGTATGTATTTTGTAAGGTTGGTGATGAAAAAAAAAAATTAATTAATTCGAGCCTCGTACATGTGATTAGATTTTAGTCGGAGATTTCTTGTGTAATACCCCATACATTTCCAACCTCATTTGGTACCTTGGAGTCATGTTTACTTGATGATTAAGGTCACTACGTAAGTATTTTGTAGTGTTTTGCTAGGGTATTGGATGATATGCAAGTGTTAGAAAAAAATGGCTGAAAAATCCAGCAGGCCACTGATTCAGAGAACCTTCAATTCCTGCACCACTGCTGCAAAGCAAGGCAGTGGCGCAAGGCACAACATAATTGGCCTTTCCGAGCTCGTTTTGCGACGAAATGCAACGACGATTCTTCCATGGTTTATTTTGATTCCTTGGAGTTCCTTTAGCATTGTTAAGGCTTCAAATACCTCGATACACTACTACATACTCCTACATGATCAAACCATGGAATACAAGAATTTACCAAAATGTTCAAAGAAGCCATAGGTGACTAGAATTCCTATTTTTGCGATTGAGGCTACGAATGAAAATCTCATAAGTAAATATTGTCGTGGCATTATGAAATTATTTAAACATGAGATATATGATGGATTATACATGAGAATTGGTGGGCTAGGATAATATGTGTTAATGGGCCAATTTGAGGCCCAAAATGGGATAAAATGCAAGGCCCAAAGGGGAAACAAAAGACCCATTCTTCCATTGACCAAATGGACATGGAATTTAATTCCAAAGAAGACTTGAGGGCCTATATATATGTGGAAGAATCAGATTTTTATTCCAAAAGACACACATCACTTTTCTAGAATTTTCAAGATAATTCCCTTTTGGCTTTGCAAACCCTAAGTCATCTTTTGGACAAGATCAACATATTCCAAGCCTTGGTAAGTATTTATTTTCATGGATTAATATCTTATATGCATAAAAGAATATGTATATCATGTTGGTTGTGCTTGGAAAAGTTGGTCATGGAACTTGGTGAGTTTGTATGAGATTTGTGGTATATGGAATTCAAGTGTGAATTAGGCCTTGTGCCTTTGATGAAAAAGCATGGTATGGACAAAATATGAACATGTATGGTGTTATATTTGGTATAAAACTTGTTCTTTTCTAAAAGTGGGAATTTTGGGATTTTGGCCAATATGTGTTATGAGTTGAATTAAGGTGCTTTGATGGATTATTTGTGATGTGTTATGGATAAGAAAGTGTAAAGGAGAAGTATTGTGGTGAAATGTATTGATTTTCATGTATTGGTCAATGTTGGGAATATTATGGAATTTTTGGAATAATAGTATGATCAATGGTTTTGTCAAAGGGAAATGACATGTTGAAAGCCAAACATGTAATTCATTGACATGGTATGCATTTGTAAAGTAATTGGTGGTTAATATGAATTTCGTTATGTATTTGTAGACACATAAAGAAGGAGTGGGATTATTGTCTACGCATCTAAGGTTGTAGATTCGTATTGCGAATCCAAGGTATGCAAGGTTATTTTGTCCGTATCTTTCTACGGCCAATAGTGTTCACAATTGACATTTCTTTAGTTCTATTCCGAAATGTACCAAGGTATCCCATATGCACTTATTTATGGTCATGGTCATATATTTCCTACTCATTGATCAATTGTGAATCTCATTTCTCATATTCATGATTAATGTTCCGAAAGTTCAAAGAAGGCTATGTTCCAATATTCCAATAGTGCCTATACTTGTGTCTCTTGTTCATGACTTCTTGTCCAATGGTTCCAATAGTATCATGGTGCTAGTGATGTTATATTTCTCATTGATATTTGTTCACATGTTCTTCACTTATTGGTCAATGATTCAAAGTTTCCAACAATGTTGTGTTCCAAAGTTCCAAAGTGATGTTATGATTATCAAAGTATCAATCTCAAAGTAATGATCAAAGTAATGCAAATGTGGTCAATGATCAAGTACGGGTGGCAAGTCTAGGGGCATAAGCCTAGCTCGACTCGATCCCGAGATATGGATTTATGGGTGGCAAGTCTAGGGGCGTAAGCCTAGCTCGACTCGATCCCAAGGGTGGCAAGTCTAGGGGCATAAGCCTAGCTCGACTCGATCCCTATATGATGATATGAAAGACCCACTGATCAGTCGGGGCCCGGGTACATTGTGATATATGTGATAACAAGTGAGCATTGAGATAAAGAAAGTAATGAAAGCAATCCACATGGTTTCCAAAATGCAACATGGTGACTTATTCACATTGAGTATCCATATGTTTTGAGTTCATTGACATATTCCTTGACATATTCATGTGTTGTATAGTTTCATCTGAGTCTTGCATACTCAGTACTTATTTCGTACTGACCCCTCTCGGGGAATTTACCTTACTTGCTGCAGGCGCAGGTCCCAGTAGGCCTCCTCAGTAGATTGCCAGTGTTAGCGGCTCTTTGGTGAGCTCCAGCTCATTCGGGGCTTCTCCGAGTCAAAGTATATATGTTTTGGTATTGTACATGTTGTATAAAGCGGGGACTTGTCCCGACTTATGGTTCATTTTGGTCAATGCTCTTGTTAGAGGCTTTTGTAGACCGACGTGGGTGTACTAGTGTAAATGACACATGTTGTTTTGACTGGATGGCCTCAACGGCCAAGTTTCATATGTATGCCTAAATATGTCCCTTGTTCTCCTTTATTCGTATTTCATAATATTATGCAATGGTGGTTATGAATATTATATGCATATGATTGAGCATAGGCAAAGGTTGGTTCTCTCGGGCCTTATCGGCTACGGGTGCCAATCATGTCTCGATGGGATTCGAGGCGTGACAAAAGCTTAGAAGTCAATCAACAAAATTCATCTCCTGAATAACTACTTACAAAGGGATATGGTCATAATCAAGAGCAATCCATGGCATAGTTCTCAATTGAAAGCATATCACATCTCTGGATTGATTTCAAGAACGTTTACAGGAGCCTTGAAGCTTCCAGACTTGGTCAAAGCTACGTAAAAACTTTATCTACTTTAGAGGATCAAGGTCTTTTATATGGTTCCTAGATCCACTGACAAAACTATCATAGGGACCATATGGATGTGATGGATGCTTTTATAATTGGGTATCTTAAGGAAAAAGTATACGTTAAACAAACCCCTGGTTTTGAAGATGTTGGTCACTCAGATGCAGATTATGTAGGGTACTGGTGGATAGAAAGAGCATGTAGGTAATGACTCATTTTTCTTAGACCTTCTTATTTCTCATGGAGGGACCATGTAACATACAGTTTCATAGAGGTGCTAAACAGAGAACACTTTGAGCAAAATCGAGTGAAGCTTGGGGTGTTGAAAATGAACTGATCAGACAATATGTATCTAAGAAAGTGTTTTTGAACCTTGTCTAACTCAGCTTTATACCCTTACAAGTATGCACACACGGTAAAATGAGAGAAGTTAGTGATGGAGATCATCAAGAAATTTCAAGGCAACGTCCATAAATTCAGAAGAGGGACCAAGTCCTTCTTCCTAGGTTAGTATTACTGACTGTACTTATAAAAGTTTTGAAATTTTCTGGGGTTGCTACATAGGTTTCTTTTTTCCCACCAAACATTAATGGTGTCGTGTGGATTGGACCTCTAAATGTAATCTCTCTTCCTTGATACGACACATTGCATCCTGTCTTTACAAAATCAAATCTCAACCTTTTTTTTTATCTAATCCCTTTGCACCTTTCCTAATACCAACCACTCTAACTACTCCAACTATGTCCTATTTATCTACTTTCTCTAAAAATATGGAAAGAACCCTAGGTTTCTAGTAAAAAATTTGGTCAGAGTAGCAAGATTCTAGAGAAGGGTCAGAGTTTTCAACTAAACACAATGGTGATAGAAGAAATTATTTAAGGAAATAAAGGAGTAGCTTACTAGGCTGCACATGCATAGGAACCTGATTCATCATCTATGTCTGAACCAAAGAGAGCGGTCTGAATGTTCTGGTGATATATTATAAAGAAAGAAGTCCAGCCTAAAAGAGTGGTTTTTCTTAAAGAGGATGATACCTTTCAAATGTTAAGAAAGAACCCTCTTCAAAGGATGAAGCTAGGAAGGGAAAATCACTGTCCAAAAGACTTGATGAGGAAAGAACAAAATAGGGGAACTAGAAACTTAGCAAGAAGTGCATTGGCAAAAAGGGAAAAAGTGAATTCTGAATCTAAAAGATAAAAAAAGTGATGAAGAATCAGCAGAAGAGGGACCTGGTGAGCAATCAGGTTCAGTGACAACACTTCAAGAAGAAAATTACAAATTGAAGACTGAAGTTATCATCCAGAGAGACCAGGTTGGACACTTACTCAGAAGCTACTCTACCCCCATCATGATGCAAATAAACACCTTGATATGATGTTTCTGAAGCTCTATGGCTAAACTTGATCTGTCCACTTTCTATTTTCCTTCATCTATTTGTTCCAATTTTTTCTTTGAACTATCCCCCTTTATTAGTTATGTGGTTTGCCCTCTTTTGGCTATTTCTGTACTTTTATTGGTACTGTTTGTAATGCTAACTTTAAATGAATAAAGAGGTCTGTTTTGTTATTTGGCTTGATATTTCTATTCCATAACTATTTTTTTTCTCATGTTAGTGTTGTCGCCATGGCCATGAGTTAACATGGAATATTTTTGCTTATGCTTGGTTTACTATTCAGTTCTTTTTTATAATGCCAAAAGGGGGAAAATCATGGTGATAAGGGGAACTGGTATAGGTATAGGAGGGCCAAATGCAATAAGAGTGATACTGGTGAAAGAGGGAACACATGCTGATTGGGGTAACTGGTAGCATGATGACAGGAGGAGCTGATATGATAAAGGTGATGAGGGAACCGGTATCAAGTGTGTCATCATCAAAAAAGGAGAAATTGATGAAGCATAGATGTTGAATTACTATGCATTATTTTAATGATTTGACAAACCTGTTGAGGGACCAGCTATGCTGCCTAAAGAACCTGATCCATTTCTCAGAGTCAACTTTATGAGAATCAGGTTCTCAGGGGAAACTTGCTTCTTGTATTTTTATTCATCAAAAAAGGGAAAATTAATGATGCATACCTAATACTACAATGCTTTATTTTGATGATTTGACAAACCTGTTGAGGGACCAAACACACACTAGCCCAATATCAGGAGGAACAAAAGAATTAAAATCCCAGAGGTAATAAGGGAACAAGTTGTATGATTAAAAGGGATCTTATTTCGTAGGGGTTAGATAAAGGGACCAGGAACTCACACCAGACCGATATATACAAGTCAACTCTCACATCTATCAATAGTTGTCCACAACTGTAAAGATGCTTCCAGCTATGACAGCGCAACAGAAAATCTACTTGGATCTTTTTCTCGACCAATGAGAAACACTCTAGGTTTTTTCTCCTATTTGCTCCATACATATATATCATTATGTGGGAGAAAAACCTAAGTTTTGAAAGATAAAACATATCCATATTATCTCTGTAAAGCTTCAATGTGTCCAAAGCTTCAACAACCAAGGTGTCATCTTGTTTAAACTAAATATGACTTTAGGTCTAGATTGTTGAGTCTTTGTCTTTTACTTTTCATTGTAATCTTACTCCTCATTTTTGAGAAGCTTGTGTAGGTGTTTTATCTCTCTCTCTTATCCTGTGGATTTGATTGTAGTCTATAGTTAGCCTTGGTGAAAGTGTTGGCTAGTGTTAGCCATAGTTTTATCAAGTAGAGGTAGTTGATATAGTGGACTAGAGTTAGACCGGTGGTGGTCAGCTAGGTGTAGTTGATTGTAGGCTTCAATAGGAGTATTATAGCGATGAATCGATGTTGTCCTAGTGCAAGGGGATGGGGCTAAGGAGTATACTTAGATTACGTGAATGAGTCTGTAATCTGACATTTATCTTATTCTAGTGGATTGTGTTGGTGAAAAGCCTACGAGGTAGGTCATGATTTTACTCCCTTGAGCAAGGAGGTTTCCATATAAAAATCATGTGTACTTTGCTGGTGTTGTTCTTGTTGTTTGCACTTCACTGTTCGTAGTCATTCGCAGTCAAAGGACTTGGTCCCTTGACTGGTGGTGGATTCATACAAGCTATAACTAAGCATAAAACATTATCCATTATTATTTAAAGTCAATTTTGATGTGAATATTTAGTTGAATTTTTGCAGCATAATTGGTATTTAATTTCCTATTTTGGAAGTAATTTACGACATGATCTATGTGTGGTTCAATTCTCATTCTGCTAATATGAAAGTTCACATAGTGCCACACTGCAATTTCTTAGACATGTCAACTATTTTCCTGCATGAGTTCTTTGGGTAGTTTATGCACATCATAATTGAAAATATTGATTAAAATCAGTCTTCTTTCTATATAAAGGAAATAATGGAAGACTCTTTTTGAGGAATTATTTTTTTTTCCTCAATGTCATTTTTAATTCTTCTGTTTTATGTTAGATATTTTGGACATATCATTTTTCTAGAATTCCCTGCTAATATTTAGTGTTCCTTTAATGGAAAATAGGTTCTGCACCTGGTCAGGATTGACTACGATGCAAGAGAATCGAGCCATCAATAAATCATACTCTACTGCAAATTGATTGCACTCATAAGTTAGTAGTGAAATCAAGGAGATAAGAATCATCTATTGTGGACTTCAATTCGTTTTATTATTTTAGACTTCAGGATACAAGGTGGTTAATTACATCATGCTGCTTTAAGATATTACAACTTGGTACCTTGCATAACCTGCAGTTGCTTGGTTTAATGATGCGAGAAGAATCTCAACTGCAAACTTTATGCGAAATCATTGATTTAAGTGAAAATCACTCCACTTTGTACCATGCTTCAAGCGGGGTGGTGAAACATATATGAAATGCAGTGAGAATATTGAAACCAAAAAAAACAATAGGTAAGTCACAATCAAATCATTAGTTATCATAATTTTCCAAAATGATTATTTATATACTCTTTATCTTAATTATTTTTAATAGTAACTTCTTTTGGGTCATACGAGACCAAATCTTTTCTTTTTAAGCTTTGTTATTGTACACATCTTTCTTGAATCTCAGTTTGGCAGTGGAAGTGTTTGTTTAAACTTTTTTTCTTTGTAACAGAAGCGCAAGTAACTCAGAAAATTTGGATATTGTTTCACTTTACAGGTAACATGTTGGTTGCTTGGAGTCATTTTAGAGGACACTAGCTATATGGAAACAAGTTATTATTATTTTCATTTGTTGATCGACTATTAGTTTTTTAAAAAATGAATCTGATGTTTAGGACATGACATACAAGTGAGCTTCTAAAAACTAAATTCTAGCATTGGCTTACTTGAATTAGAGATCACTCTTAAGCTCTTACTTTTTAGCCAACTTCAAGGAAATAGTGATGCTGTTGTACTTATGTATGATCTCGAGGAAGTCCGACATTCGTATAATCAAAAGAGAATCTGGTATGAACTTAGAGAATTTTCCTGCTCACCTACAGTTAATTTTGCAAATCGCCAGGTAAAGGACATACTGAAACATTTGCTGAAATCTCCAATAAATATGATATTTCATTTGTCTCATAGTCTTCAAAATTGTCTTTCCATTTATTTTTAAATCACTACAGTGACATGCCTGAATTTGAAATCGACTCAATGCTAATAGCTAATTTTCTAAAAAAAATAAACCATTGACGGCAAGAAGTTTACTTAGATTTTTGAAGACACTCTACCAGTCTTGGGCCAAGCAGAGGTACAAATAAATCACTGTAATAGGGAGGCTAATCAAGTAGCGGATGGTCTAGCCAAACATGCTACCTGTTGTACTTATGGTTTTGATGATTGACAACCAAATAAAGGGGCCTGATTCATTATTTGTTTCACACATTGGCAGTCTGCTATCTAGCCGAAAGTACTTTTTGCAGGCTGGTTGGTGGCACTACAGCAGAGGCGCAACAGTTCTTTTCATCCTCGACCAATAGCATTGCTCCTAGGTTTTGCTTTCTCTTATATAAGAAGATGTTCCAAAGATAAAATCTAGATTTTTTCAAAATATTAAAAGTTGATCTTTCTTAGTAAAAGCCATCTGCTCTTTAAAACATTGCTCACCCAACAACGAACCATATAGAAGTCATAGGGTAGTCTTTGTTGTATTCTGAGTATTGTGATTTTTTTTAGCTCATACCTTGTAAGCCTAGTTCTCATCAATGAAGATTTGTAGGTATTAACGTATACTTTTCTTTATAAGTCAAATTGTATCAACTAAAGTTAGTTGGTCGTATGGACTATACTTATCCAAGTTTGTATCAACTAGAGTTAGTTGAAGTTGTGGGTAGAGTTGCCTGATTTTGTATCAGCTAAAGTTGGTTGGTACTGTGTGCTACAGTGGAGTTGTTAAGAGTTAGTGATCTTGTAATAGAGGCATTACAAGGTGGTTGGGATTAAAAGTTTAATCATTTTGATTACTGGAGTATGTAATCAACGTTGCTTGAAGATGGTGAAGTTGTTGAGTAATCCTACGTGGTAGGTCGTGGTTTTACTCCCTTGAGAAAGGAGGGTTCCACGTAAACACATTGTGTTATTTATCTTCATAGTTTAAGCTTCATATAATTTGATTTTCTGTTGTTCCAGTCGAAGGACTGGTCCCCTAACTAGTAGTGGATTCATATATGCCAACAATTGGTATCTAAGCTTGTACTTCCTAAAAGGTTAACACCTAGGAACGATCCTTATTTGATGGTTGCTCTACCAGATATTGAAGAAGGTCAATCATCCACAAGTCCACCCCACTTCAATGGGCACTACTATGGGTGGTGGAAGATTCGTATGCATGACTTTATCATGGCTAAGGACAGTGAACTTTGGGACATCATCGGTGATGAACCTTATGTTCCTATGAAAACAGTCACCTTGGGAGAAGTTACTACATATATTTCCAAGACTAATAAAGAATATACAGAGGATGATAACAGAAAGGAGATTGAAAAGAACTACAAGGCCAAGATGTTGTTGGTGTATGGGATAGGACCAGATGAATACAATAGAATCTCTGCCTGTGAATTAGCCAAGGAAATATCAGAGTGTTTGTGAACTTCTCATGAAGGTACTAGTCAAGTGAAGGAGTCTAAGGTGGACACACTTACGACTCAATATGTGACATTAACCATGAAGGAAGGAGAATCCATTTAGGAAATGCATACCAGGTTCACATCCATCACTAATGAACTGCATTTTCTAGGTAAAGTGATAAAATAAAGAAAGCAGGTTCGAATAACTCTTAACATCCTATTCAAGTCTTGGGAGAGCAAGGTTGGGGCAATAACCGAGGCTAAAGATCTTAAAGCTCTTACCATGGATGAGTTGATATGAAACATAAAGACCCATAAACTCAAAAAGTAGCAAGACCAAGGCAGGAAAAATCCGAAGAAGGAGAAAAGTTTTGCTTTCAATATAGAAAAAAGTGATTCTAGTGAAGAGGGTGAGTATACGGCTTACCTTACTTGGAGATTTCAAAAGTTTATCAGAAGAAATAAAGGTTTCCCAAGGAAGGGATGTACGAGCAGATTCTCAAGTGGAAATGACTTTGTCGCAAGTGCAGAAAACTTAGTCATTTTATCAAAGACTTTCCACAACACAAAGTTGAGTACAAGAAATATGCCAAAAATGGTGTTGTTAAGGGAAGAAGGAATGGTTGGGTCCCTAATAAGTTAAAAAAAAAGATCAGGTGCAGATCAAATTATTAAACAAACTCTAGCTGCTTGGGGAGATTCTTCTAGTGAGTCAAATGCATCTAAACATCTTGCGGATGCCTTAATGAGGGTTGGTTGAAGATGAAGATATAACTTTCAACTCACTTTTTGCACTCAGGGAAAAATCAGACTGTAATGACCTATTCCATCATTACTGAAAATATATGTGGTAAAAGTTTAAGAATCTCATACATCATAGGTGTTAGGATCAATTCTTAAGTATGGGAGTGCATTATATATGAATTAAGGTCATGCAATACCCATAGCACAAAGTTAAGTTGGAAGTCTCCTTACGGATTGAGTTGAGAGCTAAATTTAAGTTATGGTCAAATTCAAACAATCATTCCTCCTAGAATATTAAAAGTTACGAGAATATCTCTGATTCTTTTTTCTAACTCCACCAACTGTTCATTAATCCACTTCTAGAGTAAAAAGTTATTGCCATTTTTCTGAAACTATCCGTACTAAAAAGGCCAAGGCCATTATAGCAGGACGATGGCAGTATATAAGCCTATTTTGGCTGAATTTCAAGTCATAAACTCAAAATTTTCATTTTGCAGACCTAGGGGAGCGATTTGCTCAAGGTTGGAGTGGAAATTCTTCGTTGAGATGATTTAGTTTTCGAAAACATGAAAAAAGGAAGAGCATCCATGATATAGTTTACTTGTTGCAGCAACTTGGTGCCTAGGTAGGCTAGGTTTATGTGTAGTAGATCTTGGTTAAATAGCATGACTGTAATATAGTTTGACAGGAAGATTTCATGCTTAGGCTTACGGGCATGGTGAATGGTTGTAATAATTGAAATGTGAACATAATGGAATCTAATTTGGTATAATTATTATGTTGGGACAATTAGGCAATTATTTGATGATTTTATGGATTATTTATTATTTGTTATAATTCATGGAATATATGTATGTTGGGGTCCGATTATAAAACTACGGGTTGTGAAAACTAGTAACTAGTAATTATGGTATTTTCCGAAATTACACAATACGGGTTGTGAAAACTAGTAAATATAAGTCCACTATAATGTATATTAGAAGGTGGTGATGCAGACTAATTATAGTGGAGCAGGAATGGTATTGTAAAGGTTGGAAATTTTTGTTGAACTGAGGGATTGAATTCGTACTGTGTAATTAGTTGATGAATTAGTTATGCTAATATACATTGTTTTGTTGTATGATTATTGAGAATTAAGTTGAGGTTAATTGTCCATGAATGAGTATTTTTAAATTAATACGTGATGTTTCTTGAGAGGCTATTGAACTTTCTAAATGATTTATCTCAAATGTTATTGAATAATAAATCATAGTAATTCTGGATTAGGACTGTTTTGTGGTGAAAGTGATGATATTTTTAAACTTAATGATTGAACTTAAACCAGTAATTGATGGTTGAATTGTAGTTAAAGACTCAATTTAGTTTATGTTTGCATGTTAATAGCCTATTTGTATACTTGTTGCAATGGATGTTGTTGATGTTAACTTGTTGGATAATTGTACAAGTTGTTTGATCACTTGAAATGAGATTATGTAAAAAGGCTTGTTTTTTAGTGCAAGTGGAGTTGAACTTTCTCATTGTGTGATTGGGCTTGTTGTGACATGGATTGATATTGTGAGATAGCCGGTAAAGGTTTATCTTCATACATTAAATTGTGAGATGAATCGATAAAGGTCATCGTCACGTGATTGGTGGAAATCAGGGGGTATAAGGGCGGGGACATTGGAATAAGTTTGGTATAACACTATTTTTGCATAAGGGTGAAAAATACTAGATGTATGGCTTATTGTGGTACATGGACTGAGCTTGTCCCTTACAGCTCATAGATAGTGCGCAACCATAATACCCATAACATATGCTTATAAGGTATTGGATAGTTTGACGGTTCCATGAGTGTATCAAATTGTATTATTATGTTCTTTTGGTTCCATGAGTGAACTCGGTTGTATTGTTTCTTTGATATATTTGAATCCTTGTGAGGTCCAATTTACTTGGTACATATTTGGATCCTTGTACGGTCTGGTTGATGATAATGATATTTGGGATCCTTATGCGGTCCAGTGTGATATATATATGGTGCTCCTTATGTGAACCATTACAGATATTATAGAGTTGGGTTCCTTGAGTGAACTGTGAAATGACATTCCAACTTGCTATTTTAAATTAGATTTCTAGTGTGAACTAATTTTTGTGGTTTATAATTATCCTTTCCATGACAAGACTCCATGGAATAAAAAACAACTAGAGTTGGTTGTAAAATAGTCTTGTGTGTTGACTTGTAGTTGGGTGTATATATGTCTAAGTGTAGACATTATTGTTGATTATTTGAATTATATGTCATGGTTGTTCCCAGAATATGGTAAGTGAAGATAATAATGATGGTTTTATTTGATATTGCTAAATTGAACCTTAACGGAGTAATTGATAATTAAATAACTTAATTGGGTAGGTTTTAAGGGTGTGAATAAAGTGATAATTGGTTACTGGAGTGTTGGTGGGGTTGAATGAACAAATGGTTTGAGAGTGAAGGTTAAGGAAATATTGGATAGTAAATCCTTTTAGTCCTTACTCGGTTGTGAAGTTGTGTGCTCTCATATTTAGTCTAGGTCAGAGATCTAAAGACTGGTATATTTGTGGGGGAAAATGGAAGTTACTTACATCAAGTGATGACATGAACTATAGACTGAGACTGTCACATTGTATGTACCTGATTATCTTGAATTTCTATATTCTATGTTGTGTTCTTTAACCTCGATTGGTTGATGATGCCTACCATTACGTGTTGTTTGTTCTGATGCTACACTTGCTACACCCTTTTAAGGATTGTAAAGACCCAAATCCTTGTTACACTGAAGTAGAGAGCAAAACCCCTACCTAGTTTCCCTTAGACCAAAAATTTTAAAATTCAGGGATGGTTTAGTGTTAGGCATATTTTGAGCGTGTGATGGTCTAGGGAAATATGGTATTTATTAGAGCGTTGGTTGGTAGTTTTGATTTGAATTTATGTTAGAGGACGAGTTTAGGAAGTCGTGGCAACTTTTGGTCTGTAAAATGGATTAGTAAAACTCTAGTTATAGCGATTACTGTGAAAGCGTTAGTTCGTAATGTTGAAATTTGAGAAGTGTGTTGTGAAATTGCCAGAAATGGGATCAAGTCTCGAGTTACTGGTTAGGCTCGCTCTAGTGACAATGTTCCTGCAGTGGTACCGCTGCAATGGCAGAAGTGTCACTGCAGCGGTAGTCCTATTTGGCTTAGGAGTTGCTGCAGCGGTGCCGCTATAGTGGCCACCGTATCGTTTCAATGGTCAAATTGAAGAATTCCAGTTTTTAAAATTAGAAAACCCATTTTTTATTCCTACTTTTCAAAAAACATCCAAGGGCTTAGCAGGAGGCAATTTTCTTCAATTTTTAGGGTTATAATCTTTGGAGGTAAAGTTTCTTTACATTCTAAACTTGAATTACTCCTTTAAATTCAAAGAAATCACAAGAATCATGCTTACGGTACAAATTAGAGGTTAGTCCTATATTATAAGCTAGTGGGAATTGGTGGGGTTTGTATTTATTATCAGTTGTCGTTGATCCTAGGGTGTCCAAAAACACTTCCTAAGGTAGAATTCTTGGTTGTAATGTTAACAAATGTAAAATTCTAGAGTTTAAAGGGTAAAAAATCCTAAGATGATGGACTAAGGCAATTTCTTAGTTTAAATTGATAAATGTGAGTACTTAATGGTTAGGAAAGGTGAAATGTTGCATTAAGAGTTGTGTAATTTTTGTGTATAGATCAAGAATGAGCCGAAATTTAAAGGTAAGGCAAGGTTGTGGCATTGTAGTGATTTCAAGCAAGAAACACGGTAGGTTATGGTTTAATTGTAGTAAAGACTTGCTTGACTCTATGCTATATATGAGTTAGGTGTTTGTGATTTTCTTTCAGGTATTACTTGTGATTTATTTAATATATCATGCATTGACATGCAATTCTGAAATGGTATTGAGATGATATATACATCGGGTGTCACATAAACACTATTATATGGATCGGGTGCCATGCCAACACTGTTATTGAATTAGGTACCATGCCGGTACTGGTACATAGATTGAGCTCATTCCCTATAGGTCATAACTAAGATTCCTTATTGATTTTAGTATGTGTGTACATTATGAATGCATGTAATCATCATTTCATTAGAGTATATGTATATGTTGTGGTGACCATTGTTGAAGAATCTCCCTAAGTGTAATTGATGTATTATGTACTTGCATTCTGATGAGATGAAGTGTTATGACTGTATTTGTTTGTCAATTGATTGTAAGCTTTTTCTTGATCGATGTTTCTTGCATTTAACTTGCCTATTTGTATGGTGTTGAGTTGAGTTGGCCGATGATACCTACCATTACGTAGTTGTTGTACTGATACTATATGTACTTTTTTTTTTATTGAGTACAGAGCGTGTTCTAGCATTTGAGACAGGCCCTCGAATCTATTTTGTGGTTCGAATTTCAGTTCAAGGGGAAACACCATGTCTGGGAAGCCATTGGATCATTATCATATTGTTCCAAGACTAAGACATTTCTTTATTTAGCATTTCAAGATATACTTTTGACTTGGCATTTAGATACTGTTTACATATTCTTGTTCAGTGACTTTTAGCTCCCAGAGTTGTAATAATTAGAGATACTTCCGCACTCTTTTTTGTTTTTGAATTATTAATTTAGTATTGAACTTGATTGATTAAATATTCTGTTTTAATGGATTAATGTTACGTATTCAATTAAAGTGAGTTGTAAAGATCTGATTTAGTTGGTTAAGGGTTGGGTTAGTTGGTTCTCCCGACGTAGAGTTAGGGTGGATGCCACTCATGACCAATTGGGTCGTGACAAAGATGGAATCAGAGAACTGGGTTCATTGATCTCATTGTACAAGAATAGGTCTAGTAGAGTCTTGCGGAATGGTACAGAAAAGTCTGTACTTTTCTTTGAAAGGCTACATGGTTGTAGGAGATAGTTTTTACTTTTTTCTTCCTTTCGTGCTAGTACTTGATTCCAATTGGTATCTGATGATCCAAATTGACATTTAACCTACTTTACTCTTATTTCACAGAAGGTGAATACTCATTCCACCAGAGCAGCAGTAGCAGTAGCAACACCTGTCAGGGGTGGAGCCCAAGCAGTTAGAGGACCGGCTTGGCAGAGATCACCATCTCCTACCCCACATCAGGATACTCTGAATTTGGTTCAAAATGAGGACTTGATGGTTGGGGAGGAAGAAGTAGTAATTCCATAGAATCTGGTGCCAGTGCCAAATGGTGAAACTTAGGTGCCTATATATCCAAAAGTGATTCAACAAGTGTTGGGATTTCTAAGTAGCTTGGCTGGCACAAGTACTACTCTAGCAGTGCCTACATTTCCCTCTCTAGCCTTGTAGCATGTTGCTACTATAGCACCCTATATGGACAAGGGCTCTGAAATAAGAGTGCTTCTTTGACATGTATTGGATCAGTGTTGACTGATGATGAGCATAAACTGTTCTATAAGCTCATAAAGATAAACCTCTGGTGTTTCAGGGTAAGGAGTTAGAGAATGCATTTGAGTTCTTGACTGACTGTCACATACATTTGAATAATATGGGCACTGTGGAGAGGTATTGTGTGGAGTTTGTGACTTTCCAGTTGCAGGCGGAGGCCAAACAATAGTGGAGGTCTTTTGTTGAGTGTAAGGCCGGTTCACCTCCACTTACTTGGTCCCTGTTTTAGAATGTGTTTCTTAAGAAGTATGTTTCTCATACCTATCGGGATCAAAAAAGGATGAGTTCCTGAAACTTAAGCAGGGTTATTTATCTGTGGCGGCCTATGAGGCCAAATTTTATGCTTTGTGTCATTATGCACTTCAGTTGATTAGTTCAAAGAAGGAGAATTAGGTATTTGTGAAGGGTCTGAACTCAGACCTTCAAGTGCCTGCACTGTTAATGGCTACTCTGAAAAGACTTTCAGGGAAATAGTTTAGTCTAAGAAGAAGATGGAAAGGATTAAGAAGCAAAGAGAGGTGAAGGCTGAGGAAAAAAAAGCCCGAAAAATGGGTCAATTTAGTGGTACTTATTTGAGGGGTTGTGGTTCGCAGAGTTGCTCTTCTTGGTAATTTCATTCAGCTATGCCTGTTTCTACAAGGAGCACATCAGGGGTCAGTTATCAAACCTCTCAAATAGATAGTTATGCACCTTCAACATCTTCAGTCCAGCGTCCTACCTTCAACATCAGATTTTATAAGTGTAGGGCTTTGGGTCATATTCGAAGGTATTGCCCTAACTATTTATATGTAGGACAGTTCACTCAGCAGATAACTTTTAGTGCTTTGGTTCTAGTAGTTCGTAGTGGTTGAGATATGGTAGGGGTCATCCACATGGTAGGCATGGCCAAAATGCAGGGGGGGGGGTAGCTACCAAGCCAATCATGGTGGAGGACAAATTGGTCAAGGTAGCGCTCAGGCTAGTAAAGGTGGTGGTCAGAGTGGTGATAAGGCTCATCTTTATGTTATTCCGGCCCATCCTGAAACTGAATCTTCTAATGCTGATCACAGGTAATATTCTTATCTATGATCTTATGGCTTCTATTTTGTTTGATCCCCGGTCTACTTTCTCTTATGTGTCTGTGAATTTACCTTGGGTTGGGACTTAAAATGTAAATTGCTTGATACTACTATGTATGCGTCTACACTGGTGGGGGTTTCCATATATGTGGATCAGGTTTATCGTGCTTGTCCTGTGATGTTTATGGGGTATAAAACTTTGGACGAAATAGAAATCTTAGACATGGAGAATTTTGATATTATTTTAGGGGTGAGTTGGTTGTCCTGTCATCGTGCTATTCTTGATTGCTATGTTAAGACTGTCAATATAGCTATGCCAAAAATGGATAAGTTAAGAATGGGAAGGTACTCTTAAGCCAACTCCTTTGAGAATTGTGTCAGCTATTTGTGCCAAAAAATTAGTCAAGAAGGGGTGTAAGGCATTTTTAGCTCATCTTTAGGATGATAGTTCGGCAATTCCTCCTATTGCTACGATTTTAGTAGGGAGTGAATACTTAGAGGTGTTCCCTGATGGCTTCCTCGGTATGCCTCATGATCATGATTTTGACTTCTGTATAGAATTAGAGTTGGGAACCCATCTTATATCTATCCCTCCTTATAGGATGTCATAGGCATAGTTAAGAGAATTAAAATCCAGTTGCAAGAGTTGTTGAGGAATGGTTTTATTCATTTGAGTGTCTCACCTTGGAGTACTCCTATGTTTTTTGTAAAAAAAGGATGATAGTATGCAGAGGTCCATAGACTACCGACAGTTGAATAAGGTGATAATTCATAACAAGTATCCTTCGCCTGGGATAGATGATCTATTTTACCAATTGTAGGGAGCCGCGGTGTTCTCAAAGATTAATTTGAGGTTAGGTTACCATCAGTTTAAGATTCGGGCTGAGGACATCCCAAAGAATGCCTTCTGGACTCGTTATGGACATCCAAAAGAATGTCCTAGCCATCTTTATGAGCTTGATGAGTGGAGTATTCAAGCAATTTTTAGATTCTTTTGTTATTTTTTTCATTAATGATATTCTGGTTTACTCAAAGAGTAAGGAGGAGCATGAAGCTCACTTGCGTACAGTGTTGTGGTTGCTTAAGGAGAAGCAACTATATGCTAAGTATTCGAAGTGTTAACTCTAGTTGTCTTCAGTGTCCTTTCTAGGGAGTATGGTATATAAGGAAGGGGTTATAGTATACCCGCAGAAAGTTGAAGTTAAGAACTGGGATAGACCAGACAATGTGATAGAAGTTTGTAGTTTTGTGGGATTGGCCAGTTACTACCTTTGGTTCGTTAACGGGTTCACCGCCATTATTTCGCATATGATTCACCTGACTTAAAAAAGGAACCTTTTGTATGGGATGATTAGTGTAACTCCTCGAGACTACCCCCTAGATGTCACACAGTGCTTAGGACTACAAGTAGCCCCAAACCTAGCCCGTGGTATCTATCTCATCACTGAATCATGTACACTCAATCTAAAATGATAAGCGAAATCAAATATTTAGTCATAAGAAATATGAATATGAAATAAAAAATCTAAATCCTGTCAAATTTAACTGAGAACAATCCCATTATGAATAAAGCTGAAAATACTACTAAGTTTGGACAAGCCTCTGACATACTAAAGAGTCGCTAGGAAAACCCCCAAGTTGATCGACCCAAAACCATGAAGTCTAAATTGAATGTAAAACTAAACTATTGAAAACAAGAATCATAACCCAAGTCCTCAGAACATGATGACTCACCAAATGACAGGAGTAAGCAAAGGTGATCGCAGCTAATCATGATATTGAGGATGAACATCACGACCTATATCATAATAGGATTCAGAGCACAAAGAGTTTGTGGTCCGTACATATGGAATGTACTGAGTATATGGGGGTGCGTACAACATCTATAAATGATATAAATCATGAAATATAGACATGCATGCCAAGTGTATAAGACTCACAATTTTTCATGAATAAAGATTGAAACTGAAATGTCATAAAGCATAGAGTGCCAAAACGTAATTTAATAAAGCTAGTGAGTCGTGTATACATAGATTTTAAAATTGTTTTACTATGGGAGTTTCTCATAACCGACATGCTCCATTTGAGAAACATAGAGCCCAGCTTATAACCCTTGTTGGGAGGGTTTTCAGTACCTTGCCAAGGGTAAAGAACCATGGTTTAGCATGAATTCACTTATGAATCCATTATTGGTCAAAGACAGGATAGTCTCAACTGACGAGGACCCCCATGATAACTATGGTGACACGTAGTTTTGAAAGTTGGGTTTTATCTGAACCCACATTCCCTCGGTACTAAATACTACTCCCAATAATATGTCATATTGCTCATACTGTAGAAAACCCATCATGAAAATAAGCATAATTAAATTTTATAGTAAACTGATGACTATAGTCCTTACATGCTGAAAATTGATCGTGCTTCTTTTACAACATTGATGTAACTAATAATGGTCGATGGGTAATTCATGATAAACTGAAATCATAAGGCCATTACATAACCAAAACCATGAGATTTATACTAAATGATGGAAGTTCATGGAAACTCATGTCATGCTAATTTAAATTCATGCTAAAGGTTTGTAAACTAGTAAACCATTAATTCAAAACACTTTAAATCAAGAGGAGAATGATATTAATCAAATTAAACTCAAAATCAAGAAATGGGTATAAACCCTAGAATTGAACTTAAAGAATTTTCCATTTGAAAGCTAAATTTTTGGGGCACAAGGATGGAAGGATATCCTTGTTAAACACCCGCATACCTGAAATTGAAGAAATTCTTGGGGCCTTGGAGCATGGGAATTGAGAAACCCTTTTCTTGTGTACTTGAACTTTGGGAGAGAGAAGAGTCATATGTTTTTGAATGATTTTTGGTGAATTGAGACGACTTTGAGTGATTGAAACTGGGTTGGTGGAGTTACATGGGGTGAAAGGACAATATTGCCCTCAATTTTTAAAAGAAAAATGGAAAAACTACAGGTGCAAAGGTGTCGGGCATGCTGCGCACCCTAACACACAGGAGAAGGCTGTGCACCGTGCCTCCTAACACACAGAGGTGGCCTGTGCACTGCCCCACAATAGCGCAGACCATCTAGTGGCCAATTTCAAAGTTCTCCGTGATGTGGGGCACAAGGCTGAGGTCCCCGTGCGCAACGCTTGATCTTTTTTTTTAGTCCATGACATCTTTTTCTGACCCCAAACTTTCCCCAAATGTTTTCCCACCTCCATAAGGGTCAAACGACCTTATTTTATGACTCTAAACACATAGAAAACCCCCCAACGGACATACATGAGCTTTGATGATGTTACAATAAGTGTTAGAGGGGCTTCTAAAAGCTCAATACCTTTCTAACTTCAGCTCCTATTCTTACCTTGCCTATCAAAGGTAAGGATTTCATTGTGTATTATAATGCTTCACGGTCTGGTTTAGGTGTTGTTTTGATGAAGGGTTAGAGTGTAATTCCTTAAGCTTTAAGGCAGCTGAAGTCGTATGAGAAGAACTATCCCACAAATAATTTGGAATTGGCAGCAATGATCATTGCGTTGAAAATTTAAAGTAACTACCTCTATGGGGTAAAGAATGAGGTGTTCACAGAACACTGTGGTTTGCAGGATATATTTGCCCAATGAGATCTAAAATAGAGGCAGGAAATGTGGATGGAGTTGATCAAAGATTAGGCATCTCAATTCTATATTATCTGGGCAAGACCAATATAGTGGAAAAAGCATTGAATCAGAAGTCAGTAAGCATGGGAAGTTTGTAATGGTTGGTGGTGTCGAGGAGGACATTCTTGATGAAGAGGGAGCACTGAGGATTTAAGGGGACGTCTGTCTGCGTCATGTTAGAAACTTTATTCTGACCATTCTTTTGGAGGATCACAATTCAAAGTACTCTATATATCCGGGTGCAACCAAAATGTATAAAGAGTTGATACAACATTATTGGTGGCTCAGAATAAAGTGGGACATTATAGATTTTTTGACCAAGTATCAGAATTATCGACGTTAACCATGAGCATCGAAAACCTGGTAGCACTTTTCAGAGGATGCCTATTCCAAACTAGAAGTGGGAAAGAATAACTATGGATTTTTTGGTTGGTCTTCCTAAGAACCTAAGGAAGTGTGACTCCATATGGGTGGTCTTTGATTGATTGACCAAGTCTATTTACTTATTCTGGTGAGGGTGGACTATAATGCAGCCAAGTTGGCTAAGATATATGTGAAGAATATTGTGAGGCTTCATTAGGTAGCTATTTCCATAGTGTCAGATAGAGGTACTCCTTTTACCTCCAACTTTTAGGAGAAAGTTTCAGTCAGAATTGGGTACTAGGATGGACCTAAGTTCTGCTTTTCATCTGCATACCAATGTGCAGTTGGAACAGACAATCTAGGTACTTAAAAATATGCTTCGAGCTTATGTAATGGACTTTAGTGGTCAGTGGGACCAACATCTACTCCTGTGTGAATTTTCTTATAATAATGGCTACCACTCTAGCATTAATATGGCTCATTTGAAAGCTTTATATGATAGAAGATATAGGTCACCTATTAGATGGTTTGATGCTTTTAAGGTGAGACCTTAGGGCACTGATATGATAAAAAAGTTGGTGGAGAAAGTGAGGTCATTTAAGTGAAGTTGGTAGAATCTCAGAGTCGACAGAAAGAATATGCAGACAATAAGGTAAGGGATGTGTATTTTGAGAAGGGCGAGAAAGTGTTGTTGAAAGTTTCACCCATGAAAGGTGTAATACAGTTAGTAAAGAAGGGAAAGTTGAGTCTGAGGTACATCAAACCTTTTAAGGTTTTGAATGGGGTAGTGTGAGTAGCGTATAGACTGTCCTTGCTACCTACCTTGTCCAGGGTTCATCCCATTTTTTATGTGTCGATGCTTAAAAACTACCACGGAGATGGATATTTTATCATTTATTGGGACTCAGAATTATTTGACAAGGAGCATTCTTATGAAAAGAAGCCAATTGCTATCTTAGATAGGGATGTGAGAAAGTGGATAGCTAAAGTCATTTCATCTAAAGTTTCATTGGAGAAACCGTCCAGTGGAGGAAGCCACATGTGAGCTGAGACGGATATGCGCAAACGCTATCCACACTTATTTATTGACACAGGTACATCTTTACACACTTATTTGCATCCTTTTGGGATAGTTGTTATTAGGGGATGAATGAGGGGTAAATTGGTATCTATTGTAATGACCCAAATCATTGTTACGCTGAAATAGAGAGTAAAACCCTTGCCTAGTTTCCCTTGGACAAAAAATTTGAAAATTCAGAACTAGCCTAGTCTTAGGCATATTTTGAGCGTGTGATGGTCTAGGTAAATCTGATACTTATTTGATCATTGGTTGGTAGTTTTTATTTGATTTTATGTTAGAGGATGAGTTTAGTAAGTTTTAGCAACTTTTGGTTTGTAAAATGGATTAGTAAAACTCTAGTTATAGCGACTACCATGAGAGAGTTAGTTCGTAATGTCAAATTTTGGGAAGTGTGTTATGAAATGGCTAGAACTAAGACCAAATCCTGAGTTACTAGTAGGGCTCACTGTAGCAATAGTATAGTCGTTGCAGTGGTAGAAGCTTTACCATAGTGGTAGCCCTATTTGGCCTTGAAGCCACTGTAGCGGCGGATCCTCTGCTGCAACGGCAATCTATCACTAAGTGGCCAAAATGTAGAATTCTAGTTTTTAAATTCAGAAAACCCATTTTTTATTTCCACTTTTCAAAATACATCCAAGGGGTTAGGAAGAGGCAATTTTCTTTAGTTTTTGAGGTTTTCATCTCTGGAGATAAGGTTTCTTTACATTCTAAACTTGAATTACTCCTTTAAATTTATAGACATCACAAGAATCATGATTATGGTATAAATTAGAGGTAAGCCCTAAATTATGAATTAGCAGGAATTGGTGGGGTTTATGTTTATTTTCTATTGTTGTTGATCCTAGAGTGTTAGAAAACACTTCCTAAGGTAAAATTCTTGGTTGTAATGTTAACAAATATAGAGTTCAAGAGTTTAAAGTGTAGAAAACCCTAAGATGATGAACTAGGGTAAATTCTTGGTTTAATTTGATAAATGTGAGTTCCTAATGGTTAGGAAAGGTGAAATATTGTATTAAGAGTTGTATAATTGTTGTGTAGAGATTAAGAACGAGACGAAATTGAAAGAAAAGTCAAGGCTGTGACATTATTGTGATTTCAAGCAAGGAATTGAGATAGGCTATGATTTAATTGTAGTAAAGACTTTCTTGACTCTGTGCTTACATGTGAGTTGGGTAATTATGATTTTCTTTCAGGCGTTGTGATTTATTGACTGTATCATGCATTGACATATAATTCTGAAAAGGTATTGAGATAATATATTGATTGGGTGTCATACCGACTCTGTTATATAGATCGAGTATCACGCCGACACTATTATTAGATTGGGTATCAATCTGGTACTGGTATATAGACTGAGCTCGTCCCCTGTATGTCATATTTGAGAATCCTTATTGACTCTAGTATGTGTGTATATTATGCATGCATGTAATCATCATTTCATTTAAGTATACTTATATGTTGGGGTGACCATTGTTGAAGAATCTGCCTAAGTGTAATTAATGTGCTTTTTTACTTGTATTCTGATGAGATGAAGTGTTATGATTGTATTTGTTGTCAATTGATTATAAGTATTGTCTTGATCATTTTTATTTGTATTTAACCTTCCTATTGTATGGTGTTGAGTTTAGTCGGTCGATATTACCTACCAGTACTTAGTTGTTGAGTTGATACTACCTGTACTATTTTTTTGTTGAGTGCAGAGAGTGTTTCAGCTTTTGAGATGAGACCTCGACTCTAGTCCCTGATTTGTACTTTGATTCTAGGGTAAGCACCATGTCCAGGCATCCATTGGATCATTATCATATTGTTCATGTCCTTTGTTCCAAGATTACGAAATTTCTTTATTTAGCATTTCGGGATATACTTTAGACTTGGTTTTTGGATACTGTTTAGATGTTCTTGAACGATAACTTTCAGGTCCCAGAGTTGTAATAATTAGAGATATTTTTGCACTCTATTTTATTTTCAAATTGTTAATTAAGTTAGTATTGAATTTGGTTGATTAAATATTGTGTTTTAGTGGATTTATGTCAAGTATTTAATGAAAATGACTTGTAAAGGTTTAACTTAGTTTGTTAAGGGTTGGGTTAGTTGGTTCTCCCACCGTAGAGTTAGGGTAGGTGCCACTCTTAACCAATTGGGTCATGGCAGGGGTATAGTCTGGTTGCAGGATCAGTTGATGTTTCTCAAGTGTCATAGATAGTGATCTCCAGCAGCTTCTACTCATCTCATCCTATGGTGGGAGTGTATCCTTTGTGTAGTCATTTACTTATTAGAAACTTTTGTACATTGTCTAGACTAGGTCCTCGGGGAAAGTGTTGTCATTTATAATTTTACTGTAAAAGATTGTATCATTTATCAGATTTTGAAATCATTAATGGAATTTCTCATAACTTCCACACATATTTTGAAATGAATGGTAAGGGTTGTCCTATCTAGGTGGTTTTAGAGTAGGTACCCGTACTACCCGGTAGTTAGGTCTTGATACAGACAATGAAGATGATGAAGAGGTAACCTTCTTAGATATTAAAAAGAATCTTAGGGATTACTCATTGAAGGAGTTAAAGTCCTTAGCTAATGTACTGATATATGCCTTTTGTGACCTCACTAAAGAACAAGAGTTTTTGAACAAAAATATTGATGAATTTGAAACTGAAAAAACTGTCTTGACTATTCAAATTGATGAGATACAAGAAAAATATGGCTTATTGTCACCTAAAAATCTGGCTTTGCATGAGAAGCTAAAAAAGATATCTCAATTTGGTAAAAAGGGAAAAGGTGAAGGTTATGACCTCTAATTTAAGCTCGAAGAAAAACTAAACAAGTCTCAACTGGATCTTACAGGCTCTCTAGAGAGAAACATAGAACTTGAGAGGGACCTGGCCAGAATCAAGGATGAACTTGAAAAGTCTTTCCATTGGACAACATCTTTATAATTCTTAGTGAACCTAATAAATCATAGGTCGAATAAGACCAAAACTATTAGGAAACAAATTTAGGAAAATTTTTGTAATTGATGATGAAGTTCCTTCTAAGAATGTTCTAAGTTTTGAGGAGGAAGAAGAAGAAGAGAAAGATGTGGACAACGATATTGCCTGTGTAGTGTCCAAATGAAGCACTATGGCTCTTTCTAAGCAACCCACAGTAGTTCAAGTGAAAAAAGGAAATAGGACAATAATCGAGAAAAGCATTGCATCTGGGTCAAAAGGAAAGCAAAGTGATAGTCTAGACTTGGAGGAACTTGGCAATGGTGCCAAGTCCTCCTATCAAAAGAAATTGGTGAAAAGTAGTGTGCAACATATGAAGGGACCTGGTACTATTGCTCGGTCTGTCAAACAAAAGAAACCTACCAAGGCTCTTACTCGAGAAGAAAGACAAGCTATCCTGAAAAAGGAGAAGGTCCTTCGGGGGAGAGTGTTTGATCAAGAGATTTTTGAATTCCATGGTATGAATGATATGGTGGAAATAGTTAATTATCAAGACTGGAGCCATCTCTTCGTGTTGCCTATTCATGATTGATGTCGCCCAAAATATGCCTCCTAAGAAGTATAATGCGGTCGCTTGTCAAATATAGAACCCAACGAGGTTGTGTTCGATCCCACAGGGAATAGGTCGAAGTGTGAGTAGAACACCGGATGGAACAATTGGAAAGTAAGTTAAAAAGGGGGGTTTTATGTGAATGTAAAGTGACAGTGATAATTGCTGATTACATCGAGTTTGTAGATAGTAAGAGAGATACACTAGGACTGTGATCCCCTATGATTCCTTAACTCCACCGATTTCGTGTGCTAACAAAACTGTCCTGCTATGTGGCATGAAAAATCTGACAAGATATGTTCGTCTAAACGTCTCTCGACATTGGTTAGACAAATTTTACTCTTCTCTTCTCGGTCTCCGAGTGTCGCACTACTAACCCTTGTCCTGGATCTCAGATAACCATTCCCGCTAAGGCTCCGGTTACCAGATGAAGGTTGATAGCTTCAAATCTCTGTTGTTATCGCTTTTTCCCAATCTCTACCTCTCTCTCGAGCAAGTCTAGAATACATGCGAGTTTCTAACGTTTGCAACCGTTAGAAGAGCAATCACAACAAAGGAAACAATAATACATGCATACACAGCGGTAGAGAAATTGCCTTACAATTAACCAGTTTCGTTAATCCCTCATGGTTCACGCAACCCTAGTTAATGGGTTTAGCTACTCATAATTGTAAGAACACAAGAAGAATTCAGATATGAAAACATAATTATGACCTCACGACAATGAAGAAAAACTGAAATCTCAATTATCAATAAAACTCGAATTAGGGTTTGTAACTACAAAACCAAGAAGATGTTATAAACTCAGAAACAGTATAGAATAGCTCTCAAAATAATGTAATGACTAACTCCCGCACCTAGGACTATACAGGGGTATTTATAGATACAAAACTAATCCTATCCAAAACAAAATAGGAGAACAGAGTCGGCAACTTCCACGGTATCGTGACTTGGTGTCGTGGAACCAAGTCACGCCACGTAGGTTGGTGTCGTGGGAATCAGGCTCAATTAGACGTCTTCAGAAGTTGAGTCACGTCATGATTCCACGTCACTTGGGTGGTAGTCACGCCACGTGACTCCTGCCATTGAAATTAGAAAACATTTTCAATCTCTGTAGTGGACCCACGCCAGCCACTCACGTCACGTGAGTGGCAGTCACGCCACGTGACTTGTGTCGTGGGTCCCTGTCTTGTGCAGGTTCTTGTTCTTTCTTCTTCTGACACTTTATTCTCGGGCTTGATTCTTCCTTTTTGATCATTTTTCCTTTAAAACCTGTTTTCCTGCAAAGTAGGACAGAAACCACATCATACCAACAAAACACACCCAAGTTATTGCATATTTTCCTTATTTTAAGCATCAAAAGTGCCATGTACTAGGTACCTCATCATTAATAGGTCCGGTGCCCTTGGTTTGTACAAGAATAGCCACAGTTACCCTAACCGGTATAGGAATAGGCATAGGGGCACTACTCGACTCATCCAGGGCTGCGCTCGACGACTCAGACTGCTGTGACCCTCGTGGAATAATGGGGTGTGAACCCCTCTGCTGCATCAGTCCAATATACGCAATGCGGTTCACCTTTATATAATGGTCGAGGGCAGGTATCCTGGCCACCCCTGCCCTATCACACAACCCCTGGATCAGGCATTGGAAGGGTATACTCGTGTGATCTCTGAAATCCCGCTTGTGGATCTCCCGAATGATGTACCTCGCAAAATGAATCTCATAGACAGCCAAGATGTTGGCTATTACCACAGCCCGGTCTAATGTGATTGAGTTGTCAGCATTGGTTGGACCCAACTGATACCGAACCACATACCACCAGAATCTCCAAGCAAAATAAAGCGTGGACTTTTTGATGTCCAGCTTCCCAGTCACCTAACTAGCCGCTACACCATATTCGGCTATGTACCTCGTAATCCATTTAAGCAGCTCCAATTTCTGCTCCACATCTCGCCTCCTAACTCTATCTCTGACAGTGTCCATCCGATGATCAAATTCAGCAGTCGAAGCCGAAAGTGGACGGTCAGCCCCAAATAAAAAGCGATGAATGGTCTGCTCCAAAATATCTAAGCGGGTGAGTCAAAAATGGCTGCAGAAGGTATCGCTGCCCAACAAGAGTGCTCAAGTCAACCGATGCAACATAATAGGCATAAAATTCTCGGACTAACTCCGAGCTATAACGACCAGAAGGCTGCGCCATCAAACCCAATCCATATCTCTCAAAGACATGCCAAATATCAAGCAGTGTCCTCAACTCCTCCACCCGGTATCGGGGCTCCTCCATAATGCTCCTCCAATACACACCCCTCTCAGTAAGCTCCTGGATCCTTCTTCTTTTCAACTAGGGAACGCGAAGCAACTGCACTACAATGATGTATGTTATCTGCTGGCTCAAAACTGACAGTTCTCTTCTTTGTCACCAAGTCTTTCATGAACTTTGCATAACCTGGCATCTGCTCTAATGCCTCTATAAGAGGGATGTTTACTGACAGCTCCTTCAACATGGTGATGAACTTTTGATATTTGCCTTTCTCAGCCTTCTTCTTCAATATTTGATTATAGGGAGGAGGAGTTCTTGGTATAGTTTTGAGAACTTGTGGTACCTCCTTTTCCTTCTTCTTTTCAGATTTTGAATTATCGCTATCATTATGACGATTTGGAACTGTGTCACCCTTTGAATTATTCGGCTCTAACTCAGCTTCTACATCAATAACCACTAGTTCATTAGTCACACTACTGTCTGCAAGAATAGGTGGATCTATCGTACACTTCCCACTTCTAGTAGTAATGGCGAGACAATGACTATCATTTTTTGGATTCTGGACGGTATTGCTTGGAAGGGTGCCTAGATGACGTTGATTCAGTGCCAATGAAATTTGTCCAAATTGTTGCTCCAACTGTTAATGGCAGTTGAATGAGACTCCACTATCTAAATTATGCTCGAAATGTCTGTCCTAATCTCCTTCAAGCAATTTTCCTGGCTTTCTGCCCCTTTGACCAGTTTATTAAGAAAGGCCTCAATCCTTGAATTACCAAACTCCTCATCACGTCTTCCTGGTGGTACATAAAGGTCATTCTTCTCTCTATAATCATCTTTGCTCCTCCAATCACCGTCACGATCTCTTTCTCTATATCTGTATCCCGTCTTATTGTAGTTGTCTCCATAATAGTTCCGACCTTGATTCCCTTGCCTTGAGTTCCAAGAGTCTTGATTAGACCCCTGGCCCTTGGCTCGGAAACCCGCCACTTCTCAATCTAGGTACTTATCCTCTTCATTAGACCCACTATCATTATGTCTAGCCGATTTACCTTGTGCACCTACAGCATGCACCTTTTCAGCATCTCTGGTTGCTATCTGTTTAGCCAGAAGACCAATTTCTGTCCTCAACTGAGCGACCTCTTGAGCCACAGATTCATCCAAAGCTCGTTGTGCTGTCGAGGCTCCAATAGCGTATGTGCCAGTCGGCGTATCTGCCTCCTGAGTATGCCATCCTCGGTTGGTCTTAGTGATATGATCGAATATCTCTAACGCTTGCTCCCATCTCATTCTCATAAATGCTCCACCAGTTATAGTATCTGCTACATCCTTAGTATTTACATTTAGCGCCAAGTAGAAGATTTCAAGCAAGTTTCTACAACTCATCCTATGATTTGGCACATTTTGCAGCTTCTTCTTGAACCTTATCCATGCCTCATACAATGCTTCAGACTGTAGTTGTCTAAAGTTGTATATCTCATCCTTCAGCTGCAACATCTTGGAAGGTGGAAAAAATCTCTTCAGAAACTGATTTCTCAAATCTTGCCAAGTAGTGATGGATCCTCGTGGTAATTCTGCCAACCACAAGGTTGCCTCTCCGGTTAGGGAGAATGGGAACAACCTCAGTCGAATAGCCTCTTGGTCAACTCCGAGAAAATTATATGATGTTCAGACCCCCACAAAATTCATTACATGCATGTTTGGATCATCCATAGGCAGGCCGGCAAACACACCCTTTAAGTTTAACAGGTGAATCATGGCACTGGTAATGTCAAACTTAGTGCCCGAAGGTAACGTAGGTGGAATGATGGTACCAGTCTCAATTGGCTTGAAATAATCCAAATCCTCATCTTTAGGATCATCATAAACAGGCACCTGTGGTCTCGGTTGTGCCCTCAATTGTCTTTGTCGCTCTTCAGCCTCAGCTAGTCGCTGTGCTTCTTCTTGCATCGCTCGATTATCTATTTCTGCTTGTCTAAGAGCAGCTTGCCTAGCCTGCTTCTCACGTGTCAATCGAGCGGTAGTTTGTTTCGCTGTTTCATGACCAACTGGCTGAATTGGTTGGTGACGAATGTCTCCCGAAGTTGCGGGATCTTGAACTCCTTCAGTATTCACCATTCTTCGATTAGCTCTTAGAGTCCTATCAATTTCACGATCAAGTGGAATCAGGGGATTGCCTTGACTCCTAGTGTTTGGCATACACCGGCGTATGCCCTCAAAAGTTTATAAAAACAAAAACCAATCAACTCCAACCAGTAATAGTAAACTCCGTAACCGTATTCCTCAGCAACGACGCCAAAATTTGATGTCGCCAAAAATATGCCTCCTAAGAAGTATAATGCGGTCTCTTGTAAAATATAGAACCCAACTAGGTTGGGGTCGATCCCACAGGGAATAGGTCGAAGTGTGAGTAGAATACCGGATGGAACAATTGGGTTTATGTGAATGTAAAGTGACAGTGACGATTGCTGATTATATCGAGTTTGTAGACAGTAAGAGAGATACACTAGGACTGTGATCCCCTATGATTCCTTAACTCCACCGGTTTCGTGTGCTAACAAAATCATCCCACTATGTGGCATGAAAAATATGACAAGATATGTTCGTCTAAACGTCTCTCGACCTTGGTTAGACAAATTTCACTCTTCTCCTCTCGATCTCCGAGTGTCGCACTACTAACCCTTGTCCTGGATCTCAGATAACCATTTCCACTAAGGCTCCGATTACTAGATGAAGGTTGATAGCTTCAAATCTCTGTTGTTATCTCTTTTTCCCAATCTCTACCTCTCTCTCGATCAAGTCTAGAATACAGGGGATTTTCTAACATTTGCAACTGTTAGAAGAGCAATCACAACGAAGGAAACAACAATACATGCATACACAGCGGTACAGAATTGCCTTACACTTAACCGGTTTCGTTAATTCCTCATGGTTCACACAACCCTATTTAATGGGTTTAGCTACTCATAATTTTAAGAACACAAGAAGAATTCAGAGATGAAAACATAATTATGATCTCACGACAATGAAGAAAAATCGAAATCTCAATTATCAATAAAACTCGAATTAGGGTTTGTAACTACAAAACCAAGAAGATGTTTATGAACTTAGAAACAATATAGAATAACTCTGAAAATAATGTAATGACTAACTCCCGCAATACAGGGGTATTTATAGATACAAAACTAATCCTATCCAAAACAAAATAGGAGAACAGAGTTGGCAACTTCCACGGTATACTGACTTGGTGTCGTGGAACCAAGTCATGCCATGTAGGTTGGTGTCGTACGAATCAGGCTCAATTATACATCTTCAGAAGTTGAGTCACGACATGCTTCCATGTCACATGGGTGGTAGTCACGCCACATGACTCCTACTGTTGAAATCAGACAACATTTTCAATCTTTGTAGTGGACCCACGCCAGCCACTCACGTCACGTGAGTGGCAGTCACGCCACGTGACTTGTGTCGTGGTTCCCTATATTGTGCAGGTTCTTGTTCTTTCTTCTTCTGACACTTCGTTCTTGGGCTTGATTCTTTCTTTTGATCATTTTGCCTTTAAAACCTATTTTCCTGCAAAGTAGGACAGAAACCACATTATACCAACAAAACACACCCAAGTTATTGCATATTTTCCTTGTTTTAAGCATCAAAAGTGCCATGTAACCATGACACATCAATGATCTTCATGAAAAGAAAGTAAGGGAATTTTACCATGAGCTAGACTTCACTAATGACTGCACCACTATGACTTCCCGATTAAATGGTGTTCAGATAAATTTAGATGAGAAGGTGCTTGGGAAAATTCTTGAGTTTCCTACTGAAGGGATCAGGTTAGAAAATAGTGTGCCTCTCAGAAGCATCTGAAGTACATCAAGAAATTGGATGACTTGAATACTACAGGGTTGTTTAAGAAGAAACTAAATGTGGAGTTTCAGTTGTTGTTTGAAGTTTTAAATGGTAAACTAAATGGAGAGTTTCATACATTGTAAACCTAATTCTCATCAGTGAAGAGTTGTAGGTATTGATGTTTACTTTCTTTATAAGTTAAGTAGTATCAACTAGAGTTAGTAAGTAGTGTGGGCTAGACTTAACAAAGTTTGTATCAGCTAGAGTTAATTGAAGTTGTGGGTTGAGTTACCTGAGTCTATATCAGCTAGAGCTGGCTGGTACTATGTGCTACAGTAGAGTTATTAAGAGTTAGTGAGTCATGTAATAGAGGTATTACAAGGTGGTTGGGATTAAGAGTTTAATAATTTTTATTACTGGAGTCTATAATCAACGTTGCTCGAAGATAGTGAAGTTGTTGAGAAATCCTACGTGGTAGGTCGTGGTCTTACTTCCTTGAGAAAGGAGTTTTTCATGTGAACAACTTGTGTTATTTATCTTTACAGTTTAAGTTTTCATATAATTTGATTGTCTGTTGTTCCGGTCGAAGGACCTGGTCCCCTAACTGGTGGTAGATTCATATAAGCCAACAATTGGTATCAGAGCCTGTACTTCCTAAAAGTTTAACAACTAGGAAGGATCCTGATTTGATGGCTACTCCACCAGATATTGAAGATGGTCAATCAACCACAAGGCCACCCCACTTCAATGGACAGTACTATGGGTGGTAGAAGACTCATATGCATGACTTTATCATGGCTAAAGACAGTGAACTTTGGGACATCATCTGTGATGGCCTTTTTATTGATTTTGATGATTAGATCTCTCTATGAATGGGAAAGGGGTGCTTCGGAAGGCAACCAATTCTATTAAAAGAAAAGACCTTTTTCAAATATCCAAATAAGCACCGAAACCTATGAGAAACACCTCAAGGGAATTAGATTCCCAAGCAACCCTCCTTTCTAAACTCGAAACAATCAAAAGCTTCAACAAGCTCTCTGTCACGCCTCGAATCCCATCGAGACATGATTGGCACCCGTAGCCGATAAGGCCCGAGAGAACCAACCTTTGCCTATGCTCAATCATATGCATATAATATTCATAACCACCATTGCATAATATTATGAAATACGAATAAAGGAGAACAAGGGACATATTTAGGCATACATATGAAACTTGGCCGTTGAGGCCATCCAGTCAAAACAACATGTGTCATTTACACTAGTACACCCACGTCGGTCTACAAAAGCCTCTAACAAGAGCATTGACCAAAATGAACCATAAGTCGGGACAAGTCCCCGCTTTATACAACATGTACAATACCAAAACATATATACTTTGACTCGGAGAAGCCCCGAATGAGCTGGAGCTCACCAAAGAGCCGCTAACACTGGCAATCTCCTGAGGAGGCCTACTGGGACCTGCGCCTGCAGCAAGTAAGGTAAATTCCCCGAGAGGGGTCAGTACGAAATAAGTACTGAGTATGCAAGGCTCAGATGAAACTATACAACACATGAATATGTCAAGGAATATGTCAATGAACTCAAAACATATGGATACTCAATGTGAATAAGTCACCATGTTGCATTTTGGGAACCATGTGGATTGCTTTCATTGCTTTCATTACTTTCTTTATCTCAATGCTCACTTGTTATCACATATATCACAATGTACTCGGGCCCCGACTGATCAGTGGGTCTTTCATATCATCATATAGGGATCGAGTCGAGCTAGGCTTATGCCCCTAGACTTGCCACCCTTGGGATCGAGTCGAGCTAGGCTTACGCCCCTAGACTTACCACCCATAAATCCATATCTCGGGATCGAGTCGAGCTAGGCTTACGCCCCTAGACTTGCCACCCGTACTTGATCATTGACCACATTTGCATTACTTTGATCATTACTTGAGATTGATACTTTGATAATCATAACATCACTTTGGAACTTTGGAACACAACATTGTTGGAAACTTTGAATCATTGACCAATAAGTGAAGAACATGTGAACAAATATCAATGAGAAATATAACATCACTAGCACCATGATACTATTGGAACCATTGGACAAGAAGCCATGAACAAGAGACACAAGTATAGGCACTATTGGAATATTGGAACATAGCCTTCTTTGAACTTTCGGAACATTAATCATGAATATGAGAAATGAGATTCACAATTGATCAATGAGTAGGAAATATATGACACTGACCATAAATAAGTGCATATGTGATACCTTGGTACATTTCGGAATAGAACTAAAGAAATGTCAATTGTGAACACTATTGGCCGTAGAAAGATACGGACAAAATAACCTTGCATACCTTGGATTCGCAATACGAATCTACAACCTTAGATGCGTAGACAATAATCCCACTCCTTCTTTATGTGTCTACAAATACATAATGAAATTCACATTAACCACCAATTACTTTACAAATGCATACCATGTCAATGAATTACATGTTTGGCTTTCAACACGTCATTTCCCTTTGACAAAACCATTGATCATACTATTATTCCAAAAATTCCATAATATTCCCAACATTGACCAATACATGAAAATCAATACATTTCACCACAATACTTCTCCTTTACACTTTCTTATCCATAACACATCACAAATAATCCATCAAAGCACCTTAATTCAACTCATAACACATATCGGCCAAAATCCCAAAATTCCCACTTTTAGAAAAGAACAAGTTTTATACCAAAAATAACACCATACATGTTCATATTTTGTCCATACCATGCTTTTTCATCAAAGGCACAAGGCCTAATTCACACTTGAATTCCATATACCACAAATCTCATACAAACTCACCAAGTTCCATGACCAACTTTTCCAAGCACAACCAACATGATATACATATTCTTTTATGCATATAAGATATTAATCCATGAAAATAAATACTTACCAAGGCTTGGAATATGTTGATCTTGTCCAAAAGATGACTTAGGGTTTGCAAAGCCAAAAGGGAATTATCTTGAAAATTCTAGAAAAGTGATGTGTGTCTTTTGGAATAAAAATCTGATTCTTCCACATATATATAGGCCCTCAAGTCTTCTTTGGCATTAAATTCCATGTCCATTTGGTCAATGGAAGAATGGGTCTTTTGTTTCCCCTTTGGGCCTTGCATTTTATCCCATTTTGGGCCTCAAATTGGCCCATTAACACATATTATCCTAGCCCACCATTTCTCATGTATAATCCATCATATATCTCATGTTTAAATAATTTCATAATGCCACGACAATATTCACTTATGAGATTTTCATTCGTAGCCTCAATCGCAAAAATAGGAATTCTAGTCACCTATGGCTTCTTTGAACATTTTGGTAAATTCTTGTATTCCATGGTTTGATCATGTAGGAGTATGTAGTAGTGTATCGAGGTATTTGAAGCCTTAACAATGCTAAAGGAACTCCAAGGAATCAAAAGAAACCATGGAAGAATCGTCGTTGCATTTCGTCGCAAAACGAGCTCGGAAAGGCCAATTATGTTGTGCCTTGCTCCACTGCCTTGCTTTGCAGCAGTGGCGCAGGAATTGAAGGTTCTCTGAATCAGTGGCCTGCTGGATTTTTCAGCCATTTTTTTCTAACACTTGCATATCATCCAATACCCTATCAAAACACTACAAAATACTTACGTAGTGACCTTAATCATCAAGTAAACATGACTCCAAGGTACCAAATGAGGTTGGAAATGTATGGGGTATTACACAAGACATCTCCGACTAAAATCTAATCACATGTACGAGGCTCGAATTAATTAATTTTTTTTTCATCACCAACCTTACAAAATACATACTCATAGCGTCTCGAAACTTAAGTAACCATTGTTCAACATCATCACATAGGTCGAAAATGTACGGGATGTTACACTCTCAAACTCTCAAAAGAGTATTTAATATTCAATATTCATCAAGATAATCTATCCTAAAATGAGCTAAGCTCCACTATTTATATACTAGACTGCTAATTACAAAAATACCCTTAATGAATTAAGGGTCTTGTAAGTAAAGAGGCTTGTATTTAAATAATAGCCACTTTGCGTACATAGCCTCTTTTCCTTTCTTCGAGTAGTCTTCCTCTTGGAGCCTTGTACTTCCATTTGAGCACGTTCCTAAGCTTCAATCCCTTGTTCCAAACTCCTTTCAAGCCTCCAAAGTATTGGCTCAATTCAAAGTTTTTGAACTTTTTATCTTGGCTTGGCGTACATACATTCCTATGAAAACAGTCACCTTGGGAGAAGTTATTACATATGTTTCCAAGACTAGGAAAGAATATGCAGAGGATGATGACAGAAAGGAGATTGAAAAGAACTACAAGGCCAAGAAGTTGTTGGTGTGTGGGATGGAAAAGAGTTGAGCATAAAATATAGTGAAGTTTTAGTTGAATTTTTGCAGCATAATTGGTATTTAATTTCCTATTTTGGAAGTAATTTGCGACAAGATCTATATGTGGTTCAATTCTCCTTCTGTTAATACGCAAGTTCACATAGTGCCACACTATAACTGCATAGACAAGTCAACTATTTTCCTGCAGGAGTTCTTTGGGCAGTTTATGCACATCATAATTGAAAATATTGATTAAAATCAGTCTTCTTTCTGTATAAAGGAAAAAATGGAAGACTCTTTTAAAGGAATTCCCTTTTTTTTTTTCTCAATGTCATTTTTTTAATTCTTCTGTTTTATGGCAGATATTCTGGATATATCATTTTTCTAGAATTCCCTGCTAAAATTTAATATTCCTTTAATGGAAAATAGGTTCTGCACCTAGTCAGGATTGACTACTATGCAAGAAAATAGAGCCATCAATCAATCATACTCTACTGCAAATTGACTGCACTCATTTGTTAGTAGTGAAATTAAGGAGATAAGAATCATCTATTGTGGACTTCAATTCATTTTATTAGTTTGGACTTCAGGCTTCAAGGTGGTGAATTACATCATGCTGCTTTAAGATATTACAACTTGGTACCTTGCATAACCTGTAGTTGCTTAGTTTAGTGATGCGAGAAGAATCTCAAGTGCAAACTTTATGCAAAATCGTTTATTTAAGTGAAAATCGCTCCACTTTGTACAATGCTTCAAGTGGGGTGGTGAAACATATCTGAAATGCACTGAGACACTGAAACCAACAAAAACAATAGGTAAGTCACAATCAAATTATTATTTTTCATAATTTTCCCACATGATTATTTATAAACTCTTTATGTTAATTATTTTTAACAGTAACTTCTTTTGTGCCATACCAGACCAAATCTTTTCTATTCAAGCTTTGTTGTTGTACATATCTTTCTTGAATCTCTGTTTGGCAGTGGAAGTGTTTGTTTGATCTTTTTTTTTGTAACAGAAGCGCAAGTAACTCAGAAAATTTGGATATTATTTCACTTTATAGGTAACATGTTGGTTGCTTTGAGTCATTTTAGCAAAAACTAGCCGTATGGAAACAAATTATTATTATTTTCATTTGTTGATCGACTATCAGTTTTTTTAAAAAAAAATCTGATGTTTAGGATATGTCATACAGGTGAGCTTCTAAATACAAAATTCTAGCATTGGCTTACTTGAATTAGAGATCACTCTTAAGCTCTTACTTTTTAGCCAACTTCCAGAAAATAGTGATGTTGTTGTACTTATCTATGATCTAGAGGAAGTACGACATTCGTATAATCAAAAGAGAATTTGGTATGAACTTTAAGAATTTTCCTGCTCACATATATTTAATTTTGCAAATCGCCAGGCAAAGGACATATTGAAACAATTGCTGAAATCTCCAATAAATATGATTTTCATTTTCTCATAGTCTTCAAAATTGTCTTTCCATTTATTTTAAAATCACTACAGCGACATGCCTAAATTTGAAATTTACTCAATGCTGATAACTAATTTTCTGAAAAAACAAACCATTGATTGCAAAAAGCTTACTTAGATTTTTGAAGACACTCTACCAGTCTTGGGCCAAGCAGAGGTACAAATAAATCACTGTAACAAGGAAGCTAATCAAGTAGCGGATGATATAGCCAAACATGCTACCTGTTGTACTTATGGTTTTGATAATTAACAACTTAATAAAGGAACCTGTTTTATTATTTGTTGCGCACATTGGTAGTCAGCTAAATAGCTTTAAGTACTCTTTGTAGGATGGTTGGTGGCACTACAACAGAGACACAACAGTCTTTTTCATCCTCAACTTATAGCATTGCTCCTAGATTTTTCTCTCTTATATAAGAAGATGTGCCAAAGACAAAACCTAGTTTTTTTCAAACTATCAAAAGTTGATCTATCTCTGTAAAAGTCGCCTGCTCTCAAAAACACTGTTCACACAACAATGGACCATATAGAAGTCATAGGGTAGTCTTTGTTGTATTTTAAGTATTGTGATTTTTTTAGGTCATACATTGTAGGCCTACTTCTCGTCAGTGAAGAGTTGTAGGTATTGATGTTTACTTTTCTTTATAAGTCAAGTTGTATCAACTAAAGTTAGTTGGTCGTATGGACTAGACTTAGCCAAATTTGTATCAACTAGTGTTAGTTGAAGTTGTGGGTAGAGTTGCCTGAGTCTGTATCAGCTAGAGTTGGTTGGTACTATGCACTACAGTGGAGTTATTAAGAGTTTGTGAGTCTTGTAATAGATGTATTACAAAGTGGTTGGGGTTAAGAGTTTAATCATTTTGATTACTTGAGTTTGTAATCAACATTGCTTGAAGATAGTGAAGTTGTTGAGAAATCCTATGTGCTAGTTCTTGGTTTTACTCCCTTGAGCAAGGAGGTTTCCACATAAACATCTTGTGTTATTTATCTTCACAGTTTTAACTTTCATATAGTTTGATTGTCTGTTGTTCCAGTCGAAGGACCTGCTCCCCTGACTGGTGCTGGATTCATATAAGACAACACTACCTCTCTTAACTAGGCCAAGTACTACAACTCTTATCATCATCTGCCTAAGATCTGCAAAGACCCTTTTTTAGCTTGGTCATTAGCATCTTCCAAGTTTTAGTATTAGATATGACAAGTCTAATTCCTTTGTTCGTTGAATATATTTTTCTCTATGCTACATGGTCAAGATAACTCTGTGTTGTGATATTCGCTTTAATTTGAGGTGTTATGGTATTTCTTTCTTTGATGCATTCCTTTTTCTTCTCTAATATTCTTCTACAAAATTGTGATTACCCATTTTAATCTTTTATTGAATTCTTCTTACGAGTTCCTTGCTTACATATTCTTTATTCAACTTCTTCTTCTTCTATTTTTCCTTTTTCTCTTGCAAATATTTAATTATTATCATATGGATTCAATGTGGAAGTTGGATAGATTGAAGAAGTGAAACATGACAACTAACTTGAGATTGGAAGTGATTTTTAATTAGCAAGAATTTTTTACTAAAACAAAGTAGATATATAACTGAATGCCATTCACTAATATGTGAAGATTTTGAAAGTGCAAGAGGGAGGGTGAATTGCTATTTTTCTGTTTTCTCAGTCGACTTACTATAATAGTTATTCAATTGTATGAACAATACTGAAGAAGCAAAGTAATTTCTGAATTGAAAATGCTGAAATATAAAATTACACTAGATATTTTATATTGGTTGAGACCCAAAATAGGTCCTAATATAGTCCCATTGGGTTGTAAGAGATTTTACTAACTCTTTTGGTGAATAAGGGTAATACAAGATTCAGTATAGGTTTTTGGATTATACTCTCTGCCTTTTCTTTTCTCTCTTTTTGATACAATGTGTAACACCTCTGAAGTTCATATATGTTCGTAGTGGGTTTTCTATATGTTTAGGGTCAAAATATAAGGTCATTTGACCCTTAGGAAGGTTGGAAAACATTTGGGGTGAGTTTTGGGTCGAAGAAGAACGTTATGGATCAAAATAGAAGGTTGTTCGCCGCACACTGGGACCTCAGCTTTGGGCCTTGCCTCACGGAGCACCTCTTTGTTTGCCACTGGTTGGCCTAGGCTCTAGAAGGCGCGGCGCACAACCTTCTCCTATGCGTTGGGGTGCGCAGCGCACCCGTCACTCCCGAGCATAAAGTTTCTCCATTTTTCTTTTAAAAGTTAAGGGTAAACTCATCCTTATACCCATATGTAACATCCCCAAACCCGTTTTAACTTTAAAAGTCATCCATAACACTTGGAAAGTAATTAGAAGCTCTCATTCTTCTAAGGTTCCAAAGAACAACAAGAAGGGATTTCAAATTCAAGCTATAAAGGTTAAGTTTAAGCAATTTTCTCAAAGAAATCCATATGTCTCAGGTATGTGGGGATTTAACAAGGGCTTCCTTCTATCCTTATGCCCTTAATTTTAGTTTCTAAAATATTGATTTCTTGAATTCTAAAGTCTAAGGTTTGTACCCACTTAATGATTTTTGTTTCATTCCACAATTTTCATGTTTGCCATGATTATCATTGCTTTAAAATTGTATGATTTCCTAGTTTATGAGTTTCAAGTATGAACTTTAGCTATCATGATATGAATTTACCTAAAGTTCCACAAATTAGCATGTTCTACATGATTTTAGCAAGATTTAGATTATTTGATATGATTCGACCTTATGGTCTCAGACTTACCATGAATATCAAGAAATTGTATATGTTGACATGAAACAGAAATAGAAGCATAATTGTTTTTCAGACTTCTAGACTAGTTTATGCCTACTTCATGATAATTTCCTACAGTATGAGCAATATGAAATATTTTTGGGAGTAGTATTTAGCACAGCGGGAATATAGGTTAAAATAAAACCCAAAGTCCTAAATTATGTGACACTGTAAGTTAAGGGATCCTCACCAGTTGAGAGTGTCTCCCTTTGCCCGAAATGGGCTCATGAATGAATTCATACCAAATAATGGTTCTCTAACCTTGACAAGGTATTGAACACCATTCCAACAAGGGTTACAAGTTGGGCTCCATGTTTGCTCAAATGGGGCATGTTGGTTAACAGAATCTCCCACAGTTAAATAGTTTTAGAAATATAAGTGTATATGACTCACTAGTTTATTCAGTTATGATTCGTTATATTTTATACCATGTCTTACTACTTCATTTTGTTAATAAAAGAAGGTAAGTCGTTATATACTTTTCATGGACATATTTTACTCTTCACATGATTTACCTCATTTTTATATACTTCATGCATTCCTCGTATACTCAGTACATTCCATAATACTGATCACATACTTTTTATTATTGCATCCTATCATGATGTATGTTCTAGTGTTCGCCCTTGACTCACGATTAGCGGTGATTGCTAGTGCCTACTCCAGTTCAGTTGGTGAGTCCTCATGTTTTGAGGACTTTGGTTATTTTTCTTGTTTTCAGTAGTTCAGTTTTATGTTCAGTTCAGACTTTTATGATTTCAGGTCAGCTGGGGTTGTCCCAGTGGCTCTTTAGTAAGTTTAGAGGCTTGTGTAGAATTAGCAGATATTTTAGTTCATTAGTATTTCGAGACTGCTTTCATTTGTTATTGATAATATTGTGATTTTTTTTATCTATTTTATTTCAGACTTACAAAATAATAGCTTCCACTCATGATTTCAAAATACCTAAAATATAAGTTCAGTGTTATGCCAGATGCCACGGGTTAGCTTCGGGCTAATTATAGTCCTAAGTACCGTGTGACATCCAGGGTGTATTCTTGGGGTGTGACACAATGCCTCACCAATTATATTATTTCTATCCTTGGAGAATGTTGAGACAAGATGTATGTCTCTTCCTTAATCTTCAAAGCCTTAATTAGGCAGGGCTTCAACACTAGCCATTGGAAGATTTTAAATAAGGTAACCCAAGAGATTTGATCCTTAGAAATTGATGTGAATATCATTTTTCAAAGATTAAGGTTGGACCATAATTATGGTCCCTTGATCCGCGATTCCTTTCCTTGCATAGAGGATTTTCATATCTTCTTTCCTTTTCACACGAGGACTGGTTTTCTTGAAAGATTTGAGAGATCCTTTTCTTTAAAACAGAATATTGTAATTCTTCTCTTTTGAGTTATGGAATATTTGATTTGGATCAACGTCCATATTTGTTCCTCGATTTATTTTACTTTCTTTTTTAGCAGCTTCAATTTGTTATGCCTGCATATATAGTTGTCAAACATCCAAAATCAAACATTAACAAACTCCCCATTTTTTGTGATGACAACAAAAGGTTATAAAGTACTCCACTTTCTTATTTTGGACTCCCCCTGAGTGATTGGGTTATCTTGTCCCCCCTGAAAAGTTGGACTTGACAGCTAAGTAGCTTTAGTCAACTCAACTACATCTTAAACCTATTATTATAAGTTCCTTATTCCCCCCTTTGACATCCATAAAAAGGAAGAATAACAAAAATTCCAAGAATATATAGCACACACACATAAAACATAAAAGATAGTATCATATAAGAGACATCGTAGTGTGAGCTTATGCTCAAGTACAAAACCAAAACATTGTCTTAAAAACATAAATTCTAAGGACCAGGAGAATTAGGAGGGGCATTAATATTAGAAGGAATAAATCTTCTGTGAAGGAAATAGGCCAAAGTATTAGCAGTGGCATCCTTCATATTTGTGAATTGATTGGTGATGACAGTGGAAAGAGCATCAAAACAGGACTGGATCTTGGAAGCAACTTTGATAACCTCATTTATCACTTGATCAAGTTTCAGACGAATACGAGCCACATCCGCACCAGTTTCCTTTGTAGCATCCTTGACCTTGTCCATCTGAAAGTGTGAAGCTAATACAAGGTCCTTGAGAGAATTTAGTTTGGAATCAATGTCAGTCAAGTTATTAGGAATGTCATGAGGTAGTACCAAGGAATTTGGATAAAGTGGAGGAGAAGAATTTCTTAATTTTGGAGAGGAGGGAGTGCTAGCAGGACAACATTCAGACTAGTGAACCCACACACCATCAGTGAGAACACAACTCATGCTTATGAAAGCCTTAAAGGTATATCAATGCTTCACAAAAATAGAAGGACCATCCTCTAAAGAAATATTATAGGCTTTAAGAATACGAATGATAATAAGACACTAAGAAAGCATGGAAGGTCAAGAAAAGATTCAATCATGTAGTTGAGGATGAAGGAGAAAAGCTTGATCTTATGCTGAGATAAAAGATAATAAGTGAGCAAGGTATCACGTTGTGATAGAGTAGAAAGAGAACTTACACGAGGAAGGAGGGTGGTACCCACTATGTGTAACACCCCGTATGTTTTCGAACCTATTTAATTACCGTAACATTTATGGAGTCATTTGGACAAGAGAGTATTGGTGATTTATGCATTAATTAGTGGTCTTAAATGGATTATGTGCAATTGGGCTCAAATGAGGCCCAAAAATCATAAAAAGACATGGCCCAAAATGGAAATTTGACCCATTCTTTCATTGCTCTTTCATTGACCAAGTAAGCCATTAAATGTGTGGCTAAGGAAAATTAGTGAGGGACTACATAAGTCAAGGAAATCAGATTTTTTTTATTCATCAAAGCACAAAAGCCTTTTCTAACATTTTTCTCAAACATTATCTCTCACACAAAACCCTAAGGCAACTACTTGTTGGGCCAAGATCACTCCTTGGAAAGCTTTGGTAAGTGTTTATGCTTATGATTTAATATATTATATGCATGGAATATGGTGTATATCATGTTGGTCATGTTGGTTAAGTGTGAGAAGTTCACTATATGTGAAACAATTTATGTTTGCTTAATTGGTGAAGGTTTTTGCCTTGTAAACTTGAAAATGGACTTGTGGTCTTGAAGGAAGTGAACTTGATGGGTTCAATATTTACATGGGAGATGTTTTTATAGCCTTAACTTGTTTTATTCTTGTACATAATGTTTGGAATTGTTATTGCAAAATTGTGCATAGATTTGGTGGTGTATTGAAGGAAAAGTGTGGTTTTAGTGATGTTCATGTGTGTTGTGAAAACATGGCTGATTGTTGGCATCCAATATGATATAAAAGATGACAATATAAGTTTAGTTATGATCATGGACCATTCATTGCGTAAAAATACCCAAAAAAGACCCTTTTTGGACAAAACGGGCACCCGCCCTCGCAGACGAAGCACCTGCGGGCGTACCTCAGCCACCTGCGGGCGCAGGTTTCTTAGTAGGTCAGACCATAACCCCGATTTGCTTGTTTTTACATCCCTTTGGCCCCCCAAATCCCCTATACCCTTCATGGATGCAATTATCAACTTATGGTACCTTTTGAATGACTTTAAAGGAGTATCCCAGAGGTATTTTGAATGGTATAAAATATGGATTGTTGTTAAAGTGTTATTGTGAAAGCTATCGGGTGACTTGATGGAGAAAAGGTAACGTAGTGTTAATGAGGAAGTGTAAAGGGTAAACTTGGTGTGAAATGTTATCGGTTTATGATGTCTTGGTCGATGTGTGGAATGTTATAGTACTGTTGGTTTGGTGATGTAATAAATGGTAATGTAAGAAGGCGAAATGAAGTTATATGGAAGTCATGTAATCCATTGTCATTTTATGCACTTGTAACATGGTTAATGGTTGACGTGAGCTTCGTAATGTATTTGTGTTGTAGAGTAAAATGTAAGGAAGAAGCTGGATTGTTATATGCACATATAGGACTGTGTATTCACATTGGGAAGACACGGTATGTAAAATTACTCTTTCCATATCCTTCTGCAGCACATATTGTTCACCTTGACATTGTACTTGTTCCATTCCAAAACGTTCAAAGGTATATCATTTCAGGTTGTTATATCATATTATTCAAGGGACCAATTGTTATTCACATGTTTCTTATTCGTAGACTAATTGTGATTCACATGTCTCTTATTCATTGATTGAAGATCCAAAGCTCTCATAATGTTGTAACTACGAAAAGAACTATTTCAAAGAAAGGTGATAATGTAAGGAGAACAATGTTATGTTCCAAAATCCCAGTAATGATTTTTTCCAAAAGTTCCAACAATGTTATGACTACAAAAGTACCAATCTCTGAAAAGCAAAATTATCAATCTCTTACAGTTAAAGAATGAAGTAAGGTATAGTTATGAGTGTACCCATGGGGTAAAATGAACACCTGCATGATGACTATTCCCCGAATTACGGGATGTATCCATGGGGTAGAAGGAACACCTGCATGATGTATCCATGGGGTGCAATGAACACCTGCATGATGTTTATTCCCAATATCATGGGATGTATCCATGGGGTGAGAGGAACACCTGCATGATGATGTTATTTTTCCCACTGATCAGCTGGGCCTGAGAATTATATGATTGATGAGTGATGATGTACAGTATAGTGAAATAAAGTAAAGTAAAGTGCAGTAAAGTAAAGAAAGCAATGTACATGATTCCACACATATACCTTATGGTAGTTTATCTATATTGTTCATTCACTTGTACTTGATAGCATTGACGTACTTATGTATTATACAGTTTTATATGGCCTTACATACTCAGTACATCCTTCGTACTGACTCCCTTGGGGGAAACTTACCTTACTTGCTGCAGGAACAGGTGCTAGTAGACCTCCACAGTAGGCTACTAGTCATTTGCAGATCTATAGTGACCTCCAGTTGGTTTGGGGCTTTTCGAGTCACGTGTGTACACTGATTGTGGTTTTGGTATTATACTTATGTTTTATAAAGCGGGGACTTGTTCTGACTGTAGGTTGGCTATGTACATGTATCTGTAGAGGCTTTGTAGATGTATGTGGGAATATGAATGTAAGAGACGTATGTCCATGTTTACTTGATGGCCCTAACGGCCAAGTTTCATATAGAGTGAATATTTGCCATGACTTCCGCCATTGGTATGTTATATTTCTTACATTACATGAGAGAGAATGTTATTCATATAGAGACATGCATATGAACGTACAGGAGCAAATATTGGTTCTCTCAGGCCTCAACGGCTTCGGGTGCCAGTCCGGTCCGAATGGGATTCGGGTCGTGACAAAAGTGGTATCAGAGCAGGTCGTTCTAAGGGTGTCTACAAAGTTGTGTCTAAGTAGAGTCTTACTTATCGATGTGTTATGTACCACATTTATAAGTAGGAGGCTATGGGACATTTAGGAGTTGTTTCTTTTCTTCATTTCTAGATCGTGCAATAGAGCCAGTGTTTTAAGTTGAATTGCATCTGACTATGGTAATTGTTTTTCTTTGGTATAGTAAAATGCCAATCACCAGAAAAGGTAGAGGTAAAGTTAAGCAGTTAGATATGACTGCCGAAGAAAGAATGAGTAACTCATCACCTGACCAAACTAGTCAAGGTAGAGCTGACATTAGAATTACTAGTCAAGTCATTTGACGTCTTTACATCAGTTGGTAAATCTATTATAGTCAAAAGAGTATATCGTAAGTGTATAGTAATTGGTTGTGGTCATGATACACTAGTTGATCTTATTGAGCTGGAAATGGTGGATTTGATGTGATAAATGGATTGTGCCACAGTAGATTGCTGAGTTAAGCAGTTATATTTTCATTTTCCACAAAAGAATGTTCTTGAATGAAGGATAAGGTTGGAGCACCGAGAAGTAAATCTATTTATTTCCTATCTTAATGCAAGAAACAAATGATATCCAAGGGAATTCATAAGGCCTTGTATGTGCCCTTTGGGTGCACAAAAGAGAGATGGCATATGGAAAACATGTATTGACTATCGGCAACTGAATAAGGTGACAGTTAAGAATAAATATTCCGTCCCTAAAATTGATGAATTGGTTGCCCAATTATAGGGTGCCAAATGTTTCTCAAAGATCAACTTGAGATCGGGTTTTTTATTAAGTACGAGTTAGGGAGAAAAATATACCCATGGTCATTATGAATTATTAGTTATGTCATTTGGACTAACAGATGCACCAGCTATTTTTGTGTAGATTTGATGAAAGGGTGTTCAAGCCACTTTTATATGTATTCGTGGCCATGTTTATAGATGACATTCCGAGTTGATCAAGATCACAAGAGGATCATGCTAATAACTTGCGACAGATGTTACAAATTCTTTGTGACAGTAATTATATGCAAAGTTTTCAAAGTGTAAATTTTGGTTAAAATCTATAGCACCTTTGGGTTACATGGTATCAGATGAAGGAAAACACCAAAAATTGAAGAGGTGAAAAATTGGCTAAGGCCTACGATGCTTACAAAGATTCATCATTTTCTTGGGTTGGTTGGTTATTATAGGAGAATTACTGGAAAAAAAAAATTCTTCTATCCCTGCACCCTTAACGAAGCTTACACACAAGGCAATCAAGTTCCAGTGGAATGATGCATGTGAGAAAAGTTTTCAAGAGTTGGAAGATAAAATAACTTCCACACCAGTTTTAAGTACTGCCCGAAGGCACAGAATGTTATGCAGTATATTGTGATGCTTCTGGGGTTGGCCTAGGATATGTATTGATGTCACAGGGTAAGGTAATAGCATATTCCTCACAACAGTTGCAACCACATGAGAGAAATTACCCAACACATGACCCTTAACTAGTAGTTGTTATATTGCTTTAAAGAAATAGTGTCACTACGTGTAAGGGATTCATGTTGACATATATACTGAGCATAAGAGTTTGCAATATATCCTTAAGTCGAAGGACTTAAATCTAAGGTAGCGAAGGTGGATTGCACCATTAAAAGTATCTTGTAACATCCGGGAAGAGCAAACGTGGTAGCTGATTCATTAAGCTGCAAAGCAGTAGGAAGTACTAATGGCCAACTCGCAGAAAAGAAAGATGTAGTCGAGAAATCTCCATCAATTAACCAGTATGGGGTTTCATCTTCTTGAGACTCCAGATGAAAGAATTATCATAAATGGTGTGGTAGAATCTTCATTTGTAGCTGAGAGAAGGAAAAATAGTATGTAAATCCGATTTCCTTTCAGTTGGAAAAACAAAAACAAAAAGAGAACGTACAATGAAGTTTGTAAAAAGGGTACTTGAGCTTGCATAAGGGAGGAATACTTCAATATCAAGGTAGATTAGGTATATCAAATATAGATGAACTAAGGAAATGAATTACGACAGAAGAGCATCGTTCATGGTATTTTACTCATTCGAAAGCAATCAAAATGTACCATGATTTAGCAGAGATGTCTTGGTAAGGTTACATGAAAAGCACATTGTAGAACTTGTAGCTCAATGTCCAAGCGGTCACTGTTAACAGTATGGCATCAGAAATCTGTATGTTTTATGCAATGTATTACCATTCCAGTTTGGAAGTGGAACATGAATAACATGGATTTATCGTACACTATGAAGGTTGATTTCCATATAGGTAATAGTTGACAGGCTTACCGAGTCAGCGTATTTTCTACCAGTTAGGACCACCGATACAGATGAACATTATGCAAAGTTGTATATTACGGAGATAGTATGATTACATGGGATTTCACTCATTATTATATCAAACAGGAGAGCTCACTTTATTGCACAGTGTTGGAAGTCTTTTCAGTAAGGCATGGATACACAGGTGGGTGTAAGTACGGCTTATCATCCTCAGATGGATGGACAAACATAACATATTATATGAACATTTGAAGATATACCACGAGTTTGTACACTGGACTTTAAAGGTAGTTGAGATGAACATCTATCGTTTATTGAAATTGCTTACAATAAAAGTATTAAAAGGCACCTTACGAAGCTTTACATGAAAGAAAATATAGGTCATCAATTGGATGGGTTACAACTGATAAAATTTGCTTTGCTCGGGTCAGATTTTATTCATTAAGCTATAGAGAAGGTTAAGGTGGTACAATAGTAGCTACAAGCTAACACAAGTCATATGCCGAGATCCATTGTTGTTATTGAAAGTGTACAAGTTAGGGAGGATCTCATTTATGAAGAGATATATATTGCTATTCTAGATGGATAAGTGAAAAGATTAAGAAATAAAGAAGTAGCTTTCGAAAAGGGACAGTGGAGAAACCAACAAGTAAAGGGAATCACGTGGGGAGCCAAAGAAATGATGAAGTCGAAGTACCCGTAATTGTTTCAAACGGGGGAGAAAGTTCAAGGTGTGGAATTGGAATAATAACAAGGAAGTATCCATAAGCATTAAGTGTATATGTAAATATGTGTGTTAATATAAAGATGCATGGAATGTACATGAGAGGATGTTATTAACATTCGAGGACGAATGTTTCTAAGGGGGGAAGAATGTAACACACCGTATGTTTTCGAACCTATTTAACTACCGTAAAATTTATGGAATCATTTGGACAAGAGAATGTTGGTGATTTATGCATTAATTAATGGGATTAAATGGATTATGTGCAATTGGGCTCAAATGAGGCCCAAAAATCATAAAAAGACATGGCCCAAAATGGAAATTTGACCCATTCTTTCATTGCTCTTTCATTGACCAAGTAAACCATTAAATGTGTGGCTAAGGATCATTAGTGAGGGACTACATAAGTCAAGGAAATCATATTTTTTTTATTCATCAAAGCACAAAAGCCTTTTCTAACATTTTTCTCAAACATTATCTCTCACACAAAACCCTAAGGCAACTACTTGTTGGGCCAAGATCACTCCTTGGAAAGCTTTGGTAAGTGTTTATGATTATGATTTAATATATTATATGCATGGAATATTGTGTATATCATGTTGGTCATGTTGGTTAAGTGTGAGAAGTTCACTATATGTGAAACAATTTATGTTTGCTTAATCGGTGAAGGTTTTTGCCTTGTAAACTTGAAAATGGACTTGTGGTCTTGAAGGAAGTGAACTTGATGGGTTCAATATTGACATGTGATATTTTATTATAGCTTAACTTGTTTTATTCTTGTACATAATGTTTGGAATTGTTATTGCAAAATTGTGCATAGATTTGGTGGTGTATTGAAGGAAAAGTATGGTTTTGGTGATGTTCATGTGTGTTGTGAAACCATGGCTGATTGTTGGCATCCAATATGATCTAAGAGATGTCAAGAGAAGTTTAGTTATGAACATGGACCATTAATTGCATAAAAAGACCCAAAAGAGACCCTTTTTGGCCAAAACGGGCACCCGTCCTCATAGACGAAGCACCTGCGGATGCAGGTGACTTCGCAGGTACCTCTGGATACTACCAAAGGTCACTTGCGGGTGCACCACATCCACCTTCTGTCGCAGGTGGCTTAGTAGGTCGGACCATAACCCCGAATTACTTGTTTTTGCATCCCTTTGGCCCCCCGAAGCCCCTATACCCTTCATGGATGCAATTATCAACTTATGATACATTTTGAATGACTTTAAAAGAGTATCCCGGAGGTATTTTGAATGGTATAAAATATGGATTGTTGTTAAAGTGTTATTCTGAAAGCTATCGAGTGACTTGATGGAGAAAAGGTAACGTAGTGTTAATGAGGAAGTGTAAAGGGTAAACTTGGTGTGAAATGTTATCGGTTTATGATGTCTTGGTCGATGTGTGGAATGTTATAGTATTGTTGGTTTGTTGATGTAATAGATGGTAATGTAAGAAGGCGAAATGACGTTCTATGGCAGTCATGTAATCCATTGTCGTTTTATGCACTTGTAACATGGTTAATGGTTGACGTGAGCTTCGTAATGTATTTGTGTTGAAGAGTAAAATGTAAGGAAGAAGCTGGATTATTATATTCACATATAGGACTGTGTATTCACATTGGGAAGACAAGGTATGTAAGGTTACTCTTTCCATATCCTTCTGCAGCACATATTGTTCACCTTGACATTGTACTTGTTCCATTCCGAAACGTTCAAAGGTATTTCATTCCAGGTTGTTATATCATATTATTCAAGGGACCAATTGTTATTCACATGTTTCTTATTCGTAGACCAATTGTGATTCACATGTCTCCTATTCATTGATTGAAGTTCCAAAGCTCTCATAAAGTTGTAACTAAGAAAAGAACTATCTCAAAGAAAGGTAATAATGTAAGGAGAACAATGTTATGTTCCAAAATCCCAGTAATGATGTATTCCAAAAGTTCCAACAATGTTATGACTACAAAAGTACCAATCTCTCAAAAGAAAAAATATCAATCTCTTACAGTTAAAGAATGAAGTAAGGTATAGTTATGAGTGTATCCATGGGGTGAAATGAACACCTGCATGATGACTATTCCCCGAATTACGGGATGTATCCATGGGGTGGAAGGAACACCTTCATGATGTATCCATGGGGTGCAATGAACACCTGCATGATGTCTATTCCCAATATCACGGGATGTATCCATAAGGTGAGAGGAACACCTGCATGATGATGTTATTTTTCCCACTGATCAGTTGGCCCCGGGAATTATATGATTGACGAGTGATGATGTACAGTATAGTGAAATAAAGTAAAGTAAAGTGCAGTAAAGTAAAGAAAGCAATGTACATGATTCCACACATATACCTTATGGTAGTTTATCTATATTGTTCATACACTTGTACTTGATAGCATTGACGTACTTATGTATCATACAGTTTTATATGGCCTTACATACTCAGTACATCCTTCATACTGACCCCATTGGGGGAAACTTACCTTACTTGTTGTAGGCACAGGTGCTAGTAGACCTCCACAGTAGGCTACGAGTCATTTACAGATCTATGGTGAGCTCCAGGTTGTTCGGGGTTTTTTGAGTCACGTGTGTACACTGATTGTGGTTTTGGTATTGTACTTATGCTGTATAAAGCGGGGACTTGTCCCAATTGTAGGTTGGCTATGTACATGTATCTGTAGAGGCTTTTTAGACGTATGTGGGAAGATGACTGTAAGAGACGTATGTCCATGTTTACTTGATGGCCCTAACGGTCAAGTTTCATATAGAGTGAATATTTGCCATGACTTCCGCCATTGGTATGTTATATTTCTTACGTTACACGAGAGAGAATGTTATTCATATAGAGATATTCATATGAACGTACAGAAGCAAAGATTGGTTCTCTCGGCCCTCAATGGCTTCTGGTGCCAGTCCGGCCCGAATGGGATTCGGGTCATGACACTATGTGAGAAACAAAGCTATACTATTTGGCCCATGAGCAGAGGGCAGATTTTCAGTGTTTTATAAAGAAATGAACCTTTGTTCTTGCTCAAAAAGAAATTCAAAATCTAAAGGTCATGGGCTTTTAGAAGATGTGGAGTAACCAACGCATTTAATTCATAAGATGGAATCAAACAAAGCATAGTCAAGAAAAATATGTTTGCCCAAAACAAGAGTTTCTAACTCGTCAGTCTTGAAAGATGGAAGATTATCATAAAATAGTCGTACCAGAGGTTTATAATCAACCTTGGGAGTGGAGGAAAAGAGATTACCCGATCCTTAGGCTTCAAAAAGAGGCTTGATAGGACAATGCAAAGTTTCTAAAAAATAAAAATCAATGATTCTACCATGAACAATGGGAAAGTATTTGAGAGAATAGAACAGAGTTTCAGTCGAAGGTCACCAAAATAAGATTTGACATTAAATGAACTATCAAAATCAAAGTTTACCTTTTTCTTGGAACATTCAGACTCATCAACAAGAATGGGTCACTTACCCAGCAAAGAATGAGACAAATCAGAGGAGGCATAAGGATAATTCTTGTCAAAGTATTCAGAATCAATAGGAATAGGAGAGGAGGATTTTTCCTTTACGTTGAAACAAGCACTTTTTCTTGAGGCCATGGATGATGAAGAAGAAAAATGAGATAGAGAAAGAGATGAGAGAAGGAGAAACCAATAAATTACAACATATAAAGAGAAAGAGGGAAGATGAACAGATAGAAACAAAAGATGTGAAAAGATTTATGAAAGGAAAAGTCAAGAAGGAACTGAAGAGTTTTCATAATTACCTGCTTAGTATTCATGTGACAGACGTAAAAAAGATTTTCATAAAGGTAAGTACATCAATCAAAGAAGGGCATTAAATATAGGTACTTCACACATAAAGGAATTGTAATAAATCAATGTTGTCGCCCAAACTACACCTCTAAACAAAGTATAAAGTGGTCGTTGATCAAATATAGAACCCAACTAGGTTGGCAGAGTGTGAAATGAGATCTTCTTGGAACAAGGTCAGAGGCAATGGATGGACCAATTTTTTCTGATTCTAATGATAGATGGATGGTCAGGTTGGTAAAATATGGATGGAGGACTTTTACAGGGTCTTCTCATGGGCTAGACTAGCAAGGTGTACTTATTGTTGCGAGCCTACGAGGGTAGTGCACTTTGGGATGTGGAGGAGTTATTATCATCCAGCTTTCTAACCTAAAGTAGCATCGGGTTTGGACATACCATAGGGAATAGTAGAATATCAATCAATATGTATGTTGGAGAAAGTCAATGACAATTTCCAGAAAGAAAAGAGGGGGGTTTTGTGTAACACCCCGTACATTTCTGAACTTATTTGACTACCTTAACATTTATGAAATTATTTAAAATTGAGATAGTTGGTGTATTACCCACTAAATTTATTGGTCTGAATTAATATTATGTTTATGGACCTAATTGAGGGTCAAAATTAAGTAAAAGACATGGGCCCAAAAAGGAGATGATCCATTTAAAAATGGACCAAGTTTACTTGCACTTTTTGACCAAATAATTGGCTAAGGAAGACCCTAGAGAGGTGGTGGAAAAGGGGATTTATAAGGCTGAATCCAACTCATTTTCAACACAATACACTTGCAAAAAAATCAGATTTTCAATCAACATTTCTCCTCTCTCAAAAAACCCTAGCCACCCTAATCTTCTATAAGGATTTTAGGACAAATCTTCCACTTGCAAGCCTTGGTAAGTGTTTAAACTTATATATTAATATATTATATGCATAATAGGTTGTGTATATCATGTTGGTTATGTTTCAAAAGTGTTGAGCAGTCCACTTTTGCTAAATCGGTAAAGGATTTGCCTTCTATGTGGTTTAAACTTGAAAGGGGACTTAAGGTCTTGAAGTAATTGAATTATATGGATTAAATTTCAGTATATTTTAGTGTGGTATTGTACCTAAGTCGTTACTACTTGTGTATGACTTGTGGAAATGTTTATACGTAATTGTGCATTGAACGTTTGGTGTAGTGAAAGTAAAATACTTTCTTGTTATGTTAAAGTGAATTATGAAATTGTGCGGACTGTTTTTGGTATATTTTTGTGGAAGGTATTTATGTGACTTTATGGAATAAATATGTGGAGTTGCATTGAGGTAAAAATGTGAAGTATGCACTTGGTGGGAAATCTTGTCGGTTTGTGACGTCTATGTTGATGTGTGGACTGTTTTGGTATTGTTGGTGTTGTGGGGTAGTAAATTGTATTGTAGGAGGGCGGAATGAAGTTATATGTCAGTATAAATGAAGGTGTAATGATATACCATGTGTTTGGGATGTTGGATAGTTTTTACTTCCCGTCAAGTAGCTAATTATCGCCTTGTGAACTTGTAATGTAATTAGCTTTTAATGTTAGCTTCGTTACGTACTTGTGTTGTAGAGTGACGCTTTAAGGAAGAGCTGAATTGTTGTATTCACTTGTTAGAAAGATAAGGTATGTAAGGTTACTCTTTTCCGTATCCTTTGGCCGCACCTATTGTTCATATCGTTACCAAACTTGTTTCCACTCTGAATTGTTTTAAAGTATCTCATTTCAAGTTTGTTAGCAATTGTTATTTACGTGTCTCTTATTTGTTGACTATTTTTCCAAAGCTCCAATAATGTTATGACCACCGATGTAACAATCTCACAAAAATTAAAGAAGTGAAGTAATGCATATTTGGTTGAGTACGGGTGGTAGCTCTGGGGGCGAAAGCCTAGCTCGAGCCGATCCCGATTGATTATTGGATATAGGGGGTAGCTCTGTGGGTGAAAACCTAGCTCGAGCCAAACCAGATTTATTAATTTATGGGTCGTAGCTCTAGGGCATAAGCCTAGCTCGAGCCGATCCCAATGTTATTTACCACTGATCAGTTGGTCCCAGGTATTGTATGTTGTATATTGATGTAAAGGGAAAAGGAAAAAAATGAATGTAATGTACATGGTTCCACATATACAGTACGGTGGTATATCAGTTTTATCTATTCACTTGTATTTGATTCCATTTGAGTTCCTATATTTTATACAGTTACTTATAGCCTTACATACTCAGTACATTCTTTCGTACTGACGTCTCTTGGGGGACCTACCTTACCTGCTACAGGCATAGGAGACAGTAGACCTTCACAGTAGGGTATGGGTCATCTGTAGGCTATTGGTGAGCTCCAGGTTGATTCGGGGATTTTCGATTCATTTGTATATATTTTTGGAACTGTGTAGTAGTTGTATAAGGAGGGGACTTGTCCCGACCTTCGTTATGGTTATACATCTTTTAGAGGCTTTCTAGACATTCTAAAGTCAAACGTAGAAGTGTCTTACCTTTTAGACGTTGTGGCCCCAACGACCAAGTCTCGTATCTGTTTTGAACGTCTTTACATGACTTCCGTCGTCAATAAATATTATCTGCACGTTGTAGAGTTTTTGTTCATTTAATGGATTGCATATGAATGTACTCGATCATAGGTTGGTTCTCTCGGGCCTTTACGGCTACGGGTGCCTGTCCGCCCCAATGGGATTTGAGGCGTGACAAAAGTGGTGTGAAAGCGGGTCATCCTAGGGTATCTACAAAGCCGTGTATGAGTAGAGTCTTGCTTATGGAAATGTTGTGCACCACATATATACGTAGGAGGCTATGGGACATTTAGGAGTTGTTTCTTTTCTTCATTTCCTAGATCGTGCAATAGAGCCAAAGTTGTAGGTGGAGTCATATTTAACCACTGAATTTGTTTTATATTTCTTTTGTTTCCTCAGTATCTCAAAATGTTGTTTACAAGGAGAAACAAGGGTAAAAGTAAGAAGCTAGACAGGATTACCGGAGAAGGAACCAGTAAATCACCACCTAAACAAGCTAATCAAGATGAGGCTGAAGACGAGTTTGCATCGCGGGCTTCTTCTACTCTTCCACCTCCCGGAGATCCAGGAAGGAGATGAGTACCCCCAGAACCACCTGTTAATGCTACTGAGAAGGATTTAACGAATGCGATATAAATGTTGACTCGTATAGTTGCTGCATAAAATCAAGGACAAGCTGGTCCAACTACAAGTAATGACGGTGCAGATAGGGCAGGTAGTCGGCGGACACAGGATTTTCCTAAATTTGACTCTCCCACATTCACCGGGTCAGATCTTAATGAAGACCCATAAGACTTCATGGACCAAATTCAAAGGGATTTAGATGTTATGCATGTATCTGGTACAAAAACAGTTGAGCTTGCAACATATAGATTAAAAGGAGAGGCTATATTATGGTATGAAGATTGGAAACGATCTAGGGGTATCGGTGCACTTCCATCTAGTTGGGAAGAATTCAAAGAAGCATTCGTTGATAATTAACTTCCACATGAGATTTGAGAGGCTCATATAGACCAGTTCTTAAATCTTCATCAAGGTAATATAAGCGTCAGAGAGTACAGTCTTTGGTTTAACTCTTTGGCCAGGTACGCTCCTAATGAAGTAGCTACTATGGACGATAGAGTTCATCAGTATGTGGATAGATTGGATCAATATTTGGTTAGGGATTGTACTATTGCTGCTTTGAATAGAGACATGGATATAGGCAGGATACAAGCTTTTGCACAGAAGATGGAGGATCAGAGTTAAAGGAGAAGAACGCAAGAATTTAAAAGAGGACCATCAAAGAGGGCTAAACCTATGGGACAGTTCATGGCGTCCCAAGGAGAATTTAGGCCTTAGGTTTTTAATAGACGACCTAGACCATTATTTTCTTATTCTATAGCAGGTATGCCATCCCAATTTTGAGGGTTTAGAGGCAGTCAAGTTGGGCAAAGTAGTGGGATTCAAGGTTCACAAACAGCAGGGTATCAAGAACAAGGAATAATGAGCCAATCAAGGTTTTCTCATAAGTCATGTCAGCACTATGAAAAGCTTTATTTAGGTGTATATTGGCTCAAGACAGATGTTTGTTTCTGGTGTGGTATGTCGGGGCACATAATGAGAGAGTGCCCATGGAGAGGCACGGGTAGTATGGAGTGACCTACTGGATCAGCCGTTGCATCATCATCATCGGGTGTACAGCCTAGTGGGCGTGGTAGAGGTGTTCGAGGAGTAGCTTAATTCTAGGAGAGTCCAAAACCGTACCTATACTTTAGCGGATCGGCAGAATTTGGAGGCTTCTCCTGATGTGGTTAAGGTACATTATCCGTGTTTTCACATAATGTATCTGTATTGATTGATCTGGGCTCTACCCTATCAGATGTCACTCTATTGATTGCTGAAAAATTTGAAAGAACACCGGAATTACTAGTCAAGCCATTTGAAGTATCTACACCAGTTGGTGAATCTATTGTAGCTAAAAGAGTCTATCGTAATTGCATAGTAACTATTTGTGATCATTATACAATTGTTGATCTTGTTAAGCTAGAGATAGTAGATTTTGATGTTATAATGGATATGGATTGGTTGACTTCTTGTTATGCCATGGTAGATTGCCGAGCTAAGAAGGTACATTTCCATTTTCCACAAAAGACCATCCTTGAATGGAGGGATAATGTTGGAACCGAGAGGTAAATTTATTTCTTATCTCAAGGCAAAGAAAATGATATCCAAAGGGTACACATGTCATCTAGTAAGAATGCAAGATACCGATGTGAAGCCACCAACTCTTCAATCGGTTCCGGTGGTAAATGAATTCCTTGATGTATTTCTTGAAGATATTCCAGGTTTGCCTCCAGAAAGGGAAGTAGAGTTTGGTATTGATGTGATTCCAGGTACTCAGCCTATCTCTATTCCTCTATATAGAATGGCCCTGATGGAGTTACGGGAATTGAAGGAACAATTAAAAGACTTGCTGGACAAGGGATTCATAAGGCCTAGTATGTCCCCTTGGGGTGCACCAGTGTTATTTGTACCAAAGAAAGATGGCACATTGAGAATGTGTATTGATTATCGACAACTGAATAAGGTAACAGTCAAGAACAAATATCCCCTCCCCAGAATTGACGGTTTGTTTGATCAATTACAGGGTGCCAAATGCTTCTCAAAGATTGACTTGAGATCGGGTTATCATCAAGTAAGGGTTAGAGAAAAACATATACCTAAGACAGCTTTCCAAACACTGTATGGTCATTATGAGTTTTTAGTTATGTCATTTGGGCTAACAAATGCACCTACAGTTTTTATAGATTTGATTAATAGGGTGTTCAAGCCATTCTTAGATGTGTTCATGACAGTGTTTATAGATGATATTTTAATTTATTCAAGATCAAAAGAAGACCATGCTAATCACTTACGACACGTGTTACAGATTCTTCTTGATCATAAGTTATATGCAAAGTTCTCTAAATGTGAATTTTGGTTAAAATCTGTGGCATTCTTGGGTCATATTGTGTAGGATGAAGAAATATGGGTTGATACTCAAAAGATAGAAGCTGTGAAGAACTGGCCAAGACCTACAACGCCTATAAAGATTCGTAGTTTTCTTGGGTTGGCAGGTTATTATCGAAGGTTTGTTGAAGGATTTTCTTCTATTGCTGCACCTTTAACAAAGCTAACACACAAGGCAACCAAGTTTCAGTGGAATGATGCATGTGGGAAGAGTTTCCAAGATCTGAAGGATTAGTTGACTTCTGCACCTGTATTGGTACTTCCATAAGGCACAGAATGGTATACGGTATATTGTGATGCTTCAAAAGTTGGCTTAGGATGTGTATTGATGCAGCATGGTAATGTAATAGCTTATGCCTCAAGACAGTTGCGGCCATATGAGAGAAATTATTCGACACATGATCTTAAGTTGGCAGTTGTGATATTTGCTTTAAAGATATGGCGCCACTACTTGTATGGGGTTCACGTTCATATATATACAGATCATAAGAGTTTGCAGTATATTTTCAAGCAGAAGGACCTAAATTTGAGGCAGCGGAGGTGGCTGGAACTACTAAAAGATTATGATATCGATATCTTATACCATCCGGGAAAAGTAAATGTAGTAGCCGATGCATTAAGCCGCAAAGAAATAGGAAGCACTGATGGCCAACTCACGAAAAAGCAAGGTATAGTCAAGGATCTACATCAACTAGCTAGCTTGGGGGTTCGTCTTCTTGAAACCCCAAATGAAGAAATTATGATGCAAAATGCGGCAGAATCTTCATTAGTAGTTGAAGTGAAGGAAAAATAGTATGCGGATCCTATTTTATTGCAGCTGAAGGAGAATGTACAATAAGGTTTGACAAAGGCATTTGATCTTACGCAAGAGGGAGTGCTTCAGTGCCAAAGTAGATTGTGTGTACCTGATGTAGATGAGCTAAGGAGACGGATTATGACAGAGGCACATCATTCACGGTATTCTATTCACCCGGGAGACACAAAAATGTATCATGATTTGAAAGAAATATATTGGTGGGGTAACATGAAAAAGAACATTGCAGAATTCGTAGGCCAATGTCCAAATTGTCAACAAGTAAAAGTAGAGCATCAGAAGCCTGGAGGTTATATGGAATGTATAAATCTTCCAATCTGGAAGTTGGACATGATCAACATGGATTTCATAACAGGTTTGCCCTGTATACTTTGGAAATTTGATTCCATATGGGTAATAGTTGACAGACATACCAAGTCAGCACACTTCCTACCGGTCAAGACAACCTACACAGCTGAAGATTATGCGTGGTTGAATGTTAAAGAGATAGTTCGACTACATGAAATTCCAATCTCTATTATATCAGACAGGGGAGCTCAATTTACTGCACACTTTTGGAAGTCTTTTCAGAGGAGTTTGGGTACACAAGTGAATTTAAGTATGGCTTTTCATCCTCAAACAGATGGACAAGCAGAATGTACTATACAAATACTTGAAGATATGCTATGAGCTTGTACATTGGACTTTAAAGGTAGTTGGATGATCATTTATCTCTTATTGAAGTTGCCTACAATAATAGCTATCATTAAAGTATCAAAATGGTGCCTTACGAAGCTTTATAAGGAAGAAAGTGTAGATCACCAATTGGATTGTTTGAAGCGGGTGAAACTGCCTTATTTGGGCCAGATCTTGTTCATCAAGCTATGGAGAAGGTTAAGTTGATACAATAGCAGCTACAAACGGCCCAAAGTCGACACAAATCATATGTCGATGTTAGAAGAAGGGGGCTAGAGTTTGCTATAGGTGATTGGGTATTCTTGAAAGTATCACCAATGAAAGGGGTAATGAGATTTGGAAATAAAGGAAAGCTAATTCTGTGTTAGATAGGGCCATATAAGATTATTCGAAGATTTGGTCAAGTTGCGTATGAATTAGAACTACCCCAAGAACTCTCCAAAGTTCATCTAGTGTTTCATGTTTCAATGCTTCGGAAGTGCATAGGAGATCCATATCGTATTGCTCCTACTGAAGCTGTACAAGTTACGGAAGATCTCACCTATGAAGAAATACCTATTGCTATTCTGGATCGACAAGTTAAGAGGTTAATAAATAAAGAAGTAGCTTCCGTAAAAGTTCTTTGGAAAAATCAGCAAGTATAAGAAATCATATGGGAAGCCGAGGAAACGTTGGAGTCTAAGTACCCACATTTATTTCAAACTGAAGAGAAAGTTCAAGATGTGGAATTGGAGCAATAACAAGTAAGAATATATAAGTATTATGTGTATGTGATAATATGAAGAATGAACTTAGACTTGAACCTGTTTAGATTGGATAACGTTACTAACATTCGAGGACGAATGTTCCTAAGGGGGGAAGGATGTAACACCCCATACATTTCCAAACTTATTTGTCTACCTTAACATTTATGGAATTATTTAAACTTGAGATAGTTACTGTATTACCCACTAAATTTATTTGGCTGAATTAATATTATGTTTATGGACCTAATTGAGGCTCAAAATTAAGTAAAAGACATGGGCCCAAAAAGGAGATGATCCATTTAAAAATGGACCAAGTTTACTTGAACTTTTTAACCAAATAATTGGCTAAGGAAAACCATAGAGAGGTGGTGTAAAAGGGACTTTATAATTCTGAAATTCATCTCATTTTCAACACAATACACTTGCAAAAAAAATCAGATTTTCAATCAACATTTCTCCTCTCTCAAAAAACCCTAGCCACCCTAATTTTCTATAAGGTTTTTTGGACAAATCTTCTACTTTCAAGCCTTGGTAAGTGTTTACCCTTAAATATTAATATATTATTTGCATAATAGTTGGTTTATATCATGTTGGTTATGTTTAAAAAGTGTTGAGCAGTCAACTTTTGCTAAATCGGTAAATGATTTGCCTTCTATGTGGTTTAAACTTGAAAGGGGACTTAAGGTATTGAAGGAATTGAATTAGATGGATTAAATTTCATTATATTTAAGTGTGGTTCTGTACTTAATTCGTTACTCTTTGTGTATGACTTGTGGAAATATTTATACGTAATTGTGCATAGAACGTTTGGCGTAGTGAAAGGAAAATACTTTCTTGTTATGTTAAAGTGAATTCTGAAATTGTGTGGACTTTTTTTTGGTATATTGTTGTGGAAGGTATTTATGTGACTTGATGTAATAGATATGTGGAGTTGCATTGAGGTAAAAATGTGAAGTATGCACATGGTGGGAAATCTTGTCTGTTTGTGACGTCTATGTTGATGTGTGGACTGTTTTGGTATTGTTGGTGTTGTGGGGTGGTAAATTGTGTTGTAGGAGGGTGAAATGAAGTTATATGGCTGTATAAAGGAAGTTGGAATGATATACCATGTGTTTAGGGTGTTGGATAGTTTTTACTTCCCGTCAAGTAGCTAATTATCTCCTTGTGAACTTGTAATGTAATTTGTTTTTAATGTTAGCTTCGTTACGGACTTTTGTTGTAGAGTAACTCTTTGAGTAAGAGCTGAATTGTTGTAGTCACTTTTTGGAAAGATAAGGTATGTAAGGTTACTCTTTTTCGTATCCTTTGGCCGCACCTATTGTTCATATCGTTACCAAACTTGTTTCCACTCCAAAATATTTTAAAGTATCTCATTTCAAGTTTGTTAGCAATTTTTATTTATGTGTCTCTTATTTGTTGAGTATTATTCCACAGCTCCAATAATGTTATGACCATCGATGTAACAATCTCACAAAAATTAAAGAAGTGAAGTAATGCATATTTGGTTGAGTACGGGTGGTAGCTCTGGGGGCGAAAGCCTAGCTCGAGCCGATCCTGATTGATTATTGGATGCAGGGGTAGCTCTGGGGGAGAAAACCTATTTCGAGCCGAACCTGATTTATTAATTTCTGGGTGGTAGCTCTGGGGCATAAGCCTAGCTCGAGCCATTCCTATTGTTAATTAGCACTGATCAGTTAGTCCCGGGCATTGTATGATGTCTATTGATGTAAAGGTAAAAGGAAACAAATGAATGTAATGTGGATGGTTCCACATATACAGTACGATGGTATATCAGTATTATCTATTCTCTTGTATTTGATTCCATTTGAGTTCTTATATTTCATACAGTTACTTATAGCCTTACATACTCAGTACATTCTTTTGTACTAACGTCCCTTGGGGGACCTACCTTACCTGCTGCAAGCAAAGGAGCTAGTAGACATTCACTGTAGGGTACGGGTCATCTGCAGGCTATTGGTGAGCTCCTGGTTGATTCGGGGCTTTCAGAGTCATTTGTATATATTTTTGGTACTGTGTAGTAGTTGTATAAGGCGGGGACCTGTCCCGACCTTCGTCATGGTTATACATCTTTTAGAGGCTTTGTAGATATTGTAAAGTAAAACGTAGAAGTGTCTTACCTTTTAGACGTTGTGGCCGCAACGACAAAGTCTCGTATGTATTTTGAACGTCTTTACATGACTTCCGTCGTCAATATATATTATCTGCACGTGGTAGAATTTTTTTTCACTTAATGGCATGCATATGAATGTACTCGATCATAGGTTGGTTCTCTCGAGCCTTTACGGCAACGGGTGCCTGGCCGCCCCAATGGTATTTGAGGTGTTACATTTTGTGAATCAAAACTTTTATAGTAACAATTGTTGATTTCTTTGGATTTGTAATCAATGAATTTGAGGCAATAGGACTATGTTCCCCTTGACTTCATAATTACATAGGCTGCTTATGCTAGCAATCTATGCCGATGCGTTTCATGCAAAATCTAACAAGCTAGATTTAATTAAGCATCTCTCGACCTTGGTTAGATGAATATCACTCTTCTTCTCTTGGTCTCTGAGTGTTGCACTTCTAATCCTTGTTCTTGATCTTAGATTAACTTTCCCTGCTATGGCTCAAGTTATTAGATGAAGGTTGATAGCTTCAAATCTCTGTTGTTATTTTATTTTCCTAATCTCTCTCAAGCAAGTCTAGAATTCAAGCTAGTTATAACGTTGTGCACTTGTTAGAAAGCAATCATAATAAAGAAAATACCAATACATGCAGTCACACCGATCTAGGATTACCACGCACTTAGCCTGCTTCATTAATTCATATGGTTTTGGTAGTCCTAGTTGTGCTGTTTAGCTACTCATAATTGCACTAACACAAGAATAAATAAGAAGACATAATCATGAACTTACAACAATGAGAAAATAAACTCCAAGATCTCACTTTGAATTAAAACCCTAAAATTCGATGTTTGTGATTCAAAGACCAAGAATGTGCCTTAGAACCTTACAATAAAGTAATAAATTGTAAATGAATACAATAAAACGAATAAGAGTATTTATAGACAAAATAAAACCTATCCTAAACATAATTGGATTTCTATGTCGGTTAGCTTGGACGAATGGAATATGTTGGCACCTAATTTTGGCCCTCCCTGACTAAATTTAACCCTGAGTTTTTTCGGTTTTAAATAAAATTAAAATATTTGTTTTATCCGGATAAATGCTTTCTAAAAAAATATTTATTTCAGCTAAATTTTTTTATTTAAGTGATGAATTATACATTTCATATTCATGTATACGAGATTGTATAATTTCGGCTGCTTAAATAATTATTTTTCTCAAAAATCATGTTTTAATCAAAATTCGACTTAAAAATTAATTCAAACGGATAAAGTCTTGATTTAAATATAATTGTTCTTAAAATAATTTATTCGAAAAATATTTATTTAATTTTATTAAATCAAGAAGATCAGCGTTAAATCAGTTATTAATCTGTTTTGAATTTTGATTCAATTTGTCCAATCTATTAAATTTGGCAATAATCGAAATTAAATTGGCCATAGTTGCAATACAATTAGGCAATTGAATCTTGATTTGGTCTAAAGTTTAAATAGAATTAACTAAAATTCTAACAATTTGGGCTATTTATTAAATGGCCTAAATCTACCCAACAATTAAATCCCTAATTAAATCTACCAGCCTCTTTTCCCTAACTAAAACCGAATCAGGCCCAAAATCCTCCTCCGCCCCAAGCCCAATCCCGCCTACCTGACCTGGCCCACACCCTTATAATTCCTTCTCCTTCACAATGTCAAAACAACAGCAACGAGATACAACCTCAACAACACTACCATCGACAACTTCAGCAAGAACAACTTTGACGACAACCCGAACCCAGCAAAACCCAAAGCCCAAACCCCTTTTCTTGCTCAAATCCTCTCTCCTGCGGTTCTTGTATAATCGAAGGACCGAGAACCTTCTAGAAATGCTTAGTTGCCTTTCTAACGTCCATCTTCTGCTATTTTGGGCCAAACAGTACGAATTCATACAAACTTGTGCGAATTCCATTGGCTCTTGTGGGGAATTTTGATTTTTCCCAATTCTATTGGTTGTCCCAATTTCGAAATCCATCAAAAAATCCAAAAAATCAATACTGACTCTGAGATGTTCATCCTTATCCCAGCTTTGAAATTCGAATTTCCCCTCTAGAATTCCCAAAATGCCTCAAAATCCTTTATCCCACATTGGTTGAAGCAAGAAAGTCGACCTCAAGTTCCTTCTATAAATAGCTCACAGTAGAGATGAAATTTCCAAGTCTCGAATAGTGAAAAACTTTTGAGCAGAAAGTCTTGAAATTTTTTAAAGAGTTTTCAAGCAAAAGAGGGAAAATTCGAAAGAGTTTTTCCTAGTTTAAAATTTCTACTGGTATTTCGTGGTGGCAAAAGATCCCGACGAGGATTGTAGTTCCATTTTGCTACTCTGAAAAAGGTAAACTTTCATTTTTCGCTCTTCTCGTCTATTTTTCTGTTTCATCGTGATAGTTGTAGTAGTGATTCAATTTTCGGCTTTGTGGTGTTGTAGTGGTGGGATTGTGTGTTGTAGAGGCAATGAAGGCCATAGGATTTTTGTGCAATGGTTTTGCTTTAGTTGATTTGTTCGTTGTTTAAGTGTCATGGTTCTTATTTTATTTACTGTTTCATCTTGATATGGTTGTTGATTCCTAGTTCATTGTTTCAAGCATCACTTTCTTGCTCTTTCAGATCATTTCTCAGTTCAGATTTTAATATACTGTTTAGATCAAGTGATGTTTCATTGAAATTTTAAGGTTCTTGTTTCCCTTAACTATTTAAACCCACTATTTTGAATCCATAATTTCCTTTTGGTTGGACTTTTGTCAGCAATAGTTTGATTCATTATTTCTGTTAATAATAATAATAAAAAATCTTACTTACTGTAGTTTTCTTTAGCTCATTATTTTAGTCCAAAAATTTCTCGACGCAACTTTTAGTTTTGATGTTTCAGCTTGAATCTGGTTTGATGTAATTTTAAATTTATTTTCTAGGTTCGGTGTCTTTTGTTTCCCTTTTGGTAGTTATTTGAATCGTTTCTCTCTTTAAACGTGTTGGAACCTTCTCCAAATTTTCTTAGATCACAATATCAAGAGAATAGAGGATAGGTTCATAAATGAAGGTTGTTTCACCTAAAAACTCCTCTATGACCTTACTAATATGCAAAAGTTCCTTTGAACTTGCAAAAGAGAGGGAGAGGATGAGTTTAAAGTTGGTAGTTTGCTTTGGAGTATCGGCTCAAGAATTGTAAAGAGTCTCAAGTTGTTTTTTCCTTTCTTTGAGAATTGTTCAAAAATCTACTTATGCCATGTACAAAGTGTGCTTTTCCCTTTCCCGTTTCCCTTATTTGAATGTTTTGGGTATGTTTTGGAGATAGGATTGATACGGTTCATGTATGTTTCGCAACCAATAAATCTTGAGCATGATAATGGTTAATTTTTTAGGTATAATAGAAATTTGACTTGGAACTTGCTGAATTTGGCCGTTGGATTAGATAAGAATTGTAATCCATTTTGTTGTCATTGCACATCTTTTATATTCATGATAGATGGAATTAATCATGTTGCAAGCATGTGCATCCCTTTTCCATTTCCCTTATTTGTTCACTATTAGAGTATGTTTTGACAACATCTATATGTGTTCTATGTTAACTAACCACTCATATGCACCTTCTTTGCGATAAGAGAGACTATGAGCATGCTGTGTTGGTTGATTCTGAAGTATGATTGATATATTTGTGGTTGTTGCCCATCTATTTCATGTTCTTGAACATAGTGAAAGTTTCAACTGGTAGAACTGTAGCTTTGAACTTGAGTATTCCGTTTTATTGGGAATTTAGTTGTAGCATCTTCAATAATCACTTTAATAGAGTTGTGTTTTATCTTTGCAGTAACGCGATAAGTGTGATACAATCTTGAAAGATTTGTGAAAATAAATGTGTAGAGATTAATGATAAAATCTGAACCTGTCCATTTCTTTCCCAATCCATAGGTGCATTAAATGTTTTGGTAGAATATGTCTTGCATTAAGATTGGTAACTCTTACCTTAAAAAATAGATGTCTTGTCCAAAGATGAAAAATGATTTCTCTGTAGTTACTCATGCCTTTTACTCAGTTTTTAAGTATTCTGCATATGCTATATTGATTGAATCTCGTTTGCATTTTTCGTAAGAATGTATAATGATTCCTTTCTCCTTTTGCTTGCTACATGTTGCATTTGGGTCCGTCTGGACCCTCCAAAGCCTATTCCTTGTATTGCCTCGAGACCAAGTCCCATTCTCTTAAGTCAACTCCTTGCCCAAAGACTAAAAATGGACTGATTTATCAAGGGAACAAAGCTATTTCCCGATGGTATACAACAGACATGCATCAGATATACAGCGGTATATAACATACAAAGTAGCATGTTATAGGTTGAAGCTAAAGCAAAGGATTTGGAGAAATAAATGGGCCAAAGCCCAAGTGAAAATGGCAAGGGCAGCTGTAATTGAGACTTTAAAAGTCTCGAATTTCTTTTTGGGCCTCAAAGGCTTATAGACTAGTATAAAATAGGTGGGTCAGGCCCAATTTGATTAGGACAGGTGCAAGAAGTGAAACGGGTTCAACCCGTTTCAATTGAGAGTCCAATTTCTTTCTCCCTTCTTTATTTTGTTAATATATGCTACTAAACTTGTTTAACTTAGTTAAATCCCCACTAAGTCTTCAAAATCTAATTTTGCATAAAGCTTCCAAATAATTTTTCCTTTATCACTTTTTTTTCAAATAAATTAATTTCTTTCTTTTAAAAGTTAGTCAAATAAGGTTGTTTCAAATAGTTTGGACAACCACAAGTTTCCCGAGTGCCTTAAAAATCTTCTCAGGGTATTAATTTGAACCCTTCCTCGGATTTCTTAAATTCAAAAGATTTTATCTGTGTTAGTCCTTTTGAATATTTTTAAAGGTTTTTTTGATTTTTCCTAAATTAATCAAGTGGCGACTCTGTTTTGATTGACTTTGGAAATTTTCATAAAGTTTTCAAATTAAATCAAGTCTTAGTCATTTTCCTCGCAAAACAGGAATGACGACTCTGCTGGGGATTTAACTAGGTTCTAACCACGTATTTGAGCTAACTTTTTTGACTAACTATTCAGTTTTGTAATAATTTGTATAATTACTTTATTTTCTTACCTGTTTCAGTACTTGCTATTATAATTGTCGCATTTCATGGCATTATTCCGCCATTTCTGGCAAAACATTAGGCATTAGTAAAAAAGAAGGTTATGTGGGTTTCTGCACCAGCCCTTCAGTATAACACCTTAACTTCTTTGAACGGCCAAGTGAAGTAGTTGACTCGAGTCGGTCAACAGCCATTTGGTGTGTTACCCCGAAAAGTCCACTTCGGGTTCCCAGTCAATTCAAAAAAACTATTCTGGTCAATTAGGATAGAGCGAAACCAAATCCCAAAGGTTTAGGCATTAGCCTAGGATGGCTTAATATCCCGGGGGTATTAAGTCCATTATACAAACGCCAAATGTGTCAAAAGGGTCTACGACCCATCGACACCGCATCCAACTATGTGCTATTTGAAAAGACATATGTGTTGTAATCGGACTATTGTCTTTGGGGCGGGGCCTAACGGTTTGCTCCTTTAATAGGATGTCATGGTTCTTGAACTTTAGTATGGTGTTAGAAGCTTCGATTGAAATCCACTTGTGTCATAGGTCATTGGACGCGAAGCAAAAGGGTGAAGTGAAAAAATACCTAGGACATTTGGTGAGCATAAAAGTCATGAAGGCATGGCCAGAGCTAATCCAAATATTAACAGGGTATTGGGATAGCAGCAACATGGTGTTTCATTTTGTAAACATGGAAATCACCCCAACTATTGGAAATTAGGGATTGCATAGCTTCTTGGACGGATTTGAGAAGGCCTCAAAAAGGTGTTTTGATTCCAAACAAACCATCTTCAAAGGATATTGCTCAGACCCTTAAGCTGGGTCAAGACCAATGCAACTGGATAGATGTTCCGAGCATTCCTTTTTGAGAATTTTACACTTGTTGGGGAGAAGGCTGCAGGGGTTTCACACGGTTCCAGAATAAGTTCTACACTTATCGCGAATGGGATGAAACTCGACCTATAGCTTTTGCTATAGCTTTTCAAGGACTCATGGTGTTTTCTTTGAACCAAAATCACACCATCAGCACTCGGATCATTATGGTGGTCCAAACACTTTTTAGGGTTTGAACGCAAGAGGATCAATTAAGTATTTCTCTCTAGTCCCGATCATCTTGTCCGATATTTATAGAGCCCTCTGAAGATGCAAAAACAAACATTGCTTCTTTCAAGGTTTCAACTTGGTTCTTCAATGGTGGATCCGTAGTCGCTCAATGAAATTTGAGGGAACTCAGGAACTACCTGAACTAGATAAGGAAAATGAGTTCGATAACCTACCGGAAATGCTCCACTGGGGTGACATGGGAAACAGAACCAAGATTGGGTGGTCCCAAGTGTTCTGTGAATTAGGAGAAGATGACATTTAGTGAATGCTGGACAGGTTTTTCTCAAAATTTGTGATTATCGAAAGTCCATATGCCCCCCAAAGGGTCCTTAGACAGTTTGGAAGGGCTCACACTATTCCTAAGCACGCTTACATGGAGGGTTTTGTCTTTGATTATGATGAAGAGAACAAAGTTCCAAAAGATGATACAATTGTCCAAATTTGGAAAGCATGTGTACGAATGGGGTCAGAAACTGTAGTTGAAGATAGGTTTAACACAGGGTACGTAGACGGCTACAAGGAGTGGTTAAAAACAGATATCCGAGACATGCATATTTCTTGGCTAAGAACCAACTCCAGATCCAAAGTCCACGAACAGTTTCAGAATCTACAGGAAGAAATGGTAAGACATGAACAGGAATTTCTGAAAAAACAAGAAGAAGATTGCCATACCATTGAAGAGTATCATCGCACTATAGACATCTTGAGTCAGAAATTCGAGGGTATAAGAATAGAGGTGGAAAACGAAGCCGCTGATATGTTGCAGAAATACCATGTCTTTCGTCAGGTGCCAATAGAACACAGAATGCTCAAAGCAGAAATAAAGTATTGGTTCGCTCAGTATACATTCGGAGAGATCGCGAAGAAATACAAGAAAAGGGCAAATGGAGAGGGATCATCTTCAGGACCGCACTAGTAGTCGCCCCTACGTGGGTTTATTTCTGTGTATTTACTATTTTCCCTAAAATACCCCTGCATGGGTTTGTCTTATTTTGCCCCTGCGTGGGCCTCTTTTATTTCCTATTGTCTTTGAATATGAACCCCTTTTTCGACTGGCTTTGTATCCCTTTTTGGGAAAGTTTTGGTTTTATCTATATATATTTATATATCGGGGGCAATTGAATGGTTCAAAAACAACGCATACATCTTTTCGAACGAATGCTAGGCCCACCTTTGGCTCAAAAGGTCCCCTCGAGTAGGACGCACTCTTTATTAATATTTGTGTGATATAATTGTCTTATGTGCTCATATGTGTTATGTTGATTCGAATTAAAGGTGAATTGATCCAATCCCATGTTTTATAGAAACCATTTAGGCAGAAATATACATCCACTACATGAAAGTCCGACCAAAATGCTCTAAGTCTTTCAAAGTTTCCAAGAAAAACTCTAAAGAATCATATCTCATACTTTTAGGAAGGTTTGACTAAAGAAATGGATATGGAAATGGATTTGACAAGAAGAATAATTCGTCTATTCAACAAGAGATCGATGAGCTCCATAGGAAGAGTGAGGAAATACACTATCAGATAGAAACAACTTCGGTAAAAGACAAAGAGTTGGATAGACAGACTGCTTAAGTCCAGGCAATGATTGTGGAAATTGATCGAGCATAATGAGGGAAAGCCAGAAAAAAAAATTTGCCGAAGAAGTCAAGCGGATGGTGTTGGAATTCGAAGCATACCAAAATGAGGCTCTTGGAGATCCCGATAAACTCATACAAGAAATGGAAAAGTAGTCAGAAAATATGGAGAAAATAACATGGCCTACACAACAAAAGGGGCAAGTCACACTCAAGGCAGGTGCTAGAAACTACCTGAGGGAGTCAGAAGTTGTGCAAGTCTCAGAAATTTATAAGTTATTTTTAGCCATGGGAACTTTATCCCAGATCAAGACCTAAGAACCCAAGTGTGATCCCCAGGATGAGCATAAGAAGTGCACTTATCACCTTCTCCAAAAAGGGCATACCATGGATAGATGTCGTATGTTGAAAGCTAAGATATGTGATATGATCAATAGTGGGAAGATTGCTCATTTGTATGGACCACATGCTATATTGGTATGTGATATGAGCAAGCCAGGAACTCCCATTACCAGCGGTGTTTCAATTCGTCATATGGACTTTACGACTTTCAAGGAAAACTATGAAGGCATCTACGTCAAGTTGGTTCAAGCACAAATCTTGCATCCAAAGAAGGCAAATGAGAGGAAGAATTTGGCAAAATAGAAGAAGAAAGATGACTCCTGCGTCTATCACAAAGGAACAAAAGGGCACAACATTGAAAAATGTCAAGCTTTCTGCTTCGAGCTGGAGCACTTCATTAAGATTGGGATGATCCGTTTGGAGTTCAAGCCCGATCATCCATAGAGCAAAAAAAGTCAAATAGAACAGAGCCCTTTTTCCAATATCAAGAATCAAGCTTTAAACGTAGCAAGTTTGTAGTTTTCTTGTATTTAATTTTCCCTAATGTAATGACGTTTAGTGAATGAAATGAAAAAAATCCTTTTATAGCCATTCAAACTACGTAGGGCCTGATTTCTCCCTCATAAGATACGTATGCAGCCTTTCGGCCTGGCCCCTATCTTCAAAAACTTTGTTATCCCCCACTTCTGTGAAAGAGGATATAAAGATGGGAAGAAAAAGTGTTGGACCTTCCTGATAAATTCTACTTATCAAAAACAATGAACAAAATCCTGTTCATTGGAACTTTTGAGACATGATTACCATATGGATCAATTCACCTGCGATAAGAAACAACTTTATGTGCTCCTTGCCTGTGTGAATATATTGCATTGTTTATTACTAACAGAATCTAACACATCTACCTTTGAGTTGTTTTTACTTTACAGATAATAGAAACTACTCCATGTTGTCATAAGCTGGCTGAACATCCTTACTTCACCCGATCAAAAGCTCGTAAAGTCCTATCCCCTAGCCATCATTCAAATATGACTAGAAACGACGAGGATAACGCTTTAGCTATCAGGGACAATGTGATAGCAGAACAAAGTAAGATGATTGCTGAACTTGTGAGGAAGCTGGAAATGCTCCAAGAGGAGATGAATCATACTAGAGACTTAGCTAATCTGGCCATCACTGCTAATGCTCCTGTCCAAGGAGGGCATGGTCCTCAACTTCAAATCCTACCTCTCAACACACCTGACCTCGAGAATCATCCAAATAACATTTCATCCGCTTCCGCCTCTCAACTTCCCACAGGCCTAATCATTAATAATCCATCGGTTCATCAAACTCACACTCCACCCATGCAAAACACTAATCGAGATAATAACCCAAATGCTTACCATCCACAAAACCCATCCTTAACCCCACAAATTCATCCTCAAATCCCATAGAACCACTCTCAAACAACACAAAGCACCTATAACCCCTAAAATGTCCTCCCTGCCTACAACTCAACTTTCGTTCATCCTCAAAATCACACTTCAGCATACCAAAACCCTTCCACCGCTATCCCAAATCCATATCACATCCGACCTATACCCCCAATAGCTTTTCATGTCATCACATCTCTCGATCTCTATAACCCTTTTCCTAATCCTGAGGTAGACCATTTTGAGGAGAAAGAAAAAAAAGTGGAGGATCGAGCATGAAAAGAAGCTGCTTACAATGAATGAAGAGATTATGAGGATCAAAGAGTCTCATGGAGCAGGGGATAATGATGGCCTTAATTATGATGATTTGTGTGTCCACCTCGATGTAGACCTACCAGAAGGATACAAGATCCCCAAATTTGAAACATTCGGCGGTACTAGAAATCCCATGGCTCACTTAAGGAGATACTGTCATCAAATGGTCGGAATTGGAAGTAATGATGCATTGCTAATGGATCTATTTAGCCAAAGTTTGAGCGACGAAGCTCTGGATTGGTTCACATCCCAGGAACTAAGAAAATGGTCCGGCTGGAGGGCCCTGGCTAAAGACTTTATCGATAGGTTCACATATAATGTAGAGATAGTTCAGAACCGACATTCGCTGAATAGGATCAAGAAAAAGAATGGTGAATACTTTCGAGACTATGCCTATTGCTAGAAAAAGGAAGCCGCTAAGGTGCAACCTTCTATGGCTGAGGAAGAAATGGTATCGGTATTTTTTCGTTCTCAGGAAGGAGAGTTCTATACTCGAATGGTGTCTGCAGTTCGTGCAACATTTGCAGATTTGGTGAAGATTGATGAATAACTCGAAGATGGTATTCGAACAGGGAAAATTATCCAGATTCCAACATCTGTTGGGTCTTCTGGATTCCCTCAAAAGAAAAGCGAAGACGTGACTACAGTATCCACTAATCCTATTGCTAAGTTGAAAAGGAAATTCAAACCCAGGAGTATCCTTTCTTCTCTGCCACCCCGAGTCCTTAATCCGTATTCTACGCTCAACCTCACTACCAAGCTCCACAACCAAATATCCTACCTCAGTACCAAGCTCCACAGCCAAATGTCCTACCTCAATACCAAGCTCCACAACCAAATGTCCTACCACAATATCAAACTCCATTGCCAAGTTATCAACCTAATGTCCAAACCAACATCCCAAATCACCAGGCTAATGTCCATGTAGCTCTAAATTATCATCAAGTACCACCTCCAACCAATAAAAATAACCTTCCTCGTCCTAACCTTGGAAAAAACCTCCTCAAAACTTCACACCGTTGGCTGAAAGTCGCACTCAACTTTTTGAAAGATTAAGAAAAGCCAGCTATCTCCAGCCTGTCCATCCAAAACCCACCAATACCAATTCCTAATTTTATCACGCTGATCAAAACTGTGCCTATCATTCTCAAGGAGTCAGCCATAGTGTCGAGGATTGCATTAATTTGTAACATAAGATCCAGGACCTGATTGATCATAAAGTCCTTATTCTTCAAACACCAGCTTATAATGCCAACAGTAATCCGTTGCCTTACCACGGAGGGGATACGATTAACATGATCGAAATAGAGGACTAATGGGCAATTAGTAAGACTACCACTAAGGTTGATTCAGAAAAGCCTGAGAAGAAGGAAGGAGTAGAGAAGATAGAGAAAGCCATGGCTGATTTAAGTGTCAGTGAGAATCCCCCGTTTATTGTGATGGCAGCCCCGACTCAGGCATATGCTCTAACACCGGCTAGAAGAGAGCTTGTTGTAGAGACTATCGCCGCCTATGGGATGCCTCGGTCTGAATGATGCTATGTTCCTGAGAATTTAGCCAACGACTCTTACAATAAGGATTCAAAGAAAAGGTTGATTACTAAAGGAGAGGCCGAAGAGTTTTGGAGGCGCATGCAACCAAAAGAATATTCAATTGTCAAGCATCTGGAAAAAAACTCCAGCACATATCTCTGTGTGGGTACTACTAATGAGTTCTCAATACCACCGACAAGCGTTGTTGAAGGTCTTAGATGAAGCATATGTGCCCATTGACATGAGTGTTGAAATTCTATCCGCACTGATAGGTAACATTGTAGGAAGTCATCGCATATCATTCAGTGAAGAAGAGTTACCTTTTGAAGGCATAATGCATAACAAAGCATTGTGCATTACTATTATTTTTCATGACCGTGTGATTAATTGGGTTCTGATAGATGACAAATCTGATTTGAACATTTGTCCTCTTTCTATACTGACTCAACTGGGTTATGATCTCAAAAAGGTCTGTCAAAGGCATGCTAATATGCGAGCTTTCGATAGAGGGCAAAGGGACACTATAGGCGAAGTTGATTTGCACATCCAAATGGGACCCACCTAGTTCAAGACTAAATTTTATGTTATAAATATTAATCCTAGCTACAATATGCTCCTCGGGAGGTCGTGGCTCTATGGTACAAGGCCGATTTCGCCACCTCTTCATCAATTGTTGAAATTCATTTGGGAGGCCACGAGGTGGTCATTCAAGGTGAAGGGAGTCACTTGAGACACCCCAATGGTTATGTACCTGTGGGATATTCCAAAGTGCAGTAACTTTTATATGGTGGAAATCGTGAACGCTGCTGAAAGGAACCTAATATTCCAGACATCCATGCCTTCTATCTATAAGATGATGGCAACTGTGATGCTAAGAAATGGGTTCGAGCCTGGTCGAGGCCTAGGGAAGGACTTGGAGGGTATCATTGAGATGATAGTGATTCCGGAAAGAGCCTTTAAATATGGACTAGGATACAAGCCGACGAAGGAGGACGAGAATGAGAAAAGGACAGAGATGAGTCTGCCCATGTCATTGGAACTTCTGTACTAGTCATTTCCTGTACGCGAGATGTCGATGGATGATGGTTTGGGAGATAGGACAGGAATTTTATTCAAAGACTGCAATGCTATAATGGAAGATTTCCCAAAGGCTAGTGGAGTGAGGAAGGTTGCACCTGGGGAAACTTTGTAGAATTGGGCATGCACTCCGTTCATGACTCCTCGCCCTATGTGGTAGATGAAAGGGCAAATTTCTAGTTTTTGAAAATTGGTGATGATCCAGAGGAGGCCCCGTGATCCACCCTTTATCTTTCAAATTCTCTTTTCATATTTACTATTTTCAAAAAGGCGTGGGCCCATTCTTATGCAGGTTATGAGCCATAGTTTGTAAATATTTCCCAATTTTCAATGAAAAGGCCTCCCTTTATCTAGAAAACTTTTTTGAGTTGTGTTATTAGTATTTTCTTATTTTTATGTTATATTGTTGTTATATGACTTTGTTTGTTTATGTATTTCAGTATTAATAACTTAAAACCTGCCAATGTCATGTCATGTCAAGAGCTAAATGAACGGAGTGACAGAAATGACAATGAATGGGAAAATTATGATGAGGAATAACTAACAGAGGATTTGGAAGAATTTGAAAACCGTGAGAAGCCTAACCTGGAAGAAACTGAAGTGGTCAATCTAGGGGGCCATGATGAAGTTAAAGAAACAAGAATCAATGTTCACCTGACAGAAGCATAAAAAAGAGAACTCATCCATTTGCTACAAGAGTATATCGACATATTTGTTTGGTCCTACAATGAAATGCCAGGGTTAAGCACTGACATCATGCCACATAAGTTGCCCATCAATTCAGAGTTTGATCCAGTAAAGCAAAAAAATGCAGAAATTCAAGCCATACTTAAGTTAAAGGATTAAAGAAGAAGTGACAAAGCAAATCCAGTCTAAAGTTATGGAGGTCACAAAATATCTAACATGGCTAGCCAATTTTATTCCAGTGCCAAAGAAGGGTGACATCATCAGAAATTGTGTTGACTACAGAGATTTGAACAGGGCCAGTCCTAATTATAATTTCCCGCTACCGAACACCCACATTCTCATCGACAACTGTACGAACAATGAAATTCAATCCTTCATGGATTTCTTCGCCGGGCATCATCAGATCTTAATAGATGAGAAAGACGCAGAAAAGACGACCTTCATCACTCCCTGGGGTGTTTATCACTACAGGGTAATGTCGTTTGGTCTAAAAAATGCTAGTGCGACATACATGAGGGCTATGATAACGATCTTTCATGATATGATCCACAAGGAAATTGAGGTGTTTGTGGATGATGTAATCATCAAATCTCGCGAGAGTTCGAATCATATGACACACCTGAGAAAATTCTTTGATCGATTGAAAAAGTATAACTTGAATTTAAATCCCGCTAAGTGTGCTTTCAGTGTACCAACCGGAAAACTAATAGGGTTTAAGTCAGTAGGAAGGGAATCAAACTCGACCCTTCCAAGATCAAGACAATTTAGGAGTTTCCCCCACCGAGGACCAAGAAAGAATTCATGAGTTTCTTGGGATTTTTGAATTATATTAGTAGGTTCATTGCATAGTCAACTATCATATGCTAGCCAATCCTTAAGATGTTTAAGAAGGATGCATTGAACGAGTCGACAGAAGAGTGCCAGAAGGCTTTTGATAGGATCAAAGGTTATTTATCCACTCCGCCTGTTTTGGTTCAACCAAGAGAAGGAAGTCCATTATTGTTTTATTTGTCAGTTTCAAAATGTGCTTTTGGATGTGTCCTAGGGCAGTACGATAAAATCAGCAGGAAAGAAAAAGTAATCTATTATTTGAGTAAGAAGTTCACATTGTATGAGGCTCGATACACCCTGGTTGAGAGGAAATGTTGAGATTTAACTTGGGTTGCCCAGAAGCTAAGACATTATTTATCTTTATATACGACATATCTTATTTCCAGAATGGATTCTTTGAAATATATATTTCAGAAAGCCATGCCTACAGGGAAGTTGGCCAAATGGCATATGTTGTTAAGCGAGTTTGACATTGTGTATGTGACTCAAAACGCAGTCAAGGGGAAAGCCCTAGCAGATCATCTAGCTGAAAATCCAGTTGACAATAAATATGAGCCACTCCGTACTTACTTCCCGGATGAAGGAGTTTTGTTCGTAGGGGAAGACATAGCTGAAGCATAGCCCGGATGGAGAATGTTCTTTGATAGAGCGGTCAACTTCAAAGGTTCAGGAATTGGAGCGGTTTTAGTGTTAGAAATAGGTCAGCATTACCCGATAACCGCCAAACTGCGTTTCCCATGCACCAACAACATAGTTGAATATGAAGCTTGCATCCTAGGGCTCGATTTAGCACTTGATATGGGTGTTTGAGAATTATTAGTCATTGGAGATTCAAATCTATTGATTCACCAGGTGCAAGGAGATTGGGCTGTGAAGAATTCCAAGATCACTCCTTACGTAGAGCTAGTACAGGATTTATGCAAAATATTCAAGGAGATTGACTTCAGACATATCCCAAGGGTATAGAACGAGTTTGTTGATTCTCTAGCCACTATATCCTCCATGATCCAACACCCATATCGAAGTTACATTGATCCCTTGGAAATAAGTTTAAGGAAGTGACCAGTACACTGTGCACATGTTGAAGCAAAGGCTGATGAAAAGCCATGATACTTCAATATCAAGAAGTATTTAGAGTATGGGGCATACCCCAAAGATGCAAGTAACATTTAGAAAAAGACAATCCGTCGTTTGGCAAAGAGTTACTTCCCGAGCGGAGAAATCCTCTTTAGGAGGACCCCGAACCTAGGATTTCTAAGATGTGTCAATGCCGCAGAAGACACGAAGTTATTGGAAGAAGTACATACTGGAGTTTGTGGACCTCTCATGAACGAATTCGCTCTCTCTAGAAAAATCTTGAGGACGGGCTACTTTTAGATGACTATGGAGAGTGACTGTAATAAGTACGTACAGAAATACCCAAAGTGCCAGATACACGGGCACTTGATTCGAATGCCTCCACATGAGCTTTACGTAATGAGTTCACCATGATCGTTCGTAGCATGGGGCATGGACTTCATTGGTCCGATAGAGCTAACAACATCGAATGGACATAGATTCATCTTAGTTGCCATTTATTATTTCACAAAATGGGTAGAATCCATCTCATATAAATCTGTGACAAAGAAATTCATTGCAGATTTCATCAGAAACAACTTTATTTGCCAATTCAAAATACTAGAATCCATCATCATGGATAATAGAGCTAACCTGAACAGTCACTTGATGAATGAAATTTGTGAAAAGTTCAAAATCACTCATCAAAATTCAACCGCGTATCATCCGCAAATGAATGGAGTTGTGGAAGCCGCCAACAAAAACATCAAGAGGATATTGAGGAAAATGATTGAGAACAACAGATCCTGGCATGAGATGTTGCCTTATGCTTTGGTAGGATACTGTATGACGATCAAAACTTCAACCAGGGTAACTCCATATCTATTGGTTTATGGAACTGAAACCGTGATACTTGCCGAGGTAGAAATACCTTCCTTGAAGATAATTCAAGAGGCCAAACTAAGTAATGAAGAATGGGTTCGTGCTCGATATGAACAACTCATGTTAATCAATGAAAAGAGAATGGAGGCCATATGCCATGGTCAGTTATACCAGCAACGAATGATTTGTTCCTTCAACCAGAAAGTGCGGACTCACACGTTTGAAGTAGGACAACTGGTTCTCAAACTCATATTCCCCCATCAAGAAGAATACAAAGGCAAGTTTGCTCTAAACTGGCAAGGGTCATATGTGGTGCGCAAGGTGATATCTAGAGGAGCCCTAATCCTTTCCGATATGGATGGTCAAGAGTGGACCAAGCCAATCAACTCCGATGCGGTAAAGAGATACTATGCCTAAAGATAGTCTCTTCTCTATGTTTCCTTTGTTCGTACTTGCACTTTTATTAATACAATCATTTAATGCTTTATAATCACTTAGAATCTACCTTTCCCCTTTATGTACAAACTACGTTTGACCTGAATTCTCAAGAATGAGATACGTAGGCGGCCTATGTCGGCTTCGGTCAATCACTTAGGAAAATTTATTTTTCCCTTTATGTACGAACTACGTTTGACCTGAATTCTCAAGAATGAGATATGTAGGCGGCCTGTGTCCGCTTCGATCAACCCCTTAGGAAAATTTATCTTTCCCTTTATGTACGAACTAAGTTTGACCTGAATTCTCAAGAACGAGATACATAGGCGGCCTATGTCGGCTTCGGTCGACCATTTGGAATTTTTTTTCTATATCTCCCTAGCGTAGTCCTAAACTATTTTTGAACTGATTCCTACTTCAACGGGATATGTAGGCGCCCCAATGGCTCGGTCATATCACCTCAGGAAATGGAAACTAGGGCAGAATTTTTGAGAAAGAATCTCAAAAATTCCAAAGAAGAAGACAGTCTTTCGGCAAAAAGAATGAAGACCCGTAAGGACTTCTGGAGGGAAAGTCTCAAGATCCCCACAAGTCGAGATTATCTCAAATAGTGTTTAACTGGGGCAGAAATTTTGAGAAGGTCCTCAAAATTTCCACTAATATTTTGGAGTGAATTCTGAATTCCCCAGCACCATGAAATCAAAGCCAGATTTCAAAAATCACCAGCTGCGACAAAGATAGACTAAATCCCTAGCTATTACAAGCTTCTACAAAATTGTGCTATTGAACTTCTGCAGCAAAAATAATGAGTTTTTGGATATCCTCTGTTGGATGTCCAACATAGACACACCCCTAGTGGAAGACGTTTGTCGAGCTAGCACATGACATAAATGGAAGAGACTTTCCAAAAGTTTTTTGAGGCTATGTTTTTCAAAACCAGGCTATTTTGAAAACCTACGTTGCTTGACTAGATTTGCTTTACATCTGTTTAAACGGGGAATTAAGGCAGAAGTCCAAACATGATAGATCATCTGAAAGATGGCAAGAAGCAAACCAAAGATTGAAGGAGGCCAAAGCGGAGTAGTTTCACCCAAAACTAGCAATTTTTCTGTGGATGAAGGAATTACCATGCATAAATAGGGTCTCTTTCAAAAATCCCCTGAGCAAATCACGAACAGCACCAAAGCATATAACGCTCAAGAATTGTATTTTTGGGTGGACCCCAATGGCGAATTCTACCACCCATTCAGGATTAAGGACCTCTTGATTTGTCTATTCTATTTTCAAAATATGGATGGAAAACAAAAACGTCTTATCCTTTTTATAAATATTTTATTCAATACTTTTTCTAAAAAATAGTCACTAGTAAAAATGACTCTGTGTATACTAATTGTTTACCTTGAGAGCAGGTATACTCCAAGGAGTTGGCACAATGATGGAATGATTAAAGGATCACCAAATAGGGAGAAGAGCAAAGATATCTCCCTCAAGATACGCCATGAGACGAAACAAACATATAACTTTTGCAAACGGTATTCAAGCTGCCTTAAGAAAGGGATGCCAGCCACTTGTTCACATTTGAAAGACTTGTTGTTTTAATTCCCCTCGAAGGAAGGAGGTTAATGACAGACTAAGTCATTTGAATCATGATTTTAAGTGTTTATCTTTTAAACCTTCTTAAAGTTTGACTGTACTCGCTGGCAAGAGCGACACTGTAGCTACTAACCATTTACCTTGAGTATAGGTACATGAAGAAAATCACCACACCAATAATTAAACTCGGATAAAGTTTCTCTTCAAAATACCTAGGGGACCATTGCATCACATTACGTACTATCGCATTACATACCATTACATTACATTGCATTGCATCTCATTACATTTCATTTTATCCCATTACATTACATTACTTACCATTGCATCGCATTGCATTACATACCATTGCATCGCATTGCATTACATGCCATTGCATTGCATTCCATTATATCTTATTACATTCCATTATTTCATTGCATTACATTTGATTACATTCTATTACATCTCATCGCATCCCATTACACACCATTGAATTGCATCACATTGCGTACCTTGCATTGCATCCCATTACATTTCATTGCATTCCATCGCATTTCATCACTCCAATATATTTCATTACATCTCCTTGCATTCTTTCCATCTCATTACATTCCATTGCTAAAAGGGAGATATCAAGAGGGCCATTATATCATTCAAATAAGTCTCTGTAATCTCTCACCATTCAAGACAACAAAGTCTGGTTTTGGAAGATGCTTTGGAGCACCTATATTCGTGGACCACTCAAAGATGGCACAATCTAGCATCAAGTATTTCTCATCACTTTATATCTATTGACCACGTAAAAGGTGATATATCCCAGGTTCAAAGATATTTTAAAATGTTATGTACCTGCATTTCCTTCCATTGTCGAGAGGGTCATTTCATTCCATTACAAAGAGGGCCATTTCATTCCATTACCAAGAGGGCCATCACATTCCATACCGAGAGGGCCATTTCATTCCATTTCCAAGAGGTCCATTCCGAGAGGGACATTTCATTCCATTTCCAAGAGGTCCATGCTGAGAGGGACATCTCATTTCATTGCTGAAAGGGCCATACCGAAAGGGCCATTACATTACATTTCCAAGAGGGACATGTCGTGAGGGACATCATATCATTCAAACAAGTCTTTGTAATCGCTCACCATGCAAGACAATAGATTCTGGTCTTGGAAGATGCTTTGGAACACCTATATCCGTTAACCACTTAAAGATAACACAATCTGGCATTGAGGATATCTCATTATTTTATATCTGTTAATGCACAAGAGGTATGTAGATCGGCATCGAGGATATTTTAGAGTCTCATATATTCACATCAACATATCAAAGTTGAAGAAATACATGATATAAAGGGACGTCTTTAAGTCGCTATCTGAAAGCGGATGACGTACCAGATTTCCTAGAAATTAACAATCTGGGGGTCATCAGTAAGTCACAATATTTGAGATAGGATAGTGTGCAAGATTACCCGTGAGTTGATAGTCAATGGGTCATCCATAAGTCGTAACAACATCCTAACTAAATAGTATGCGAGATTACCAAAAAAATTGATAGCTCAAAAGTTATCCATAAGCCACAGCTAAATCCTTACTGGATGATGTGCAAAATTACCAAAAGTTGACAGTCCAAGGATTTTCTATAAGCTGCATCATATCCAAGATAGATTATGTGCAGTATTACCCAAAGATTGATAATTTAAGGAAAATCCATAAGCCATATCGCATCCAAGGTCGGATAATGTGTTGGATTACTCAAAATGCCGACGATTTGAGGGATATCTATAAACCATCTCTTATCCAAAGTCGGATAATGTACTGGATCACCCAAAAGACCATCAATTCAAAAGACATATGTACGTCATCTAATATCCAACATCGGATAATATGCTTGATGACCCAAAGATTGAAAATATGAAGGATATCTATAAGTCGTGCCGATATAGAAAATGCGCAAAACCTACCCGGCAATCACATGCAAAAGATCATTTTCGATAGCCGAAGAGGTTATCATTCCATATGCAAAAAGAATTATAGGTGACTAAGAGGGTTTTCATATCAACATAAAATTACCCAATTGTAGAGACCGTTCTACATGAAGTGATGTCGGTGTCCAAAAGGGCCGCCCCACTTTAAAGATACTTTTAATTACCAAAAAGCCATCTTATCCATCAACTAAGAGGAGTTTTTGTATCTACTATTGCAAAGAGTTATTTCCCTCCAAAACAGGTAAACGAGGGGATGACATTTCTTTTTGGATAATAATTCACGTGGACATATGATAAAAGACTATATAACCTTCGTGAATTATGTTTTTCACTAACAATTTTTGTTTGAGATACTGTCGAGAGCATCCGAGAGGATGAAAATCTCAAACCAAAACCACAGGTGTGGACAACTCCAAAAAGGATGCAGCACAACGTGGAACTCTTTCCTAGCAACATAGTCCATAGAGAGACGTCAAACTCTTTGGACGTGAGCTGAAGAATGATTTCCACCACCATCAAACCACACCACTATCAGAAGGAATGTGGGTATTTCGGTGTCCCAACGCAAATCCCATTCGGACCGGACTGGTACCTGGAGCCGATAAGGCCCGAGAGAACCAATCTTCGCTCATGTACTCTCATATGTATGTTCGCGTAAGAATATCATTTTATCTCATGTAATTAATTATCAATGGCGGAAGTCATGGCAATATGTGCAATATATGAAACTTGGCCGTTAGGGCCATCATGTCAAAATGAACGTATACATCTTACATTCAGCTTCCCACATACGTCTACAACGCCTCTACAGATACATGACTATGACAAACCTAGAGTCGGGACACATCCCGCTCTATACTCATATATAATCTCAAACCAATATGCATAATGACTCTAAAAAGCCCCGGGTCAACTGGAGCTCACCAACAATGTGCGGATATCTTGTCGCATACTGCGGAGATCTACTAACACCTGGGCCTACAGCATGTAAGGTAAGTCCCCCAAGAGGGTTCAGTACGAAGAAAGTACTGAGTATGTAAGGCCATATGAAACTATAATAATACATAAGTACTTCCAAGAAATTAAGCGTAAGAGAATAATCAATGTGAATAGACCTCCAACCTGAATGTGTGGAACCATGTTCATTACTTCTATTATTTCGTTACTTGGTCAATCAGTCTTGCCCTCCTCCTTCTTATAATAACTTTCATGTTTATATATATATTCACGCAAGGGATATAGTCTCATATCTTTACAACTATCTTCATTACTGTTCACTCAACTAGTTAGTGGTTCATAATACCTTATGGGTCATCCCCTTATAAGTAAGTATATAATACCGAGCATCCCCCATTGGTGGGCTAAAATAAATAAGTATATAATACCGGGCCTCCACCTTTGGTGGGCTATAATATATATATGTATCATACCGGGCCTCCACTTTTGGTGGGCTATAATATATATATTTATAATACCGGGCCTCCACCTTGGTGGGCTATAATATATATGTATAATACCGGGCCTCCACCTTTGGTGGGCTATAATATATATATGTATAATACCGGGCCTCCACCCTTGGTGGGCTATAATATATATATATATATGTATAATACCGGTGTCACACCTCGAATCCCAACGAGGCGTGATTGGCACCCAAAGCCGATAAGGTTCGAGAGAACCAATCTTTGCTTATGTTCGTTCATATGCATGCCATAAGAAATACAATTATCATGTAAGAACTTATTATGCTAATAACGGAATTCATAAAACATGTGCCAAATATATACATATGTGAAACTTGGCCAATAGGGCCATCAAGTCGTCATGGACATATACCTCCTACATTTTATTCCCACAACTGTCTACAAAGCCTCTACAGATACATGACCATGTCTCTATACAATATTTACATAATACCAAAACCTAGTATTCACGTATGGCTTGGGAAACCCCGAAGTAACTGGAGCTCACCAAAGACCTGTATACAATCCGTAGCATACTGACGAGATCTACTAATACCTGCGCCTACACATGTAAGGTAAGTCCCCAAGAGGGGTCAGTATGAAGAATGTACTGAGTATGTAAGACCATAAGAAAACTACATTAGTACATAAAACTTTAATGGAAATACTTATAAGAAAAACTCTATATGTGGAATTAGGTACAATGCTTCTGTTAGAGCCATTTATGATCATTCAAACACAATAACAACAACCATGAAATCAATATAAGAGAAATAGCCAAGGTGAATGAACTCTCTTTCTGTATATGGAAAACCATGTATATTACGTTCTTTACTTCTCTTGCTTTCATATTCATTCATATTTATTGTTCTACCCCTGCTAGGCTGTTTTATAGCCCCTAGGATGAGATAATTAGATAAACCCATGCTAGGTACTTGGACCCCTGGGATGTCATATGAACCCATGCTAGGCTTATCGCCCCTAGGATGTCATGCTATGTGAACCCATGCTAGGCTTATCGCCCCTGGGATGTCATGCTATGTGAACCCATTCTAGGCTTTCGTGTCGCCCCTGGGATGTCATGAGATAACCCATCCTAGGCTTATTTCCCCTGGGATGTATCGTGATAACCCATGCTAGGCTTATCGCCCCTGGGATGTATCGTATGTATCGGGATCGACACATGCTAGGCTTTTCTGTCGCCCCTGGGATGCCCCCCGTATTATTGGGATCGACCCATGTTAGGTATTTAACCCCTGGGATGCCACCCATTAAACATTGCTTCTTTATTTAATTACTCTTTCTTTCATTGCTCTTTCTTTCATTCAATGAGTGATACTTTGTTGAAACTTGAAACATAACCTATAATACTTCACATCTTTATTCTTGTAAGATTGACATATTTACTTGTGAGGGATAGGTACATTAACTTGTACATTACTTTTGAGAGATTGGTACTTTTACTTGTGAGAGATTGGTATATTCACTTGTCATAACATTATTTGAAACACAATAACTTTGGAACCATTGGAACAATAGTCAATGAATAAGAGACATGTGTATAAACACTATTGAAACCTTGGAACATAACCTCATTGGAATTTTGGAACTTTACTAATAAATATGATACTTGTATACAACTCTATTGGACATATCACGATTGGAACAATGCTATTCAGCTAAACAAGCTCTCTCTCGTTGAGGTAGTTCTCTTAAAATGTACATCATTATGACAACCTAAGAACCTCCATCCATACATATGAACTAAGTGGGTCATAACTCGTCTAGGAATAAAACACATATGAATAACAATGTATATCAACCTTAGTTAGAATACTATAGAACCCCTTTGAAATATAACACTTTTGGAACCTTAAGACAATGAGCACTAAATAAGACACATGAGCATAACCACTATAGGCTTTCAGAACATTATCAATGCATATGAGACATGTGACTACTATAGACCTCCCTTGGAATGTAACACTTGTGGAACCTTAGTACAATGAACAATGAATAAGGCACATATGAGTAGCAACTATTCACCAACTAGAAATGCGATGCCTTAGAACCTTATTGAACTTCTCACATGCTAGTCAATGATCATAAGTTAACGAATGGACATGAGTAATATGGTTCACCATTGATCAATGGGTAAGGACCATGTGAGTAACACTAGCCATCTACCAAATACGGAATACCTTATAGCATTTCGGAATCGAAAGAGTACTATGACAATGTGAACACCACATGCTGCAGAAGGATAAAGAAGAGTAACCTTACATACCTTGTCGTCTTACTATGCATGCACAAGCTTAGATGTAAATACAATAGTCCTGCTCTTTCCTTACATTTCACTCAAGTCTTACAAGTTAATGATCTTGACCAAGGGGATGAGGGCTTAGGGTTTGAGTTAAGAGAAAAATGTTGTAAAAATTTCTAAGATTGGCATGAGAATTTTTTTTCAATAAAATCTGATTTTCTCTCTTATATAGTCCCCTAATGGTCCTTCTTTAACCACCCACTTGGTCCAATAATAATATAACAACTTGTCTCACAAAAATGGGTCAAATATATGGGTCAAATACCCCTTTTGGACCATGTCTTCTTATTACTATTGGGCTTCATTTGGGCCCAATAACTTAAGCCCACAAATTTTATATACATAAATCATCAAAGATCCCATGTTTCACTATTTCATAAATATTACGGGAATTGACTAGACTCAGAAACTTACGGGGTGTTACCCTTCCTACAAAGGTCTAATCCCATGTATTATGCCCAATAGCAATTTTCTCATCAATAACCCTACAAAGTACATACTTTTAACACTACACACTTAAGTATCCATCGTCCAACATCGTCAAGTAGGGTTTGGTAAGTACGGGGTGTTACAACCGGGCCTCCACCTTTGGTGGACTATAATATATATGTATAATATCGGGCCTCCACCTTTGGTGGGCTATAATATATATATGTATAATACCGGGCCTCCACCTCGGTGGGCTATAATATATAACATAGCATAGTATTGAGATTGTTCCATCTTGAACTTACACCCTTTAGATTGTGATCCATACTCAATGTAACATATAGTAACCATACGTACATTACTTCTCTACAAATCTTATACCCTTTACATAGTTATGAGAGTAACACATTAAAGATCATGACATTAATTAAAGCACACTCTTATATATATATATATATATATATATTACTTCACTCCTTTACTTCATGAGATTGACATCTTCAATTATGAGGAATAATTATATTAGCTTGCACATCACCTCTCTTAATACTCTTATGAGATTGATACTTTAACTTGTGAGAGATTAATACATCCACTTATGAGATATTGATACTTTAAGGATCATGATAATATTGGAAACACACCTATATACCTTACTTCACTTCCTTACTTTCAAGAGAGTGATACGCTCAATTGTGAGGAATAGATATATTAGTTCGCACTTTACCTCCTTCACTACTCTTATGAGATTGGTACAAAGATATTCATAATACTATTGGACTTTGGAACATGACATGATTGGAGAATGCTTTTCAAGAATAACTAGATTCTCTTTACATCTTACCCTCTTTGAGATAGTTATTTTAGAATTACAACGTTATGACTTCTTTGGAACATACTATTATTAGGACTTTGGACCCATGTCCATAATTAGGTAACTCATGAACAACAACGACTAATGAATGAGGGATACGTGACTTAGGAATGAATAGGTTCTCCTTACGTTGACACTTTCCTTGTAACAGTTTCTTTTAGTAGTTACAACAACATTATGAGAGCTTAGGCATTTAATTCCATGGATAGGAGACGTATGAATACCAATCGGTCAATGAATAAGAAACGTGTGGATAACAATATACATCAAACCTGAATGAGATACCTTAGCATATTTCGGAATAGGACAAGTGAAATGTCAATATGAACATTATGTGCTGCAGAAGGATAGGGACAGAGTAACCTTACATACCTTGTATTCTCAATACAATTCTAGAATCTTAAGTGTGCATACAATCATCCCGCTCCATCCTTATGTTTCACTCTACAACACAAGTACATAACGGAACCAACATTAACCACCAATTACCTTACAATGGCATACAATAACAACAAGTCACATGTTTGGCTTTAACATGTCATTTCCCCCTTGACAATACCATTTATGAAATCATCATACCAATAATCCCACAATATTCCCAACATTGACCAAAATATCATAAACCATTAGCATGTCACACCAAGTTCATACTTTCCACTCTTCATCACCACAACATCGCAATTATTCCATCAAATTACTTCAATACACCTCACAACAACAAATCGGCCAAAATCCCATAATTTACACTTATAAAAAAATAACAAGTTTAATAACATAATCACACCATACATGTTGATATTTTATCCATACCATGCTTTTTCATCAAAACCACAAGTCATATTTCAAGTTTAGATTCCATAGATGGCACATCTTTTACAAAAACACAAAGTGCCATGTTCAACACTTCCAAGCATAACCAACATGATCTACATACTCTCCCCTGCATATAATATATTAATCCATAAGAATAATCACTTACCTAGGCTTGGAAGATGATGATCTTGTTCCAAAGGTGGTTTAGGGTTTGAAGAGCCCAAAGGGGTTTTCTCTTGAAAATTCTAGAAAATGCAAGAAAAGCATGGGTTTTTTTATGGGTTAAAAATCTTATTTTGCCTCCCTTTTATATACCCTTGAATTCCTTGCTCAATGATTGATGAGTCAAAAGAAGAATGGGTTATTTGACCCATGTTCGGCCCATGTCTTTTTCCTTCATTTTGAGCTTTATTGAGCCCAAATCACTTAACCCAATAAAATCAATAATTTCTCATGTTTAATTCATTCCATATTTGTTACAATAATATTCCCACTCACGGTATTCATATGCGTAGCCTCAATCCCAAAAACAAGCAATTCTAGCCATGTATGGCTTATTTTGACTACAAGGGTAAAATCGTCATTTTGATGCCAAATACATTCTCGAGTAATTTCATCATACCAATATAATACTTTACTCATTTCATGTATATGCTCATGGTTGTATAAGAAACGTGGCAAAAATCGGCTCAATACGTCCCCGGGTACCCTTGGGACTTAAGAAAATTTCCAACTTTGAAAAGTGGGAAAAAAACACCCTGGCACACCCTTGAGCGAGCCAGCCTGCTGCCTCTGGGCTAAAAATTTTAGCCCATAGCGTCTTGGTACACCCTCTGGCATGCCCCACCCTTAGTTTTTTTTGAAAATTTTGTTTTTCGACTTTTCTTCGCGGGTTTGGTTAGATACTTCAAGTCCTATTGTTTAACTTACTTCTTACCCTTAATATCCTTTTTTTAGAGGCCCTCTTATACTAATTTTGAACCCCACAAATGCTCCACTAAAATCACAAACACCTCCTACGAAGGGCTAATCACATGTACGAGGCCGAGTTTCAATTTTTCTCATCATTAACATTACCAAATACATATGTATAGCTCTCGACACCTACGTAAACATTATTCAACGTCGTAAAGTAGGTTTAGGAAGGTACGGGGTGTTACATTCGGGATATTCTAGTTTCATTCTCACTTCTGGGATATTTTTAAACTCATACCAGAGTTAACCTTCTCTTTCTTTCAAATTCGAGTGACAGCACACCTAGATCCTTGGAAATTATGTCCAGGTAAATTCTTACCTATGAATGTGAAGCACTCCGCATTCATTGTTAAGAGGCTACAAACCTCTCTTCCATGACTCAAATGACTTGTCGCTCATCCCAAGCCAAAGATTGTCGAAAATAAAAGACTATCTTTTCTACCGATCGAGTCAAACTACAAGCAGTCTGATTTTTTGAACCTCAGGGATATGTAGGCTGGGACCTTTGTTGAAAACTCGACTACATTACAACTCCCCCCAATATCCTCTTATTCCCCAGCGTTCTCGTTTCACCAAAAATATAAAATCGGGATAGCTTGTGAATTCTTTCAAAATCAAGCTTTATGAACTACAAGTGGCCTGACTTCTCATGTAACCTAAAATATGTTGGAAACCCGATACCATTATACGACCATAACTCCTTGGAATTCATGCAAAGCTAACCTGTTTCAAGAAACGAATTTGTGGTCGGACAAAATAAGGAACATCAAACTCCATTTGCCTAGGGTTACTTGCATTCACCCTACCCAAAGAGAGGGGGCAGTTGTTGACACCTAATTTTTTCCCTCCCTGACTAAATTTAATCCTAAGTTTCTTAGGTTTTAAATAAAATTAAAATATTTGTTTTATCTGGATAAATTCTTTCTAAAAAATATTTATTTGAGTAAAAAAATTTTATTTAAGTGATGAATTATACATTTTCATATTCATGTATATGAAATTGTATAATTTCGGCTGCTTAAATAATTATTTTTGTCAAAAATCAAGTTTTAATCAAAATTTGACTTGAAAATTAATTCAAATGAATAAAGTTTTGATTTAAATATAATTGTTCTTAAAATAATTTATTCGGGAAATATTCATTTAATATTATTAAATCAAGAAGCTCAGCGTTAAATCAGTTATTAATCTGTTTCAAATTTTGATTCAATTTGGCCAATCTATTAAATTTGGCCATAATCGAAATCAAATTGGCCATAGTCGCAATACAATTATCCAATTGATTCTTGATTTGGTCTAAAGTTTAAATAGAATTGACTAAAATCCTAACAGTTTGGGCTATTTATCAAATGGCCAAAATCTACCCAACAATTAAATCCCTAATTAAATCTACCAGCCCCTTTTCCCTAACTAAAACCGAATCAAGCCCAAAATCCTTCTCTGCCCCAAGCCCAATCCCGCCTACCTGACCCAGCCCACACCCTTATAATTCCTTCTCCTTCACAATTTTAAAACAACAGCAACAATATACAACCTCAACAACACTACCATCGACAACTTCAGCAAGAACAACTTCGACGACAACCCGAACCCAGCAAAACCCGAAGCCCAAGCCTCTTTTCCCACTCAAATCCTTTCTCCTTCCCTTCGATTTGTACCTGTCATGTGAATCACACGTGGTTCTTGTACAATCGAAGGACCGAAAACCTTCTAGAAATGCTTAGTTGGCTTTCTAACGTCCATCTTTTGCGATTTTGGGCCAAATAGTACGAATTCGTACATACTTGTGCGAATTCCATTGGCTCTTGAGTGGAATTTTGATTTTCCCCAATTCTATTGGCTATCCCAATTTCAAAATCCATCAAAAAATCAATACTGACTCTGAGTTGTTCATCCTTATCCCACCTTTGAAATTTGAATTTCCCCTCTAGAATCCCCAAAATACCCTCAAAATCCTTTATACCACATCGGTTGAAGCAAGAAAATTGACCTCAAGTTCCTTCTATAAATAGCTCACTATAGAGCTGAAATTTCCAAGTCTCGGATAGTGAAAAACTTCAGAGCAGAAAGTCTTGAAATTTTTTAAAGAGTTTTCGAGCAAAAGAGGGAAAATTCAAAAGAATTTTTCCTAGTTTAAAATTTCTAGTGGTATTTCGTTGTGGCAAAAGATCCCGACGAGGATGGTAGTTTCGTTTTGCTACTCTGAAAAAGGTAAACTTTCATTTTTCGCTCTTCTCGTCTATTTTTCTATTTCATCACGATAGTTGTAGTAGTGATTCGATTTTTGGCTTTGTAGTATTGTAGTGGTGGGATTGTGTGTTGTAGAGGCTATGAAGGCCATAGGATCTTTGTGCAATGGTTTTGCTTTAGTTGTTTGATTCATTGTTTAAGTGTCATGGTTCTTATTTTATTTACTTTTTCATCTTGATATGGTTGTTGATTCCTAGTTCACTATTTCAAGCATCACTTTCTTGCTTTTACAGATCATTTCTCAGTTCAGATTTTAATATATTGTTTAGATCAAGTGATGTTTCATTGAAATTTTAAGTTTCTTGTTTCCCTTAGCTACATAAACCCACTATTTTGAATCCATAATTTCCTTTCGGTTTGAATTTTGTCAGCTGTAGTTTGATTCATTGTTTCTGTTAATTAAAAAAAAAAAGCTTACTTACTGTAGTTTTCTTTGGCTCATTATTTTAGTCCAAAAATTTCTCGACGCAACTTTTAGTTTTGATGTTTCAGCTTGAATCTGGTTTGATGTAATTTTAAATTTATTTTCTAGGTTCAGGGTATCTTGTTTCCCTTTTGTTAGTTATTTGAATCATTTCTCTCTTTAAACGTGTTGGAACCTTCTCCAAATTTTCTTAGATCACAATATCATGAGAATAGCGAATAGGTTCATAAATGAAGGTTTTTTCACCTAAAAACTCCTCTATGACCTTACTAATATGCAAAAGTTCCTTTGAACTTGCCAAAGAGAGGGAGAGGATGAGTTTAAAGTTGCTAGTTTGCTTTGGGGTATCGGTTCAAGAATTTTAAAGAGTCTCAAGTTGTTTTTTCCTTTCTTTGAGAATTGTTCAAAAATCTATGCCATGTACAAAGTGTGCTTTCCCCTTTTCCATTTCCCTTGTTTGACTGTTTTGGGTATGTTTTGGAGATAGGATTGATACGGTTCATGTATGTTTCGCAACCAATAAATTTGGAGCATGATAATGGTTAATTTTTTAGGTATAATCGAAATCTGACTTTGAACTTGCTAAAATTTGGCCGTTGGATTAGATAACAATTGTGATCCATTTTGTTGTCATTGCACATATTTTATATTCATGATAGATGGAATTAATCTTGTAGCAAGCGTGTGCATCCCTTTTCCATTTCCCTTATTTGTTCACTGTTAGAGTATGTTTTAACAACATCTGTATGTCTTCTATGTTAACTAACCACTCATATGCACCTTCTTTGCAATAAAGATACTATGAGCATGCTGTGTTTGTTGATTCTGAAGTTTGATTGAAATATTTGTGGTTGTTGCCCGTCTGTTTCATGTTCTTGAACATAGTGAAAGTTTCAACTGGTATAATTGTAGCTTTGAACTTAAGTATTCCGTTTTATTGGGAATTTAATTGTAGCATCTTTAATAATCACTTTAATAGAGTTGTATTTTATCTTTGCAATAACATGATAAGTGTGATACAATCTTGAAAGATTTGTGAAAATAAATGCGTAGAGATTAATGATAAAATCTGAACCTGTCCATTTCTTTCCCAATCCATAGGTGCATTAGATGTTTTGGTAGAATATGTCTTGCATTAAGAGTGGTAACTCTTACCTTAAAAAATTAGATGTCTTGTCCAAAGGTGAAAAATGATTTCCCTGTAGTTTCCCATGCCTTTTACTCATTTTTTAAGTATTCTGCATATGCTATATTGATTGAATCTCGTTTACATTTTCATAAGAATGTATAATGATTCCTTTCTCCTTTTGCTTGCTACATGTTGCATTTGGGTCAGTCTGGAACCTCCAAAGCCTATTCCTTGCATTGCCTCGGGACCAAGTCCCATTCTCTCGAGTCAACTCCTTATCAAAGTACAAAAATGGACTGATTTGGCAAGGGAACAAAGCTATTTCCTGATGGTATACAATAGACATGCATTGGATAGACAACGGTATATAACATGCAGAGGAGCATGTTACAAGTAAAAGATAAATCACAGGATTTGGAGAAATAAATGGGCCAAAGCCCAAGTGAAAATGGCAAGGGCAGCAGTAATCAAGGCTTAAAAAGTCTCGAATTTCTTTTGGGGCCTCAAAGGCTTATAGACTTGTATAAAACAAGTGGACCAGGCCCAATTTGATTAGGACAGGTGCAAGAAGTGAAATGGGCTCAACCCGTTTCAATTGAGAGTCTAAAAAATTGGACAACTTTAGGGATTTGGGCTTAAGAGTGCGTAAACCCAATTTCTTTCTCCTTTCTTTATTTTATTAATATATGCTACTAACCTTGTTTAACTTAATTAAATCCCCACTAAGTCGTCAAAATCTCATTTGCATAAAGCTTCCAAATATTTTTTCCTTTATCATTTTCTTTTCAAATAAATTAAATTTGTTCTTTTAAAACTTAGTTAAATAAGGTTGCTTCAAATAGTTTGTACAACCGCAAGTTAGCGGATATCCCGAGTGCCTTAAAAACCTTCTCGGGGTATTAATTTGAACCCTTTCCCGAATTTCTTAAATTCAAAAGATTTTATCTATTTTAATCCTTTTGAATATTTTTACAGGTTTTCTTGATTTTTCCTAAATTAATCAAGTGGCGACTCTGTTTTGATTGACTTTGGAAATTTTCATAAATTTTTTGAATTAAATCAAGTTTTAGTCATTTTCTCCGTAAAATAGAATGTACGATTTTTGGTTTGATTCCATGATTGTCCCTAGTGCTCGTGGTTTGCTCATAGATTTGGTCATCTTCAGGTCTTCTCTGGTATGATCCTCAAATGACTCCATATCTTCTACCTACGACCGTATAATGTGGTCATCTGATCCTCCTATACTTCAACTCCTACAGACTTATTTTCTGGACCTTTCTCCCACGACACCTTGGTACGACCGTTATTTCTAGGCACGGTCATGGGATCCAGTCATCTGATATCCTTCTTACTTGGGTCTTGTAGCCTTGCTTCCAAGTAGTCCTATCCACGATCAGGTTGTACGATCGTGAGAGGCTTCTGTCTGATTAGTTCCCGAGATATGTCCTCTACTTCTTTCTATGATGGCTTAAGTTCGACCGTGGTCAGGTTCCACTATCGTGACAGGGGATTGTCTACTGCATTATTAGTCCAAATTCCAACACTCTATTGTTCTGAACCTGTTTGACCTGTAAGCACCCAAAAAACCTTATATCTATATAGAAAGACACTCGTACTTGCAAATATTCACCATTTTAAGCGTCGAAAGTTTCATAAGTTCACCATACATCAACACCATCAACTTAAACTATTTGCATGTCCTTAGGTAAACAAGACATAACTATACTATCACGATGCTTAACCAAGAAAAAACTAAGATCACTAAGGTCGTCAAATTTTCACAAAATCAGTTTCAGTACGTATTCCCAAAATTTCAAGTCAATACCCTCTAATAGAATTAAAACTCAACCTATGTTGTGTACATACAAACCATCATCCATAGCACAATGAAAACAAGAAATAGCATCACATTATCAATAGACAAACCTAGCACTTAGGATCACTATAAGAGTTTTATTGGTTTGTAATGTAGGCTCCGGGACAGGTATGGTTCATATCGGTAAAGTGACTAACCCTCCTTTACACTACACTATTTTTGGCTCCATTTTTCCCACCTTCTTTTATTATTTCCCTTTTTTCAATTTTTTGGACCCCGGGGGCGGCTTTATTTGCACAACTTCCTTTTTTTCTTTCTTTTCAATCTATTTGTTCTAGTTTTTACCTCAACCAAATCCTTTTTCATTTTACTTACTTGTTCTTCATACCCAATATTTTTACACACCCCTACTATATCCACCTTCAACTTAGGTGATTTGCTTGGGTTGAGGTACACAATGTCCAAAGAGGGACCAGGGCCAAAGCAGGTTTATTGTAAGCATTTGGGAAGGTGAATAGGCTAGTTCAATCAAATGTTCTATTTAGGCTCAAACTTCGGGATCAAGGGATATCACATTTATTTGGTAGGATTTTAGGCTTTTTAGTGGACTAAGTCAAGAATGGCCTATGATCCTTTCCTAACCTTCTATCCTACGACTATAGTGAGACTAACCGGGCAAATTCTATACCACGTACACACACGCCAACTAGGTAACACCTCACATTCACTTAACTTAGGGTTATATATTCAGTCACTACCTACTCAATTTATGCAAGTCAGGATATGGTTGTCAAGACTATAATCTTAGTGCCATTATGAGATCTACATTATTTACAGTCCAGATAAGCACACACAACATGGAAAAAATCAAAAACTTAGGAGGGGTATCATTCAAATCATTCAAAACAAATTTGCATGCTCTTTTTATTTTGACTACACCAAGTTCTCTTATTCTTCTTTTGATCACACACAGAACACAACATGACACCAAAAATAACAAAAAACAACAATATAAACTCCTAGACATGCTGGTTCTAGCTAAAAGAGCACAATCGAGGAAAAAGAAACACGGCAACAAAAACCCTCGGTTGTGGTATATCCCAACCCCAACTTAAAAATCATGCAATGCCCCATTCTACGAAAACATAGATAAAGTAAAACTAGGGCAAAGGACATACCTAGGGTGCACTACATGCCTGTCATACTCTCATCCGCTGGGGCCTGAGATGGGACCCCTTCAGTATCCTCTACTCTCGTAGCCTCAGTTGTGGCCAAGGCACTCTCTGATAAGTCTATACTAGTGGTGGCCGGTGTACTCAATGATGTCATGTGGGCAATCTCTGTTGTCCCTTAAGTTTGTACAACCACCTTAACCACAAGTCGTATCTCAACACCCTCAAAAATGCGTACCTAGGAGGTCAGCTCACTCTCTTTTGCTCTCTTCTTCTTTTTTTTCTTCTTCTCACTCTTATCTTTCTTCTTCTCTTCCCCTTACTCTCCTTCTCTTCTTGCAAGGTTTCAAATAATCCCTCACCTCCTTAATATCTAATTCATCACCCCCAACTATAGAGGGTTTACTGTAGAAGTCTTGGACTAGAGAGTCCACATCGACCATAAGATAAGCTAGTGATGGCATATGAGGAGGTGGGGGAGGTACAATAAGTATGATCCACTCCAAAAGTTCCTTGACTGCTTTCTTAAATACGGCCAAGTTTGTCATAATAGTGCTTATATCAGGAGCCTGGACCTCCTCTAACGTAGCCTTCATCCAGTTCTCGAATTTGTCAAAGCGGGTCTGAACCACCCGCATTGTTACCTTAACCTCATATTCTACATAGGGCTTTACCTGTACCTCCAACTTTCGAATTCGAGCATCATGCAATATCTGGTTCTATATGATCTACTCTAAGTGTGTTGTAGGGATCAAAGTGTAACCGGCAGGCACTAACTAACGGGCACCTGTAGGTGTTGTGGCCTATTGAGAAGATGATTATGAAGCACCACTTTAGATTTCTAAATCTCACTAGCTGGGGTACCCCCCACAACCTTTAGTGGTAAATCTGGTAGAAGACCCTAATATGGAGTCACTGAGTTCCTCAAATCCTTAATCAGTGCAATATATGAGCTCTTCATAGGTTGGATAAACTTTTCCACCTCTAGGAAAGTCAATACATGGGCATCTGCATGAACTGTGTGAGTAGACATGGGAATGGGAGCGTTGTGTTGAACTATAGTACTCTCTCCCATATTTCCTCCACAATGATCCACAGAATATTCAGCTCCAACTAGGACATGAAAGCCACTACCAGGCATGCATTTGTGCCACCCAATGTATTGTCATTTGCCATGGGTGCAATACGATGCTTAACAATGGACCACTAGGTGTTGGATGAGAACTTTAAAATATGTTTGTAAATAATAGACCCATTAACCCAGATTGCATTCTCTTCAGCTTCAGCAATATGGTCTACCAACAACCTTTAATGTATGTTCTTATCATCAATAATCAACTTTTTCACTCTTTTCAGATTATTCATCCAGTAGTGGTATTTTGGAGTTTCTTCAACCGGTACAAATGCAGCACCAAAGGCCTTATCAATGGCCTCGACTGATATGTCAATGTCGTGATTTCTAACCCCCATCACATCCAGTCGAGGTTGCTTCCTCTAATCTTTATCTCTGCCCTAGGGAGTCAAATTTTCAGTATCACCATATAATTGGTGTAGAATTCCCTCACCATCTCTGGGCCATTTTTCTGGAGTGATCTCATCATCCACCCTAATTCATATCTATCAAACACCTAGCACAGTTCTGTGACCGTCTAAAGTGATTTCGGTAAAATTCGGGGCTCCTCTTGAATGCTTCTTTTGTTACTGCCCTGGTTGTTTTAGGAGACCCCATCAATGTAATAGTAATAGGAGTTTGGTATACTCCACCACCTAGGTTCTACACCCCAGTGAGGTAAATTCTCAAATGGTCCCTTAGAAGACTGGGGGTTTGATTCTCCCTCCTCCTCTGAGGAGCTCCCCTCCTTAGTATCATCACCATATTCTCCCCCATCTTGGTTTGTGTTTTGACCCCCCTCTTCAGACTGGGGAAGGTTGACAGGGGTATCTGCTCGCACCAAGGCCATGGATGTAGTAGCCTTGGCCTTCTCAAGTTCCTTGGCATTTGCTCTAGTAGTTCGAGGAGTATGCTGGTTATCTGAGAAACTTGCGAAATACATGACCTCGGTACCACTTGAGCTTTTGGACTCACTCTCCTAGGCCGAATGTGTGTCTTTGGGTGCCCGCTTTTGTGAGATATCTTACTACATCTACTTGAGTGTTTTATGATCCATGGTACCTGTACATGAAAGGATTAGTCACGTATTTGAAACAATAATACAGGTTTAGATCTTTAAATAGACAAGCCTTTCCACGATCATACAATGACGATACAATCATACCTTTTGATCGTAAGAAGGATTCCCCAAAAGTATTGGGGGTCATCATATCAGGCAAGAACATGCTATGATCTTACCATGAAATGAAGATCGTGGGATGTGATCATCTGATGAACTTTCTGCAAGTCATAACCTAGCACCCACAATAATACAACCCATGATCATATATTGAAATAACGATCGTGGATTGTGTCGTGGATTGTACACTGATAATTAGTCAATTTTAAACAAATGATCCAACCCCCATTTGACCCTTTATGACCAAATTGTGAGCTAAAATAGGTACTCATACTTCCCCCATTGATTAATTTATTCATTTTGAACTTCTATAGACAATCTTTATAGACAAAAACAATCCTATTGCAATGCTATTCTTTTAGAATTCCAATTCTTAATATGGGAAATGTTCAAGTCATGAAAATTGACTTACAAAGATTTGTTTGCTCGGGAGTTTGAGTGTGTATACACTGCCTGAGGTCGAACCCTAACAAAAGTCATAATTCACATAAATCAAAGGTAACAAATTCTTAGTTTTGATCTTTTTTGATCGATTGAGTGAATGAAAATTTACTTTGAATGCTATTAGGGTTAATCGGGCCTCAAGGGTATAGGGTTTAAGCATTCTGAAACCCAATTTAGGTTGGGTAAGATCGGGGGTCCTTTTTAATTAAGTCGACCCAATAGACGATACTTACCCACAATCGTTGGTTCTCTCCACGATTATGGGTCCTACTCATACCAGGAGGATTGAAGAAAACTTACATAAGAACCTATAAACCATAAGGATGATCGTGATATGTGACCACGACTATTCCTTAAATCGTAGTTTTGATATCCTGAATATTGATTTTTTGGAGTTTGATCAGACGATTGACACCACGATTGTGGCATCTAAGTACGATCGTGGTGATAAATTGTAAGATAACTCCTGATATTCCTCCCTCCAAACTTTGTGGACACTATGCAGATAACTGAATCCATAATCGTGTGACCTTCCCCGATCGTGCTATATTTTGTGGGTTCAATACTGACTCCAGTTCAGAAGTTTCTTTTCTACATAATCCCTGCACCAGTAACACACATTACCTTATATCATAAAAAGTACAAAATCACGGGTTGCCTTCCTAGAAGTGTTTGATTTAACGTATCGGAACGACGTGGCTAAGTTGGTTACTCAGACTTCACCAACTAGCCCATGGTTTGCCTCCCATGAAATGCCTAATTTAATGCCACGGCATGATACAACTCCCTTGATTACTCAGACTTCGTCAAGGCTGAATTTCTCCATCATTTTGATCTCTTTAGTAGTTCCAACATAGTGTTTCACACGCTAACTGTTCACTATAAACTGAACACCATCATGCCTTTTCAGCTCAACTGCCCATGCATAAATACCTTTATCATAATGAATGGTCCAAACCATTTCGACTTCAGCTTGCCCAAAAACAAGCTAAGCACATAGTGTTTCACACACTGACCGTTCACTATGAACTGAACACCATCATGCCTTTTCAGCTCAATTGCCCATGCAGAAATACCTTTATCAGAATGAATGGTCCAAACCATTTGGACTTTATCTTGCCCAAAAACAAGCAAAGCCTTGAATTATACAGCAAGACCAAGTCACCTGGGTTAAATTCTCTTTGTTCAATTTTCCGATCATGGTACAATTTCATCATTTCTTTATATAAGGTTGAGCTCTCATAAGCTCGGAGACGAAATTCATCCATTTCATTCGATTGTTCTATTCTCAACTTTACCGCATCACCCCATTCCAGATTTAACTTTTTCAGTGCATACAATTCCTTATATTCAAGTTCGATAGGCAAGTGGCAAATTTTTTAGTACACTAGATGATTTGCGATACACCAATAGGGGTCTTGAATATTGTCATATAAGTCTATAATGCATCGTCTAACTTCCTAGCCCAGTCCATCCTATTGGTATTCACAGTCTTTGCTAAAATAAACTTGATCTCATAATCGGAGACCTCAACTGGCTCATTTATCTGAGGATGATAAGGTCTGACCACCTGATGTTTCACACCGTATTTCTCAAGCAAGGTTTTGAATAGAAGATTAAAAAATTGTGAACCTCCATCACTAATGATAGCCCTTGGTGTCCCTAACCTGGTTAATATGTTCTTTCTCAAGAAAGTTATGACACTCTTCCCTTCATTATTTGGAAGCACAACTACCTTCACCAATTTCGAAACATAGTCGACAGCCACCAAGATATACTGTATACCATGTGAGCTCACAAAGGAGACCATGAAGTCAATACCCTATACATCAAATAATTCAAGCCTAAGAATAGTGTCCATTGGAAGATCTTGCCTTCGCAAGAAGTTTCCTTGCCTTTGACACTAGTAATAAGCCCTTGCATAATCATGTGCATCCTTATAAATAGTAGGCCAATAGTATCTGCATTGTAAGATCTTATACGCAGTCTGTGCACCACTATGATGACCCCCAACCGGGGACGACTGAAATGCCTCTAAGATAATTATCATCTCAACCTCAGGAAAATATCTCTGAATCACTCCATCTATACAAAGTTGAAAAAAATATGGCTCATCCCAAAAGAACTTCCTCATATCATACATAAACTTCTTATTTTGTTGAAATGACAGGTCCTCTGGAACTACATCATTCACTAAATAATTTGTAAAGTCTGCAAACCATGGAATCAAATCTAGTGATACGGACAATACCCATTCATCCAAAAAAGTATCATCAATCTCAAGTTCGTCTTTAATTTCAGGAAGGCCTCTTCTTCAAGGCATGATAAATGGTCTACCTCTAGATTTTTAGTCCCCTTTTGGTCCTTAACATCAAAGTCAAATTCTTGTAACAAAATTACCCTATGAATCAACCTCGGCTTTGCATCCTTCTATGCCATAAAGTACCTAAGAGTTGCATGGTCAGTATGCATAATTACTTTCATGCCAAGCAAATAAGATAGAAACTTCTCAAACAGGAACACCACCGCAAGCAACTCTTATTCAGTCACAGTGTAGTTTTTTTAGGCTGGGTTAAGTGCTTTGCTAGCATAGTAGATGGGATGTAAGATCTTCTCTCACCTTTGTCTTAGGACTGGCCCTAGCGCCACACTACTAGTATCGCATATAACCTCGAATGTCATGGATCAATCGGGGGACATAATAATCGGGGCTGAAATTAACTTCTCTTTTAGGCACTCAAATGCTTTCATACATGCATCATCAAACATAAATTTTACCTCCTTCTCTAATAACTTGCACAAAGGGTTTGCAATTTTAGAGAAGTCTTTGATGAACCTTCGATAGATACCCACATGCCCCAAAGAGCTATGGATACCCTTCATAGAAATTAGTGGAGGAAACTTTTCAATCAACTTAATCTTTACCTTGTCAACTTCAATCCCTTTTTTGGAAATCTTATGACCAAGAACTATTTCTTTTTTAACCATGAAGTGGCACTTCTCCCAATTTAGGACGAAGTTAGAGTCCTCAAATCTCCTCAAAACATTAGAGAGATATGCCTAACAATCTTCAAATGAATAACCAACAATTGAGAAGTCATCCATGAACACCTCAATAGTGTCCTCAACCATATTGAAAAAGATAGCCATCATGCAATGCTGAAAGGATGCGGGTGCATTACACAGACCAAACAACATCCTCTTAAATGCGAAAGTCCCATATGGACAAGTGAAAGTGGTCTTTTCTTGTTCCTCAAGAGCAATAGAGATCTAATTGTAACATGAATAACCGTCAATAAAACAATACCATCCTCTGCCAGCAAGACGCTCTAACATCTAATCCATGAAAGGCACTGGGAAGTGGTCCTTGTCAGTCCATGCATTCAACTTCTTATAGTTATGCAAACACATTAAATAGAGATTGTTCGCATAGGAATAAGCTCATTCTTTTTGGTTGGAACCATAGTGATTCCACCTTTCTTTGGCACACATTGGATCAGGCTCACCTACTTGTTGTCTACAATTGAATAAACCACACCCACATCAAACAACTTAGGAATTTCTTTCTTCACTATCTCTTTCATAGGTGGATTCAATCTCCGTTGATGCTCAATGCTACGCACACAATCTGACTCAAGTTGGATTTTATTCTTGAAAATTCCAAGCGGGATTCCAATAATATCAGCAATGGACCATCCAATAGCCTTTTTGTATCTCTTCAAAAACAACACTACAGCCTCAACTTACCAGTCTACTAAATAAGCTATAATAATGACCAGCAATGTATTTTTGGTTACCAAAAATGCATAACAAAGATGGGATGGAAGAGCTTTGAGCTCCAAAACTAGAGGCTCCTCAATAGAAGGCCGAGCTGGTGGGGTCACTCTGTTCTTCAAATCAAGATCTAACTTCTTTGGTGCAAAGCTATATAAATCCCTAGCATCAAGTTCGCTCACCATCTCAGTATAGCTCTCAATATCATCACCCTTAAAATTCATGATTGTAGCTGCGAGGTCCTTAACTCCAAGCCTCTCCTCAATAGGAGCTACCAAATCATCCTCGTCAGTTGTATCTATCATAAATATCATGCGTATATCCTTTGTCTGCTTTATGAAATGGCATACATTAAAGGTAACTTATTCATTGTTCAACCGAAACTTTATTTGTCCAGCCTCTGTACCAACCAATGCACGCCCAGTCACAAGAAATGATCTCCCTAAAATGATGGGAACCTCAAAATCAACCTCACAATCAAGGATGACAAAATTAGGTAGAAAGATGAAGGATAAAACCCTCACCAAGACAACACACAAGATTTCCAATGGCTTTTTCACAGTGTGGTTCACCATAAGAAGCCTTATTGAGGTTGGTTTAGGCAACCCCAACCCTAATTATCTGTAAACTACTAGCGGCATCAAATTAACGTTAGCCCCCAAAGCACACAAAGCTTTTGCAAAGTTGAAACACCTAATAGTGCATGGAATCTTGAACGCTCTAAGGTCTTCCTTCTTCTCAACCAAAGGTCTAGAGGTTATTGCATTATAATGGTGCACGTTGTTAATGGGCTCAAAACTCACCGTTCTTTTCTTAGTCACCAAATCCTTCATAAACTTCGTGTAACCAGGAATTTGTTAAAAGGCCTCAACTAGAGGGATATTCACCATCAACACTTTCAGCAAAGAAATAAATTTTTGGTACTTTCCTTCTTCAACTTTCTTCTTCAGTCTTTGCTGAAAAGGAGGAAGAGGTTGTAGAATAGGAGTTAATACTTTTGGGACCTCCTTGTCCTTCCCCTTTCCAGTGCTTGCCTTATGTTCATAAGCTTGAGGCTTATCAAGTGCATTCTCATCTACCAGCAAGTCTTCGAATTTGGAAACCTTCACATCATTAACAACGACTGGCTCTACCTCTTTTTTAACAATCACAGGCATAGGTGTATGAGTGGTCATCTTAGCATTCTAAGTCATAATATTCAAGAAATGACCATTATTCTTTAGATTTTGGATGGTGTTACACGAAACTGTACCTTGTTGACGCTTATTCAATGCTGCAGAAATTTGACCAAACTATTGCTCGTGTTGTTTTATGGTGGTAGTATGCGATTCAACCTTCTAATTCATACCCAAAATATTTTCCTTAATCTCATTAAGGTAGTCTTCCATTTTCTTTACCCCTTTCACAACCTTTTCAAGCATGTTTTCCATATTAGAATTGTTCAAACTAGCATCACAATTTTCGGGTGGAACATAAATGCCACTCTTTTCTTTGTAGTCATCCTTTCTCCTCCAATTACCATCTCGATACCTACTCCTATCTCTATACGTAGACTTATTATAATTGTTATCTCTATAGTAGTTCTAACCTTGATTCCCTTGCCTTGAGTTCCAAATGTCTTGATTAGACCCTTGGCCTTTGGCACGAAAACCCGCCACCTCTTTGTCTGGATATTTTGCCTTCTCCTTAGAGTTCGAATCATTATACATAGGTGCCTTGATTTGTGAACTAGCTGCATTGACCTTTTTAACTCCAACTGCTGCAAACTATTTAGTAAGTAACCCAATCTCAGTCCTCAGTTGCTCTACCTCTTGCGCTACTGTCTCATCTAATGCTTTCTGCTCTGCAGATGCTCCAATCGCATAAGTTACTACTGGTCTATCCGCATCTTTTGTATGCCAACCTCAATTGGTTTTTGTGATATGATCTAAGATCTCAGAAGCATGCTTCCAACGTAGACTCATAAAGGCCCCACTAGTGATAGTATCTGCTACAGCCTTAGTGTTAGCATTCAAAGCTCTATAGAATATCTCGAGAAAGTTTATACCAGTCATTTTATGATTTGGAACACTCTACAGCTTCTTCTTAAACCTCAACCTAGTCTCATATAGTGCCTCTGAATGCAACTGCGTGAAATTATAAATCTTGTCTTTCAACAGCAACATTCTGGAGGGTGGGAAAAAGTGGTCCAAGAATTAAGTTCTCAACTCATTCAAAGTAGTAATATATCCACATGGTAATTCATTCAACCACAATGTAGCTTCTCCCATCAGATAAAAAGGTAATAGCCTCAGTAAAATCCCCTCTTGGCTCACTTCAAGAAAACTTTAAGAAGTGTAAATTCTCACAAAATTCATCGCATGCATATTTGCATCATTAGTAGGAAGGCCTAAGAAAACCTACTCTAGGTTCAGCAGGTGAATTATGGCAGTCATAATGTCAAACTTAGTCCCTGGAGGTAATTTTGGTAGAATAATTGAACCCATTTCAATCAGCTCCAAATAATCCAAATCTTCTTCTATATCTTCATAATGAGGGAGATATTATTATAGAGGTTATTTCACCCATTGCCTTCTCTGCCTTTCCCTCTCATAAAGTGCAGCTAAATAGTTAGCTTCATCTTTTCTATCCCTTTCATCCCTAGTTGTCCGTCTGACATCTTCTTGTCTAGCATACTCCCTAGCCATCAACCGAGCCATGATCTATTTTGTAGTCCCTTAATTGTCATACTGGTGTAGTGGCTGATTCAAGATTGCTGGATCGTTGAGAATGCCCTCAAGAAGGGCTCCTTAATTATGAACTCCTTCATTCGCCATTCTTCGATTTGTTCTTAGAGTTCTCTTATGTTCTGTATCAAGTGGAATCAAGGGATTACCTTGACTCTAAGTATTGGTAATACACTGGTGTGTGCCCTAGAAACAACAGAAAGAAAAATCAGGAAACAATAATTAAAAACCTCAATAAGAACAATCAAATAAACTCCGTAACTGTGTTCCCCAGCAATGACGCCAAAATTTGATGTCGCCCAAATTACAACTCAAAAAAAAGCATAAAGAAATTGTTGATCAAATATAAAACCCAACTAGGTTGGGGTTGATCCCACAGGTAATAGGTCAAATATCAACCAATATGTATATTGAAGCAAGTCGATAACAATTTCCAGTAAGAAAAAAAAAGGGGTTGTGAATCAAAACTTTAATAGTAACAATTGTTAATTTCATTGAATTTGTAATCAATTGACGTGAGGCACTAAAACTGTGTAACACGCCATACTTTTCTAACCTCACTTGATACCTTGGGGTCATATCTACCTAGGTGTTGAGATTCCATGCGTATGTGTTTTATAGTGTCATTGGTGAAATACTTGATATCGGACCTAATATGTGCGATTAGACTTTCGTAAGAGGTGTTTTGTGATTTTGTGGAGCATTTGTGTAATAACCCGTACACATTCCAACCTCAATTGGTGACTTGGAGTCATGTTTACTTGATGATTAAGATCACTAAGTAAGTATTTTGTAGTGTTTGGATAAGGTATTGGGCGATACGCAAGTATTGAAGAAGTGGCCGAAAATTCAGCAAGGTGCTAAAACTTGCCCCACTACCCTGTTTCAGGGGGTGTGGCGCAAGCACCTGATTCATAGGGCAGTGATTTCTTGCGCCACTGCCTTGCTTTGCAGTAGTGGCGCAAGGCACAAAGTTTTGCTCTTCTAGGCTCGTTTCGCAATGCAATTCTACGTCGATTCTTATATGGTTTCTTTTGGTTCTTTGGTGTTCTTTGAGCATTGTTAAAGCTTCAAATACTTCAATACACTCCTACATACTCCTACATGATCAAATTATGAAACACAAGTACGTATCATAAATGTTCAATGAAGCCATGGACGACTAGAATTCCTATTTTTGCGATTGAGACGAAGAATGAGAATCTCGTAAGAGAACATTGTCGTGACATTATGGAATTAATTAAACATTAGATATATGGTGAATTATATATGAAAGTTGATGGGCTAAGCTACATGTGCAATTGGGCCCAAAATGGAATAAAAGACAAGGCCCAAAGGGGAAATGACCCAATCATCCAATGTTGACCAAGTAAACATTGTATTAAATGCCAAGTGTGTCTAAGGATGCCTTGAGTACTATATAAAGGCCCCAAAATCAGATTTTTATTCACACAAACTCTCATACCTTTTTGGATATTTATCAAACATTTCTCTATGTTCCAAACCCTAAGGTAATTATTTCCTTTGGACAAGATCATCCTATTCCAAGCCTTGGCAAGTATTTATTCTCATGGATTAACATATTATATGCATGGGAGATTATGTATATTATGATGGTTATGTTGGCAAGGTGGTGAATAGTGTATTTTTGCTTTTGGTAAGAGATGTGCCATCTTTGTGATTTGAACTTGAATTATGGCTTGTGACTTTGATGGAAGAGCATGGTATGGATAAAATATGAACATTTATGGTGTGATTATGGTCCTGAACTTGTTATTTTTCCATAAGTGTAAATTATGGAATTTTGGCCGATTTGTTGTTGTGAGGTGTAATGAAGTGAATTGATGGAATAATTGTGATGTTATGATGATGGAAAGTGGAAAGTATGAACTAGGTGTAACATGCTATTGGTTATTATGTATTGGTAAATGTATGGACTATTATGGGATTATTGGTATAATAAGTCATAAATGATATTGTGGTCAATGTTGGAAATATTGTGGTATTCTTGGTATGATAATTTCATAAATGGTATTGTCAAGGGGGAAATGACGTGTTAAAGCCAAACATGTGACTTATTGTCATTATATGCCATTATGAGGTAGTGGTGGTTAATGTACACTCCATTATGTATTTGTGTTTCAAGTTTCAAGAATGTTTCTATCATCAAGGTATCACTCATAGTATGAAAGAAAGAGAAATGAAGTAAAGAATAATGAAAGAAAAGGAAGGAATGTTATGTAATGTTAACCCTACCCATGGAGTAGATGTATGTTATTGCCCACCATAGAGTGGATGTATGTTGGCCTACCCATGGAGTAGATGTATGTTATTGCGCACCATAGAGTGGATGTATGTTGGCCTACCCATGGAGTAGATGTATGTTATTGACCCACCACAGAGTGGATGTATGTTGACCTACCCATGGAGTAGATGTACATTATTGCCCACCCAAGAGTGGATGTATGTTATTGCCTACATAAGAGTGGATGTATGTAATTGCCCACCAAAGAGTGGATGTATGTTATTATTACCCACCATAGAGTGTATGTATGTTAACCCACCGAAAGAGTGGATGTATGTGGATGACTAATAATAATGACCATGAGCGTTAACCAAATGAAGAATCCATTGAATAAAGGTATTATATGAACGATATTATATGAATGATAAGAATATGATTGGATGATCAAAAATAATAATAAAAGAAAGGTACATGGTTTCACATATAGAGTTTTCTCTTATAATTATTTCCATTGCAGTTCTTATGTATTGATGCAGTTTTCTTACAGCCTTACATACTCAGTACATTCCTCGTACTGACCCCCTTGGGGGAATTACCTTACTTGTTGTAGGCGCAGATACTAGTAGGCCTCCTCAGTAGATTGCCAGTCGTTTGCGGTTCATTGGTGAGCTCCAGTTAGTTCGAGGCTTCTCCGAGTCACTGTTGTGTACACATGTTTTAGTGTTGTACATGTTATATAAAGCGGGGATTTGTCCCAACTTTTAGTTCACTCGGTCGATGCATTTGTTAGAGGCTTTTGTAGACAGATGTGGGTGCATAAATGTAAAAGGGATATGTCGTTCTTGGTTTGAGGGCCTCAACGGCCAAGTTTTGCATATGCATCTATATATGTATATCACATGTTCCATGGATTCCGTTATGAGCCTTCTATGTTCTTACGTGGTCATGGTTTTATTATGACATGCATATGAGTGAATAGAAGCAAAGCTTGGTTCTCTCGGGCCTTATCAGCTACGGGTGCCAATCATACCTCGTTGGGATTCGGGGTGTGAAAAAGTGGTATCAGAGCAGTCATTCTAATAATGTCTACAAAGTCGTGTCTGAGTAGAGTCTTACTTATCGATGTGTTGTGCACCACATTTATAAGTAGGAGGCTACGGGACATTTAGGATGTTGTTTCTTTTCTTCACTTCTAGATCGTGCAATAGAGCCAGTGTTGTAAGTTGAATTATATCTGACCATGGTGATTGTTTTTCTTTGGTATAGTAAACATGCCAATCACGAGAAAAGGTAGAGGTAAAAGGAAGCAGGTGGATGTGCCTGCTGAAGAAGGAATGAGTAGATTACCACCTGACCAAGTTAGTCAAGGTGGAGCTGACGCTGAAATTGCATCGCGGTCTTCTTCTACCTTTCCAGCTCCGGAAGAGCTAAGAGGTAGAGAAGTACCTGCAGAACCACCAATGAATGCCACCGATCAAGATTTAAGAAATGCAGTACATATGTTGACACAGTTGGTGGCTGCACAAACCCAAGGACGAACTGGTCCAATGGTAAATGAAGATGACGCGGCTAGAGCAGCTAGTCGGCGTACACAGGACTTTTTAAAATTAGACCCTCCCATATTCACAGGGTACGATCCGAAAGCAGATCCACAGGATTTTGTGGACCAGGTTCAAAAAGCACTAGAGGTGATGCACGTAACAGGTGTAGAAACGGTTGAACTAGTAGCTTATAGACTGAAAGGCGAGGCTATTTTATGGTATGAGGACTGGAAAAGATCAAGAGGTATTGATGCACTCCCAGCTGGTTGGGAAGAATTTAGAATGGAATTTCTTGATCATTACCTCCCGTATGAGATTCGGGAGGCACGTGCCGACCAATTTCTGAATTTGCATCAGGGAAATATGAGTGTCAGAGAATACAGTTTACAGTTTAATTCCTTGGCTAGATATGCTCCAAATGTAGTAGCCACCATGGAAGATAGAGTCCATCGATATGTGGACAGATTGGAGCCTTATTTGATACGAGACAGCACTATTGCTGCCTTAAATCGAGATATGGACACAACTAGAATACAGGCCTTTACGCAAAAAATGAAGGACCAAAGGCAAAGAAGAAGGACGCAGAAATCTGAGGAAGGTCCATCAAAAAGGGCCAAACCTATGGGGCAGTCTATGTTGTCCCCAGGAGAATCTGGATCTCGAATGTTGCCACCTAGACCCTCATCCTCTTATTCCACAGCAGGTGCTCATTCTCAATCTCGAGGGCCTAGAGTTGTTCGATCTGACCAGAGTAGTGGGATTCATGGATCACAGGCGATGAGATCTTCTCGTCAGTTGTTCTCGCGCTGTGGGAGATTTCATGTAGGCGAATGCCGGTTTGATATGAATGTTTGCTTTGTATGTAGTAGGCCAGGACACATGATGAGAGAATGCCTACAGAGGCCCACGGATAGTATGACACGGCCTGCCGGATCAGCCAATGTGGCATCGGCAGCTGGTGTACAGTCTGCTGGTCGCGGTAGAGGTGCCAGAGGAGCATCCAGTTCCAGTGGAACTCAGAATAGCACCTATGCTTTAGTGGACCATCCGGATGCGGAGGCATCTCCTGGTGGAGATACAGGTATATTATCCATGTTTGCAAATGATACATATACCCTATCGTATATCACTTCACTGATTACTATAAAAGCTAATGAGACACTAGGGTCATTAGTTAAGTCGATTGAACTATCTCCACCTGTTGGTAAATTTATTAAAGTTATAGACAAATATCAAAATGGTATAGTAGATGTTGTGATCGTAGATGATTAAGAATTCTTAAAAGCGCCACTAATGAAAGAGGTAATGGGATTTGGAAAGAAAGGGAAATTTGTCCTATACAATGTGCCATGTGAAATTGTTGAAAGTGTATAAGAATTTCGCTTCATATTGCTCCCATTGTAAATGTACCAATTTCAGAGGATTTCACTAGGAAAAGATACCTATGGCTATTCTAGACCGACAAGTGTGAAGGTTACTAAATAACGACGTACTTTCTGTAAAAATTTCTTTAGAGAAATCAACAAGTCGAAGAGATCGCATGAGAAGTTGAGAAAACAAAAATGATGGAATCAATGTATCCATATTTGTTTCAAATGGGAGCAAAAGTTCAAAGTGTGGAATTAATATAGAGATGCATCTGTTGTCCATGAAACGATGTTGTTAACATTCGAGGAAATGTTTCTAAGGGGGGAAGAATGTAACACCCCGTACTTTTCTAACCTCACTTGATACCTTGGGGTCATATATACCTAGGTGTTGAGATTCCATGCGTATGTGTTTTATAGTGTCATTGGTGAAATATTTGATATCGGACCTAATATGTGCGATTAGACTTTCGTAAGGGGTGTTTTGTGATTTTGTGGAGCATTTGTGTAATACCCCGTACACATTCCAACCTAAATTGGTGACTTGGAGTCATGTTTACTTGATTATTAATATCACTAAGTAAGTATTTGTAGTGTTTGGATAAGGTATTGGGCGATACGCAAGTATTGAAGAAGTGGCCGAAAAATTCAGTAAGGTGCTGAAACTTGTGCCACTACCCTGTTTCAGGGGGTATGGCGCAAGCCCCTGATTCAGAGGGAAGTGATTTCTTGCGCCACTACCTTGCTTTGCAGCAGTGGCGCAAGGCACAAAGATTTTGCTCTTCCGGGCTCGTTTTGCAACGCAATTCTACGTCGATTCTTATATGGTTTCTTTTGGTTCTTTGGAGTTCTTTGAGCATTGTTAAAGATTCAATTACTTCAATACACTCCTACATACTCCTACATGATCAAATATTGAAACACAAGTAGGTATCATAAATGTTCAATGAAGCCATGGACTACTAGAATTCCTATTTTTACGATTGAGACGACGAATGAGAATCTCGTAAGAGAATATTGTCGTGACATTATGGAATTAATTAAACATTAGATATATGGTGAATTATATATTAAAGTTGATGGGCTAAGCTACATGTGCAATTGGGCCCAAAATGGAATAAAAGACAAGGCCCAAAGGGGAAATGACCCAATCTTCCAATGTTGACCAAGTAAATATTGTATTAAATGCCAAGTGTGTCTAAGGATGCCTTGAGTACTATATAAAGGCCCCAAAATCAGATTTTTATTCACACAAACTCTCATACCTTTTTGGATATTTATCAAACATTTCTCTATGTTCCAAACCCTAAGGTAATTATTTCCTTTGGACAAGATCATCCTATTCCAAGCCTTGGTAAGTATTTATTCTCATGGATTAACATATTATATGCATGGGAGATTATGTATATTATGATGGTTATGTTGGCAAGGTGGTGAATAGTGTATTTTTGCTTTTGGTAAGAGATGTGCCATCTTTGTGATTTGAACTTGAATTATGGCTTGTGACTTTGATGGAAGAGCATGGTATGGATAAAATATGAACATTTATGGTGTGATTATGGTCCTGAACTTGTTATTTTTCCATAAGTGTAAATTATGGAATTTTGGCCGATTTGTTGTTGTGAGGTGTAATGAAGTAAATTGATGGAATAATTGTGATGTTATGATGATGGAAAGTGGAAAGTATGAACTAGGTGTAACATGCTATTGGTTATTATGTATTGGTAAATGTATGGACTATTATGGGATTATTGGTATAATAAGTCATAAATGATATTGTGGTCAATGTTGGAAATATTGTGGTATTCTTGGTATGATAATTTCATAAATGGTATTGTCAAGGGGGAAATGACGTGTTAAAGCCAAACATGTGACTTATTGTCATTATATGCCATTATGAGGTAGTGGTGGTTAATGTACACTCCATTATGTATTTGTGTTGTAGAGAGAAACATAAGGAAGGAGCAGGGCTATTGTATGCACATTTAATATTGTATATTCGTATTGCGAATACAAGGTATGTAAGGTTCCTTTTTCCATATCCTTCTGCAATATGTTGTTCACATTGACATTGGACTTGTTTCAATTCCGAGAGGCTTGAAGTATATCAATTTCGGTTAACTTATATTGTTATTCGTAAGTATCCTAGTCCTTGATGAATGATGATTCACTTATCTCTTAGTCATTGATTGAAGTTCCAAAGATGTCATAACGTTATAAATTCTAAGAGAACTATCTCCACGAGAGTAATGAGGTAACGAGAGCTTATTTAGTTGAATAGCATTATTCCAATCATGCCTTGTTCCAAAGTCCTATAGTATGATGATTATCCTTGTACCAATCGTTCATAAATAAAAGTACCAATCTCATAAGAGTAATAAGAGAGGTGATGTGCAAGTTAGTATAATTATTCCTCATAAGTTATTATGTCAATATCATGAGTTAAAGGAGTGAAGTGAAATGTGTACATAAGTGTGTGCTTTAATGTCATGATCTCTAATATGGTACTCTCATAACTATGTAAAGGGTATAAGATTGTAAAGAGTCAGGTGCATGGTTACTTTATGTTTCATGGAGTATGGATCACATTCTAGAGGGTATAAGTTCAAAATGGAAAATCCCATATTATGCTATGTTATTTATTATATCCCACCAAAGGTGGAGGTCCGGTATCATGCTTACTTATATAAGATCTCATAGGAATAGTGAAGGAGGTGAAGTGCGAGCTACTAGATCTACCCCTCACTAGTTAAGGTGTTAATCTCATGAAGTCAAAGGGTGATATAATTGAGTGTTTCAAATAATGTCCTAAGGCATCTCATTTCATGTTATCATCCAGTGTTAATCATATATACCTTATTCTTGATCTATTGTTATTCATGTGGTACATAATTATGGACATGGTTCCAAATTCCCAATAATGTTATGTTCCAAAGCTTCCAGTAATGTTACGACTATAAACGTATCAATCTATCACAAGCAAATGTATCAATCTCTCACAAGTAAAGTTACCAATCTCGGAAAAGTTAAAGAATGAAGTAAGGTATAATTATGAGTGTATCCATGGGGTACAATGAACACCTGCATGATGATATGAGTAATTTCCCACTGATCAGTTGGGCCCAGGCAGTATACGGTTAATGATTGACAATAGTAAAGAGAAGAAGTAACGCGAAGAGGCAATGCATATATATGTGTATCCAATAATGTCTTGATACTTAAAGTATCAATCTCTCTGAAGTAATGAAAGAAGTAATGTGTAAGTTAATGTATCTATCCTTCACAAGTAGAGATGTCAATCTTACAAGAGTAAAGATGTGAAGTAATGTATATTTGTGTTTCAAGTTTCAAGAATGTTTCTATCATCAAGGTATCACTCATAGTATGAAAGAAAGAGAAATGAAGTAAAGAATAAAGAAAGAAAAGGAAGCAATGTTATGTAATGTTAACCCTACCCATGGAGTAGATGTATATTATTGCCCACCTTAGAGTGGATGTATGTTGGCCTACCCATGGAGTAGATGTATGTTATTGCCCACCATAGAGTGGATGTATGTTGGCCTACCCATGGAGTAGATGTATGTTATTGACCCACCATAGAGTGGATGTATGTTGACCTACCCATGGAGTAGATGTACGTTATTGCCCACCCAAGAGTGGATGTATGTTATTGCCCACCAAAGAGTGGATGTATGTAATTGCCCACCAAAGAGTGGATGTATGTTATTATTACCCACCATAGAGTGGATGTATGTTAACCCACCAAAAGAGTGGATGTACGTGTATGACTAATAATAATGACCATGAGCGTTAAGCAAATGAAGAATCCATTGAATAATGGTATTATATGAACGATATTATATGAATGATAAGAATATGATTGAATGATCGAAAATAATAATAAAAGAAAGGTACATGGTTTCACATATAGAGTTTTCTCTTATAATTATTTCCATTGCAGTTCTTATGCATTGATGCAGTTTTCTTCCGGCCTTTCATACTCAGTACATTCTTCGTACTGACCCCCTCGGGGGAATTTACCTTACTTGCTGCAGGCGCAGGTACTAGTAGGCCTCCTCAGTAGATTGCCAGTCGTTTGCGGTTCATTGGTGAGCTCCAGTTAGTTCGGGGCTTCTCCGAGTCACTGTTGTGTACATATGTTTTAGTGTTGTACATGTTGTATAAAGCGGGGATTTGTCCCGACTTTTAGTTCACTCGGTCGATGCATTTGTTAGAGGCTTTTGTAGACAGATGTGGGTGCATAAATGTAAAAGGGATATGTCGTTCTTGGTTTGAGGGCCTCAACGGCCAAGTTTTGCATATGCATCTATATATGTATATCACATGTTCCATGGATTCCGTTATGAGCCTTCTATGTTCTTACGTGGTCATGGTTTTATTATGACATGCATATGAGTGAATAGAAGCAAAGCTTGGTTCTCTCGGGCCTTATCGGCTACGGGTGCCAATCATCCCTCATTGGGATTCGGGGTGTGAAAAACGGTGTTCCCTATGACTTCATATTTACATAGGTTGCTTGTGCTAGCAATATATTGTGATGAGTTGCAAGCAAAATATAACAAGATAGGTTCAATTAAATGTCTCTCGACCTTGGTTAGATGAATATCACTCTTCTCCTCTTGGCCTTCAAGTATTGCACTTCTAACCCTTGTTCATAATCTCAGATTAACTCTCCCTACTATGGCTTAAGTTATTAGATAAAGGTTGATAGATTTAAATCTCTGTTGTTATTTTATTTTCCTAATCTCTATTTCTCTCTCGAGCAAGTTTAGAATTCAGGCAAGTTCTAACGTTGCGCACCCATTATAAAGCAATCATAACAAAGAAAATACCAATACATGTATTCACACTGGTCTAGGACTACCATGCACTTAGCATGCTTCGTTAATTCATTATGGTTCATACAACCCTAGTTGTGGTGTTTAGCTACTCATAATTGCACGAACACAAGAAAAAATCTGATAAGAAGACATAATCATGCACTTAGAATAATAAGACAATAAACTCCAAGATCTCACTTTGAATTAAAACCCTAAAATTTGATATTTGTGATTCAAAGACCAAGAATATGCCTTAGAACCTTACAATAAAGTAATAAAATGTAAATGAATACAATAAAATGAATAAGAGTATTTATAGATAAAATAAAACCTATCCTAAACATAATACGATTTTTGTAGGTTAGCTTGGAAGAATAGAAGGTACGATCGTGGTTTGATTCCACGATCGTCCTTGGTGCTCATGGTTTGCTTATGGACTTGGTCATCTTTAGGTCTTCTCTGATAAGATCCTCAGTATGACTCCGTATCTTCTACCTACAACCATACAATGTGGTCGTCTAATCCTTCTATACTTCAACTCCTGCAGACTTGTTTTTTGGACCTTTCTCCCACGACACCTTGGTACGACTATGATTTCTAGGTATATTCATGGGATCCAATTGTATGATTTTCTTCTTACTTAGGTCCTGCAACCTTGCTTCTCGATAGTCCTTCTCACGATCAGGTTGTACAATCATGATATCAACCTACGATTGTGGGAGGCTTCCGTCTGATTAGTTCCTGTTAGATGTCCTGTGTTTATTCTTACGATGGCTTAAGTACGATCGTGGTCAGGTTCCATAATTGTGACATGGGATCATCTACTGCATTATCAGTCCAAATTCCAGCACTCGACTATTCCAAACCTGTTTGGCCTGCAAACAACGAAAAACCCATTATATCCACATACAAAGACCCTCGTACTTGCAAATATTCACTGGTTTAAACGTTGAAAGTGCGGTAAGTTCACGGCACATCAATCAACCAATAGAAAGGAAATAGAATCAAGAAAAAATCTTTTGTTTAAAAAGGTTTTGTCATAATTCCAAGAGATTTTCGGAGACAGCAAAATTTTTCTTTCTATAAAGGTTTTGTAAAAATATCAGCTAACAAAAAATCAAATTGATGGTTAAAAAAGATAGTTCAATATCACCTTTTAAAACATGATCTCTAATAAAATGGTATTTGATATCTATTGTAACACCCCGTACATTTCCGAACTTATTTGACTACCTTAACATTTATGGAATTATTTAAACTTGAGATAGTTGGTGTATTACCCACTAAATTTATTGGGCTGAATTAATATTATGTTTATGGACTTAATTGAGGCTCAAAATTAAGTAAAAAGACATGGGCCCAAAAAGGGAGATGATCCATTAAAAATGGACCAAGTCTACTTAGACTTTTTGACCAAATAATTGGCTAAGGATGACCCAAGGAGAGGCGGTTTGGAGTGAATTTATTAGGATGAAATTCAGCTTATTTTCAACACATTTCACTTGCCAAAAATAATATTTTCAATCAACATTTCTCCTCTCTCAAAAGCCCTAGCCACCCTAATTTTCTATAAGGATTTTTGGACAAATCTTCCACTTGCAAGACTTGGTAAGTGCTTACCCTTATATATTAATATATTATATGCATAAGAGGTTGTGTATATCATGTTTTTTAAGTTTAAAAAGTGTTGTGCAGTCCACTTTAATTGTAGCAGTCCACTTTTGCTAAATCGGTAAAGGATTTGCCTTCAATGTGGTTTAAACTTGAAAAGGGACTTAAGATATTGAAGGAATTGAATTAAATGGATGAAATTTCAGTATTTTTAAGTGTGGTTCTGTTCCTAATTCATTACTCCTTGTGTATGACTTGTGGAAATGTTTATACATAATTGTGCATGGAACGTTTGGCGTAGTGAAAAGAGAATACTTTCTTGTTATGTTAAAGTGAATTCTGAAACTGTGTAAACTATTTTTGGTATATTGTTGTGGAGGGTATTTATTTGACTTGATGGAATAAATATGTGGAGTTTCATTGAGGTAAAAATGTGAAGTATGCACTTGGTTGGAAATCTTGTCAGTTTGTGATGTCTATGTTGGTTTGTGGACTGTTTTGGTGATGTTGTCTTGGTAAGGCAGTAAGTTATGGTATAGGAGGGTGGAATGAAGTTATATGGCAATAAAAGGAAGGTGGAATGATATACCATGTGTTTGGTATGTTGGACAATTTTTACTTTCCGTCAAGTAGCTAATTATCGCCTTGTGAACTTGTAATGTAATTGGTTTTTAATGTGAGATCTATTATGTATTCATACTGTAGATTAACGCTTTAAGGAATAGCTGAATTTTTGTAGTCACTTGTTGGAAAGATAAGGTATGTAAGGTTACTCTTTTTCGTATCCTTTGGCTGCACTTATTGTTCATATCGTTACCGAACTTGTTTCCACTCTGACATGTTTTAAAGTATCTCATTTAAGGTTTGTTAGCAATTGTTATTTACGTGTCTATTATTTGTTGACTATTGTTCCAAAGCTCCAATAATGTTATGACCACCGATGTAACAATCCCACAAAAAAAATAAAGAAGTGAAGTAATGTATATTTGGTTGAGTACGGATGGTAGCTCTGGGGGCGAAAGCCTAGCTCGAGCCGATCTCGATTAATTATTGGATGCAGGGGTTAGCTCTGGGATTGAAAACCTAGCTCGAGCCAAACCTGACTTATTGATTTATGGATGGTAGCTCTGGGGTCATAAACCTAGTCAAGCCAATCCCAATGTTATTTACCACTGATCAGTTGGTCCCGGGCATTGTATGATGTATATTGATGTGAAGGTAAAAGGAAAGAAATGAATATAATGTACATGTTTCAACATATACAGTACGACGGTATATCAGTATTATCTATTCACTTGTGTTTGATTCCATTTGAGTTCCTATGTGTCATACAGTTACTTATAGCCTTACATACTCAGTACATTCTTTCGTACTGACGTCCCTTGGGGGACCTGCCTTACTTGTTGTAGGCACAGGAGCTAGTAGACCTTCATAGTAGGGTACGGGTCATCTGCAGGCTATTGGTGAGCTCCAGGTTGATTCGGGGCTTTCCGAGTCATTTGTATATATTTTTGGTACTGTGTAGTAGTTGTATAAGGCGGGGACTTTTCCTGACCTTAGTCATGGTTATGTATCTTTTAGAGGCTTTGTAGACTTTGTAAAGTTAAACATAGAAGTGTCTTTTCTTTTAGACACTGTGTCCCCTATGGCAAGTCTCGTATCTATTTTGTACGTCTTTACATGACTTCCGCCTTCGATATATTATATTTGCACGTGGCAGAATTTTTGTTCACTTAATTATATGCATATGAATGTACTAGATCATAGGTTCGTTCTCTCAAGCCTTTTCAGCTACGGGTGCTCTTCCGCCCAATGGGATTTGAGGCGTGACATCTATATGCTTAGCTCTAGAATTTTTGATGCGCAGGATTTTTAGATAGATAAATAGCACTAGAGTTATCATAGAATCTTTTAACCGATTTAGAACAAAGATCATAATCAGTAAGTTGATGAGTCATGCAAAGCAACTGAGCACAGCACAAACCAATAGAAATATACTCATCTTTAGTGGTAGAAAGAGATACACAATTTTGCTTTTTATTGTTCCATGAGATAAGGGAATTTCCTGTGAATTGGCATGTTCCACTTTTGTTCTTTCTATTATTTTTATCACCTACATAATCTGCATTTGAAAAATCTTTGAGCTAAGTCATTAGATTTATGGTTCCACAGTCCATAAAATATAGTTCCAATGAGATATCTAATAATACGCTTGACTGCAGTCAGATGAGACTCTTTGATAGTTGACAAAAATCTAGCACATTTGCAAATGCTCAACATGAAATCTGGTTGACTGGCTATGAGATACAATAATAAGCCAATCATTCTACAATATCTAGTTTCATCAACAGGCATACCTCCATCTTCAGTGACAAGGATACACGTGGAGCTCATTTGAGTATTAGTAGGTTTAGCATCATTCATGCCAAATTTTTGAATGAGATCTTGGGTGTATTTTCTTTGACAGATAAAAGTTCTCTCAGTTGACTGATTGATTTGTAATCCCAAAAAGAAGGTCAACTCACTCATTATACACATTTCAAACTTTGCATTAAACTAGAGAATTCCTTGCATATAGTAGCATTAGAACTTCTAAAAATAATATCGTCAATAAAAATTTAAATAATAAGATTTCCAGAAGATGTTCTTTTGATAAATAAGGTAGTATCAATTTTTCCTCTTGTAAAATCATGATTGAAAAAAGTTGCTCAATCTATCATGCTAAGCATGTGGTGCTTGTTTTAACCCATAGAGAGTTTTTGAAAGTTTGAAAACATGATAAGAAAATTTTGGATTTTCAAAACCCTGTTAAGCTAGCATTGTCCCAATTTTCAGTTATTTTTGTACTAAATGGTTCTGGTAGTTTTGTGAAATATAATTTTCTAATTTCTGTACTTTCTTCGCTGCTATATAATCCCTTATAGTAGTATTCTTTAAATGCACATGTATATTCATCTATATAACACATATTACATATCGATAATTTATTCATTAATTGTCTATTTAGGTTTTTATCTTTATTTTGTTCTTCTATTTCAGTGGTCATGCTGCCAAATTCATTCCTTATTCCTAATTCATACTTGTATAGTGATAACAGGATTTAATAACGAAGGAAGTATGATTACATGTATAGCTAAAAACGTTAAGATACAAATTTGGAATAAAATACTAACAATAAAATTAATGTACAATTATGAATTCACAACTAGAGATATGCTATTAGAAATGCCCTTCCTAGATAATCTATACCCACATATATTAACTAAAACACATTGGTGGTTTACTACACCATGTAAAATAAAATTAGGAGCTAAAAGAGTATACAACAAAACTAGAAAAACGACCCCATGGATAAAAGGAAGTGAAAAGATAACACAAAAATTAGAAAATACCCGTACAAAAGATACATCAGTAGAAATTATAAAATTTTCTATTAACATCTTAAAACCTATACAAGATAAGTTTGAAACACTATATAATGAAAACCCCCTCCAAGGATGGCATAAACATAAAACATTAGTAACAATCGAACTAATAAACCCTGATAGTATAATTACCCAAAAACCTTTAAAATACAACTTTACAGATCTTACGGAATTTAAATTACATATCAACGAACTACTAGAAAACAACTATATACAACCAAGCAATAGTAAACATACTAGTTCAGCTTTTATTGTTAACAAACATAGTGAACAAAAAAGAGGGAAAAGTAGGATGGTTATAGATTACAGAAATTTAAATGCAAAAACGAAGACCTATAATTACCCAATCCCTAATAAAATATTAAAAATACGACAGATACAAGGATTTAACTATTTTAGTAAGTTTGATTGCAAATCAGGCTTTTACAGTATCACAAGGATTTTATGAATGGAACGTTTTACCATTTGGATATAAAAACGCTCCAGGAAGATATCAACATTTTATGGATAAATATTTTAACCAATTAGAAAATTGCATTTTATATATAGATGATATACTATTATATTCAAGAACAAGAGATGAACATATTCAATTAGTACACAAATTTGCAAATATTGTCGAAACAACAGGAATCAGTTTAAGCAAGCAAAAAGCAGAAATAATGAAAAACCAAATAGAATTCCTAGGAATACAAATAGATAGAGATGGAATAAAAATATAAACACATATAGTACAAAAAATAATTAATTCAGAAGAATTATTAGATACAAAAAAGAAATTACAATCCTTTTTAGGATTAGTTAATCACGTATGTGATTACATACCAAAACTAGCAACACATTTAAAACCTTTACAGAAAAAATTAAAAAAGGATGTAGAATACCATTTCGATGAACAAGATAAAACCCATATACAACATATCAAAACATTGTGCAAAAAACTACCAAAACTATACTTCCCGGACGAAAAAAGAGAATTCACATACATAGTGGAAACAGATTCAAGTGAACATAGCTATGACGGAGTATTAAAATATAAATACGTGAATGAAACAACAGAACATCACTGCAGGTATTATCCAGGATCGTATACAGAACCACAGGTAAAATGGGAGATAAATCGAAAAGAACTATTTGCTTTATATAAATGTTTATTAGCTTTCGAACCATATATTGTTTATAACAAATTTATTGTGAGAACAGATAATACACAAGTAAAATGGTGGCTAACAAGAACAATACAGGACTCAGTTACAACAAAGGAAATACGAAGACTTGTATTAAACATACAAAACTTCACATTTAATATTGAAGTAATTCGAACTGACAAAAATATTGTTGCAGATCACCTATCAAGACAAAGCTACACAGACAGAGCCAGATAATATAATGGAAGATATGCTAAAAGCAATTACTACACTTTGTCAAAAAGTGGATAGTACGGACATAGAAATACAAAAGCTAAAGGTTAATGAAGTTATACTGAAACCTAAAGCTACTGTAAGTCAGCCGCATGACTCTAAAAATGCTGAGCTACGTCGATCGGAAGACGGTAAAAATCCAGAACTAGAAGGAGACATTGAGACACTCCTAAAAACTCATAACAATTCAGTTAATGCAGTTGCAGGAACAAGTGGTGCAGGACCAAGCAAAGCATCTAGTAAAAGACCAGCTAACAGCAATTTAAACAGTTTGTTCAACAAACCATTTGTCCAAAAAATACCACAAATAAATATACCAACCCCACAAACCGCATCATACGCAGCCAGTCTAAACCAAGATAAACAAATATACGACCATATTTCCAGCTCATATATCAAAAATTTACACCAAATCCAAACATACCTAAACCTCAAACCAAGATCTACCACTACCACAAATCCAGAAACTGATTATATCTCCCAGAAGCTACAAGGATATAACAAGTTAATTGCACAACCTGGCACAAACGCCAATTTAGTCAAGACATGCTACAATTTTGGACTGCTAAACACACTCTACACAGCTACAGGAAACGAAATACAAAAAATACCTGAGTTATATTCAGCATTCACTACCTACCAACGAATTACTAGAGGAACATTCTTTTATGTTAAATGTTATACAGCCCCAGCAGAAATACTGTACACAGGAATCAAACCAGTTATACAAGTTGTAAAAATGGGATTAACTAGAGAAATGATAATACCAGAAGAAATTAGTCCCCAACCAGAGATAAAAAGAGAAGACACACCCAGTTTTTATGCAAATAAAAGATTACTAGGAATAAATACTATTATCCAGGAGCTAATGTACAACTACACTAATGGCAATGCAATATGGAAATATTCAGCTAGAAATCAAGTTATGATATATTCACACTCAAGAGAACTAAGATCAGCAGATATGGAGGAAGTCCGTCAATGGATTCTTTCATTACTACGACCAGAGGAACTACCTATGACAAGAGCCTTGAAAAAGGACTTTATTTCAGAAGAACTACTAACAAGATACTGCCAGATGATAGGACCAAAATACACAGATCATCAATGTTCAAAATGTAACGGAGGAGATACAGTATATATTCCAGATGTTCAGTTAGAATAAAGAGAAGACTCAGTCAACAGACAAGCTACCGACAGAAGACCGACAAAGAAAGAGATAAGAAAAGAAAAAGATGTAATTATTATATTCCTTTACTTTTCTTTTTTGTTTTTTAGTAAATAAGTCAAAAAGTGTACAGTAACTTTACTGTGCACCTCTTACTTTTTTGAAAGGGTAAAAGTCCCTATCGTAGAATAGTAATTGGCCTTTCGGATTAACCGACAGCCAATCCTTATGTATATATATGTGTGCAACCCTCATAAGAAGAGCAAGCTTTAAGAAATCCTCTCTCAGCAAACTCTTCTTTCTCCCCCCGCTCATGTGCTGAGCATTTCTTAGATATCAATAAATAAAATATTTTAACAGGTATTCTCATGGAAAACTCAGATAATCAGGATATACACACCTTAGTGTCACATACCACAGAAAAAATAACAGCTAAGGTACACTCATGTCCACCTATGTGTAACTAAATCTGATATTCCTGATAATCTCTAGATTATTATTAATGTTTATCATATAGTAGTATGATTATGCTAAACTGCTTAAGTAAGTTTGCTATGGTTAGGTAAGCCGCGAGTAAGTAAACCCAGACTAAGCCATCCTAAGAGTCGAAACCGAAGAAAGCCGTAAAGAGGGTAGTAGACTAATGTTGAGGCATTGTTAGGGTAACTGATTAAGGCCGAAACCCATAGTAGTGACATAACAAGATTGTTAAGCATACTGTATTGCTAGATGATAAATATAATAATACAATAGAGATTAGAAGGAATAATGATTTAAACACACAACTAGAAATTATGGACAATTATCAACTAGGAACAAATAATTACTTAATAAATGAAGATGAAAATTATAAGATACTACTTCTATATATACTTAAAAGATTAGATACGGATAGTACTAGAAAGATTTATGACTTACTAATGACCTATGAAGTTATAGAATTAATGCAAAATAACTGGATAGAATTTATTATATCAGATAATGATAATGCTTATCTAGAATATGATTATCTAGATTACACAGATATTGATTAAAATGAACCAAGAACAGTTTGAATACTGGAGACAAACTGTAGATGAGATAAAAGAAACAGCGACCCTAATACAATACAACTTAGACTTATACAATAGAACCCAGGATACGACATACTTACAAAGAATACTAGAAAATATAACCCATATGCTGATATTAATTCCGCTACGTAATAGATATTTTGAAGCAGCATTTAGATAAATGAATACAATTAATCAAGAAGGACCCACACCCCCAAAATTTGTATCAGAGCATAGGAATAAAAAATGTACTTCTAAAAAAATAGAATATGGAGAAGAAATATCATCTAATAGTTACCAGTATAAACAACTTCTAAAAACGGCACGAAATGATAAAAATATACAAAGAATGAAAAAGAAGTTAGCAAAATTATACCCAGAATATAAAAAACTAACAAATAATAAATCAAATCTTAACAGATTATCCCAGTTAATAAATATAATATCAGAAACAGAATACAAATATATACAATATCTTAAAAAGAAAGTATGAATAACGATACAGAAACCAGTATATGTGACAGAAAGGTTTCAAAAACTCAGATAGAATTACTTAAACAACTGATGAATCTAAGAGAAGAATTACATCATAGACGAGATATATTGCAAACAAATATATTTGCAGGAGTTAGTTACAAGTCTATATTAGCACAAAAACAGACAATAATAGACTTAGAATTGAAAGAACAACATTTAAATTTAAAATACAAATACGACTTGAAATGAATAAAGAAGAATACCCCATAGAAGAAAAAAATATTTATAGGATCAGAAGGTATAACGATAACAATAATTCACTCAAATCTAGGACGAAGATATAAAAAACTAGGTAACATTTTGCACTTAATGCCAGACCAAAATTCGGCAAAACTAGAGGATAGTTTAACAGCAATGGTAAGATTAACAAGAGAAAATAAAGAGATAGATCAAAAATTAGAAATAGAGAAAATCCGCGATCAAGCCAAAAAAGAAATCGAACAATTAAAAATTACACACATAAAGCAACCGGAACAAATCGAAAAACCTGAAAATGAAAATCCACTACCAGAATCACCTACTAGCTCATCAAGAATTAGAGAATTAGAAAAAGAATTAGAACTTTTAAAACAAATATATGCGAAAAAATTACAAGAAAAAGAAGAACGTCAAAAGATAAACAAAGAAAAACAATTAGCAGAAGAAGTAGAAAAAATACAGAATGAAGAAAATACCCTTTTCTTAAATGAAGAATTTACCAACGTTAGCATAGATAACATAAATGAAGATACAGACGAAACAATAATGGAAGATCAAGATAGTGAAACATATACCGAAATACTAGACCAAATCAACCAAACAACACAAATAGACACTATACCAGAAATAAATACAACAAATGCTAAACCAAAAGAAGTAAATACAAATATGAAATATGAGCCTAGTACATCATCAACATCAAATAATAATAAACATACTAGTTCAAGAACTTCAAACTTTACACCCAACTATACAATGGGAACAAGATATTATACAAGATGGACGCCAAATAAAACACCAGAACAATCTAGTTTCTTAGAGTTAGATTGTGTTAAAGACATAAATAAGGTAATACAATTATGGTTAGGAAATATTGTAAAACAGTTAGTTGACAATAAAATATCAATAGCAGAAACACCAGGATATATAGAAAGAACGTTAATAGGAACAGCAAAATTATGGTTACATAACCTAACAACAGAAAGTTTAGCCACACTAAGAAATAATAAAAATTCAGAAGGGACAATAACCACGTCAAATATAGATATACTATACAAGTATGAATTAGGAATAAGGAATGAAATTGGAAGCATGACCACTGAAATAGAAGAACAAAATAAAGATAAAAACCTAAATAGACAATTAATGAATAAATTATCGATATGTAATATGTGTTATATAGATGAATATACATGTGCATTTAAAGAATACTACTATAAGGGATTATATAGCAGCGAAGAAAGTACAGAAATTAGAAAATTATATTTCACAAAACTACCAGAACCATTTAGTACAAAAATAACTGAAAATTGGGACAATGCTAGCTTAACAGATACATTAGGATCTAGAATAAAATTCTTACAAAATTAGTTTACAGAACTATGTGATAAATATAAAGAGACACAAAAACTAGATAAAATATTAAATAAAAATATGACTTGTTGTACAAATAAAACAGCACCTTAATTTGGATGTAAAACATCAAATAAATATAGATATAAGAAACGACCAAAAATGTACAAAACTCATAAATCCAGGTATAAATATAAACAACCCATAAAAAGGTATTATATAAAAAATTATAAACAGAAAAAACCATATAGGCCTAAAAAGAAAATAGCAGAATGTAAATGCTATAATTGTGGAAATTTCCCTCTTTTTTGTTCACTATGTTTGTTAACAATAAAAGCTGAACTAGTATGTTTACTATTGCTTGGTTGTATATAGTTGTTTTCTAGTAGTTCGTTGATATGTAATTTAAATTCCGTAAGATCTGCAAAGTTGTATTTTAAAGGTTTTTGGGTAATTATACTATCAGGGTTTATTAGTTCGATTGTTACTAATGTTTTATGTTTATGCCATCCTTGGAGGGGGTTTTCATTATATAGTGTTTCAAACTTATCTTGTATAGGTTTTAAGATGTTAATAGAAAATTTTATAATTTCTACTGATGTATCTTTTGTACGGGTATTTTCTAATTTTTGTGTTATCTTTTCACTTCCTTTTATCCATGGGGTCGTTTTTCTAGTTTTGTTGTATACTCTTTTAGCTCTTAATTTTATTTTACATGGTGTAGTAAACCACCAATGTGTTTTAGTTAATATATGTGGGTATAGATTATCTAGGAAGGGCATTCCTAATAGCATATCTCTAGTTGTGAATTCATAATTGTACACTAATTTTATTGTCAGTATTTTATTCCAAATTTGTATCTTAACGTTTTTAGCTATACATGTAATCATACTTCCTTCGTTATTAAATTCTGTCATCACTATTGGGTATCGTACTTTTTCCCATTTACTTTCCGGTAGACAATTGTATCTACATAAATTAGCTTCTGCTCCTGTATCTATCATAGGTGTGTAATATCTGCTATTATATCCATCTACTATTATCTTAGCAAGTATATATACTTTTGTCATTACATTATTATTCTAGGTTCTACTGATAATAACTTTTTTGTTATTATAATAAATAACTAGTTGTCTGTCTTCTAGGTTATAGGGTTTAACTTGTTCTAACCATGTTAGTCCTAAGACAATATTTTCATTTGTTTGTTCTTGTGTTATTATAAATTGTATGTTAATTGGTATACCTCCTATAATTAATTCTTGGTTTGTTATTTCTTGTGTTTACCGTGATTCTCTAGGTAGGTCTAAACATAGTTGTTCTTGGTGTTTAATTTCATCTTCTGGTACTAGTTCTCTTGTAATATAGTTTTCTTGTTCTCCAGTGTCTATTAATATTAAGTATTTTCTCTGGTTCAATATTCCTGTTATATAATATTGGTATGCCTGTATTTCCATTGGTATTTTTTCTATTCTCCTAGATGTGCTCATTCTAGATGATGTTGATGGGGTATCCATTAATCTTTTAGAAGAGGTTTTTATCCTATCTTGAACTATTTCTAAATCGGATTCGATATCTAACTCTTTGTAACTATAATCATTATTATCGATGGCTGTTACGATATTATCAAATGGGTTTTCTATCTTATTTTTTTCTATTTTATTTACTGTTTTTACAGTATGTTGTGTAGTTAATATGTATAAGTTTTTACATCTTGCTGTAAATATTTTACTTCCTGGTGCTAGTTCTATTCCTGTCATTTTCCAATATAATACTAATGATTTATCTATATTTTTATCGTGTATTGCTACTGAGTAGTTAGGGCTTACTCTAAACGAAAATTTTTGGTATATTAGATTTCCTTTTATTGCACTGATTATACTTTTTTCTATTGGGTGTATTATTCTGTCATCTTCTAAATAAAGTTCTATTGGTGTATCTATTCCTTCTCTAAAACATGCTTTTATTAATATTCCTATTGCTCCTAAGTGAACATATGTTATATTACTTTTAGTTTTTAGTTTCTGTATTTCTTTATTTTGTTCTTTTTTGTTTATTATGGGTACCATAGATTTTCCTTTAGCGTATTTACAATCGATCGTGTGTTCTTTTTGACTTATGACATAGTATTCTTCTTTTTCTTTTTTAAACCAATTTTTTACCGTGGGTACCTCTAATATTTTATCTATTTTTAATGGTGTTTCTTGTTTCTTGATTTGGTCAAATATATTTGTATCAAATATTATTTTCTGACTAGTAGATTCTTCATCTTGGTGATCTTCCCGACTAATTATTCTTATATTATTTTCAGTCATAGTTACTTAAATTTTCTAAATTTGTTTCTAGGTTTTCTTCTTCAGAACTATATTCGTTTTCGTTTTCTAATTCCAAATCGTATATACTATCATCACTTTCTATTTCATAACTTATGAAAGGTAATTCTGTATATAAATCTTCTTGTATTTGTATTTCAGTTACTTGTTTTTTCTTAGGGTCTTTGGGTATAGTACAATTTTTTGCTAGGTGTCCTAGTTTTCCACAATTATAGCATTTACATTCTGCGATTTTCTTTTTAGGCCTATATGGTTTTTTCTGTTTATAATTTTTTATATAATACCTTTTTCTGGGTTGTTTATATTTATACCTGGATTTATGAGTTTTGTACATTTTTGGTTGTTTCTTATATCTATATTTATTTGATGTTTTACATCCAAATTGAGGTGCTGTTTTATTTGTACAACAAGTCATATTTTTATTTAATATTTTATCTAGTTTTTGTGTCTCTTTATATTTATCACATAGTTCTGTAAACCAATTTTGTAAGAATTTTATTCTAGATCCTAATGTATCTGTTAAGCTAGCATTGTCCCAATTTTCAGTTATTTTTGTACTAAATGGTTCTGGTAGTTTTGTGAAATATAATTTTCTAATTTCTGTACTTTCTTCGCTGCTATATAATCCCTTATAGTAGTATTCTTTAAATGCACATGTATATTCATCTATATAACACATATTACATATCGATAATTTATCCATTAATTGTCTATTTAGGTTTTTATCTTTATTTTGTTCTTCTATTTCAGTGGTCATGCTTCCAAATTCATTCCTTATTCCTAATTCATACTTGTATAGTATATCTATATTTGACATGGTTATTGTCCCTTCTAAATTTTTATTATTTCTTAGTGTGGCTAAACTTTCTGTTGTTAGGTTATGTAACCATAATTTTGCTGTTCCTATTAACGTTCTTTCTATATATCCTGGTGTTTTTGCTATTGATATTTTATTGTCAACTAACTGTTTTGCAATATTTCCTAACCATAATTGTATCACCTTATTTATGTCTTTAACACAATCTAAGTCTAACTCGTTGTTTTCTAGTAGTTCGTTGATATTAATCAAGAAGGACCCACGCTTGATATTAATATCAGCATATGGGTTACATTTTCTAGTATTCTTTGTAAGCATGTCGTATCCTGGGTTCTATTGTATAAGTCTAAGTTGTATTGTATTAGGGTCGCTGTTTCTTTTATCTCATCTACAGTTTGTCTCCAGTATTCAAACTGTTCTTGGTTCATTTTAATCAATATCTGTGTAATCTAGATAATCATATTCTAGATAAGCATTATCATTATCTGATATAATAAATTCTATCCAGTTATTTTGCATTAATTCTATAACTTCATAGGTCATTAGTAAGTCATAAATCTTTCTAGTACTATCCGTATCTAATCTTTTAAGTATATATAGAAGTAGTATCTTATAATTTTCATCTTCATTTATTAAGTAATTATTTGTTCCTAGTTGATAATTGTCCATAATTTCTATTTGTGTGTTTAAATCATTATTCCTTCTAATCTCTATTGTATTATTATATTTATCATCTAGCAATACAGTATGCTTAACAAGCTTGTTATGTCACTACTATGGGTTTCGGCCTTAATCAGTTACCCTAACAATGCCTCAACATTAGTCTACTACCCTCTTTACGGCTTTCTTCGCCTTTCTTCGGTTTCGACTCTTAGGATGGCTTAGTCTGGGTTTACTTACTCGCGGCTTACCTAACCATAGCAAACTTACTTAAGCAGTTTAGCATAATCATACTACTATATGATAAACATTAATAATAATCTAGAGATTATCAGGAATATCAGATTTAGTTACACATAGGTGGACATGAGTGTACCTTAGCTGTTATGTTTTCTGTGGTATGTGACACTAAGGTGTGTATATCCTGATTATCTGAGTTTTCCATGAGAATACCTGTTAAAATATTTTATTTATTGATATCTAAGAAATGCTCAGCACATGAGCGGGGGGAGAAAGAAGAGTTTGCTGAGAGAGGATTTCTCAAAGCTTGCTCTTCTTATGAGAGTTGTACACATATATATATACATAAGGATTGGCTGTCGATTAATCCGAAAGGCCAATTACTATTCTACGATAGGGACTTTTGCCCTTTCAAAAAAGTAAGAGGTGCACAGTAAAGTTACTATACACTTTTTGACTTATTTACTAAAAAACAAAAAAGAAAAGTAAAGGAATATAATAATTACATCTTTTTCTTTTCTTATCTCTTTCTTTGTCGGTCTTCTGTCGGTAGCTTGTCTGCTGACTGAGTCTTCTCTTTATTCTAACTGAATATCTGGAATATGTACTGTATCTCCTCCGTTACATTTTGAACATTGATGATCTGTGTATTTTGGTCCTATCATCTGGCAGTATCTTGTTAGTAGTTCTTCTGAAATAAAGTCCTTTTTCAAGGCTCTTGTCATAGGTAGTTCCTCTGGTCGTAGTAATGAAAGAATCCATTGACGTACTTCCTCCATATCTGTAGATCTTAGTTCTCCTGAGTGTGAATATATCATAACTTGATTTCTAGTTGAATATTTCCATATTGCATTGCCATTAGTGTAGTTGTGCATTAGCTCCTGGATAATAGTATTTATTCCTATTAATCTTTTATTTGCATAAAAACTGGGTATGTCTTCTCTTTTTATCTCTAGTTGGGGACTAATTTCTTCTGGTATTATCATTTCTCTAGTTAATCCCATTTTTACAACTTGTATAACTGGTTTGATTCCTGTGTACAGTATTTCTGCTGGGGCTGTATAACATTTAACATAAAAGAATGTTCCTCTAGTAATTCGTTGGTAGGTAGTGAATGTTGAATATAACTCGTGTATTTTTTGTATTTCGTTTCCTGTAGCTGTGTAGACTGTATTTAGCAGTCCAAAATCGTAGCATGTCTTGACTAAATTGGCGTTTGTGCCAGGTTATGCAATTAACTTGTTATATCCTTGTAGCTTCTGGGTGATATAATCAGTTTCTGGATTTGTGGTAGTGGTAGATCTTGGTTTGAGGTTTAGGTATGTTTGGATTTGGTGTAAATTTTTGATCTATGAGCTGGAAATATGGTCGTATATTTGTTTTTCTTGGTTTAGACTGGTTGCGTATGATGCGGTTTGTGGGGTTGGTATATTTATTTGTGGTATTTTTTGGACAAATGATTTGTTGAACAAACTGTTTAAATTGCTGTTAGCTGGTCTTTTACTAGCTGCTTTGCTTGGTCCTGCACCACTTGTTCCTGCAACTGCATTAACTGAATTGTTATGAGTTTTTAGGAGTGTCTCAACGTCTCCTTCTAGTTCTGGATTTTTACCGTCTTCCAATCGATGTAGCTCAGCATTTTTAGAGTCATGCGGCTGACTTACAGTAGCTTTAGGTTTCAGTATAACTTCACTAACCTTTAGTTTTTGTATTTCTATGTCCGTACTATCCACTTTTTGACAAAGTGTAGTAATTACTTTTAGCATATCTTCCATTATATTATCTGGCTCTGTCTGTGTAGCTTTGTCTTGATAGGTGATCTGCAACAATATTTTTGTCAGTTCGAATTACTTCAATATTAAATGTGAAGTTTTGTATGTTTAATACAAGTCTTCGTATTTCCTTTGTTGTAACTGAGTCCTGTATTGTTCTTGTTAGCCACCATTTTACTTGTGTATTATCTGTTCTCACAATAAATTTGTTATAAACAATATATGGTTCGAAAGCTAATAAACATTTATATAAAGCAAATAGTTCTTTTCGATTTATCTCCCATTTTACCTGTGGTTCTGTATACGATCCTGGATAATACCTACAGTGATGTTCTGATGTTTCATTCACGTATTTATATTTTAATACTCCGCCATAGCTATGTTCACTTGAATCTGTTTCCACTATGTATGTGAATTCTCTTTTTTCGGCCGGGAAGTATAGTTTTGGTAGTTTTTTGCACAATGTTTTGATATGTTGTATATGGGTTTTATCTTGTTCATCGAAATGGTATTCTACATCCTTTTTAAATTTTTTCTGTAAAGGTTTTAAATGTGTTGCTAGTTTTGGTATGTAATCACGTACTTGATTAACTAATCCTAAAAAGGATTGTAATTTCTTTTTTGTATCTAATAATTCTTCTGAATTAATTATTTTTTGTACTATATGTGTTTGCATTTTTATTCCATCTCTATCTATTTGTATTCCTAGGAATTCTATTTGGTTTTTCATTATTTCTGCTTTTTGCTTGCTTAAACTGAATCCTGTTGTTTCGACAATATTTGCAAATTTGTGTAGTAATTGAATATGTTCATCTCTTGTTCTTGAATATAATAGTATATCATCTATATATATAATGCAATTTTCTAATTGGTTAAAATATTTATCCATAAAATGTTGATATCTTCCTGGAGCGTTTTTATATCCAAATGGTAAGACGTTCCATTCATAAAATCCTTGTGATACTGTAAATGCGGTTATATTTTTCGATTCGTCGTCTAACTTAAGGTGGTAAAAGCCTGATTTGCAATCAAACTTACTAAAATAGTTAAATCCTTGTATCTGTCGTATTTTTAATATTTTATTAGGGATTGGGTAATTATAGTTCTTCATTTTTGCATTTAAATTTCTATAATCTATAACCATCCTACTTTTCCCTCTTTTTTGTTCACTATGTTTGTTAACAATAAAAGTTGGACTAGTATGTTTACTATTGCTTGGTTGTATATAGTTATTTTCTAGTAGTTCGTTGATATGTATCCTAACTACTCAGTAGCAATACACGATAAAAACATAGATAAATCATTAGTATTATATTGGAAAATGACAGGAATAGAACTAGCACCAGGAAGTAAAATATTTACAGCAAGGTGTAAAAACTTATACATATTAACTACACAACATACTGTAAAAGCAGTAAATAAAATAGAAAAAATTAAGATAGAAATTTGTGTGTTTAAATCATTATTCCTTCTAATCTCTATTGTATTATTATATTTATCATCTAGCAATACAGTATGCTTAACAAGCTTTTTATGTCACTACTATGGGTTTCGGCCTTAATCAGTTACCCTAACAATGCATCAACATTAGTCTACTACCCTCTTTACGGCTTTCTTCGCCTTTCTTCGATTTTGACTCTTAGGATGGCTTAGTCTGGGTTTACTTACTCGCAGCTTAAAAAATTAAAACCTTTACAAGATGCATAGGCAAGTAAAAAACAAACAGATTCTAACCTTGCTATCGGAGAAAAAATTTCATCATAGTTGACTCCTTCTTATTGTGAGTAACCTTGAGAGACTAGATGAGCTTTATTTTGGACCACCATACCAGATTCATCTTGCTTGTTTCTAAATTCCCATTTGGTGCCAATGATGGAAGTTTTTTTAGATTTTGGAACCAAGGTCCACACATTATTTTTCTCAAATTGTTCAAGATCCTCTTTCATTGCTTTTACCCAGCTTTCATTATCGAAGGCCTCTTTTACCTTCTTGGGTTCAAGTAGAGATATAAGTACAACATTTGCACTTCTTTTGAAAGAGGCTCTTATTTTAGTTCCTTTCTTAGATTCTCCTATAATAAACTTCCTGGGATACTCAAGCTTGTTTTTCCATTCATTTGGAATAGTTTCTATAGCAATTTGATCAACAGTAGCATCAGCTGACATTGTCATAGAGTCAAGTTCTATAGGAGTAAATTCTGCTACATTAACTTGTTCATCCCCATCATCTGCACTACTATGATTCTCAATAATACGATAAAAGTCATCAAAAATAACCTGAATGGATTCTTCAATACTAAGAATACATTTATTGAACACTTTAAAAGATCTAATGGAATTAGACTAACCTGTGAAAGTACCTTTATCACTTTGAGGATCAAACTGACCAATGTTGTTCTTACCATTATTATTAATAAAGTATTTGCATCCAATGGGATAAAAATACCTAATTTTGGGTTTCTTGTTGTTCCACAACTCATAAGGAGTTTTCTTCAGAAGCGGTCCCACATGTTAAGAATATGACAAGCAGTACTCACAACTTCTGCCTAAAATTTGTGTGGTAATGAGTGTTCACAAATCATGATTCATGCCATATCTTGAAGAGTTCTATTTTTGTGTTCCACAAATCTATGTTATTGAGGGGATCTTGGAGAAGAAAAATTGTGAGTGTAGCCTTGACTGTTGCAAAAAGGGTTAAAACCTTTATTCTGAAATTCTCCTCCATGATCACTTCTTATGGCAATAATATAGTAACTCTTTTCCCTTTGGACCTTTTCATAGAAAACTTCAAAACTATTTAAGGTATCATCTTTGTTAGATAAAAACATAACCCAAGTAAATCAAGAATAATAATCAATAATAACAAAGGTATACTTTTTATCTCCAATTCTGGTAGTTCTAGTAGGACCAAAGAGGTCCATGTGGAGTAACTGTAAGGGTTTAGTGGTAGAAACAATATTTTTAACAGGAAAATAATTTCTGGCTTGCTTACCCAATTGATATGCATCACAGGTGTAGTAGGAAGACCAATGACAAGCTCATGTTTGGATAATTTTTCAATAAGTTTCATGCTTTCATGACCAAACTTTTTATGCCAAATCCAAGGATCTACTGATATGGATACCAAACAAATATCATCTTCCATCCTTTTTATAGAGTCTAGAACATACACATTTTTGTGTCTATTTCAAGGAGGTAGAGTTTTTCCCAACTTTTCAACCACATCCATCCTTTTTAAATCTTACCTCCAAATCAGTATCACATACCTGACTTATACTCAGCAGATTACACTTAAGATTTTAACAAGATAAATGTTAGTGATATTATATGATTAATTGAAGTATATAGTACCAATACCTAAAACTCTGCCTTTGGAATTGTCTCCAAAAATTATATCTCTTCCATCATAATCAACAACAGATTCAAATAAGCTTTTGTTACCAGCCATATAATTTGAATACGCACTGTCAAGATACCATTTCCCTTTAGGCTTTGAGTGGTGTTCCTGCAAATAAATATATCACTTATTCTTTGGTATCCAAGCATTTTTGGGTACCTTAGTGTTTGTACTTGGATTTGTAGAGTCAGTTTTGGGTCTCCAAATCTATTTACAGTGAAACCTCTCTATAGTGGCAGCGTTTGTCCAGAAATTTCATGGCTATTATAGAGAAGTGTTGTTATATATGTATACTAGCATCTGATATTCATATTTCATTTAGCCATTATAAAAAAAAAAGTATGCAAAAATTGAAAAAGCATGAATATTAAAAAAAAAAAAAAAAAAAAGCAAACATTAGTAGTCTTTTTCTCGTGAAGTTATAAAATAACTGATGTACACCATATAAATACAAGTTTTTCCTTTAAATTAGATATACATACTTGAAATTTACTGTATGCATGACATTAAAGATGATTACCATAAATATTTTGGTATTTTATTTCGTACATAATATATTTCTTACAAAATAATATTACATAATATTTAAGTATGTTTTTATAGAGAGGTAATTTTACAAAGAGTGTGCCACTATGATAAACGTTATTATTGTTATAGGTAGAATGTCATTACAGAGAATAAAATACAACATGGATAATAGGTTTCGGAGAAAATCATGTCGCTATAATGAAATGTCGTTATAACGAGGTGACGTTATAGAGAGATTTGACTGTACCAGGATTTCTAGAATGAAATCTGTAAATGTAATGCTTATGACTTGATTTTCCCGTCATGACCTAAATCTACTATGAGTGGCACCCACACTAAACCCCTGGTTGGATATCCAAACAAAATCATAAGTCAATCAACACTTACCTAAAAATAGGCAACTAAACCCAATTCCATTGAATAAGAGCAATATCCAATAATGTAACGAAAATAATGCGGAAAAATAATCCCCTAGGAATTAAAAGTCATAGTACCAAAACTCTATCAAATGTTAAAAGAGGGGATGCAACCCCAAAAACTAATGAAATGTTTGAATCCAAAACAAAGGAACCAGAAAATAATAAAAGAACTCATAGTAGCCAGAAAGATGCAGCTCACCCTTAAGTTAAGAGTACGATCTATGCTTTGTACTCAACAAAAAGAAGAGCACGTGTAGTATCAGAACACAAGAAACAATGGTGTGTCGGTAGGATCATCGACCAAGCCAAAATGAGAAATAGGGACACATAACAAAAGCATAGTACTAAAAGACAACCATTAACCCTATCATGCAACTATCTTTCAAGTTTATAATACTTAACCTTGTAAACAAGTACATCATGAAGTTTAGTCAATAGAGTCAACAAAGATAACCTATCAAGTCAACTAAGACCAACAATGAGACTCTAAGTCAACAACCATGACACACTATCATTACATGAACTTGCCATAATTATGTAAGTAATAGACAACATAGAGCCACGTCATAACTTACAAGCAACCCGGACCACTCGAGGATCCTTGATAACAACAACCAATGCAATATTATGCATTCTGCTTTACACAAGGATCACCTTAGCAGTTAAGCATACAAACCCGATTAGCTCAAGAAATCAAAGAAATCAAGAAACACATAATCCCTGGTTCACTCAAGGAACGGTCACACTCACTTGTACCTTGCAAACACATGCTAAGGGTCTTATGTGTGTGTCCACTAGTCATGACCTACAGGGTACAAGTCCTTATCCATGTACCCAATTTGAGACATTAAGTGCCTGCCAATCTTATATCACTAATCTCGTGGAGATGTCTAAATTCCAGTACATTCCAAAATCATGATAGATGTCATAACAATCACAACCACAATGATAAGGAACAACACTTATAAAATCCAGAAAGCTTCATATAAGTTCATTACATGTTATTAACATTTAGGGTATCAAACAGTCATTCACTTTCCTGGTGCATTAGACAAGCAATACTACAAATTAGTTATCATGCACATATAACACACATTGGGTTTCAACTACGTCAAAACAATCACCTACCTCAATCCAAGCTTGTACCACCAAATTAAGCTTGAGCCTTGCCTTTCTGCACAATTTCTGCTTGGTCATGGTCTAAAAACACGAACATAATAATAATTAATGAAATAACCTACTATGTCAAGGATTACAACCTAAGCCCTAACCCCCAAGGCCAAATTCATGATCACTCCCCCCCCTCATTCTAGGGTTTTTATACCATAATTCACCGTAAACCTACAAATTTCATGGTTACAATAGTGAATTATTAACATACAAGAGTAATTTAACGATTAATAACTAAAACCCTAAGGTTTTACCCCAAGTTTACCCTCTTGCACCAGAAAATTTGCTAAGTCAAGCCTAAACCTTCCCCGAAACCCATAAACTAGTAATTCTAAGGTTAAATAACCCAAAAACTAGTTAATGGCGATGAAATACTTACTTTTATGATGAAAATCGATGGAAAACTAACGAAAATTGCTCAAATCACCTAAGCCCTTCCCCAAAAATGAGTTTAGAATAATAAACCATTTTTAGGGAAATTTCTGCATTTATAGCAATTTACCCTGCTATAGCTGTCTGATCCGCCTATAGCAGTATCGCTATAGTGGTATCGTCCGCTATAGAGGGATTGATCGGCGTTGACTTTTGCTATAGCTGGAATTTTTCCACTATAGCAAGAGTCGGTATTGCTGCTTACCACCCGCTATAGTGCAAGTGTCAAGGTAGAAACTCAAAAATCCTTCCAATTTTGCCTTTTTCGCAACACACCTTCAAACCATGACATCTTAGACTAACCCATTTGCGTCAAGTTCGATATTGGGAGTTCTACTCACCCAAATTCACTTTCGAAAAGTCCTGTAGATTCCTTATCGAGTTAGATAACAAAAAATCAAACTAAATCTTATTATATTTACCCAATACATTCATGGATTACTATAGACCATACGTTGTTCTAATTTCGTTTGAAACTAACCTAGCTTGAAATTTTTAACTTTTATTTCGGGGGAAAACTTAACTCAAAATATTGCACGACTGACTCACCCGTTACGATAGAGAAGGGTCATTACAACAGCTACTAATTTACCCATTGTTCATTCCTGAATTATCAAATCAAGAAAATGAGCCAAATTAAGGAAAGGAAGAATACTTGTATCATTAAATAAGTGAGGTTAGTTGCCCCACACGTATTTTTTGGTTTCCTAAGTGGCTTTTTCAATTGGATAATGCTTCCATTTGACCTTTACTGATTGAATTTCCTATGTCCTCAACTTTTGGGCATCCCGATCGAGAATAGCAACAGGCTTCTCCTCATAAGTAAGATCCTTATCTAACAAAACTGAATCCTTTTTGATAACGTGATCCCCCATCCCCAAGATATATCTTAAGCATGGATACATGGAATATTGGATGGACCTCCGACAAGCTTGGCGAAAATGCCAACATGTACATAACTGTACCCACATCATCAAAAATCTCGAACAGACTAATATTTTGAGGGCTATGCTTTTCCTTCTTACCAAACCTTATAACTCCCTTCATAGGAGACACCTTTAGCACAACTTTTTCACCAAACCTTGAATGACATGTCATTGATGTGCCATGGTTTTACGGCACTTTCGACGCTTAAAATAAGGAAAATATGCTAATTCAAAGGCTTGTTTAAGGAGATATGATGTAGTTACTATATATTTTTAGGAAAATAGGGTTCACAGGTGAATGAATGAAAAATAGAAGAAATTGAACAAGTATAGATAAAGGACACTGGGCTACGAGTCATTGGGTCATAATACGACTTGTAGCCCCACTCGTCGCTAAATCAAAATATTTTTAGACTTAGATAAGTGGAGGAATACTTGACCACAAGCACTGCCTACAACTCATTGGGTTACATTATGAGCGTGAAGCCGTTGTGACTCCAGTGATTAGTGGAGCCATGGAAAAATCAAGGACAAATAGAGTACGATAGGAGGCTATGACCCGTTGGGTCACATGAAAAATTCTTGTGATCAGCCACTCTAAACAAATAAGAAAAAGTCCTAAAGTAGTGAAAAGGATCCTTAAGGAAATGAGTCAGCCTACGATTCGTAAGGTGACTAAACGAGTAGTCACCATTAAGCCAGAAAAGTAGGCAACGATGGGAAAGAAGACTGACAATGAGTCGTCATCAGACCAGACGACTCGTTGTCAGAGGCATAGTCATCACCGACTTTACACTCCAATTTTGTTTAGGATAGTTTTCTTTTTTGTCTATAAATACCCAATATGGGACTATTGTTTAAGTTTACGTTCTATTATTACTTTCAAGACATATTGTTGGTTTTGAAAGTACAAACATAAAATTCTAGGGATTTTAATTCAAAGTAAGAGTTTGGAGTTTTCTTATTATTCTTGTAAGTTCATGATTATGATTTCTTCTATGAATTCATCTTGTGTGCTTGAAATTATGAGTAGCTAAACACCACAACTAGGGTTGTGGGAACCATGATCGGTTAACATGGGTTACCACTATAAAATCTCCAATCGGAGCAGAAACATACACAAGAGATTCAAGTATATCACATACCAAATCCAAACCCAAAGCAAATCTAACAGATACATAAAAGTAAGTGGAACCCAGATCAAATAAAATAGAAGCCATCCGATCATAGATAAGAATAGTACCTGTAATAACAGAGTCAGGCGCCTCAGCTTCGGTCTTGCCTGGAAAGGCATAATAATAAGCTCTATCATCAAGCTGGGTAACTTTCTAGCTTCTTACGCTCTACCCTTCCCTGCATTACCATTACCTCAGTTTCCACCACGACCTCTTTGATTATTACCCCATCCACCATGTGGATGACCCTTACCATTACTACCTCCATCTCTACCTGCTGGAGCTACAGCCTTGGTCTGCTATTGTACCTAATTACCTGCCTGCCTCAAAGGAAATTCCCTCTAGAAGTGTCTGCAGCACCACAATAATAACGGCCTTGCTCAATAAAAGGTTTGTTGGCCGATGAATAGGAGGTACCTTGCCCTTAGAAATTATAGGCTGTTGAATAGCCCCCAAATGACCACCTATAGGGGCTGACAAAGCTGACTGAATTGAGTGAGCAAAATGAACCTGCTGGATGTAACCCCTACAATATGAACAGCTGAAGTTACCCGCATTCCAGGACTTCTTCGCTAATGCCTTAGCCTGTCCAGCCTGCTAAACTCCCTTAAACTTATTCACATAATCAAATACATCATTAAAGCTTTTCCCTGCCGAAGTCATGTGAACAAAAAAACCCTAAAGAATTGTGTTTAAACCTTCAACATATAACTGGATCTTCTCCTCCTGAGTGTCCAATAATTGAGTAGCATAGCGCGAGACAGAGCATTGAACTTAGCGTCATAGGCCGCAACAAAAATACTGCCCTGTTCAAGGGCCAAGAACTCATCTTTCTTATGGCCACAAAGGGTGCGAGGCATATACTTCTCCAAAAATAGGGCATGAAACTAGGCCCAAGTCAATAGAGGCAAAACTTGTGACAGACATTCAACATAGGCTCTCCATCACAGCTTGGAATCCCCTTGCAGCTGGAAAGTCATGAACTCAACACCATATTGTTGCATAATCTCCAACTTGTTGAGCCTCTTATAGCAATCAATAATAAACTCAAATTCATCCTTGGTCTCAGTATCATGAAATGAAGAAGGCTTCAGTTTCAAAAACTTAGTCAACAACTCATGCTCAGTCTAGGTCATGACGGGGCCTAATACAGGATGGGGAAAAGCATTAGTACCTAAAGCCTCATCCATTTGGGAGCTAAAGTGGCAGTGGGATGAGCACCCAAAATCTAAAAGTCAGCACAGAGCAAAAACCTGTTGTTTAATTTCACAAAATAACGGAGGAAGGATTGCACCTCCAGTAGATGCCACCACCTCTAGTCCCAAACTATACTTATCCATTGCCTCAGCTTCCTCAAAATGATCCTGGGTTGGTGAAGTGATACTGACCTATGACGGACCTAGTCAACTGTTGCCTGAGCTGTACCGCTGGCGGATATTTCTCTCCCTCTTTCTTTACCTAGTCTTTGTCCCCACACAGCTGGTTTCACAGATGGAGTTGCTTGTATCGCGACTGCTGCTCTCATTCTATTCGACCTTGTGTTCACCATCTATGGACAAAGAATGAAGAGGGTCAGATACCAATTTGGATTGCCAGATACCAATTGGAATCAAGTTATACCATGAAAGAAGAAAGAAAGAATAGTTTCCTAAGGTCCTATAGCCTCTCGAAGAAAAGTATAGACGTCTCTGTACCATTCCGCAAGACTCTACTAGACCCGTTTTGGTACAATGAGATCAACGAACCTAGAATCTGATACCAACTTTGTCACGACCTAAACCCACCATAAGTGGCACCTGCACTAAACCCCTGGTGAGAAAACTAACCAAAATCATAAGTCAATCAAAACGTAGCCCAAAAATAGGCAGCTAAACCCACTTCCATTGAATAAGAGCAATATCCAATAACATAAAAAAATAATGCAGAAATATAATCCCTTAGGAACTGAAAGTCATTGTACCAAAACTCTATCAAATGTAAAAAGAGGTGATGCAACCCCAAAAACTAATGAAATGTCTGAGTCTGAAAAAAGGAGACCAAAAAATAATAGAAGAACACACGGTAGCCCAAACGATACAACTCACCCTTGAGTTCGAATATGATCCAAGTCACAACTGAGGTCTTAAAATCATCTCAGGAATATGCTCTGCACTTAACAAAAAGAAGAACACGTGTAGTATCAGAACACAAGAAACAACAGTGTGTCAGTAGGCTCATCGGCCAAGCCAAAATAAGAAATATGGACTCATAACCAAAGCATAGTACAACAAGACAACCATGAACCCTATCATGCAACTATATTTCAAGTTCATAATACTTAACCTTGTAACCAAGTACAACATAAATTTTAGTCAAATAGAGTCAACAAGGATAACCTATCAAGTCAACTAAGACCAACAATGAGACTCCATGTCAAAAACCATGGCACACTATCATAACACCACTTTGTCATATTTATGCAAGTAATAGACAACATAAATCCATGTCACAACTTACAAGCAACCCAGACCACTCAAGGATCCTTGAAAACAACAACCAAAGCAATATAATGCATTTTGGTTTACACAAAGATCACCTTAGCAATTAAGCATACAAACCTAGTTCGCTCAAGGAACTAAATAAATCAAGAAACACATAATCCCTAGTTCACTCAAGGAACCATCACACTCGCATGTACCTTGTACACATGCTAAGGGTCTTATGTGTGCGCCCACTAGTTATGACCTGCAAGGGACAAGTCCTCGTCCATGTACCCAATCTCAGACATCAAGTGTCTATCAACCTTATATCACCAATCCCATGGAGATGTGCAAATGCCGGTATATTCCATAATAATGACAGATATCATAACAATCACAACCATAATGATAAGGAACAACACTTGTAAATTCTAATAAGCTTCATATAAGTTCATTGCATGTGATTAATATTTAGGATATCAAACAGACATTCACTTTACTGAAACATGCATTATACAATCAATACTACAAATTAGTTATCATGCACATATAACACACATTGGGTTTCTACTGCATTAAAACCATCACCTACCTCAATTCAAGCTTGCACCACCCAATAAAGCCTGAGCCTTGCCTTTCCATGCAATTTCTACTTGGTTGTAGTCTAAAAACATGAACACAATAATAATCAACCAAATGACCTACCATGTCAAGAATTACAACCTAATGCCTAAACCCCAAGGCCAAATCCATGATCATTCCCCCATTCTAGGGTTTTTCTACCATAATTCACCTGAAACCTACCAATTTCATGGTTACATTAGTGAATTATTAACATACAAGAGTAATTTAATGATTAATAAGTAAAACCCCAAGGTTTTAGCCCAAGTTTATCCTCTTGCACCAGAAAATTTGCTAAGTCAAGCTTAAACCACCCCAAAACCCATAAACTAGTGATTCTAAGGTTAAATAACCTAAAAAATAGTTAATGGGGAAAAAATACTAACCTTTACAATGAAAATTGATGGAAAACTGATTAAAATCGCCCAAATCGCCTAAGTCCTTCCCAAAATTGAGTTTAGAACAATAAATTATTTTTGGGGGAATTTATGCATTTACAATGATTTACCCTGCTATAGCGGCTTGATCCCTCTATAGCGGCATAGCTATAGAGGCATCGCCTGCTATAGCGAGAGTGACCAGTGTTGACTTCTGCTATAGTAGGAATTTTTCTGTTATAGCGGGAGTCGCTATAGCGGTATGTCACCTGCTATAGCGGGAGTGACAAGGTAGAAACTCAAAAATCCTTTCAGTTTTTCCTTTCTCACAATACACCCTCAAATCATGACATTCCAAACTAACCCCTTTACATCAAGTTCAATATCGAGAGTTCTACTCACCCGAATTTACTTTCGAAAGTCCTACGAATTTCTTATCGAGTTAGCTAACATAAAATCAAGCTAGACTTTATTATATTTACCCAATCTATTCCTAGATTGTACTAGACCATACCTTGCTCCGATTTCATGCGAAACTAGCCTAGCCTAAAAATTTTAACTTTTATTTCGAGGGAAAACTTAACCTAAAATTTTGCACGACTGACTCACCCATAACGACGGAGAAGGGTCGTTAAATTACCATAGTAAAAACATGAAAGATATAAGTATTTTTAGTGGTTGAATTACTATGATAAGTGTTATGACTGTGAGTAGTTGCTCTGATTGACTTATTAGAGTTAGTTGACCACTAAGACTTTTCACAGATATAATATCCATAATCATGAGTAAATCTACCACAGTCAGATTTTTTGTCAGCTAATTTAAGAGGATCGGTTGACTATTTTGATCTGATAATACTGTGGCTAGGGGATTTTTGAAAATTGTTGATTTTAATTTTTAACTCATTCACTTCTTCTGGAAGAATTTTTTTTTCAATTTTACAAACTTCGAGTTTAATTTCCTAGTATCTTCTTTCTCTTAACAAAAATATATTTTCATCATGAGATTTATTACAAAGATATTTTTTCATCATGAGATTTATTTAAATAAGTTATAGTTTGATCTAGTAAACTTTTCATATTAAAGCATTTAAGGTTCAGTTCTTATCTGATTGTTTTCTCCAATAGTCATGAAACAGACTTCTCCAATGTTTTCATTTTCATGTTTAGAGTTGTCTTCATCACTCTAAATGTTGAAAGCCTTGTGTCTTGGATTTTCTTTGGAGAATCTTTTCTTTGCTTCTGGACAGTCATTTGCAATGTTGCCATATTTTCCATAGTTGTAGCATTTTTCTTCGTTCTTGTTATATTCAGTAATTTATTTTCCTTTTGAGGAGTTTGGTTTCCCTCTTCTTTGATTCCTAAATCTCATGTAATTATCAACTACTGACCTGGTGATAATAGAAATTTTATCTTAACATACGGGATCATCTTCTTCTTCATCATTTGTAGGCTTGAAGGCCACAGTTTTCTTCTTTTCATCTGGAAATTGATCCTTCATGTTCTGATGTTATTTTTCAAAAGTAATGAGATCTCATCTTACTTCATCATAGGTCATCTTTTTTAGATTCATGCTTTCAAGGGCCGCCACTTCATAGATCCATTGGGGTGGAAGACTTCTTAGAATCCTGGTGATATGATCTGATACAGGATAAGTGTTTCCTACTGCTTTGAGTTTGCCAATGATTTTGCCAAAATGGACAAATATTTCTTCAATGGATTCTCCATCCTTCATCTTGAAGAGTTCATAATCATAAACCAATAAACTCACAATAGTTTGTTAGACCTTTTCAGTCTCTTCATATGTAACTTTCAGTTTATCCCACATTTCTTTAGCAGTTTCACGGGAAGAAATCTTCTCATATTCGTCACCACTGATAGCATTATATAAAATATCTTTTTGCCTTTGAATTAATTTGAATGATCTTCATTTGTTCATTCGTATAGCCTTCCAAAGTTGGAATATTTTCAGTTGATTCTTGAACACCATCTGATTTCTTTCCTTCCTTGTTGGCAGCAACAATTGGAAGATCACTAAGCTTAATAACTTTCTAAACCTTCACATCATAGGATTTTATGAAGGTTTCCATCCCTATCTTCCAATGGGAGAAATGTTTCCCATTAAAGTAGGGAGGTCTAGTTTGGGATGTTTCTTCTTGAAACAGTGCTCCAGCAGTAGTTTGAGTCATGATATTTTCTCACTTTGTTGTTAAGCCAATATATACAAGATTTGAGTATAGCTTTTTAGCTATACTCACTGTCTTTTCTTAGAGAGATTACAATATTTAATAAAAGTAGAGCAAAGAGGTAGAGAAGGTTGAGTCAAGATGTATGTCTCTTCCTTAATCGAGTCAATCCCACTTTACCCCCTAACATTTAATGTTTGGAAAACGATACCCCCTCCACATAATGAAACGGAATAATAACGCTCTTATGTTATATTTTTTGGTGAGATTTTTATTTTTATTTTTTTAAAAAAAAGAAGATATTTTTAAAAAACTAAAATAAGAAAATTAACCCCCAGTCCTTAAAAAATACTGAAGCAAGGGAATTTTTTGGTGGTAAAACACTAAATTTTGAGGAATATTTTTTGCGTTAAAACACTTTAAGTTAGAGGAACTGTTTTGATGGTACATATGTGACTTTGACGTTTGGGAAACCTATGTAATCTATCGAGACATATTTTTGAAGATGAGTAGGCTTTGGGCTTTGTATTTGGGCACAGCCTGGGCAAGGGCTCAAGGGGGTGCAATGTAGGCAGCCCATCCGCAAGCATCAGTGATTGATCTCACAGCTCGAATGTGTGACATAAAGATCACATGGAGACAATTTTTACATTGCCCAAGGCTTCCCGTGGTGACGTTACTGATCAAAAATTTTAAGCATGTATATTTCTTGCTTTTTTCTTGGGACTGTCTTAGATTGTTTTTTCCTTGAGTCGAGGGTCTACCAGAAACAACCTCTCTAACTCTGATATAGAGTAAGGTTTGTGTACACTCTACTCTCTTCAGACACCATTTTGTGGGACTACACTGGATATGTTATTGTTTTTATATTTCTTGGTTTAGAAGAACGCAAGCACAATGTTTAGACATATAACAGGCAAGGACAACCCCGATGTACAAATCATCCCGCATTTACCTAGGGTCTGGAGGATGGTTGCACCCTAAAGGGTGTGACGTAGCAGCCTAACATGCTATATATATGGCAAATGAGTGGGCAGAGATCACATTCCTAATCCAAATCTACCTAGAATATGTAGCAGTCAGCACGAAAACAATCTTGGACATTTACGTTGCTTGTTTAAAAGGAAAGTTAAGTAGAATATAGGTTTCAGCCTAAGCATTAAGAAGTATAACATTTTGAAAAGGAAAAACAAAATTTAGCTCAACTTCAGAGGATCCGATGTAAGTTTCGTAAAGCATATCACAAGCACGAACAATCAACTATGATAAACCCTCTAAATGTGGCCGGTAGTTTAATCCTGTTTCGATCAAGAGGAGTGGAAAGGAAAAAAAATCTTTATTCAAAAATGGAAAAATCTCACTAGAAAATATTTAATAAGGGGTTATCGTTTCTCAAACCTTAAATGTTAGGGGGGAAAGTGGGAATGACTCTCCTTAATCTTTCCGACCTTTAAATAGGTAGGGATTAGCCCTTGGAGGATTTTAAATAAGGCAACCCAAGAGATCTAATACTTGGAAATTGGATGTAAAATATCCTTTTTCCAAAAATAAGGTTAGATCATAATTATGGTCCCTTGATCCATGACTTCGTTCCTTCCATAGATGAATCTTCATATCTTCTTTCCTTTTCACACGAGGACTGGTTTTCTTGATAGATTTGAGAGATCCTTTTCTTTAAAAGAGAATATTGTAATTCTTCCTTTTTGATTCATGAAATATTTGATTTGGATCAGCGTCCATATTTGTTCCTTGATTGATTTTGCTTCCTTGTTTAGCAGCTTCAATTTGTTATGCATGCACACTTGTCAAACATTGAAATCAATCATTAACAGATTTGGTTGCATGGTAATTTCTCTTATAATATAACTTTATCATTTATACTAAGGGTGTGTTTGGTATGGAGGACAACAAAAAATATTTTTCAATTTTTTTTATGTTTGATTCGTCAAAATAAGTTCCTTAAAAATGAGAAAAATATTCTTTTAAAGAAAATAGGAAAAGGAAGTTTTATAAATGACATTCCAGTTTCATTGTCTGATCTTCCATGTCCACCAAACGCCCCCAACTCTTCAAATTCAGAAAATGGTTCTGTCAATTCCTTTTTTGAAAAGAACTAGTACCAATTACTCGATACAGGAATCAGGTTCCAGAATCTATAAGTAAAAATTGTTAAGTAAATAACACATGTTTTATTGTGAAAAACCTCCTTGCTTGTCATGCCCCGAGTTCCAACGGGACGGACATGGCACCCGAAGCCGATAAGGCCCGAGAGAACCAATCTACATCCATAAACACCCATACACATACCACGCAATAGTCATCACCACCACAATTAGAAATAAGAAGCCAATAGCGGAAATTATGAAAAATATATAAGAAATAAGAAACTTGGCCGTCAGGGCCATCAAGACAAAACATACGTTCATCACCTTCCCTTCATCTATCCCACAACATCTACAAAGCCTCTACAAATGTACAACCAAAACCAACCTAGAGTCGGGACACACCCCGCTCTATACATAAGACCAAAACAAATGTACATATAAACTCGGAAAGCCCCGAACCAACTGGAGCTCACCAAATGTCCGCAAACGATCCGCAACCTACAGTGGAGGCCTACTAGTACCTGTGCCTGCAACAAGTAAGTTAAATTCCCCCGAGGGGGTCAATACGAAGAATGTACTGAGTATGTAAGGCTATAAGAAACTGTACCAATAAGTGAGAACATCAAAGTAACTCAAAGATAAGAGAATAGACAATATAGATAAACCAACATTCCATACGTGTGGAATCATGTACATTACATTCTTTATTTCCTTTATCATCTCAATATCAACAATAATCATATCATGCCCGGGACCAACTGATCAGTGGTAAAAGAGGATGACCCATGCTAGGCATTTTAACCCCTGGGATACGGTCCTCATCAATATATATATCGGGATCGACCCATGCTAGGCTTTCCTTTCACCCCTGGGATACCACCCGTAATATTGGGATCGACCCATGCTAGGTGTTCCTTCCACCCCTGGGATACCACCCAAGAACACATAACTTCTCTTTACAACATTACTTTAATCTTTAGTTATGAAATTGAAACATTGTTGGTTATCGCATTATTGGAATTTTGGGACAATGTTCAATGTACAAGAGACACATGAATAAATATATATATATAGGTAACCAACCTGACATGAGATACTTTGGAACATTTCGACATAGGTACAAGTACAATGGCAAAGGGAGCAATATGTGCTGCAGAAAGATACGGACAAAAATAACCTTACATACCTTAGCCTCTCAATAAGAATCCACAATCCTAATGAATATAATGATCCAGCCCCTTACTCTACAATACAAGTACATAATGGAGTTTACGTCAACATCTAACCACCTTACAAGTGCAAAAGACGACAAAAGTTACATAATTGTCTATAACGTCATTTCCCCCTTTACAATGAAATTTCGGCATGACCATTCCAAAAATACTACAACATGCCATACATTGACCAAACATCATAACCAATAGCATTTCGCATCAAAGCTTCTTCTTTACACTTTCTCATTCACACCATATCACAAAGAATCCATCAAGTCACCTTAATACACCTCATAGCACATATCGGCCAAAATCCCATAATTTACACTTATGGAAAATAACAAGTTTAGAAATATAATCACACCATACATGTTGGTATTTCATCCATACCATGCACTTTCATCAAAACCACAAGTCACTTTTCAAGTTTAATTCACAAAATGGCACATCTTTTACCAAAGGGCAAAAGTGTCCTATTCAACCTTTCCAACACAACCATCATGATCTACACAATAATTCATGCATATAATATGCTAAATCACAAGAATAAATACTTACCCAAGCTTTCAAAGTGATGATCTTGTCCAAAGTGTTCAAAGGGAATAGTTGCCTTAGGGTTTTGGCAAAGAGAGAAATGTTTGAGAAAATATCAAAAAGTTATGAGAGTGTGTAATGAATAAAATCTGATTTTTCCTTGTCTTTTATAGCCTCATAAGTTATCCTTAGCCACTTCATTAGGAATTAAATGCCATGTCTCTATAGTCAACAAGAATGGGTCATTTTCCTTTGGGCTTTTCATTTTGGCCTTGTTTTGGGCCTCAATTTGGGCCCAATAACACATATTAGCTTAGCCCACTAAATTAAATGTATAATCCATCATATATCTCATGTTTAAATAATTCCATAATGTCACGACAATATTCACTCACGAGATTCCCTTTCGTAGCCTCAATCGCAAAACTAGACATTCTAGCCGTCCATGGCTTAATTGAACATTTTTGGTAAATTCTTGTGTTTCATGGTTTGATCATGTAGGAGTGTATTAAGGTACTTGGAGCCTTAATAAGGAGTAAAGAAACACCAAAGAACCAAAAGAAACCATGGAAGAATCGACATTGCATTACGTCGCAAAACGAGCTCGGAAAGGTCAAAACACTTGAGCCCTGCGCCACTGCTGCAAAGCAGGGCAGTGGCGCGAGATTTGCAGCCCCTATGAACCTGGAGGATCGCGCCACACCACCTAAAGCAAGGGGTGGCACGAGATTTTCTGCTTCTCTGAAGTTTTTTTCGGTCTTTGCAAATACTAGCCTACCCTCCGATACCATCCAAGATACATACTTTTTGTACTTAATACTAAGGTAAACATGTCTCAAAGGCATCAAATAAGGTCGGAAATGTACGGGATATTACATTCTTCCCCCCTTAGAAACATTCGTCCTCGAATGTTAAGAACATCGTCTCAAGTTTAACAAATACATTCCTATCTTAACACATATATACACATAAACGCAATACTTGTAAATACTTACTTGTTATGGCTCCACCTCCGCGCTGTGTACTTCTTGGTCCATTTGAAATAGATGGGGATACTTGGATTTCATCATTTCTTCCGCTTCCCACGTGATTTCTTCTACTTGTTGATTTCTCCAAAGTACCTTTACGGAAGCAACGTCTTTATTTCTTAGCCTCTTCACTTGCCTATCCAGAATAGCAATGGGTACCTCTTCGTAAGTAAGATCCTCTGTAACTTGAACATCCTCTACGGGAACAATACGAGAAGGATCTCCTATGCATTTTCGAAGCATCGAAACATGAAATACCGGATGGACTGAGGAAAGTTCTTGAGTTAGTGCCAACTCATACGCAACTTGCCCAAATTTTCTAATGATCTCATATGGGCCTATGTAACGTGGGCTCAATTTTCCTTTTTTTCCGAACCGCATTACCCCTTTCATCAGTGACACCTTTAAAAAGACCCAATCACCTATGGCAAATTCAAGCCCTCTTCTTCTCACATCGGCATATGACTTGTGACGACTTTGAGCCGTTTGTAACCGCTCTTGGATCACCTTAACTTTTTCCATAGCCTGATGAACAATATCTGGCCCCAATAAAGTAGTTTCACCCGCTTCAAACCATCCAATTGGTGATCTACATTTTCTTCCATACAAAGCTTCATAAGGTGCCATTTTTATACTTGAATGATAGCTATTGTTATAAGCAAATTCAATAAGAGACAAATGGTCATCCCAACTGCCCTGAAAATCTAACGTACAAGCTCGTAGCATATCTTCAAGTGTCTGAATAGTACGTTCCGCTTGTCCATCTGTCTGGGGATGAAAAGCCGTACTCAAATTAACCTGTGTGCCCAAGCTCCTTTGGAAAGATTTCCAAAAATGAGCGGTAAACTGTGCTCCTCTGTCTGATATAATAGAAAGTGGAATGCCATGCAATCGTACTATATCTTTCACATACAACTTCGCATAATCCTCAGCTGTATAGGTCGTCTTGACTGGTAGAAAATGCGCTGACTTGGTAAGCCTGTCCACTATGACCCATATAGAATCAAACTTCCGCAATGTACGAGGCAAACCCGTAATGAAATCCATATTAATCATATCCCATTTCAAAACTGGAAGATTGATACATTGCATGTAACCTCCCGGTTTCTGATGTTCCACTTTCACCTGTTGACAATTTGGACATTGAGCTACAAATTCCGCAATGTTCTTTTTCATATTTCCCCACCAATACATGTCTTTCAAATCATGATACATTTTTGTAGCTCCCGGATGAATAGAATACCGTGAGTGGTGTGCCTCTATCATAATCCGCTTCCTTAGCTCATCTACATCCGGTACACATACACGACCTTGGCATTGAAGTACTCCCTCTTGCGTAAGGTCGAATGCCTTTGTCAACTCTTGCTGCACATTCTCTCTCAGCCGTAACAAGATAGGATCCGCATACTGTTTCTCCTTTACCTCAGCTATTAAAGAAGATTCTGCCGCATTCTGCACAATAACCCCTTCCTCTGGAGATTCAATAAGGCGAACTCCCAAGCTGGCTAGTTGGTGTAAATCTTTGATTATCGCTCGCTTTTCAGTCAACTGGCCACTAGAGCTTTCTACTGCCTTGCGGCTCAATGCATCAGCTACCACATTTGCCTTGCCTGGATGATAAAGAATATCAATGTCATAGTCTTTTAAAAGCTCTAACCACCTTCGTTGCCTCAAATTGAGTTCCTTCTGCTTAAAAAGATATTGCAAGCTTTTGTGATCCGTATAGATATCAACATGAACTCCATATAAATAATGACGCCATATCTTTAAAGCAAAGACCACCGCGGCTAATTCAAGATCATGTGTTGGGTAATTTTTCTCATGTGGTCGCAACTGTCGTGAGGCATACGCTATCACCTTACCATGCTGCATCAATACACATCCGAGGCCAACCCCGTAAGCATCACAATACACTGCATAACCTTCTATGCCTTCGGGAAGTACTAATACTGGCGTGGAAGTTAATTTCTCTTTCAGCTCTTGGAAACTTTTCTCACATGCGTCGTTCCACTGAAATTTGTTTGCCTTGTGTGTTAACTTCGTCAATGGTGCAGCAATAGAAGAAAACCCTTCCACAAATCTCCTGTAATAACCTGCCAAACCAAGAAAACTACGAATCTCTGTAGGCGTCGTAGGTCTTGGCCAATTTTTCACTGCTTCAATCTTTTGCGTATCAACCCGAATTCCTTCATCCGACACAATGTGACCCAAGAATGCTACGGATTTTAACCAAAATTCACACTTAGAAAACTTTGCATATAACTTACGATCCCGGAGAATTTGTAACACCTGTCGTAAGTGATTAGCATGGTCCTCCTGTGATCTCGAATAAACCAGGATATCATCTATAAATACCGTCACGAACACGTCTAGAAATGGCTTAAACACCCTATTCATCAAATCCATGAAAACAGCCGGTGCATTTGTTAGTCCAAATGACATAACTAAAAATTCATAGTGGCCATACCGTGTTCGAAAAGCTGTCTTGGGTACATCATTTTCTCTAACCCTGACTTGATGGTAACCCGACCTCAAGTCAATCTTGGAAAACCATTTGGCACCCTGTAACTGATCAAACAAATCATCAATTCTGGGGAGGGGATATTTGTTCTTGATCGTTACCTTATTCAATTGCCGATAATCGATACACATTCTCAAGGTGCCATCTTTCTTCCGTACAAACAATACTGGTGCGCCCCACGGGGACATACTAGGCCTGATAAAGCCCTTGTCCAGCAAGTCTTTCAATTGCTCCTTCAATTCTCGCAATTCTGCTGGAGCCATTCTATACGGAGGAATAGAGATCGGCTGAGTGCCTGGAATCACATCAATTCCAAACTCCACTTCTCGTTCTGGAGGTAAACCTAGAAGATCATCAGGAAATACGTCGAGAAATTCATTGACCACTGGTACCAACTGAGGAGTGGGTGGTTCTACATCGATATCTTGCACTCTTATCAAATGGCATATATACCCCTTAGCTATCATTTTCCTAGCCTTAAGGTAGGAAATAAATTTGCCTCTCGATGCCCCCACATTACCCTTCCACTCGAGAATATTCTTTCGTGGAAAATGAAAATGTACCTCCTTAGCTCGGCAATCCACCATGGCATAACAAGAAGCCAACCAATCCATCCCCATTATTACATCAAAATCCACCATGTCAAGTTCAATAAGATCCGCTAGTGTATCATGACCACACACAGTTACCACACAATTACGATATACTCTTTTTGCAACAATAGATTCACCAACCGGTGTAGACACTTCAATAGACTTATCTAAGAATTCCGGTGTTCTTTCAAATTTTGCAGCAATCAACGGAGTAACATATGATAAAGTAGAGCCCGGATCTATCAATGCATATACACCATGTGAAAATATAGACAATATACCTGTGACCACATCAGGGGATGCCTCCGAATTCTGTCGGTCCACTAGAGCATAAGTGCGATTCTGAGCTCCACTGGAACTAGCTGCTCCTCTGGTACCTCTACCTCGACCAACAGGCTGTACACCTCTACCTAGGGAAGGAACCGAGGATGATGATGCAACGGCCGATCCCGTAGGTCGAGCTACACCTCCCGTGCTCCTCCGCGGGCATTCTCTAATTAGGTGCCCTGTCATACCACACCAATAGCAAACCGGAGACCCCATCCGACATTCACCCAGATGATGCCTTCCGCAGTGCTGACACGGTGGGCGAGAAAACCCTGCTGTCTGCGAGCCTTGAACCCCACTGCTTTGCCCAACATAACCGCCCCTAGACCCTCGAAACTGGGAGGAAGCGCCTGCTATGGAATGAGAAAATAATGGTCTAGATGGTCTAGGAAACATCCGGGGCCTAAACTCTCCTTGGGACACCATAGACTGCCCCATAGGTCTAGCCCGCTTTGATGGCCCTCTTTCAGATTCCTGTGTCCTCCTCCGTTGCCTCTGATCCTCCATCTTTTGTACAAAGGCCTGGATCCTGGCAATATCCATGTCCCTGTTCAAAGCAGCAATAGTACAGTCCCTTACCAAATACGGCTCCAATCTGTCCACATATCGATGGATTCTGTCCGTCATTGTAGCCACTACATTCGGAGCATATCGAGCCAAAGAATTAAACTGAAGACTGTATTCTCGAACACTCATATTCCCTTATCGAAGGTTTAGAAACTGATCTGCACGTGCCTCTCTGATCTCATAGGGAAGATAGTGGTCAAGGAATGTTGTTTTAAATTCGTCCCAACTGGGTGGATTTGCACCAATGCTCCTCGACCGTTTCCAGTCCTCATACCACAATACCGCTTCACCTTTCAACCTGTAGGCCGCAAGTTCTACTGTTTCTACACCAGTCACATGCATAACATCTAGGGCCCTTTGGATTTGGTCCACGAAGTCCTGTGGATCTGCCTGTGGGTCTGACCCAGTGAATGTAGGAGGGTCTAATTTCAGAAAATCCTGTGTTCTGCGGCTCGCTATTCTAGTTGCATCATCCTCATTTGTCATTGGATTAGCCCGTCCCTGCGTTTGTGCAGCAACTATCTGCGTCAACATATGCACTGCATTTCTCAAATCCTGATTAGTAGCATTCATAGGCGGCTCTGCGGGTAAAGTAGAAGAAGCCCGCGACGCAAACTCCTGTTCAACACCGCCTTGATTAACCTGTTCCGGTGGTGGTCTACTAGTTCCCTCTCCAACCAGCCTGTCTATTCTTTTACTTTTACCTTTCCCTTTTCGTGCAATCGGCATTTTCTATAACATAAGAAAACCAATGGTTAGGTACGATTCCACTTACAACAGTAGCTCTATTGCACGATCTAGAAATGAAGAAAAAGAAACAACTCCTAAATGTCCCGTAGCCTCCTACTTATAAATGTGGTGCACAACACATCGATAAGCAAGACTCTACTTAGACACGGCTTTGTAGACACCCTTAGGACGACCCGCTCTGATACCACTTTTGTCATGCCCCGAGTTCCAACGGGACGGACATGGCACCCGAAGCCGATAAGGCCCGAGAGAACCAATCTACATCCATAAACACCCATACACATACCACGCAATAGTCATCACCACCACAATTAGAAATAAGAAGCCAATAGCGGAAATTATGAAAAATATATAAGAAATAAGAAACTTGGCCGTCAGGGCCATCAAGACAAAACATACGTTCATCACCTTCCCTTCATCTATCCCACAACATCTACAAAGCCTCTACAAATGCACAACCAAAACCAACCTAGAGTCGGGACACACCCCGCTCTATACATAAGACCAAAACAAATGTACATATAAACTCGGAAAGCCCCGAACCAACTGGAGCTCACCAAATGTCCGCAAACGATCCGCAACCTACAGTGGAGGCCTACTAGTACCTGTGCCTGCAACAAGTAAGGTAAATTCCCCCGAGGGGGTCAATACGAAGAATGTACTGAGTATGTAAGGCTATAAGAAACTGTACCAATAAGTGAGAACATCAAAGTAACTCAAAGATAAGAGAATAGACAATATAGATAAACCAACATTCCATACGTGTGGAATCATGTACATTACATTCTTTATTTCCTTTATCATCTCAATATCAACAATAATCATATCATGCCCGGGACCAACTGATCAGTGGTAAAAGAGGATGACCCATGCTAGGCATTTTAACCCCTGGGATACGGTCCTCATCAATATATATATCGGGATCGACCCATGCTAGGCTTTCCTTTCACCCCTGGGATACCACCCGTAATATTGGGATCGACCCATGCTAGGTGTTCCTTCCACCCCTGGGATACCACCCAAGAACACATAACTTCTCTTTACAACATTACTTTAATCTTTAGTTATGAAATTGAAACATTGTTGGTTATCGCATTATTGGAATTTTGGGACAATGTTCAATGTACAAGAGACACATGAATAAATATATATATATAGGTAACCAACCTGACATGAGATACTTTGGAACATTTCGACATAGGTACAAGTACAATGGCAAAGGGAGCAATATGTGCTGCAGAAAGATACGGACAAAAATAACCTTACATACCTTAGCCTCTCAATAAGAATCCACAATCCTAATGAATATAATGATCCAGCCCCTTACTCTACAATACAAGTACATAATGGAGTTTACGTCAACATCTAACCACCTTACAAGTGCAAAAGACGACAAAAGTTACATAATTGTCTATAACGTCATTTCCCCCTTTACAATGAAATTTCGGCATGACCATTCCAAAAATACTACAACATGCCATACATTGACCAAACATCATAACCAATAGCATTTCGCATCAAAGCTTCTTCTTTACACTTTCTCATTCACACCATATCACAAAGAATCCATCAAGTCACCTTAATACACCTCATAGCACATATCGGCCAAAATCCCATAATTTACACTTATGGAAAATAACAAGTTTAGAAATATAATCACACCATACATGTTGGTATTTCATCCATACCATGCACTTTCATCAAAACCACAAGTCACTTTTCAAGTTTAATTCACAAAATGGCACATCTTTTACCAAAGGGCAAAAGTGTCCTATTCAACCTTTCCAACACAACCATCATGATCTACACAATACTTCATGCATATAATATGCTAAATCACAAGAATAAATACTTACCCAAGCTTTCAAAGTGATGATCTTGTCCAAAGTGTTCAAAGGGAATAGTTGCCTTAGGGTTTTGGCAAAGAGAGAAATGTTTGAGAAAATATCAAAAAGTTATGAGAGTGTGTAATGAATAAAATCTGATTTTTCCTTGTCTTTTATAGCCTCATAAGTTATCCTTAGCCACTTCATTAGGAATTAAATGCCATGTCTCTATAGTCAACAAGAATGGGTCATTTTCCTTTGGGCTTTTCATTTTGGCCTTGTTTTGGGCCTCAATTTGGGCCCAATAACACATATTAGCTTAGCCCACTAAATTAAATGTATAATCCATCATATATCTCATGTTTAAATAATTCCATAATGTCACGACAATATTCACTCACGAGATTCCCTTTCGTAGCCTCAATCGCAAAACTAGACATTCTAGCCGTCCATGGCTTAATTGAACATTTTTGGTAAATTCTTGTGTTTCATGGTTTGATCATGTAGGAGTGTATTAAGGTACTTGGAGCCTTAATAAGGAGTAAAGAAACACCAAAGAACCAAAAGAAACCATGGAAGAATCGACATTGCATTACGTCGCAAAACGAGCTCGGAAAGGTCAAAACACTTGAGCCCTGCGCCACTGCTGCAAAGCAGGGCAGTGGCGCGAGATTTGCAGCCCCTATGAACCTGGAGGATCGCGCCACACCACCTAAAGCAAGGGGTGGCGCGAGATTTTCTGCTTCTCTGAAGTTTTTTTCGGTCTTTGCAAATACTAGCCTACCCTCCGATACCATCCAAGATACATACTTTTTGTACTTAATACTAAGGTAAACATGTCTCAAAGGCATCAAATAAGGTCGGAAATGTACGGGATATTACATTGCTCATGGGAATATAAAATCACGACCTACAGTGTGCAAAATTTCCAACCAACTTCTACTAACTTCAAATAATGGTTTTAGATTATTACAACTCTATAATCAAAGGGACTAACTCTGGTACCTCAACTCAACAGTTAACTCTAATTGTTCGAACTCTCTAAGAAGTTAAACTCTCTTTTGCTACAATACCTAGCTCACAACTCACAGTAACAAAACCATAATAGAATAGCTAAAACTCAATAACTATCCAATTACAATCACAAACTAAAATAAGGAATAATCAACTCAGCTTGTTCTTGGTTCTTTTCTTCAGCCACCACCAGATTCTATTCTTACTCTACTGCCGTGAGAAAATCTTTTCTGCATGTGCAATAGATAATTGATTCCAACCTAAATGTATTTCTTATATAGGTGATAATTAAGAATGTTGCTCCACAACCCTAATTATTTCTCATAAGATTTTACAGGAAAAGATCCCCTATAGTAATTGTTGATCCAGTAATATTCAATAGTGGCTTCATATTAGGACAAGTCAATAAAATAAAATCCAGCGGCTGTAATTTAATCATGGAGAAAATTTAACTTCACATCCGTCAAAGAAAAATTTTCTTGGTTATTGAAACACAAACTTGCAAAAATTATTGCAATTCCATTACCCACCATATAAAACTCAAAACCAATAAGTTCCACCATGGTAATATGAATTTGGAACTCAAACTAATTAAGAAGTTAAAAATGAAAGAGAGACTGAAATTCTTTATAATAAAATCTTCCCAGTTTTAACCCTTGAATTTGTTTGAAGGTAATACAAAAATAGTAAAGAACGCATAGGTAAGGCGGTAACACAAAAATAGTAAAGAACGCACAGGTAAGGCACAAGCCTTTTGAACTTTGAATCCAAATTCCAAGGTAAACTCAAAAACTAGATCGCTCCTAAAAAAATTATTTTTTTTTCATTGAAATTGCTCACTGGAAAATGTTCAGTGGCTAGTCCCACAAATAGTTATATTGAATCAATGAGAAAAGAAAAAGTAGTAATGTTGACGCATGAAAAATTAGAAGCTTTCCGTTATTCCACCATGCACTTTTTCACTGAGCTAGTTCGATGGGAAAATCTTGTTTTATAAAACAAGTTTCTCATTGATTATCGGTGGAAGAAAAACCTTTATTTCTAGTAATGAATTATGTTGAACTACTATCAACTAACGCAAGACATCTTAGAGCAATATGAGAGAAATAATACAACTTTAGAGGAATTGACGGGGTTAAGTTTGGCTTTCTTCATGAACAAATTAATTACAACCAAAGGATTTTATTGTAAAAGTATTGAACATGAGATTTTATTGACCTATATTGAACATGAGGAATTGACGGCCTTCACCCGATATTCTCTTAATGACTTTTACTGGACCAACCATTATTGGATGGGATCTTTTCCCAGGTTTTACACTCTTCTTCAATGCAGCTTCCATAAATTAAATAAAACATGAGAGATCCTGCTTCCTCAATTAATACATTCTTCCACGCTATCTCTTTGCTTACTTATCTTAATATTGTTTCCTTCCTTATAGGTCACAACCAATTATACTTGCATTGCCTTAGATCAGTTAGCATGGAGAACCTGATTCTCATGTAACTTGTCTATCATCAAAACACATATTAGCAAGTCAATTGATCAATGAGTCAAGTTATCAGTTACCCATCAACTTATCATTTTTTTTAAGGTTATACTCCTTTATGCCTTTTGTTAGAATTAATGTACACTCATAATAGATGATACATAAGTAAAGTAACGTTACAAGTTCATAAATGAATGAAATGAATGAATCAAGATGTAACTTCATTGTAACTCTCTAATTAATAGAGTTACACAATTTTGCCATAAATTAAGAGCTAAAGTGTGAAACTCATTATGAAGTAGGAGTTACATGTCACATGGTTTTACTATAAAATAGAATGACTTGAGGTCATCTCACCACCACATTTGACCTGAAATTTTCTTTAGCTTAAAGTACAAGGGATCTGGTATGCGAAATAGCTTGGTAATTGATTATAGTAACACACATCAATCCTAGAAGAAAATAAATTTTATTCCGCATATATAAGTCCTTCATTGGTATTAGAGAATAGTATGCATGTTGTAACACCCCGTATACTCCCAACCCTATGTGACGACGTTGAACAATGGTTACTTCGGTGTCGAGATGCCATAAGCATGTATTTTGCAATATTAATGATGAACAAAATTTAAATTTGGCCTCGTACATGTGATTAGCCTTTCATAGGAGGTGTTTTGTGACTTTCATGGAGCACTTGTGGGGTTCAAAATGAGGCTAAGAGGACCTCTAATCAAAGTATATTAAGGCTAAGAAGTAAGTTAAAGAATAGGACTTGAAGTATCTAACCAAACCCGCGAAGAAACGTCGAAAAACAAAATTTTCGGAAAAACTAAGGCCCAGGCGGGCCAGAGGGCATGCCAGACCACTCTGGGCCAAATTTTTGTGCCCAGAGGCAGCAAGCTGGCGCGCCCAAGGGCGTGCCAGGATGGATTTTTCAATTTTTCGAAAGTTGGAAATTTTCTAAGTCCCAAGGGTACCCGGGGACGTATTGAGCCGATTTTTGCTACGTTTCTTATACAACCATGAGCATATACATGAAATGAGTAAAGTATTATATTGGTATGATAAAATTACTCGAGAACGAATTTGGCATCAAAATGACGATTTTACCCTTGTAGCCAAAATAAGCCATACGTGGCTAGAATTGCTTGTTTTTGGAATTGAGGCTACGAGTATGAATTTCGTAAGTGGTACTATTGTCATAACGTGTATGAAATGAATTAAACATGAGAAATTATTGATTTTATTGGGTTGAGTGAATTGGGCTCAAAAAGGGCCCAAAAATGAAAAGAAGACATGGGCCAAAAATGGGTCAAATGACCCATTCTTGCCTTGACTTCTAGACCAAACATTTAATTCCACAAGAGTGGCTAAGGATGGAATTAAAGGCCTATAAAAAGGGGCAAAAATCTGATTTTATTCATTTGGAAACTCTCATGCTTTCTAGATAATTCTCCACTTATTTCTCTCAAACCCTAAGAGTTCAAAGGCAACTTTTGGAGCAAGATCATCCTTTCTCAAGCTTGGGTAAGTGATTATTCTTGTACTTTAACATATTATAAGCATGAGAGATTATGTATATCATGTTGGTTATGGTGGGAAGTGTTGGACATGGAACTTTTGGTTTTGTGGAAAAGATGTGTCATCTATGGAATTTAAACTTGAAAGATGACTTGTGATTTTGATGAAAGAGCATGGTATGGATGAAATAACAACATGTATGGGGTGATTATGTTATTAAACTTGTTATTTTCATATAAGTGTAAATTATGAGATTTTGGTCGATTTGTTGATGTAAGGTGTATTGAAGTAAATTGATGGAATAATTGTGATGTTGTGGTGATGGAGAAGTGTAAAGTATGAACTTGGTGTGACATGCTATTGGTTATCATGTATTGGTCAATGTATGGAATATTGTGGGATTATTAGTACAAGAATTTCATAAATGATATTGTCAAGGGGCTTTTGTCACACCCCGAATCCCAACGAGGCGTGATTGGCACCCGTAGCCGACATGGCCCGAGAGAACCAATCTTTACTTACTCAATCATATGCATGCCATAAGAAACCCATAAACACATATCAACTATCAAGACCAACAATGGAAGTCATGGAACATGATATATGTACATATATGCGAAACTTGGCCGTTGAGGCCACCAAGTCAAGGACGACATATCCCTTCTACATTCATACACCCACATCCGTCTACAAAAGCCTCTAACAAGAGCATTGACCAAAATGAACCATAAGTCGGGACAAGTCCCCGCATTACACAATATATACAATACCAAAACATATATACACTCTGACTCGGAGAAGCCCCGAATGAGCTGGAGCTCACCAAAGAGCCGCTAACACTGGCAATCTATTGAGGAGGCCTACTGGGACCTGCGCCTGCAGCAAGTAAGGTAAATTCCCCGAGAGGGGTCAGTACGAAATAAGTACTGAGTATGCAAGGCTCAGATGAAACTATACAACACATGAATATTTCAATGAATATGTCAATGAACTCAAAACATATGAATACTCAATGTGAATAAGTCACCATGTTATTCTTTGGAAACCATGTGGATTGCTTTCATTATTTTCATTACTTTCTTTATCTCAATGCTCACATGTCATTACATATCACAATGTGCCCGGGCCCCGACTGATCAGTGGGTCTTTCATATCATCATATAGGGATCGAGTCGAGCTAGGCTTATGCCCCTAGACTTGCCACCCTTGGGATCGAGTCGAGCTAGGCTTACGCCCCTAGACTTGCCACCCATAAATCCATATCTCGGGATCGAGTCGAGCTAGGCTTACGCTCCTAGACTTGCCACCCTGTCACACCCCGAATCCCAATGAGGCGTGATTGGCACCCGTATCCGACATGGCCCGAGAGAACCAATCTTTACTTACTCAATCATATGCATGCCATAAGAAACCCATAAACACATATCAACTATCAAGACCAACAATGGAAGTCATGGAACATGATATATGTACATATATGCGAAACTTGGCCGTTGAGGCCACCAAGTCAAGGACGACATATCCCTTCTACATTCATACACCCACATCCGTCTACAAAAGCCTCTAACAAGAGCATTGACCAAAATGAACCATAAGTCGGGACAAGTCCCCGCATTACACAATTTATACAATGCCAAAACAGATATATACAACTGTGACTCGGAGAAGCCCCGAACCAACTGGAGCTCACCAAAAATCTGCAACACCGGCACCCTACTGTGGAGGCCTACTAGAACCTGCGTCTGCAGCAAGTAAAGTAATTTCCCCAAGAGGGGTCAGTACGGAATAAGTACTGAATATGTAAGGCTCAGATGAAACTGTACAACACATGAATATTTCAATGAACTCAAAACATATGAATAATCAATGTGAATAAGTCACCATGTTGCATTTTGGAAACCATGTGGATTGCTTTCATCACTTTCATTACTTTCTTTACATTTAATACTCACTTGTCAATGCATATGTCACACTGTACCCGGGCCCCTACTGATCAGTGGGTCTTTTCATATCATATCATCATGTAGGGATCGAGTCGAGCTAGGCTTATGCCCCTAGACTTGCCACCCTTGGGATCGAGTCGAGCTAGGCTTATGCCCCTAGACTTGCCACCCATAAATCAATACATCGGGATCGAGTCGAGCTAGGCTTACGCCCCTAGACTTGCCACCCTTAAATCCATATCTCGGGATCGAGTCGAGCTAGGCTTACGCCCCTAGACTTGCCACCCGTACTTGATCATTGACCACATTTGCATTACTTTGATCTTTACTTTGAGATTGTTACTTTGATAGTCATAGCATCACTTTGAACTTTGGAATATAGCATTGTTGGAAACTTTGGATCATTAACCAATGAGTGAGAGACATGTGAATAAACATCATGAGAAATATAATATTACTAGCACCTTGATACCATTGGAACCATTGGACAAGAATTCATGAATAAGGGACATAAGGAATATCACTATTGGAACATAACAATGAATTTGAGCTTTTGGAACACTACCCATGAATATAAGAAATGAGATTCACAATTGATCAATGAGTAGGAAATATATGACAATGACCATGGATAAGTGCATATGGGATACCTTAGTACATTTCGGAATAGGACTAGTGTGAAATGTCAATGTGAATACCAATTACCGTGTAGAAAAATACGGACAAGGAACCTTACATACCTTGTATTCTCAATACGAATATATAACCTTAGATGCGTATATAATAATCCCGCTCCTTCTTTATGTGTCACTCTACAACATAAATACATAACGAGATTCACATTAACCACCAACTACTCTTCAAATGCATATAACATCAATGAGTCACATAATTGTCCTTCAACATGTCATTTCCCCTTTACAAAACCATTGACAAAATTATTATTCCAAAAATTCCATAATATTCCCAACATTGACCAATACATGATAGTTAATATATTTCACCACAACACTTCTCCTTCACACTTTCTTATCCATATTATATCGCAAATAACCCATCAAATGACCTTAATACAACTCATAACATATATCGGCCAAAATTCCACAATTTCCACTTATAGAAAAGAACAAGTTTAATACCAAAAATAACACCATACATGTTCATATTTTATCCATCCCATAATTTTTCATCAAAGGCACAAGGCCTAATTCACACTTGAACTCCATATACCACAAATCTCATACAAAAACACCAAGTACCATGACCAACTTTTCCAAGCACAACCAACATGATATACATATTCTTTTATGCCTATAAGATATTAATCCATGAAAATAAATACTTACCAAGGCTTGGAATATGTTGATCTTGTCCCAAGAGTCAAAAGGAATTCTTTTGCTTTAGGGTTTGGAAATGGGAAATGTTGAGAAAATATCATAAAGGCATGAGAGGTCTTTGATGATAAAATCTGATCTTGGGGCCTTTATATAGACCCCAAGTCAAGATTAGCCATTCCTTGGCATTTAATGAGGTCAAAGTGGAAGAATGGGTCTTTTTGCCCTTTGGGCCAATTCTTTTATTTCCATTTTGGGCCTAATTTTGGGCCCAATAATACATATTCATGCAACCCAAAAAAGTTCATGTATTATTCACCATATATATCATGTTTACATAATTTCATAATGTTACGACAATATTCTCTTACGAGATTCTCATTCGTCGCCTCAATCGCAAAAATAGGAATTCTAGTCGCCCTTGGCGACATTTTGGATCACTATTCACATTTCATGATTTGATCATGTAGGAGTATGTAGGAGTGTATTGAAGTGTTTGAAGCTTTCACAATGCTCAACGAACTCCAAATAACCAAAAGAAACCATCCAAGAAGCGTCGTAGAATTACGTTACAAAACGGGTCCGGAAAGGCCTAATATTTGTTCCTTGCGCCACACCCCCTGAAACAGGGTAGTGGCGCAGGAAATGAAGCCCCTCTGAATCAGGTGGCTTGCGCCACACCCCCTGAAACAGGGTAGTGGCGCAAGTTTCAGTACCTTGCTGAATTTTTCGGCCATTTCTTCAATACTTGCATATCGTCCAATACCTTATCAAAACACTACAAAATACTTACTTAGTGAGCTTTATCATCAAGTAAACATGACTTCAAGTCACCAAATGAGGTTAGAATGTGTACAGGGTATTACCCAAATGCTCCACGAAAGCACAAAACACCTCCTATGAAGGTCTACTCGCATGTGCGTGGCCAAATTTAAATTTTCTCGTCATTAGCATTGCCAAATACATACTTATATCTCTCGACACCTAAGAAAACATTATTCAACATCATCAAGTAGGGTTGGGAAGGTACGGGGTGTTACATTCTTCCCCCCTTAGAAACATTCGTCCTCGAATGTTAGTAACATTGTTTCAATGTAACAACTTAAGTCAAAGTGAATTCTTCATATCATCATGTACACATGTATCACTTGTAAAGACTTACTTATTATGACTCCACTTCCGTATCTTGATCTTTTTCTTCCGTGCATAACAATGATAAATACTTTAAAAGGTCATTATTTCATGGGTCTCCCTTGTGACTCCTTCTACGTGCTAACTTTTCCAATAGGGCCTTTACGCAAATGACTCCCGCATCTCTTAATTCTTTCACTTATCGATTTATCATAACAATAAGGAACAATAAGTACCCCCCCTTTTTTTCATGTGAAATCCCCTGTAATTTGTACATTTTCACTGGCAACGATATAAGATAATCGCCTATACACTTTCAAAGCATCACCTATAAGATACTGAATGAACTGTGAAAAGTTCCTGGACTAGTGCTAATAGACACGTAATTTGCCCAATCTTTGGACAATTTCCCTTTCTTTCCAACTCTCATTATTTCTTTCCTTTCCATTGGTCACACTGTTCAACAATACCTAATAACCTATGGCACACTTTAATTCCCTTCTCCTAATATCGGCATATAATTTGTATTGACTGTGGGCCATTTGTAGCTGCTGTTATCTCACCTTCACTTTCTCTATAGCTTGATGAACAAAATCTGACCCGAGCGAAGCAAATTCCGTCAGCTGTAACCCATCCAATTGATGATCTATATTTTTTCACATAAAGCTTCGTAAGGTGCCTTCTGATACTTTTATTGTAAGCAATTTCAATAAACCATAGATGTGCATCCCAACTACCTTTAAAGTCCAATGTACAAACTCGTGACATATCTTCAAATGTTCGTATAATGTGTTCTGTTTGTCCATCCATCTGAGGATGACAAGCCGCACTTACATCTACCTGTGTACCCATGCTTTACTGAAAAGACTTCCAACACTGTGCAATAAAGTAAGCTCTCCCATTTGATATAGTAGTGAGTGGAATCCCATGTAATCGTACTATCTCCGTAACATACAACGTTGCATAATGTTCAGCTGTATCGGTGGTCTTAACTGGTAGGAAATACGCTAACTCGGTAAGTCTGTTAACTATCACTGATATGGAATCAACCTTCGCAGTGTATGAGACAACCCTGTGATTATCCACTTCCAAACTGGAAGGATAATATAGTGCGTACCATACAGACTTCTGATGCCATACTGTCAATTAGTGACCGCTTGGACATTGAGCTACAAGTTCTACAATGTGCTTCTCAAGTATCCTTACCAAGACCTCTTTGTTACACCATGGTACATTTTGGTTGCTTCCGAGTGAATGAAATACTGTGAACGATGTTCTTCTGTCGTAATTCATTTTCTTAACTCCTCTATACCCAGTACACACAATCTACATTGGTGTTAAAGTACTCCCCCCTTGTGTTTGTTCAAATACTCTCGTCGACTTTGCTGTACACATATTTTTTTTTCGCCAAGTGAACTAAAAATGGAATTTACCTATTGCTTTTTCCTTTCTCTCAAATATCAATCCTGCCACATGTGACACTATACTTCTTTCATCTAGAATTTCAAGAAACAAAACCCTATATTGCCTCATTAATATAGGTTTCCTGGAGTTGGCCATTCATCCTTCTACTGCCGTGCAACTTACTATATCAACTGCCCCATTTGATTTTCCCGAATGATACCAGATATCAATGTCCTAATCTTTCAATAGTTCAAGCCACCTTTGCTACCTCGGCCTTAAGTCCATTGGCTTAGAAATATATCTTATGACCAGTACATGTCAACACGAATCCCTTACAAGTAGTGACACCATAACTTTAAGCAAATATCGCAGCCGCTAGTTTAGGGTCATGTGGTTGGTAGTAATTTGTGTTCTCATGTGGCCGCAATTGTCGTGACGCATATGCTATTACTTTACCATGTTACAACAATATACCCCCGAGACCAACCCCGAAAACATTACCATACATTGCCTAACATTCTTATGTCTTCGGAAGGCACTTACAATTGGTGTGAAAGTTACTTTATCTTTCTACTCTTGGACACTTTTCTCACATGCATCATTTTATTGGAACTTGATTGCCCTGTGTATAAGCTTTGTTAAGGGTATAGGGATAGCATAAAATCCTTCAACAATTCTCTTAATGGTCAGCCAACCCAAGAAAACGATGGCTCTCTGTAAGCATCGTAGGCCTTAACCAATTGTTCACCATTTCTATCTTTTGTGTAACATATTCCATCTCTTCATCCTATACAATGCATGGTCCTCTTGTGATTTTTTTGAATACCATCACCGAATATGGTCACACACATATTGAAAAGTGTCTTGAACACCCTATTCATTAAACCCATAACAACTACAGGTGCATTCGCTAGCTCAATTGACATACTAAGAGTTCATAATAACCATACCATGTTTGTAATGATGTCTTGGGTATATCTTCATCATTCACCTATATTTTTTTTTTTTCATCTTCATTTATTTCATCATTTCACCATTCATTTCACCCTTCTAACTAACCAACCAAATCATCAACTCTGGGGAGGGAATATTTATTCGAATCGTCATCTTAGTCAGTTGTCGATAATCGACACACATTCTCACCGTGCTGTCTTTCTTTTGTACAAATTGTACAATTAACACTGGTGCACCCAAGGGAACATATTAGGTCTTATGAATCCCTCATTCACCACGTCTTTCCACGTTTTCTGTTTGTTTCCCCCATTCCTATAACTTTACCGGGGCCATACTATATGAAGAAATAAAAATAGTCTAAGTACCTGACATCACAGTAATACCAGCTCATACTCGAGGAATGTATTTACCACCAGAACTGCTTGAAGAGTTGGTGGCTTCGCATCAGTATCTTTCACCCTTACCAAGTGACATGTGTATCCTTTAGAGTATCCTTTGTACTTGCTTTACTATGGGGAACAACTTTTTTTTTTTCCTCTTAGTGCCCCCACATTTCTTTTTTTGGGGAAAACGACAATATAACTTCTTAGTTCGGCAATCTACTATGGCACAATCCCGTTATACCATTACAATCCACTATTTCCAGCTCAATAAGATCATCCGGTGTCTCATGACCACAAACAGTTACTGTGCACTTATGATATACTCTTTTAACTTCAATAAATTCTCCGACTAATGTATAGACCTCATATTACATATCTAGTAATTCTGGTGCCCGTTTGAAATTTTTTTTTTTTTTTTTTTTAACAATTAATGAAATAACATATGCAATTGTCGAATATGGGCCAATCAATACATATACGGTACCTGCAGCTTCATCAGGAGAAGCCTAATTTTATGGCCCGACATATCACACCAATAAAAACATTTGGCCCTAACCAACATTTCACCTGGATGATAACTTCCGCAGCACTCACACGGCTGACAAAGAGACTTCGGTTGGTTCATACTTTCTACGTGCTCGTACTTAATACCCTATTGCCCATGAATCCTGAATCTCACTTCTTTGCCAATTCGATTGTCTCTAAACCCTTGGAATTGAGGTAATACATTTACTATCAACTAAGGGAATAATGATCTGGGCGGTCTAAACACCCGAGACCTAAATTCTCCCTGGGACGCCATGAACTGTCCCATAGGTCTAGCTCTCTTTGGTGACCCTTCTTCAAATAGTTGTGTCCTTTTCTGTTGCCTCTGGTCTTTCATTGTTTGTGCAAAAATGCCTATTTTCGGACTATATCCATACCTCTTTTCAAGGTCATAATAATACAATCCATCTGTCCATATACTGATGCACTCTATCGGTCATAACAGTTATCATTTTTGGGGCATACCTAGCCAACGACTTAAATCGAAGACGTTACTTTCTCAAAGATTTAGCAGTTGGTCCGCATAAGCTTTTCGGACCCCGTATGGAAGACACTAGTCAAAGATTATCATTTCAAATTCCTCCCAACTAGCTGAAAGTACATCAATGCACTTGTCACATGCATAACATCTAGAGCCCTTTTCAGGTGATCTATAAGGTCCTGTGGGTCTTCATTCATATCCAACTCGGTGGACATGGGGGGGGAGTTTAATTTTTCAGAAAATCTTATGTGCGGCGACTAGCTGCCCTAGCCGCACCAGCATCACTCGTTATTGGGCCAGCTTGCCCATGACATTATATAACAACTATCTGAGTCAACATATGCACTACATTTCTTACATCCCGTTCAGTGGCATTTTTAGATGATTCTGCGGATACTTCTCTATCTTTTGGCTAAAGAGACCCGTATAAAAACTTCCATGTCAGCTTCACCTTGACTAACTTGGTGGTGATTTACTCATTTCTACTTCGGCAGGCATATCAACCTGCTCACCTTTTCCCTTATCATGTCTGATACTCAACATTTGACTATATAAAAGAAAATCAATATCAATACGTATATACGTGTCCACCTACAACTTTGGCTCTATTGCACGATCTAGAGGTGAAGGAAAGAAACAACTCCTAAATGTCTCGTAGCCTCCTGCTTATTGATGTGGCGCGCAACACAGCCATAAGCAAGACTCTACTCAGACACGGCTTTGTAGACACCCTTAGAACGACTTGCTCTGATACCACTTTTGTCACACCCCGAATCCCAATGAGGCGTGATTGGCACCCGTATCCGACATGGCCCGAGAGAACCAATCTTTACTTACTCAATCATATGCATGCCATAAGAAACCCATAAACACATATCAACTATCAAGACCAACAATGGAAGTCATGGAACATGATATATGTACATATATGCGAAACTTGGCCGTTGAGGCCACCAAGTCAAGGACGACATATCCCTTCTACATTCATACACCCACATCCGTCTACAAAAGCCTCTAACAAGAGCATTGACCAAAATGAACCATAAGTCGGGACAAGTCCCCGCATTACACAATTTATACAATGCCAAAACAGATATATACAACTGTGACTCGGAGAAGCCCCGAACCAACTGGAGCTCACCAAAAATCTGCAACACCGGCACCCTACTGTGGAGGCCTACTAGAACCTGCGTCTGCAGCAAGTAAAGTAATTTCCCCAAGAGGGGTCAGTACGGAATAAGTACTGAATATGTAAGGCTCAGATGAAACTGTACAACACATGAATATTTCAATGAACTCAAAACATATGAATAATCAATGTGAATAAGTCACCATGTTGCATTTTGGAAACCATGTGGATTGCTTTCATCACTTTCATTACTTTCTTTACATTTAATACTCACTTGTCAATGCATATGTCACACTGTACCCGGGCCCCTACTGATCAGTGGGTCTTTTCATATCATATCATCATGTAGGGATCGAGTCGAGCTAGGCTTATGCCCCTAGACTTGCCACCCTTGGGATCGAGTCGAGCTAGGCTTATGCCCCTAGACTTGCCACCCATAAATCAATACATCGGGATCGAGTCGAGCTAGGCTTACGCCCCTAGACTTGCCACCCTTAAATCCATATCTCGGGATCGAGTCGAGCTAGGCTTACGCCCCTAGACTTGCCACCCGTACTTGATCATTGACCACATTTGCATTACTTTGATCTTTACTTTGAGATTGTTACTTTGATAGTCATAGCATCACTTTGAACTTTGGAATATAGCATTGTTGGAAACTTTGGATCATTAACCAATGAGTGAGAGACATGTGAATAAACATCATGAGAAATATAATATTACTAGCACCTTGATACCATTGGAACCATTGGACAAGAATTCATGAATAAGGGACATAAGGAATATCACTATTGGAACATAACAATGAATTTGAGCTTTTGGAACACTACCCATGAATATAAGAAATGAGATTCACAATTGATCAATGAGTAGGAAATATATGACAATGACCATGGATAAGTGCGTATGGGATACCTTAGTACATTTCGGAATAGGACTAGTGTGAAATGTCAATGTGAATACCAATTACCGTGTAGAAAAATACGGACAAGGAACCTTACATACCTTGTATTCTCAATACGAATATATAACCTTAGATGCGTATATAATAATCCCGCTCCTTCTTTATGTGTCACTCTACAACATAAATACATAACGAGATTCACATTAACCACCAACTACTCTTCAAATGCATATAACATCAATGAGTCACATAATTGTCCTTCAACATGTCATTTCCCCTTTACAAAACCATTGACAAAATTATTATTCCAAAAATTCCATAATATTCCCAACATTGACCAATACATGATAGTTAATATATTTCACCACAACACTTCTCCTTCACACTTTCTTATCCATATTATATCGCAAATAACCCATCAAATGACCTTAATACAACTCATAACACATATCGGCCAAAATTCCACAATTTCCACTTATAGAAAAGAACAAGTTTAATACCAAAAATAACACCATACATGTTCATATTTTATCCATCCCATAATTTTTCATCAAAGGCACAAGGCCTAATTCACACTTGAACTCCATATACCACAAATCTCATACAAAAACACCAAGTACCATGACCAACTTTTCCAAGCACAACCAACATGATATACATATTCTTTTATGCCTATAAGATATTAATCCATGAAAATAAATACTTACCAAGGCTTGGAATATGTTGATCTTGTCCCAAGAGTCAAAAGGAATTCTTTTGCTTTAGGGTTTGGAAATGGGAAATGTTGAGAAAATATCATAAAGGCATGAGAGGTCTTTGATGATAAAATCTGATCTTGGGGCCTTTATATAGACCCCAAGTCAAGATTAGCCATTCCTTGGCATTTAATGAGGTCAAAGTGGAAGAATGGGTCTTTTTGCCCTTTGGGCCAATTCTTTTATTTCCATTTTGGGCCTAATTTTGGGCCCAATAATACATATTCATGCAACCCAAAAAAGTTCATGTATTATTCACCATATATATCATGTTTACATAATTTCATAATGTTACGACAATATTCTCTTACGAGATTCTCATTCGTCGCCTCAATCGCAAAAATAGGAATTCTAGTCGCCCTTGGCGACATTTTGGATCACTATTCACATTTCATGATTTGATCATGTAGGAGTATGTAGGAGTGTATTGAAGTGTTTGAAGCTTTCACAATGCTCAACGAACTCCAAATAACCAAAAGAAACCATCCAAGAAGCGTCGTAGAATTACGTTACAAAACGGGTCCGGAAAGGCCTAATATTTGTTCCTTGCGCCACACCCCCTGAAACAGGGTAGTGGCGCAGGAAATGAAGCCCCTCTGAATCAGGTGGCTTGCGCCACACCCCCTGAAACAGGGTAGTGGCGCAAGTTTCAGTACCTTGCTGAATTTTTCGGCCATTTCTTCAATACTTGCATATCGTCCAATACCTTATCAAAACACTACAAAATACTTACTTAGTGAGCTTTATCATCAAGTAAACATGACTTCAAGTCACCAAATGAGGTTAGAATGTGTACAGGGTATTACCCAAATGCTCCACGAAAGCACAAAACACCTCCTATGAAGGTCTACTCGCATGTGCGTGGCCAAATTTAAATTTTCTCGTCATTAGCATTGCCAAATACATACTTATATCTCTCGACACCTAAGAAAACATTATTCAACATCATCAAGTAGGGTTGGGAAGGTACGGGGTGTTACACACCCGTACTTGATCATTGACCACATTTGCATTACTTTGATCATTACTTTGAGATTGATACTTTGATAATCATAACATCACTTTGGAACTTTGGAACACAACATTGTTGGAAACTTTGAATCATTGACCAATAAGTGAAGGACATGTGAACAAATATCAATGAGAAATATAACATCACTAGCACCATGATACTATTGGAACCATTGGACAAGAAGCCATGAACAAGAGACACAAGTATAGGCACTATTGGAATATTGGAACATAGCCTTCTTTGAACTTTCGGAACATTAATCATGAATATGAGAAATGAGATTCACAATTGATCAATGAGTAGGAAATATATGACAATGACCATAAATAAGTGCATATGGGATACCTTGGTACATTTCGGAATAGAACTAAAGAAATGTCAATTGTGAACACTATTGGCCGTAGAAAGATACGGACAAAATAACCTTGCATACCTTGGATTCGCAATACGAATCTACAACCTTAGATGCGTAGACAATAATCCCACTCCTTCTTTATGTGTCTACAAATACATAACGAAATTCACATTAACCACCAATTACTTTACAAATGCATACCATGTCAATGAATTACATGTTTGGCTTTCAACATGTCATTTCCCTTTGACAAAACCATTGATCATACTATTATTCCAAAAATTCCATAATATTCCTAACATTGACCAATACATGAAAATCAATACATTTCACCACAATACTTCTCCTTTACACTTTCTTATCCATAACACATCACAAATAATCCATCAAAGCACCTTAATTCAACTCATAACACATATCGGCCAAAATCCCAAAATTCCCACTTTTAGAAAAGAACAAGTTTTATACCAAAAATAACACCATACATGTTCATATTTTGTCCATACCATGCTTTTTCATCAAAGGCACAAGGCCTAATTCACACTTGAATTCCATATACCACAGATCTCATACAAACTCACCAAGTTCCATGACCAACTTTTCCAAGCACAACCAACATGATATACATATTCTTTTATGCATATAAGATATTAATCCATGAAAATAAATACTTACCAAGGCTTGGAATATGTTGATCTTGTCCAAGAAGTCTCAAGGAAATTAGTTTGCTTTAGGGTTTGGAAATGAGAAATGTTTGTGAAAAATGTCCAAAAAGATATGAGAGTTTTGTGTGAATAAAAGAAAATCTGATGTTGGAGCCTTTATATAGTACTCAAGGCATCCTTAGCCACATTTGGTATTTAATACAATGTTTACTTGGTCAACATTGGAAGATTGGGTCATTTCCTCTTTGGGCCTTGTCTTTTATTCCATATTGGGCCTCAAATTGGGCCCAATAACATGTCTCAACTTAGCCCACCAATTCTCATGTATAATACATCATATATCTCATGTTTAATTAATTCCATAATGCCACGACAATATTCACTTATGCGATTTTCATTCGTAGCCTCAATCGCAAAAATAGGAATTCTAGTCACCTATGGCTTCTTTGAACATTTTGGTAAATTCTTGTATTCCATGGTTTGATCATGTAGGAGTATGTAGTAGTGTATCGAGGTATTTGAAGCCTTAACAATGCTAAAGGAACTCCAAGGAATCAAAAGAAACCATGGAAGAATCGTCGTTGCATTTCGTCGCAAAACGAGCTCGGAAAGGCCAATTATGTTGTGCCTTGCGCCACTGCCTTGCTTTGCAGCAGTGGCGCAGGAATTGAAGGTTCTCTGAATCAGTGGCCTACTGGATTTTTCAGCCATTTTTTTCTAACACTTGCATATCATCCAATACCCTATCAAAACACTACAAAATACTTACGTAGTGACCTTAATCATCAAGTAAACATGACTCCAAGGTACCAAATGAGGTTGGAAATGTATGGGGTATTACACAAGACATCTCCGACTAAAATCTAATCACATGTACGAGGCTCGAAGTAAAATTTTTTTTTCATCACCAACCTTACAAAATACATACTCATAGCGTCTCGAAACTTAAGTAACCATTGTTCAACATCATCACATAGGTCGAAAAGGTACGGGGTGTTACAGGGGAAATGACACGTTAAAGCCAAACATGTGGCTTATTGTTATTGTATGCCATTGTAAGGTAATTGGTGGTTAATGATGGTTTCGTTATGCATTTGTGTTGTAGAGTGAAACATAAGGAAGGAGCAGGAATATTGTATGCACGTCTAAGATTGTGTATTCGTATTGAGAATACAAGGTATGTAAGGTTCCTTTTTCCATATCCTTCTGCAACATGTTGTTCACATTGACATTGGACTTGTTTCAATTTCAAGAGGCTTGAAGTATATCAATTCAGGTTGACGTATATTATTATCCATACGTGTCCTATTCTTAGATGACTTATGATTCACTTATCTCTTGTTCATTGATTGAAGTTCCAAAGATGTCATAACATTGAAATTTCGAGGAGAACTATCTCAAGAGGGTAATAATGTAAGAGAATCTATTTTAACTTGGATGGCATTTTTCAATCATGTCTTGTTCCAAAGTCCTATGGTATGATGATTACCCTTGTACCAATCTTTCATAAGTAAAAGTACCAATCTCATAAGATTAATAAGAGAGGTGATGTGCAAGTTAGTATAATTATTCCTCATGAGTGAAGATGTCAATCTCATAAAGTGAAGGAGTGAAGTGAGATGTGTATAGAAGTGTGAGCTTTAGTGTTATGATCTTTAACGTGTCACTCTCATAACTAGGTAAGGGGTATAAGATTGTAAAGAAGTAATGTGCATGGTTACTATATGTTTCATTGAGTATAGATCACATTCTAGAGGGTATAAGTTCAATATGGAATAATCCCAATATTATGCTATGTTATTTATCATAACCCACCAAAGGTGGAGGCCCGGTATTATATACTATCATGATCCTTAATAAATCAATCTCTCCCAAATAAGAAATGAGGAGATTTGTAGGTAATATTTTCTAACTCACCATGAGAGTGGATGTATGTTAACCCACCATGAGAGTGGATGTATGTTAACCCACCAATAGAGTGGATGTACGTTAATAGAGTGGAGGTACGTTATATTATTAACCCCCCCAATAGAGTAGATGTATGTTATATTGTTACCCCACCACTAGAGTGGATGTATGTGGATGAATGTTATTCTTTTACAACCTACTAACCAAGTAGATGAACAAAAGTGGTAATGAACATAGAAGCATGAAAGAATCTCTTGGGTATAGAAGACTCGATTGGAGGCAAGTCTCTTGAGTGAAGGTAATTTCCCTTGAAGGAGAGTAGTTATAAAAGATATTATATAAAATGATGGTTTATACACATTGACTATTCTCTCATATTTTATTTGACATTCTCATGTATGATGCTATTTCTTATGAGCCTTACATACTCAGTACATTCTTCGTACTGACCCCCTCGGGGGACTTACCTTACATGCTGCAGGTGCAGACACTAGTAGAGTTGTAAAAAGACAGTAAGTTGACAGTTAGTTGCGAATCTTTGGTGAGCCCTAGTTGCTTCGGGACTTATCACAGTTGTACATTTGTTTTGAGGTTGTAAAGATAAAGCGGGGACTTGTCCCGACTTTTAGATGGTCTTGTAAATGCATCTGTTAGAGGCTTTTGTAGATGTATGTGGGTATATGAAAACAAGAGATGTATGATCATTTTGACTTAATGGCCCTAACGGCCAAGTTTTGTATATAGATATGATATATGTTTCCATGTTCATGACTTTCGCTTAGTTGCATGAGGAATAATAAGATTTAAGAAGATTCATACAAGGATATGCATATGGGTAGACATTAGCAAAGATTGGTTCTCTCGGGCCATATCGGCTTCGGGTGTCAGTCCGGCTCGAATGGGATTTCAGGTCGTGACACATGTGTTTTCTTCCACCTTTGTATGGTTAGAAGTAAAGAAAAGACTAGATTTTCCATTTGAGAGATGTTTTGCATGCAAAAAGCTTTGTGAGAGTATGATGAATGTTTCTATTTTTAGATTGTGTTCTCTCTATATATAGGTTGTGTTGGGTTCGAAATTGGTATGGCGTCATGCGGAAGCTTATAGTTTCCAAACCACAGAGGTGATAATTCAAATGACAAAGAAAAACATACGAAAAGGCATATTATTAAAACCAATATCAAAAAATTATAAAAACTATTGGAAGAAATCTCCCCCTAAACAAAGACTCTTTGAAGACTACATTGTAGATGTTATTGTGTTGTTGTTTGAGAAGAAGGATCTTCCATTTATAGAAGTCCAAAACTTTTTCTCCAAGAAAGGATTAACTAAATATGGAAGAGATTTTTTCCAATTCCACCAAAGAAACCAAGTAAAACACAATTATGGTAAAATTCAAGTAAACTAATAAATTCAAAACAAATTCTAACAAATCTCCCCTTGGCCTGAATTTTCTGAAAAAATTGATCTTCATCTTCTTCTTCACATAATCTACATATATCCCTGCTGCTTACTATGATTAAAAGTTGATATGAGTTAAAATTGGAGCCCTATGCGTTAAAAATAAAAGCATGGGTTATATTATTGAAGCCCTGTTTTATAAGCGAACAGGGTTGAAAGTGTAGCTTTGTGCATTGAAAGTGAGCACAGGTTAAAGGTGGAGCTCATGCTTTAAAAGTATATATGCATGAGTTGAAAGGAGCCCAAGTATTAAAAGTTAGCAAGGGTTGAAAGTTGGAGCCCATACATTAAAGCAAGTATGGGTTGAAAATTGATTTCTATTTTACTGATGGATTAGCAGCGGGATTGTTGAAAATTTGTTTGAAACTTCTTCTCCACATGTAGCATCTTCTTCTTTTTTTTGACAAAAACTTCATTAACGTCGAGTTGGTTGCAACTTTGCTCTCGACATTTCCTCAACCTGAACCATCGAACAATTGAACCATAGGCTCCGATATCACTTGTTGGGTTCAAAATTGACATGGCGTCATGCGGAAGATTATAGTTTGCAAACCATAGAGGCGATAATTCAAACGACAAAGAAAAACATACTAAAAAACATATTATTAATATGTTGCGGTCAAATGACCTACATATTAAAACTAATATCAAAAAAGCATAAAAACTATTGGCAGAAATCTCCCTCTAAACAAATTCTTTGAAGACTATATTATAGATGTTATTGTGTTGTTGTTTGAGAAGAAAGATGTTCTATTTATAGATGTCCAAAACTTTTCCGCCAAGAAAGGATTAACTAAATATGGAAGAAATCTTTTCCAACAAGTAAACCTTTGGTGGAAACCTTTTTGAAGTAAAACACATTTATGATAAAATTCAAGTAAACTAGGAAACTCAGGACAAATCCTAATAGGTTGCTCTACCGTGGGAGCCTTATATATTACGGAAAAGTGATTTTCGAGTCCCCTTTTCAGTAATATTTTATTTGTATGATTTTGATTCAAAAATGAAGGAGATATGATTGTCGAAAATCGGTTGACCGAAACAGAAAGAAATATATGAAAATTCAGCATGAACGTTTTCACATTTGTGATATGCTTTTTCTCCCTCTTCAGGCTTCAGCTGCGTACAAGCAATATCGCTGTAAAGATATTTTTGATCTTTGTAAGGAAATATTATTTTTGAATTTTGAACATAAAAAAATGAGATACAAGTGTCGAAAGTTAATAGATTGAAAAAGAAACATAATCTGAAAATTTTAAATTCTAAATTTTCTGAGTAGATTTTGGTGGATCAAGAAATGAAGTGTCAAATATGACATTTTTAATTTCTATTAACAAATGACTTTACATGAGCTATATATTATGTGCATATTTGGTGTACGTTATGATTTATGAGCTCACAATTTTTAAATTTCACAAGTGGTGAATTTTTTTGATAATTTTGAATTTTTAATATTTTTTAGCTTATAACTTAATCATGAATATTTATTTTTTTAGATAATATAATATTAATTAATAATTATTACATCTTTTTTTAACTAAAGATTTAGTGAGTTTTCAAGATAATGTAACTTTAAAACATGCATCCTAAATCTTCTTTAAGTTGAAGCTTCCCTAAGTTCTAACTATTAAGCATGCAATCTTTTTCCTTTACTTTTTTAAAGCTTTTAAACTAAATCTTTTCAGGTTGATGTTGAAATGACATTTATTGGCGTAGTGGTTGTTGTATATAAACGATAAAAATTCAATATATGTCATTCCTCAACCTATAGAATTAATGTGGCAAAGGGCGAGGAAAAGATCGTCCCTGGAGGTGATAGGGAACAAATACTTAATGTTAATTCAGATTTATTTTTAAAGCTTGAGTCATCTTCTACTATCCGAGATAGCAATCTATTAGCAAGTTTTCATCACTCATCAAACTTTACATTTTTGCCAATTTGAATTAGAATTGTGTCATAAAAGGATTCCTCTCTTTTACATCATGATGACTAGTATATGTAAACTTACAAAAGGATACCCAAAACGTTTGATGTACATCACGTTTAACAAAGTTATATATATATATATAACTTCAAAGTAAATAACTTTTTAAACTAAATTTTTTTTATGCTTTTCATATGTTCTGCTGTCAAGTGATCTACCAACTTATCATAAGTCATTTTAAAAAAAAATTCGATAATTTCATGATTTCAGTTTTCTTCAAGAGGTTAATTTGCATTATGAGCTGTGTAGCATAATATCATGAGGGTGTACATGTGATTTTTTAATTCTTCTCGAGTTTTAATTTATTTTTAGTTTTAAATATTTATTTAAGATTTATTATTTTAACTTTTATTAATTTCATATTTAGTAGGTTTTAGTTGATAAATTTGAAAATAACAAAAATATTTACATTTACATATTAGTTTTATTTTATATCTTTTCACCACAGCAAAGAATATTTGGCCATATCATTGTTCTTATACTCTTCATAATCTTGGGGTTTTTGCTCTGATTTTCTTATCAATTTAAGTTTTATTTTTTTTTAAAGAAAAATAAAAGTAATACCATAATTACTTTTATTTTTTCCTAAAAGAAAAATATAAAACTCTACCATATTTGATTTATTCTTGCTTAGAGGAAAATTTTTGGACCTCTATAAATAGAAGACCCCTCTTCTCATACTAAAAACACAATAGCATCCACAATGTAGTCTCTAAAGAGTCTTGTCTAGGGGGAGATTTCTCTCAATAGATTTTATACTTTTTTAATATTAGTTTTTAATATGTAGGTCGTTTGACCAAATCATATTAATAATATATTTTTTAGTATGTTTTTCTTTGTCATCTGATTTATCGTTTATGATTTGCAACTAATAGCTTCCGCATGACGCCCTCTCGATTTTGAACCCAACAAGTGGTATCAGCGCCAACGATCCTATGGGTTCGATGGTTCTAATTGAAGACATGTTAAGATCAAAGGTGCAACCAACTTGACGATAGTGAAGATTTTTGTCAAAAAAGAAAAGTAAAAAAAAAAACTACATATGGAGACAATTGTCAATCATATTTCAAACAATCTTGCTGCTACATTTTTAAAAATAAAGCTCACATTTAACCCTGCAAAGGACTTCAATATTTTTAACCCGAAAGGGCTCATATATTTTTAATCCAAAAAAGCTCATTTTTTAAGCATGCAAAGCAACATTGATGAATATTATGTGAAGAACGAAGATCATGCATATGAAGAAGGTGAATCAAGTTTTATCAAGAAAATCAAGTCAAAAAGGGGAGATTTGTTAGGGTTTTTGCCCTGATTTTCTTACCAATTTAAATTTTACTTTTCTTCAAAGGAAAATAAAAGTAATACCATAATTATTTTTATTTTTTCCTAAAAGGAAAATATAAAATTCTATCATATTTGGTTTATTCTTGCTTAGAGGAAAAATTTTGGACCTCTATAAATAGAAGATCCCTCTTCTCATATTAAAAATACAATAGCATCCACAATGTAGTCTCTAAAGAGTTTTGTTTAGGGGGAGATTTATCCCAATAGATTTTATATTTTTTCAATATTAGTTTTTAATATGTAGGTTGTTTGACCAAATTATATTAATAATATATTTTTTTTGTATGTTTTCCTTTATCATCTGATTTATTATCTATGATTTACAACTAATAGCTTTCGTATGACGCCTTCTCGATTTTCAATCACATAAGCCCCTTACATTCCACCACCTTGAAATTTCCTTTTCACTACATGACAAAAATTAATCTTACTCACCTATCTACACTTTCACAACAAATTATAAAAGAAAAAGACCTAGAGATCAAAGGGGGAACCTAATGTGCAGCCGCAAGAGATTATTTTTTCTCCATTTTGATTAGATCCCTAGCAGCTTAGCCTAAGGACGCAACCATTGTTTATCTATCACTATTACCCCTTCAATCAATCTCCACCATGGCACCACCTCATAACACCCATAAAACCAGCTTCATTCCATTTGCAATTAACACAAAAAAACAGAGCTTCTTAGCCACCTACAAAATACCATGTAAATAGCTAGTAAAAGTTTCAAGACATTTTATTTTCAACGGGGTTAACTGGGGTTCCTAAGTCATGTTCAAAGTTCGACTTAAAGCTCCAATCCAAGCTTAAGGAAGTCAAAAGTTTGATTTTTGAGGTTTAAATTCTCTCTCAAATCTACTTAATTCTTGATTTATAATCCATCCGAATTTGGTTAGATTTGTGTTTTCATCAGATAATAATTCTTGATTTTCTTTGTGTACATTAATTTTGCGAGATTATCAATCTCCTTATCCGATCTTTTATTTTCGCAAATTAAAAATAAAGAGTCATTTCTTTTTCATTAGTAATTCAAAATGATAACTAAAAACATCAACATATAATTTCAAGTGGTTATACCGTAACTTCAATTGAAAAAATCATTTCAATAATGAAACCTTGTCGGTTGTATCGTCGAGAGAAAGAAAAAGGGATGTGAGATACGGCAACATCAAAAAACTGATCATATTAGTTGCTTGGCATTTAGGTTCTACTAAAATACTACTATGTATTTCTGTATCGAAAAAGGGTCAAAATTACCCCTGAATTATCCGAAAATAGAGCAAAAATATTCTCCGTTTGTTTTTTGGCTCAAAAATACTCCTCCATTTATTTTTTGGCTCAAAAATATCCCTCATTTTAACGGAGTGTCAAAAAGGGCCAAAATTACTCCTGAACTATTCGAAATAGAGCAAAAATACCCCTCCATTTGTTTTTTAGTTCAAAAATACCCCTCACATTAATGGAGTGTCACCAAGCACAATACGTGAAAAAAAATTGTCACATGGCTACTCCACGTCAGTGTCCCATTTAATATCCAACCAGCCCACTTAACCATATTCCAACTTAACATCCATTTAATATCCTTACTCAATCCATCTTAAAAAAAAATTCGACCCGTCCTCATAAGTAAATGGTAAAGATAGATTCACCCTTCATTTCATTTGAACTCTCCAAAAAAAAAAAATCGATGCAGACTAGGGATTTTAGGGAAAAGAAAGCCCTTAGGGAAAAAATCACATGGGCTAGCCAAAATTTCAGGTTGAAAATAGGCCTGGACCTGCTAATGGAATTCAGAAATTTTACCTGCCAAAAAGTCTCTCATAGCTCAATGATCACACGCCCTAAAATTGAGCACAATTGGAGTTATCTCTTTTTCTTCATATCTTAGTTCGTGTAATAGAGCCAAAGTTGTAGGTGGAGTCATATTTAACCTTTGAATTTGTTTTTTTTTTTTCTCATTATAGTAGAGATGTCGATTACAAGAAGGAGTAAGAATGCCCTTAGGAAAAAAATCAATCCGTGTACTAAGAGCTTTCTTTTCCCTTAGAATCCTTAGTCTGCATAGATTTTTTTTTTGGAGAGTCCAAGTGAAATGAAGGATAGATCTATCTTTATCATTTACTTATGAGGGCGGGTCGGGGCTTTTTTTAAGGTGGGTCGGGTACGGATATTAAATGACTGTTAAGTTGGAATATGGTTAAGTGGACTGGTTGGGAACTGACGTGGACTAACCATGTGATAATTTTTCACGTGGTGTGCTTGGTGGCACTCTATTAATGTGAGGTGTATTTTTGAGCCAAAAAATAAATGGAGGGGTATTTTTGATCCATTTCGGATAGTTCAGAGGTAGTTTTGGCCCTTTTTGGCACTCCGTTAAAATGAGGGGCATTTTTGAGCCAAAAAATAAATGGAGGGGTATTTTTGAGCCAAAAAACAAACGGAGGGTATTTTTGCTCTATTTCGAATAGTTCGGGGTAATTTTGAACCTTTTCCGTTTCTGTATTAAAAAAATAAACTACATTTTCTTAGTAGATTCTTAAATAGGGTCCATTAATAGCTTCGTTGTTCGAATTCTTCAAAAATATCGCCGCACTTGTGTTGAAGCCTCAAAATATAATTTACATATGGTTGATTTAAAATACACCCATTTCAATGTTTCTTTTAATATTTTATATTAAAACTGTTGGTATTTTTAATGTGATAGCCCCCCTACCCCACGCACACAAAAGCTCCATCAGTAACTTTCCTCTTGTGCTACCACGAGATCAAATGGAGATAATCTGTTGCGAGTTTTAACAAACACAAATGTTCTAGAGCTAGTTTCTCTCTTCTTGTGTATAAGAGGTGGGGGAACTAGCTCTGGAGCATTTGTGCTCGTCAAAACTCGCGATGGAGTATCTTCATTTGATTTTCTGGTGGCACAAGATGAGAGGAATTGCTGGAGCTTTTGTCGAGGCCTATCATATTAAAAATATCAACAATTTCGCATAAGATATTAAAAGAAACAATGAAAGTGTGAGTTGGATCCACCACATATAAACCATTTTTGTGGGATTTGACATGAGTGGGTGATATTTTTGAAGGATTCGAGTAACATAGCTATTAATAGACCCTATTCAAGATTTTACTAAAATATGTGATTTATTTTTTAATGTAGATGTACATAATAGTTCTTTAGTAGAACATAAATGTCAAGTAACTACTCTAATTAGCTTTATGATATTGCCCTTTGCCACACCCCTTTTTCTTCCTCTCGGTGATACGATTGATGAGGGAGGTTTTATTGTTGAAAGGTTTTTTCAATTTAAGTGACAATGCCTCAATTTTAAATTAAATTTTGACGTTTCAAGTCACTTTTTTGAATTTCTAATCAAAAGAAAATGATTCTTTATTTTTGATCTGTAGAAATAAAAGACTGGTTAAGGAGCTTCATAATCTCATTGCAATTAATGTACGTAATGAAAACCAATAATTATCATCTAATGCAGACACAACTCAAATAAAATTCAAATGAATTATAAACTAGGAATTAAGGACATTTGGAAAAAAGTTGGATCTCAAAAATAAAGCTTTTAACTTGCTTAAACTTGAATCAGAGCTTTGAATCGAAGGGAGGACATGTGACCAGATAACATCACAGAAAATATCAACAAACCTGAACTTTGAACCTGACGAAGAAATCTCGATTAACCTCACTAAATTTATTTTGAGATGAAATTGGTAATTCATGTAGTTGGACGTACGTAACGTATTATGTTTTTTTTTTTTCTAAGAAAAAACAAACAAACAAACTATTAGGTTGGTTAGGGCACAATTATTTCTGTCTATTCAATACTAACCTTTATAATGACCTATATTTTTTGGTAATAAACGGTTTATTTATTACCAAAGGGAGTATTACAGCTCAAGAAAGAAAAAAAGATAGCGTTCAATTTTTTTTCATGTTTGATTGGTCAAAGTAAGTTCCTTAATCATGACGAAAATAACTTCGGAGGTCGAAGTAAGAAAAGCAATTTTCATAAGTGACATTTGAGTATTATTAACTCTTACCGTCCACCAAACGCCCTCAACCCTTCATCATCGGTTCCCATAATATTTTTCTAGATTACATATAAATACTCATCGATTAATATTATTTTATTTACTTACCAAACACTAGAAACTAAGTATGAAACCACTCGTTTATATCAAAAAGATATTTTCTAGAAAAACATTTTCTTTTGTACCAAACACATACAAAACACACCCTAAGGATAAAATATATAAAGCAAATAAAATGGAAAATGAAACAACATAGGTGTAAGGAGTTAACAAAATATATTATTCTTTTTCGCTACTGTCATCAATATTTTGGTTCATCCATTGTGCCTAGTACTAAATGTTGTTAATGAGTTTTTCATTTTTAATTTGAATAATGTGACATGTATATAAATAAAATAGTCTCTATTTTCAATTTAATTATAAATTATTTCAAGTTTGTAGAAGTATGAATTAATTAAATTACGAAAATGGAAATTAAAGAATCTTCATATGAAGTCAACAAAAGTGTGCATGTAATTGCAGTCCAAGAATAAAATAAGTGTGCAACAAAATTGACTCCTGAATGGAATACACATAAGAATTCTTACGGGAAAGCCACTCCACAGTTTTTTTTTTGGAGGTTCTTCTCTGATGTCCGATATTCATATTAAGACATTGGTTAATCTGAATTCGTGGCAAGGCCACTAAGCTGGTACATAAATTAGAGTGGATCTGCACCATTCAAAACATTCATGTCAAATAGGTTATAACTTACAATTTCTGAAATAATTCTTAATTTTACTGTGAGACTTACGGTGCTACTTTGTGGGTGTCTTGCCTATTTCCATATATAGTGATGTGTTATCTCTTCTTCTTGTTTGTTTCTATGACTTTTGTTTGATTGTTATCTGTTTAAAGCCGGGGGTCTATCAGAAACAGCCTCTCTACTTTATCTGAGGTAGTGGTATGGACTGCGTACACTTTACCCTCCCCAGACCCCATCTGATGGGAATACACTGGGTATGTTGTTGTTGTTGTACTGTGAGACTTACGGTGACATATGAGTACCACTATCTAATAATCAACTTTTTATAAACTTTATTTACAACAGAGACCAATTGAATATACTGACAAATTAATAACACCCTATTTTTTTCTCCCTGAGCAATACTAGATCCCATTCCAATGAATTGCAACAAAAAGGAGAAAAATAAGAGATACATTTTTTTTAAAAAAAAAAAAAAAAATCATAAAAAGCAGAGCATAAATTAAACTTTTGAAAAATAGCCTTCTTATGGATTAGTTCTTCTGTGGATCATAGAGATCGATACAAGTTAGGATAAAGTACGTCTCTACATGGTCCAATGTGAAAAATTACTTGTATTTTGATAAATTTTAATCGAAGGGGAATCTAAACCTTAGGAATATTATAATGAACTATCAAATTCGTGCGAATCGATAAGACTTTAGATGTGAATAATCAAACATGATCATATCCCAATTATCATCTTGCACCTGCCTTGTCTATTAATCTAACTTCTCATATTGATAGTAACTTTTACTCATTGTCAATTGCCTTATTTTATATTTTTAGTCGATAATTGTGGTTCATAACCACAATCAACTCAAGGTTTAATCACATGAAAATTAGTTAGCAAGTTTTATTTGAATTATTATTTATGCCAATTTCTATGAGGATAATCTATACTATATTGTCTTTGACTAGCAAAGCACATAGTTTATAGTGTGTTGTGCACTCGTCAAATGACGACTAGCATGTTGGTTTATTTTCTTTAAATAATTTTACTTAATACTTATGAATTGCTTTATGTAAATTAATGTTAACTTGTATGCAAATGTCATCAGGTGATGGTGATCGAGGTCGTAGTAGTAAGAGTAGCAAATTGAGTACCCCACAGATGCAGTCTTCTCCACCAGCATCTTATGTCCCCTATGGCACTGGACATCCCGCACATTTTCAGGCTATACCCTCTTGGATGTACTCTTCCCCTACACATTCACCGCCTCCATTCAATACTTCTCACACTTTCATGCCTACACTATTTATGCATCCACCAAGGGGCAACCCGAGTCCACATTGTCGGATATTCCATCCCCCACGTGGTTCATCTCCCCACCTATCCGACTTGCGATTTAGAGATAGCAGCTCTGAATCTAATGCACAGACACCCACTCCACCGGCCTTGACTTAGCGTTATACACTTCCGTCATTATCACCTGCACCATTATATGCACCTACACCAAATCTTGCACCAGCACATAATAGAGCCAATTGAGCATCTGGAGATATGGATGAGCTTGGTAATGTGATGATTAAAGGTGATGGAGCTGGGTAGGTTTGATTTAAACTGATTTAAATTTATTCAGCTTTTATCTTAATTAATTATTTATGACTTGAGATGTTTATTATATTTTTTTGCAGGTTCAATCCAACAAAAGAGAGCAGACCTGCTCTAAAGGAGAGTATTAGGAGACTTTATCATCATGCTGATTCCTCGTGGCCAGAGATTCCACATAAGAAACGATATGTCACGTTTGATGAGTTTATGGTACACAATTTACTTCTTATTTAGTAAAGTTTTGTAGTAACTTTTTATAATATATCATCTAAGACTAGTTACTTGTTTTGTAGACATTGTGTGCTTAGCATTCAAAGTACAATAAGATTATTTCCACAATTTTTGAGAGGAAGGCTAGTTTCAGAATATCTGGCTGGTTTAGGATTGCTCGCTCAGGAAAAGAAAAAGAAGTCTGATCGGCTCTATCGCATCTTTATGAGGAACTTTAATCTTATTGGAGGACGCCTGAATTTTAGGCTAAGTTTGAAGAAGCAAAGAAGGTCAAGGGGAAGAAAAAGATGGCTCGTTGCACACTAAGGGTGCAAAGATCCAAGGGACAATATCTAGAGAATTGATAAGTAATGATATTAACCTTTTAATTTATATATTTATTAAAATTAATTAAATATTGCTTGATTAAGTTTAATTGCATTTTGTTCGTAGACCAAAACAATTAGAACGCGCCCCAACTCAGGAGGAGCTCATTCGGGCAACACACGTTAAAAAGAAGAAGAATGAGTCAGATCCAGATGAACAGGTTGAACCAAAGTTCAACAAGCCTATGGAAGTTTTAAAACTTTTAGACACAAAGTACTTATATATCTCGAATATGTATATGCTAAATATTTTTTTTATATATGCAGAGTGATTATCAACGACACTCGTCTCATTACAGCTAGACTCAACAAGTCCTAGTCCAGCCAAGCCAGCCTCCACCGGATGTTGCTACTCAAATTTGGACCGAGCACGTGACAGGGAGAGACAAAATGGGAGAGTCTAAGGTCTAGGCTCTAAGAACTTAGTGCGACGAATCCAGTAAGGACCGGAGTGTGTTGAAACTTCACGCGAGGTCGAGACGGTCGATGGTGTTCACATCACTGATATGTCGCAACAGATTGAACAGCTTACACGTGCCTTGGTAGATGCCGAGACAATACAAATTTCTCAAGATAGAAGCATGTGAAATACCATCAAGGCACTCAAGGCATAGGTGAATAGCTTGATTAGAAGTCGGCGACGTGGTGTCTCATTCACCTCCCTCCTCAGTTGATAAAGAGAGTTCTCGTACAGATGGGAACTATGTGAACACTACCTCTTAGGTGTTAGGATTTTTATTGATGAACATTGAAGATAATTTGGAATTTTGTATATATTTGAAGTTTTTTCTAATTTTAGAAGACTTTGTAGATCTTTTATATTGCATTTGATGTTTTTAATCGATAATTAGTATGTTGTTGATGTTGTAGTTGATTTAAAATTGATTTGACAGCAATTAGTGTTGAAATGTAGATAATATTCAATTGATTTTAAATTGACAGGCGTGGGATGCAGAAATTGCAGTTTTCTAAATCTGGTCTTTTTCCAGAATATCGACGGACAGGGTTGGTCAATTGTAGGTTTTCTGGAAAAAAAAAACAAATGCGAAAACCCAGAAAAATGACCATGTCCGTCAGTTTCATGGGCTTTTAAAAAAAATATATATATAATTTATTAAGGAACCGTCTTTGTCCGATGTTTTTCTTCTTTTTTTTTTTACATCGAAAAAATAATCAGAAAATTGGTCTAATGGAATTAAAGGAAACAGACGGACATCCTTTGATTTTAACTGACATTGTCCATTGGATTGGTAAATTTGACGAACCCAATTTCGATAAATGTGAAGGCATCAGTTTTCCCTTGATTTTGACCAAAAAAATCAACGCAGTCCATCGATTTCCCCCCTTATTTTTAGGCACTTTTTAGTAGTATACTAGTATGGAAGAATAAGTGGGACAATGCTCAATAGCCTCCTATCTAAGGTCATGTCGATAAGTTAAAATTGTACCATGTTACAATCTAGTCACCTCTCCCCAACACTTATTCGGTCTACCTCTAACTCTCTTTAAACCATTCATAGTCAATCTCCCACATATACACATTAGGGCATACATACATCTACTCCTCACATATCCGAACCATCTGAACCTTGCTTCGCATATGTTTCCTCCACCAAGGCTACGTTAGAATATACTCATGTATTATCCCTAAAACAAAATATTAAATTCGTGAAATTAAACTTTTTTTTTCATAAACATATTTCAGGAAAAAAACTTAGTATACATTTGAATTTACTAAGTAAATAAAAAAATGTTATAGGGATGAGCTGGAAAAAGGAAAGGAAGAAATTAGTCCTTCTAATTTCTTGCATTGGCAGCAATGTTGCGTAACCATCGGCCAATCTCATTGATTGTGACATTGAAACAAAATATACCTAATTCATCAATCTTCATAAACCTAGGATCATAATCATAAGGAATACAACATTATTGTAAAAAAACAAATAATTCTTCTTGTATATATATAAGGTAAATACACACATATATTCAAAATTGTAAAGTTTTTACGTTCTTGTTAGGGATTTTAGAGTCACAATTATCCTTCTTGTTACAAAATATGCTTCATTTTTTGATTGTGTACGTGGGATATTGGGCAGCAAATTTGCAATTATCCTGTTTTTGATCATGCATGTGGCCTCAGAAAAATAGGTAATGCCTTTTTATTATTTTGGGGAGTAGGTTGGGTTTTCTTGGATTTCTTTATCATTTTCTTGATTTGGGTGTCTGGATATTCAAATGATTCTGTATTGGTTTCCTTCTTTAGAGATATTGATTTTTTTTTTGTATTACTCTGATAAGGTTGTGCAGTGTGTGGAGGGATTGTTCTTATGAATTAGCTAAAGGAGAAATTGTCTGCTGGATTCTGATTTTAGACCTGACACTGAATTTTGTGTCCTGGACAACATTTTGATTTCGCGTAAAAACTTGAGCATTTTGTTATTTCTGATATGATTCTGACTGACTCGGGGAAAGCTCAAAGATTTGTTGTGTTGAAAATAATCCTAGGTGTTTAGCTTGGGAGTCGAGTGCAATTGGTGTGTGTGTGTACTATTAGTGAATAAATTGGTGAGTTTAGATGTATAGGAGGAACCAATTTACCGCATATTAGGGATCTTAGTTTTATGTCAGCAAGTCTGCATTTTTCTTGGAATTCTTGGTGGAATGCTCTTTCATTGATGTTTGCAAATATTGAAATTGTATAAGAAACATTGTAAATGTAGCTAGCTTTGGTGGTGGTGAGATGTTTAAACTTTAACCGTCCATCTCCAAGTGATAGAATTTGAATTTTCCACTATCTGTGACAAAATCCCCTCCAATAAATGCAACATCTTCTTCTCCAGCCTCATTACTCTCTTCCAACAAATGTAACATAGTCCATTTTAGCCTTACCACTAGCCTCACAACCTCCAATGGATTCTTCACCACCTAAGGAAAAATCTGCTCCTCCAACCAATGTCTCACCTCCAACCTCTAGTCCTCCACCCACACCTTCTAGCACACAGGATAGCTCACAACCACCTCCATCTTCTAGTCTACCTCCTAGTTCACCGCCACCTTCACCTTCTAGTCCAGCTCTTAGTTCTCCACCACCTACAACTTCTAGTTCGTCACCAGCCTCACCTCCACCTGCAGCTTCTAGTTTTCCACCGGCCTCACCTCCACCTGCAGCTTCTAGTCCGCCACCGGCCTCACCTCCACCTGTGCCAACTCCTTCTCCTCCTTCCAGTTCACCTCCACCATCTAGACAGAATCCAGAACCTCCTCCAGCACAACAATCACCTGCTAATTCATCTCCACCACAATCTCCTGAACCTCAAAAAGGTTCATCATCTTCACCACCTTCATCCAAATCACCTGTGGATGGAGGTAAAGATAGAGGTTCACCTCCATCCCCAGCATCTAAGCCATCAGAAAATTCGCCTCCTTTCCCAGCCTCAGGCCCTCCTAAAGATTCACCACCTTCACCAGTTGTATCATCTCCTAGTAACTCACCATCTTCTGGTTCCCCTTCGGACTCATCAACACCAACATCTGTAATACAATGGTCACCACCACCTCCATCATTTAATGGTGCACAATCCTCACTTACTCCTCCTTTATCTCCAGTTCCTAACGGTGATGCTAGTAACCATAGTTCTGGAAACCATTCAGTAGAAAGTCCAAAGTCATCTAGTGGCAACGGAAATGTTACTGCAGGGATAGTTTCCATTGGAATTGTAATTGTTCTTCTATTGGTTGGTATCATCGGAGCAGCTGGATGGCTCATATGGAAGAAAAAAAAGAAGAATTCTAGCGAAGGTAGTGGTAATGCCAAGCCGATTTCTGCAGGTTCCTCCCCAAAATCAGGTAAATTTTAAGAAACTATAAGTCACTCCTTTTAGTTTGTTATTCTGCTCTCAAGATTCTTGCGACAAAAATCAATGTAATATTTGTAGTTGAGACCTTTCAAGTGAAATCTGAGAAGATGTGAAAGTTTTGTACAGAGTCTGCTTTATTGAAGGTCGCAGAATCAACACCTGATAGAAACGGAACTAGCTCCAATTTCCTCAATTCTCCAGGTGACCCTGGTGGATTCAACAGTGCAAAGACATGGTTTACTTATCAAGAACTAGTTGAGGCCACTAATGAATTTTCAGTGAAAAATGAATTAGGGAAGGGTGGATTTGGTTGTGTATACAAAGGCTATCTAGCCGATGGAAGATATATTGCGGTAAAGCAGTTAAATATTGGTGGGAGCCAGGGGGAACGGGAATTCAGAGCTGAAGTTGAAATCATTAGTCGGATACACCATCGTCATTTGGTTTCACTTGTAGGTTATTGCATTTCAGAGAACAAAAGGCTCCTCGTTTATGACTATGTCTCGAATAATACCCTCTACTTCCATCTTCATGGTAAACGTAACATTTTTATATTTAATTATTTCATTTGTTATGTTTGGTCACTAACGGTAGTTGTTGATATTTGGAATTTACAGTACAAGGGAGGCCTGTCATGGATTGGACAACACGTGTTAAAATTGTTGTTGGCGCAGCTCGTGGAATAGCTTATCTGCATGAAGATTGTACTGATTTTCTCTTCCTCAATTCTTATGAGTTATATATGTTTTATTCACTTCATATCTTTCATTGGTTGAACAAACCTTCCCCTTAAAGTTAAAAGAGAAAGTACGGTTAGAAACGTTACCACAACTTGAAGCTGATTGCAGTTGAGATACACCTGCTCGTCCTTAGTAGTTTTAATGATCCCTAAAACTGTGGCAGGATTTCGGACAACAATCTAAGAACCACAAACACCTTCTTCCTATTCTTCTTAAAATGAACATTAACGGAAGGACAATAAAAAAGAGAGAAAACAAAACATGTAACTATTTTCAGCTCATAAAAGTAGAAGGCCTTCCAGATAGCATTTCCTTTTTGTAATGTAATGATATTACTAATGCAGTTTGGAATTGAGTTCTAAGGTCCTTTTTCAAGTCATAAATTACCTAGTTATATAACTTTTTGGCATGATAGTGGCATATCATATCTACATGCAGATTTTAATTAGTGTTTTGTTCCTTGATCCTTTTGCGTTATCCATGTTTATCTTTACTTCATTTCTTTTTTGGTTGAACAAAATGTGTTTCCTCTTTCCTGCCCCAAAAGTTAAAGAGAGAAAGTAGGAGATCCAAAATTTTACCATATGGCGAATCTGATTGTGATATAAGATTGTGTGTTCCTACTCATATTACTTATAGTTCTTTTTATTGATCCCTACTCCACTAGCTGAACAACTGTGGTAGGTTAATGCGTACAATCTGAGCTACTTCCAGGACCAACTTTCTCCTATTATCCCTATAAGGAACTTGAAGTAAAAAGAGAAAATGGTAAGCTCAATGGAAGTAGAAACACCTTGTTATTGGAATTTCCCTTTTGTAATGTAATGATATAACTTTTGCACTTTAGAATTGTGTCCTCAGTTATTATTTATCTTGCAAATTACCTCGATATATAACCTTTTGGCAGGATAAGTAATGATATGTGATCACTTTCTCTTGTTAGTAACTTAAAGGATGTTTTTGTAACTGAATGTACCAAATGAGGCTCGAAATCGAGCTAAGACGGAGCAAAACATGATTGCTTCCATTGAGAGAACGGGAAAAATCTGTATGACTCAGTTCTTTATATTCTCTTGCTTTGAACCATCTAATTACATTCCTAAGATAGGAATTTTTTAATCCACGAGCAGGCATAGTTTTCTTGAACATGCTGAGTATATCTTTCAGTAGTACTGCATTATATGCTTCTGGATTTTGAATATTTACTCCATGACAAGCATTTTAATAAATCTTCACTTATCGAGACATCACCAATCCATGTTTAAAAGTGAGGAAAACATGTTCAACAACTCTTGTGCAGTATACAGTTTGTTAATCATATAACAAAGCTGAATGTGTTAATCATCGCTGAATTATTATGTTATACTGTTGAATAAGAAGTGAAGAGTTAAGTAAAGTAGACCAGGCGAAGCTACTATATTGTTGTGATTGTCTATGCTCATTTCCTTCATTCTGGTTACTTGAGTTACCGCAGGCCATGAAACTTTAACAAAGTCATAATGTCAGTGTGGTGCTCTTGTTCAACATTATCACTTTTTACTTATAGAGTTAAAGTATGATACCTTTTTTTAGTTTCTTAATTAATTCTCTTGGTGTGGATGACAGGCTATCCTCGTATTATTCACAGAGACATTAAGTCATCGAACATTCTTTTGGATGATAACTTTGATGCCCGTGTATGTCTAATTCCTCGAACTCCCATATTTACATTCTTTGTCTCACGAGCCGCCTTTTATAATTAATTTACTTTCTACAGGTTTCTGACTTTGGACTAGCTAAATTAGCTCAGGATGCAGAAAGTCATATCACAACACGTGTCGTGGGGACATTTGGGTATGTTTAAGTGCCAACTTTTACATTAAGTTGTCAGCATAAGATAAATATTTCATTCCATCTTTTCAGTTGCCGATATTTATTCTAATTCCTTAGATTGGACTCAGATACATGGCTCCTGAATATGCATCAACTGGCAAGCTGACTGAAAAATCTGATGTATATTCCTTTGGCGTGGTACTTCTGGAGCTAATTACTGGAAGGAAGCCAGTGGATACATCTCAGCCCCCAGGTCAAGAGAATCTAGTTGAGTGGGTACGTGTGTAGCCAATCTATAATTTGTATTTCTCCAAGTCCATATTTTCATCAGGTCTGCTTTATTACCTCTTTGTTAGAAATCATGGCATGGGTATCCAACCTAAGGCAATAAACTTGCATATCAGCATGCAGACAGTATGTAACCTTTTAGTCCTTTAGCTCGGATAACCTATACATTTCATTTGAGTCAGGATTTGGTTGTTCCTCCTGTCGCTTCCCACACTGCACAAGAACTAGGTAGTTGATGTTTGAAGAAACCACCATTTTTTTTTCTACTGTACAGTAGGCCTCTAGTTGCTCTGCTTGTGAAGTTCCTTTTCTTTATTTTTCCCCTTTTTACCATGCAGAGAGGCTTTATCATGGTAAGAATGAGGTTGCAACGCTGTAAGCCCTGAAAAGTTCCTTTTCTTTATTTTTCCTTTTTTTTACCACATGGTAAGGCCTTATCCTGAGAATAATGAGGTCGCAATGCTGTAAGCCCTGAAAATTATGAAATCTGACTTGCAACCTAGATAAAGTCATAAAGATTATTAGAAACTTAAAATATTAGCCACCAGAAAGCTGGGTTTCTTTTGTTTGTCAGGAAAAGAGTATATGTATAATGCCCAATAGGTTGATCATTCGAACGACCTGACAATGACTTCTCGATTTGATACTCAATTATCCCTAAGTTTTTTTGTGGAGTTAAAAAACTTTTCATCTTTGAATAGGTTCTGAATTATGTTAGCTATTTTTGTTGTAAGAGCACTATATTTTCATGACAGATAGTGAGCTTGTCTTGATGTTTGTGCCTTTGTGGGATAGAGAATTTATATGGCAATTTTGAAGCAGACACACCTTAGAGTTTAAACACAACGATTCCACTCTAAACTGTGTCTATTTTGAGGTGAATAATCTTTTGTAATAGTTGACATCCTGTATTTATCATATTTCTTTTTGACACATAATTACCTCAATTCCCTTTCCCTTTCTGTGAGAAAGAGGGTGCTGAGGCTTACCACAGGAACATTGGATATCATATAAATGACTTGTTAAGTGATTGATAAGGGATAAATGAGATATGATGGCCTGGGTGTTCTATTTTTTCTCTTTCCTCTCTCTCTTCCCTCCGTCGTACGAGTTAACTGAATATGCATGAGAAATCTTTCTTCCTTGCTGGAGAGATGGTTGTCAATCACTAAAAATCGTAGATGTTTCACTAGCAAGATCTCCATCAATGAAGATTCATTGGGTTTGCGAAGGCCTAAAACATGCATCTATGGGCTAGGGAGACCCATGCAGGAGATGGGGCAGGAAAATAGAAACTTTTAAACTTCAATATTTATAGAAGATTTGTAAGGATCAAAAAGCTAATGGGGAATATAAAACATCATCATCCCTGAATCTAGCTATGGCAAGGGCTGGAGAGTAATAGCAGAAAAATTACTCTCCTTCTTAGGAGAGACCCGAATCAACGCAACTCTAGTTCCAGCTCTAATAATAGTGTTGTATGTAGATGCAGCAAGGAAGATGAACTGGGCTCAGTATCAAACTCACCCTATCACGATGGAAAAGAATGTTATCGAAGTTAAACCCGATGACAACCACTCTCAATATCTTGCGATGTGCCTAGTAGGCAATATAAATGATCGGTTCAGCTTAATCCCTTTACCAGAAACTGTCCAAACTTAGTGCATCAGTAAGTGGAAAATCTCAGCTTGGCTTAGAGTTGACTCCATCTCTCACAAGAAGTTCCTATTTGAAATGTTGTGGGAGCAAAAAGCAACAAGGATCAAAATAGGAGAATGGTTTTGGAACGAAAGAAAGCTTTCACTAGATTGGTGGTCGCAGATAGCAAGGTCAGAATTGACAAATCCATTATCGGAGCACAAATGGAATAAGGTTTTGGGTGTCCCTTTGAATGCTTGGTCAGAAGATATTTTCAGATTCATCAGTAATCTCTGTGGAGGCTTTATAGGTGGTGATGTTGATACCACAAACAAACGCCATCTGCATTAAGCTCGTATCTGTGTCAACAAGTCATTATCAAAGCCTCCTCGGATTCTCAAACTAGAAGTGGGTGACTGGACCTTTGAAATCTTGATAAACAAATGAATCAACGATGTTAGCGATTGGATTAAGGGCTACGACAGAGAAAACATACATGGGTATAGATCCCAACAAAAAGCATGATGGTCAAGTCACTATCAGGGCACGTGGGAGATCATGCGGGGACTTCTCTTTCAAATTCAAATCTGATAACAGATGGTAAAAACACTTCCCATTAAAGAGTAGTTGGAAAAGGCTCCATTACAAATATGGTTCTGGACAAATATTATAACAAGTCAGGTCTAAAACTTAAGCCAAACAAAAAAATGCCAACTAAAGAATGGAAAGAAAAAGGCCTTATATCAATTCCTTTGCTAAAAAGACCACCCTCAGCCTCAACCACAACATGATAAAGTTACAGGGACTTCATCTCCTGAGAGGCAACTTGATTCCGATATAGAAGCAGATGGTGAAACCGAACCCAATCAATGACTCCATCTCTTTCATCTACCATTTGTAGAGTTACAATTACCTTTAGAGTATGCTTACTACTTTGGTCTTTCTTCTTCTCTCAATGAATGTCGACCTCTAATCACCTAGTATGAATATCCCCAGAATGTAATTTAAAGCCCTACAGAGGTGGAGACCTCAAAGTGGACTAGACTGGTATTAGGGTAGGCATGTAAAGCCTTTGGAGTCAATACAACAGGCTTTGAGCATAAGATCCTTGACACGGTTGTGCAAATGGAACATAAGAGACAATTATAATTAAAACAAAACTTAGTACAAGGGTATTCGAAGAAGAATAAGAAGAAGGCCGAAGGGGAAAGTGGAAGTAAAAAGACTGCTATGTGAGCTAAATTATGCAAGAAGACTAGGGTGATAATGGGGGAGGAAGTACAAATCACTATCTAAATGAATCTCAAGATAGTGAGTTGGAACATAAGTGGTTTGAATGATATGGGTGAAAGGGACACCATCAAACTTTGGTGCGTAATTAAAAGACTTATATACTTTGTTTGTAAGAAACAAAAATTGAAGATCTTTTTATTTTAATGGAGAGACCAATATGGGGTTCTAGATGGGCAAACATGACAAAATTAAAGGCTTTTATCGGTGGAGGGGCTATCATCATAATCTGGGGTAAATGCTATTGAAACTATATTGATCTTCATGAAAACTGTTACACCTTATGTTGCTTGTGCGAAAGAGTCCAGGATGATTAATTTCAGATAGGTTTGGTTCACTGGCGTTTATGGTCCTCACACAAACTATGAAAGACTAGAACTAAGGGATGAATTAGCAGTAATCAGGAGACTTTAGTGTGATAATTGGGTCATAGAGAGGGAATTTAATGTTTGCATAAAATGAGAGGCTCAATTATGTTAGGAGATTGAAAGAAATGACGAACTTCTTTGAAACTAACCAGGATCTAGGCTTCATTGCCCTTCCCTTTTAAGGGGCCACTTACACTTGGTCAATAGGAGATAGTCAACTTCAATCGTCCAGAATGGATAGATTTTAATCTCTCCAGAGTGAATGACAGTTACAAAGCAATAAATCAATTAGCACTTCCCAAACTACTTTCAAATCATTGCCTCATCATATTGAGCATGGAGACTAGGATAGAGGGCATTCATTTTAAGTTTGAAAATATGTGTCTTAACCAAGAAGACTTCTTGGAAAGAATAAAGGGGTGGTGGGACACCTAAAATGTTGGTGGAAATCCAGATTTCATCCGTTTGTGGAGATTAAAATTTTTAAAAAGGGACATCTCAACATGGAACAGAGACGAGTTTGAGAAAATTGGCACCAAAAAAAGACATAACAATTCAAGATTTATTGGCATTGAAGTAGGCTATAGAAGGAAGACCCCTATGCATTATGAAAAGCCATGAAATTCTCACTTTGCAAGCAGAAATTCAAAAACTAGCAAGGGCAGAGGAAATATCTTGGAGGCAAAAATCAAGGTATCTATCGCTTAAAGAAGGTGATAGGAATACCAAGTATTTCCTAAATATAGCCAATTCTCATAGAAGGGCCACCTCAATTGACACACTTAAGGTTGACAATGAAATTTTGGAAGAAAAAGGGTCAAATCAGGGAGGAAATCCTGAGCTTTTACTTGAACCTTGGAGGTCCACAACTATATTTGAAGATATTTGTTTCATATCAGAAGCTGAGAAGAAAGATTTAGGGAGACCTTTCACAGAAGAGGAAGTGTTATCAATGATTAAAGGTTGTGCACCTGATAAGGCCCTGGGTCCAGATTGTTACACTTTGATATTTTTCCATAAGTCTTGGGATATTAGAAAGTGTTGAGAATGAAAAAAAGTCCCACATTAGTGGTTAATGAGATGAGTGTTCTCTTTAAAAGGCTTGGACAATATTCCTCCCTTTAAGCTAGCTTTTGGGGTGTGAGTTAGGCCCAAAACCTAATTTTACATGGTATCAGAGCAGGATCCATCACACCCAATGTTGGGCCTCCAAATTAAAATTGCCCACGCACCAGATGTCCAGTCCTGAGAATGAAAAAAAATCCCGCATTGATGGTTAATGAGATGGATGATCTCTTTTTAAGGCTTGGACAATCCTCCTCCCTTTAAGCTAGTTTTTGGGGTGTGAGTCAGACCCAAGACCTAATTTTACATAAAATATGATATAATGGAAGTGATTAACTTCTTCAATTAGAATAGTGACTTGGTAAAATCATGTAATGCTACATTCATTCCATTGGTTGCCAAAAAGGAAAGGGCTATTGAATATAAAGATTATATACCTATCAATTTAGTATCTACAAAATTGTAACGAAGTTAGTGGTTGAGAGACTTAAGAAAGTGGTGGGGAAACTGATTTTAGCTCCTCAAAATGCATTCCTGAGGTTTCAACAAATTACTGATGCAACCTTAATAGCCAAGGAGGTGCTAGACTAGCAACAACCAAATGGGGAACTTGGCCTTTTTTTTTTTAAACTTGATATTGGAAAAGCGTTTGATCAAGTAAACTGGTCATACCTAATTTTATTTTTGAGGCAAAATTGGCTAGGCTGGATTATATGGATGGAGTTTATCTTCTCAATTGTGAAGTACTCAATCCTTATAATTGGTAGTCCAGTGGGATTCTTCTCTCCACATAAAGGACAGGATGATCCCCTTTTCCCCTCCTATTTATTTTGGCCATGGATGGACACACTAGAATGCTAGACAAAGCTAAGCAACACAACTAGCTGGAAGGCATTACAATGAGTAGGCAACCAGGGAATAGTATTTTAGTGACTCATCTGCTATATGATTATGGCACTATTATTTTTTGTGGTGCAAACAAGCTTCAGGTTTGCAAATATGTAAGGTGAGGATGCGTAAAATAGATCCTTGTGGTCCGGCCCTTCCCTGGACCATGGCACCGTGGGAGCTTTAGTGCACTAGGCTACCATTTTAAACAAGCTTCAGGTTTAATACCTAAATTTAACACTACACATCTTTGACGTGTTCTGAGGGTTGCACATAAACATTCTAAAAAGTGTCATATATCAACAAGACCTATCCTCAATTATGTGCTGCTCTGTAGGGTCCTTCCTTACTAATATAGGTCTCCCCTAGGGTCACAGTACAAGTCAGTTTCTATTTGGAATGGGGTGATAGAAAGATTTGGATAAAGACTTTCCTCTTTGCAATGACAATATCTTTTCATGGGTGGCAGGTTGATTCTTATAAATAGTGTCCTTGACAACATACCCACCTATTTGATGTCATTGTTCCCTATCCCCAGCAAGGTTCAAGAGAAGTTGGAGGAGATTAGAAGGAATTGTTTTTGGGAAGACAATAGTTAGAATCGTAAATTCAAAATTCCACCTGGTTAAATGGCCCAATGTCAGATTCCCTAAGCCTTAAGGAGGTTTAGGCATAAAGGATCTCACCATTCATAACAAGTGCATGTTCCTTAAGTGGCACCAACGGTTCAATATGGTGAATCCTGAATTATGGAGAGAGCTTGTCACAGCTAAGCATGACATGCTTAATCATCAGTGTGCTAACCAATCAAGACGTCCTCAATGGTTAAGTTGCTCGGAATTGGGTGCGGGTGTCCGTTGCAGGTGCAGATCTAGAGGTCGGATCCTTCATGAGCTAAATTTTAAGATTCAGCGATACGGATCTAGGTATGGATACGAGTGGAGAGATTCGGCTAAAAATAATTCAAATATCTAAAAATAGCCTGGAGCTACTTAACTGATAAAGTTTATTCAGTCATGTCAAGTTACTCCCAGTGAAGTGGGTTGACAACCATGAGGTCTCACATTCAAATCCCAGCAGAGAAAAAATACTAGATGATTTCTTCCCATCTGTTCTAGCCTTGGTGGACAGAGTTACCTGGTAGTTGTTGCTGGTGGGAGATGGCAGGTATCAGGTTACACTCACTTCATATCTAGGAATCTGATAATTGACTCATGGCCATGGACATTAATATGGAAAACTAACCCCCCACCCCACACACCACATCCCCGAAAGTAATCTGCTTTAGTTGGACAACTTTACATGAAGCATGTTCGACGCAAGACAATCTGAGAAGGAGCATACAATTGTCAAATAGATGTTACATGTGTCATTCCATCCTAGAATGTATCAACCACCTATTGCTACGCTGCACTGCACTGTAGCCTCTGGGATCTGGAATATGTTCTTCTCACTCTTTGGTATAAGTTGGGTCATGCATCGCAGTATCAAAGAAGCCTATAACGGATGGAGTTCACTCAAAGTTGAAATGACATCGAGAATATTTGGTTAATAATTCCTGGAGCTATTTTTTGATGCATCTGTCAGAGAGAAATCAAAGATGTTCTGATGGAATCTCAACTTCATGTGTCTCCAGAAAGTCAAAGTGCTTGATACAACTCATTTGCTAGCTCAAGCTGATTCCTGTGTTTAACATTCAGCTCTTTATGGTCAGTTCTTTAGATTTAGTCCCTAGTTGATAGAGCTAACTGTTCTATACTTTTGCTTCTAGTCCTTGTACTCAACTTTGTAAATTTCTGCATCTTCTTGATGCCTTTGATGATATCTTTACTTCAACCAAAATCCAAAAAAAACAAAGGAAGTAAAGAGAGATGATGGAACGAAAATAGGCCAAGGGAACTTTTGGTCTCCAGAATCTAAAGTTGAATCAAATTAATGACTAAATACAAATGCCCCAAATTCTGTTCACAAAAAACTGAGGTTCTTATATCTCAAGTGAATTATGGTAAACGAGAAAAAGAGGCAAGGGATTAGATGTTGTGGGATATTGGTGCTGGAACTTTATACTAACTAGCCTATGTGGAGCTTACACGATGGGGTAGTAGAGAGAACCTCTGGTTAATCTGGTTGGATGCTTTCTGAGATACGTTAGGTACTTGCATGAGCTTGAAAGTCTTGTTTTGTAAGGTTTCATTTGAATCCATGGATCTAAATACATGATTGTTCTTATACACACAAAAGTTCTATAGTTTACACCACATATCAAGCTTATTACCTAGGACTTTTAACCACTAATGGTTATCTATTTCATTAGGTATAGTCTTAAAATACTTTGAGTTGATTCATTTCAGTATGATTGTCCTTTACCTAAGCATAAGACTTCAAGTTTTGTACATCTTAATTGACAAGAATTTGGAATCCCCATTAATAGATGTCATCTTCAGTTTGTCTGATTTTATTGATTTATTTCCTAATTTGATGTGGGCTTTTTACGCTACTGATGTTTAGCCATCTGTTAATTATTTTTCTAATCAACTCTATGTCATGTTTTATGATGATAAGCATGGTAACTGTGGCCTAAAGCTTCTTAAGTAACATCTTTGAAAATAAAATGATAAGCAAGTACTGCATTAATTTCATATTTGAAATTTAAGGATGACAATCAACAATCCTTTCTTTGAGATGTTTGGCCAGGACTTATTAAGGGTACCAACAACACATTTACTGTCTTGTTAATAGAAAATTTCCAAATCATATTTTTTCATTCACCGAAGCAACTATATATGCCATGTTTTACGTAGTTTGGTCCTCAAAGTAATTGATTAGAAAATTAAATTTAGAGTTGAGCAGCTATGCTTGGTTAGATTCAGTCAAACTTTATCCAAATGTTATAACCAGCTTAAAAGATCAACTCAGTCTCATACCATGAACTTCTTGATAGGATATACAATCAAGCTTTAATACGTACAGGCCCAAAAGTTCAACTTCTCCTCAGAGGGAATTGCATTGCTACCTTTTTTTTTGTCTCCAATATTTGACAGTCGTATATTTTAAAGGGGAACTCTCTAGTACCAAAATTAATTATCTTGGAGCAAATTGGCAGCACGGTTGGATCTGACCAAAAGACATAGTATCTAAGCCCTACATGTTTCTCTTTGGTGTCAAAATCATTTTGTTGTCAATTATTTCGTTCATACAGAAGGTTCCACCACACATATCAAAGGGTGGTCAGGTGCGCACCCTTCGTCGGAAAATTATGTTGTGTCTATAGGCTAAATGTTAGCTATTATAAGTGTGTATTTAATTTTGCACACCTTTAATGAAACTGAGAAGAAAATTTGCACACTCTTCGTCAAATTACTGGCTCCGCCACTGGTTGTGTGTACTGATATCTGAAAAGGCTGATTTTCTGCTGTTATGTGTCTCATGGAGGGGATATGGTCTTCATTACTTGTGTTTTGTGATTCATTTGAATTCAGTTGTTGTGATAGAATTATATATCATCTATTCAGTGCACTAATACTACTTTCATTTCATTTTATGTGATGGTATTTGACTAGAAATAGAGCTTTAGTTGTTAATTTGACTTGTATATTATATTAATGGTAATGGAACAAAATATTAACATGACAAATTAAAAGTTTGATAGAGAAAACAACTCATCAAATTAAGTTAAGAATTTGAATTGGAAGTTAAAATTCTCGAGAGCTGTAAAAGTAGTATATAGTATAGAATAAACGTACTAATGGAATAGTTTCAAGCATTTTTGGGAGGCTCCAAATGAAGAGACTCAAGTAAACTGAAATTGAGGGTGTATCTATCTCTTCGGTACCTGAAGCATTGTGGTCTATAGTTTCTTTTGTTTTTTACAACAATCAAACAGCTTGATCAAGTTATCCGCTTTAATTTCATTGATCCTTTAATGTTAAAAAACTGAAAAACCAATTTTATGACAATGCTAAGTGTGTGACTTCCATTTACTAAGTATGTGTTTTTTTCCTAACTCTTTAGTTTTCTTGTCGTCAGCCTAGTAGCAGTAGCCAGTTAACAAAGCTTTTAGTGCCTTAGAAACATTATCTTTGCTAAGGAAGCATGGGAATATTCTTCTCATGAATTAAAGAAGTGTCTCAGAAATTTTCATTCTTTTGATTAGAATTGTATTCTGCTACTAATTTCCACTGCTAAATTTGAACCAGCTTAAAATGATTTTGTAACTGAATCACCCACAAAAAGAATTATTATATTATACTGTAAATTTTTTCTGTCGTCCAGGCCCGACCTTTGCTTGGTCGAGCACTTCAGAAGGAGGAATATGATCTCTTGGCAGATCCGCGCCTTAAGAAGAACTACGATGGCAGTGAGATTTTCAGAATGATCGAGGCTGCTGCATCTTGCGTGCGCCACTCATCCGCAAAGAGACCAACAATGGGACAGGTACATAACTTTTGTTTTGATTTATTGAAAACCTATTCAAGATACACCTCAAGACTTCTTGTAAAGGGTATTTACATTCTGATCATGGTTATGCTTTGTAGATCATGAGAGCTTTCGATGGTATGGCTATGCATGATCTGTCAAACGGGATGAAAGTTGGTGAAAGTGAAATACACAGCGCTGCACTACAATCTTCAGAAATAAGTTGGTTTAGGAAGATGGCATTCGGTAATCAAGATTTTAGTTCGGATTTTTTCAGTCAATGTAATGAGAATAGTAGAGAGTCGGGTGAACATGCTTAGAGGATTTATAGAACAAAAGGGCTTATTGAAGTTATGTATGCATCTGTTGATATATCAAAGGTACCTTAGCTTAGAGATGCCTTGGTTTAGTTTTCATAAGTAAGTTCGCTTTTGTCTGGCATACATGAGTCTTGATTTTTTTACTAGCAATGGAGTAATTTTTCTGTAAGTAGAGTGAATTCATTTGTGATCTATAATTATTGTTCTTTGGGAAGTTTATTCTTTAGCTTCTTCAAAGTAGCTGAAATGTACAGGTAATTTTGGGATGAGTCTGCTTACTTCTCAATCCCCAAATCATCCATCTACAGGAAATAAAAAAGAATATAGAAAATCTCACCAGCAAATTATATATTTGACAGAATAAATGGGAAATTTCAAGTCAATAAAAAGATGTTTTTCTACAGTCTACAGCAGTAAAAGTCAATCAGAGGAATGTTGTTGAATAGTGATGGAATTCCAAATGTTATCTCCAATCATTTTCCCTTTGACTGCTTAGTATTTATAGACTGTATTGCTAGTACTTAAGATTTTTCTAGCATGTACAAAGTCAAGTATATGTACGTAGTACATGTACATTTGTTTAAATTCTAAGCTCTTCCCCTTTTCCTCAGTTCATGATTACAGAACACGGCAAGATCAATATGTGACTGAGAGGATCTTTCAGTAAACAGATTCCTATTCAAAGAGTGCATAATCACATGGATAAGCTCACACCAGTGGCAGATTCAGAATTCGAAGATTGTGGATGCTCACTTTCTTTAACATAGAGTTGCTAGTCAAGAAGAATTTTTTCCTAGAAGCTTACTAATATTTTTATTGTTTAGTTAGTAAATGAAAAACAAAAAATAGGGAAGTGGAAAAACAACAAAGAAAAGATAATTAAAAAGTCAGCAGTGAAAAGGTATAAAAGGAGAGTCAAAATCAGTTTTTCCTTTTTTCAATAAAAATATATGTTGTTTCCAGTATTCGAACCCTAGCTTGCAGGCATAAGCGCACTTAACTTCCACTTTAGCGTCAAAGCACCTATTGGACCTTTTCGTTGATGGGTGCTCGAGAATACATTATATTACTTTTCCAGAATATACATATCCAAAGTTTTAAGCCAATGGGTGCTCAAGAACCCGAAACTAATATGTGGGTCCACCCTGGCTCACACTAACCCGTCAATTTGGGATCCAAATTCGAGATTTTCCTTGTGAGGTTGGTTGAGACCGGCTTCGAACTTAGCAAGGGAACTGCTTCTTGTGCCACATAATTGTGGTAGATACCATTAGAAATAAGCCTTATACATCAACCAATTCTTCTTCCATGAGGCACTTCAATGAAGAAACATCTTTTGATTTCCCATTCATCGATTCGATCGACCCAGACTTCGTACCTATCCCCAATGAAAGTTAGGAAGAAACTTGCTTTCATTTAAAACCAACTCAAGATAAATCTATAAAGATATCTAATGACTTTAAAGAGCATTTATCTAACCTAAGCCCAGATAATCCTACTATCTTCAAAAGCTAAGCCGGCCTCTCCCTTCTATAGATTCGATTGGGATTGATTCTCTGGATTGAGCTAATTTATTTGGAAGTAGTTACGACCATAGCTGTCACGCCCCGAATCCCAACGAGGCATGATTGGCACCCGAAGCCGATAAGGCCCGAGAGAACCAAGCTATGCTTCTGTACATTCATAAGCGTACCATACACCACTATCACATAAGAACATGAACCATTAGTATTGGAAATCATGTCATATATATATACACATTGAGAAACTTGGCCGTTGAGGCCATCAAAATAAGACTTCATGAGTCATCTTATATACATATACCCACGTACGTCTACAAAAGCCTCTAACAGATGCATTGACCAATACAAATCAAAAGTCGGGACAAGTCCCCGCTTTATACAACATGTACATCACCAAAACATATATACACTCTGACTCGGAGAAGCCCCGAATTAGCTGGAGCTCACCAAAGAACCGCTAACATTGGCAATCTACTAAGGAGGCCTACTGGTACCTGCGCCTGCAACAAGTAAAGTAAATTCCCCGAGAGGGGTCAGTACGAAATAAGTGCTGAGTATGCAAGGCTCAGATGAAACTGTACAATACATGAATATTTCAATGAACTCAAGGAACTCAATACAAATGACTACTCAATGTGAATAAGTCACCATGTTGTATTTTGGGAAACCATGTGAATTGCTTTCATTATTTTCATTTCTTTCAATGCTTTCTTGTCAATACATATGTCACAATGTACCCGGGCCCCGACTGATCAGTGGGTCTTTCCATCTCATATCATCATGTTGGGATTGGGTCGAGCTAGGCTTATGCCCCTAGACCTGCCACCCATAAATCAATGCATCGGGATCGAGTCGAGCTAGGATTATGCCCCTAGACTTGCCACCCATAAATCAATAAATCGGGATCGAGTCGAGCTAGGCTTATGCCCCTAGAATTTCCACCCATACTTGATCATTGACCACATTTGCATTACTTTATTCATTACTTTGAGATTGATACTAGGATAGTCACAACATCACTTTGAACTTTGGAACATAACATTGTTGGAAGCTTTGGATCATTAACCAATGAGTGAGAACCATGTGAATAACTTGGCAACATAACATTATTAGAATCATAACACCATGGAAACCATTGGACAACAATCTATGAACAATAGGCATAAGTATACTCACTATTGGAACATTGGAACATGACCTTATTTGAGCTTTTGGAACATTAACCATGAATATGAGACATGAGATTCACAAATGATCAAAGAGTAGGAAATTTATAACAATGACCATTGCTAACCGGATATGGAATACCTTAGCACATTTCGGGATAGGACTAGTGACATGTCAATGTGAACACTATTTGCCGCAGAAAGATACGGGCAAAGTAACCTTACATACCTTGGATTCGCAATACGAATATATAATCCTAGAGGTGCATACAATAGTCCCGCTCCTTCTTTATGTGTCACTCTACAACACAAATGCATAACGAAATTCACATTAACCACCAATTACTTTACAAATGCATACAATGTCAATGAGTTGCATGTTTGCCTTTAAACATGCCATTTCCCCTTGACAAAACCATTGATCATACTAGTATTCCAAAAATTCCATAATATTCCCAACATTGAACAATACATGATAATTGATACATTTCACCACAACACTTCTCCTTTACACTTTCTTATCCATAACACATCACAAATAACCCATCAAGTGACCTTAATACAACTCATAACACATATCGGCCAAAATCCCACAATTTCCACTTATAGACAAGAACAAGTTTAATACCAAAAATAACACCATACATGTTAGTATTTTGTCCATACCATGCTCTTTCATCAAAGGCACAAGTCCTAATTCAAGTTCAAATTACCAAGATATCACATCTTTCACCAAAAGCATAAATACACTATTCACCATCTTGCCAACACAACTATCATAATATACATAATCTCCCATGCATATAATATGTTAATTCATGAGAATAAATACTTACCAAGGCTTGGAATAGGATGATCTTGTCCAAAGAGTCCAAAGGAACTATTTGCTTTAGGGTTTGGAACTATAGAGAAATGTTGAGAAAATTATCTTAAAGGCATGAGAGTTTTGGAAAATAAAAATCTGATCTTGGGGAATTTATATAGACCCCAAGTCATGCTTAGCCACTCCTTGGCATTAAATGTGGTCAAAGTGGAAGAATGGGTCATTTTGCCCTTGGGCCATGTCTTTTTAATTCCATTTTGGGCCTAACTTTGGGCCCAATAAAACATATCCATGTAACCCATCAAATTTCATGTATTATTCACCATATATATCATGTTTATATAATTCCATAATGTCACGACATTATTCTCTTACGAGATTCTCATTCGTCGCCTCGATCGCAAAAATAGGAATTCTAGTCGCCCTTGGCTTCATTGGACATTTTGGATCACTATTCAATTTTCATGATTTGATCATGTAGGAGTATGTAGGAGTGTATTGAAGTGTTTGAAGCTTTAACAATTCTCAAATAACTACAAAGAACCAAAAGAAACCATCCAAGAAGCGTCGTAGAATTGCGTTACAAAACGGGTTCGGAAAGGCACAAGATTTGTGCCTTGCGCCACTAGATGCAAAGCAGGCTGTGGCGCAAGAAATAAGCCTTATCTAAATTCTCTGAATGCAGGTGGCTTGCGCCACACCCCTAAAACAGGGTAGTGGCGCAAGTTTCAGCACCTTGCTGAATTTTTCGGCCACTTCTCCGATACTTGCATATCGTCCAATACCTTATCAAAACACTACAAAATACTTACTTAGTGATCTTAACCATCAAGTAAAAATGACTCTAAGTCACCAAATTAGGTTAGAATGGGTACGGGGTATCAACCAAATGCTCCACGAAACCACAAAACACCTCCTACAAAGGTCTAATCGCACATTTTAGGTCCGATATCAAATGTTTCACCAAAGACACTATAAAACACATACTCTTGGCCTTTCAAAACCTAGGTAGATATAACCCCAAGGTATCAAGTGAGATTAGAAAAGTACGGGGTGTTACATTCTTCCCCCCTTAGAAACATTCGTCCTCGAATGTTAACAACATTGTCTTATATACAACAAATGCATCTTTACTTTAACATACCTATACACATTCACATAATGCTCTTAAATACTTACTTGTTATTGTTCCACCTCCGCACTGTGAACTTCTTGGTCCATTTGAAATTGATGGGGATACTTGGATCTCATCATTTCTTCCGCTTCCCATGTGATCTCCTCTACGTGTTGGTTTCTCCAAAGGACTTTTACGGATGCTATGTCTTTATTTCTCAATCTATTTACTTGTCGATATAGGATAGCAATGGGCACCTCTTCATAAGTGAGATCCTTTGTAACTTGAACATCCACTACGGGAACAATACGAGAAGGATCTCTTATGCATTTTCAAAGCATCGAAACATGAAATATCGGATGGACTGAGGAAAGTTCCTGGGGTAGTTCCAACTCATACGCAACTTGCCCAAATCTTCTAATGATTTCATATGGGCCTATGTAACGTGGACTCAATTTTCCTTTCTTTCCGAACCGCATTACCCCTTTCATCGATGACACCTTTAAAAATACCCAATCACCTATGGCGAATTCAAGCCCTCTTCTTCGAACATCGGCATATGACTTGTGACGACTTTGAGCTGTTTGTAACCTCTGTTGAATTACTTTAACTTTATCCATAGCCTGATGAACAATATCTGGCCCAAGTAAAGCAGTTTCACCCACTTCGAACCATCCGATTGGTGATCTACACTTCCTTCCGTACAAGGCTTCATATGGTGCCATTTTAATACTTGAATGATAGCTATTGTTGTAAGCAAATTCAATAAGAGGCAAATGGTCATCCCAACTGCCTTGAAAATCTAACGTACAAGCTCGTAGCATATCTTCAAGTGTTTGAATAGTACGTTCTGCTTGTCCATCAGTCTAAGGATGGAAAGCCGTACTCAAATTCACCCGTGTACCCAGACTCTGCTGAAAAGATCTCCAAAAGTGTGCTGTGAACTATGCTCCTCTGTCTGATATCATAGAAACTGGAATATCATGCAATCGTACTATCTCTTTCACATACACCTTCACATAATCCTCAGCTATATAGGTCGTCTTGACCGGTAGAAAATGCGCTGATTTAGTAAGTCGGTCCACTATGACCCATATAGAATCAAACTTCCGCAATGTACGAGGCAAACCCATAATGAAATCCATATTAATCATATCCCATTTCCAAACTGGAAGATTGATACATTGCATGTAACCTCCCGATTTCTGATGTTCCACTTTCACTTGTTGATAATTTGGGCATTGCGCGACAAAGTCTGCAATGTTCTTTTTCATGTTGCCCCACCAATACACTTCTTTCAATTCATGATACATTTTAGTAGCACCCGGATGAATGGAATAGCGCGAATGGTGCACCTCTGTCATTATTCGTGTCCTCAGCTCATCTATGTTCGGTACACATAATCTCCCTTGACATTGAAGCACCCCTTTCGGTGTAATATCAAATGCCTTGGTCAAATTCTGCTGCACATTTTCCTTTAGCTGCAATAAAATAGAATCCGCAAATTGCTTCTCTTTCACTTCGGTTATTAAAGAGGATTCTGCTGCATTCCGCACAATAACTCCCTCATCTGAGGATTCAATAAGGCGAACTCCCAAGCTCGCTAACTGATATAAGTCTTTGATTATCTCCTTATTCTCCGTCAATTGATCACTAGTGACTCCTGTTGCCTTGCGGCTCAATGCATCCGCTACTATATTGTAAACTTTTGTGATCCGTATAAATATCAACATGAACTCCATACAGATAATGACGCCATATCCTTAAAGCAAACACTACCGCTGCCAATTCAAGGTCATGAGTGGGATAATTTTTCTCATGTGGCCGCAACTGTCGTGAGGCATATGCTATCACCCTACCATGCTGCATCAACACACATCCGAGAGCAATCCCGGAAGCATCACAATACACTGCATAGCCCTCTGTGCCTTCAGGAAGTACTAACACTGGTGTGGAAGTCAACTTATCTTTCAAGTTTTGAAACCATCTTTCACATGCATAATTCCATTGAAACTTAATTGCCTTGTGAGTTAACTTTGTTAATGTTGCTGCAATAGAAGCAAACCCTTCTACAAATCTTCGGTAATAACCTGCCAAACCCAAAAAACTGTGAATCTCTGTGGGTGTCGTAGGTCTTGGCCAGTTTTTCACTGCTTCTATCTTTTGTGTATCGACCTGGATCCCTTCATCTGACACAATGTGACCTAAGAATGCAACTGATTTTAACCAAAACTCACATTTGGAGAATTTTGCATACAACTTACGCTCATGGAGGATTTGCAACACTTGCCGTAAATGATTAGCGTGGTCTTCTGGTGATCTTGAATAGACAAGAATATCATCTATAAATACTATCACGAACACGTCTAAGAATGGCTTAAACACCCTATTCATCAAATCCATAAACACAGCCGGTGCATTTGTTAGTCCAAATGACATAACTAAAAATTCATAATGGCCATACCGTGTTTGAAAAGCTGTCTTGGGTACATCCTCCTCTCTAACTCTAACTTGATGGTATCCCAACCTCAAGTCAATTTTTGAAAAACATTTGGCACCTTGTAACTGATCAAACAACTTATCAATGCGAGGAAGGGGATATTTGTTCTTGATCTTCACCTTATTCAACTGTCGGTAGTCAATGCACATCCTCAATGTGCCATCTTTCTTGCGTACGAATAATACCGGTGCACCCCACAGGGACATCTAGGCCTAATGAAGCCCTTGTCCAGCAAATCTTTCAACTGCTCTTTCAACTCACGCAGTTCCGCTGGAGCCATTCTATATGGAGGGATAGAAATAGGCTGAGTGCCTGGAATCACATCAATGCCGAATTCCACTTCCCGTTCTGGGGGTAAACCTGGAAGATCCTCTGGAAATACATCAAGAAATTCATTGACTACCGATACTGACTGTGGAGTTAATGGTTCCACATTATTATCTTTTACTCGTACCAAATGACATATGTATCCCTTAGCAATCATTTTCCTTGCTTTCAAATAGGAAATAAATCTTTCTCGTGGTGCCACTACATTACCCTGCCATTCTAGAACATTTTCCTGCGAAAAGCAAAATTGCACCTTCTTGGCTCGGCAATCTACCGTAGCATAACAAGAGGCCAACCAATCCATTCCCATAATGACATCAAAATCCACCATGTCTAATTCAATGACATCAGCCAACGTATCATGACCACACATTGTTACCACACAATTGCGATAAACTCTCTTTGCAACAATATATTCACCAACTGGTGTAGACACTTCAATTGATTTAATTAATAATTCTGGTGCCTTTGCAACTTTCGCAGCAACCAATGTGGTAACATAGGAAAATGTAGACCCTGGGTCAATTAGTGCATATACATTATGTGAGAATATGGATAATGTACCTGTGACGACATCAGGGGAAGCCTCTGAATTCTGGCGTTCCACCAAAGCATAAGTACGATTCTAGACCCCGCTAGTACTGGATGCTATTCTGGCACCCATACCATGGCCAATAGGTTGTACACCTTGGCCTAGTAAAGGAACCGATGCTGATGATGCCACAGCCGATCCAGCCGGTCGTGCTATACCACCCATGCTCCGCTGTGGACAATCCCTCGCTATATGCCCCGGCATACCACACCAAAAGCAGACATTCGTTCCTGCCCGACATGTGCCTGGGTGAATACGCCCACAGTGTTGACACTGCTGACGAGGAAAACCTGCTGCTTGTGACCCATGAACTCCACTACTCTGCCCAACTGAGCCACCTCTAAACCCTCGAGACTGAGAATAAGCACCCCCTGTAGAATAAGAGAACGACGGTCTAGGTGGTCTAGAAAACATGCGGGGCCTATATCCTCCTTGGGACATCATAGGTGGTCCCATAGGTCTAGCCCTTTTGGACTGTCCCCTATCAAATTCATGCACTCTTCTCCTCTGTCGTTGGTCTTCCATTTTCTGAGCGAAGGCCTGGATTCTCGCTATGTCCATGTCCTTATTCAAGGCAGCAATGGTGCAATCCCTTACCAAGTATGGCTCTAGTCTGTCCACATATCTATGGACTCTATCTATCTAGCCAAGGAATTAAATTGCAAGCTATATTCTCTGACACTCAAATTCCCCTGACGTAGATTTAGGAATTGATCCGCTCGTGCATCACGGATCTCATAGGGCAAGTAATGATCCAGGAAAGCCACTTTAAACTCTTCCCAATTGGGTGGATTTGCACCAATGTCACGGGATTTCTTCCGATCCTCGTACCACAATATTGCCTCTCCTTTCAACCTGTACGCAGCAAGCTCCACTGCCTCTACCCCTATCATATGCATAACTTCCAAGGCCCTCTGAATTTGATCCACGAATTCCTGTGGATCTGCTTTTGAATCTGACCCTGTGAAGATAAGAGGGTCCAATTTGAGGAAATCATGTGTTTTGCCACTTGCTACTCTAGCCGCATCATCATCATGTGTCATTGGACCAACTCGTCCTTGACTCTGGGCTGCCACTAACTGTGTTAACATATGAACTGCATTTCTAAAATCCTGGTCTGTGGCATTCATCGGTGGTTCTACGGGTACTTCCCTTCTTCTCAGTTCTTCTGGAGCTGAAGAAGTAGAAAAAGCTCGCGTTACAAACTCAGTTTCAGCCCCACCTTGATCAACTTGTTCAGGTGGTGGTCTACTTGTTCCCTCTCCAGCAATTCTGTCTATTCTCTTACTTTTACCTCGACCTCTTCTTGTGTTCGGCATTTTGGACTATACCAAATAAAAAAAATTACCAAGATCAGATACAATGCAACTTACAATACTGGCTCTATTGCACGATCTAGAAGTGAAGAACAGAAACAACATCCTAAATGTCCCGTAGCCTCCTACTTATAAATGTGGTGCACAACACATCGATAAGTAAGACTCTACTCAGACACGGCTTTGTAGACACCCTTAGAACGACCTGCTCTGATACCACTTTTGTCAAACCCCGAATCCCAACGAGGCATGATTGGCACCCGAAGCCGATAAGGCCCGAGAGAACCAAGCTATGCTTCTATACATTCATAAGCGTACCATATACCACTATCACATAAGAACATGAACCATTAGTATTGGAAATCATGGATATTGGAAATCATGGCATATATATATACACATTTGAGAAACTTGGCCGTTGAGGCCATCAAAACAAGACTTCATGAGTCATCTTATATACATATACCCACGTACGTCTACAAAAGCCTCTAACAAATGCATTGACCAATACAAACCAAAAGTCGGGACAAGTCCCCGCTTTATACAACATGTACATCACCAAAACATATATACACTCTGACTCGAAGAAGCCCCAAATTAGCTGGAGTTCACTAAAGAACCGCTAACACTGGCAATCTACTAAGGAGGCCTACTGGTACCTGCGCCTACAGCAAGTAAGGTAAATTCCCCGATCAGTACGAAATAAGTGCTGAGTATGCAAGGCTCAGATGAAACTGTACAATACATGAATATTTTAATGAACTCAAGGAACTCAATACAAATGAATACTCAATGTGAATAAGTCACCATGTTGCATTTTGGGAAACCATGTGAATTGCTTTCATTATTTTCATTTCTTTCAATGCTTGCTTGTCAATACATATGTCACAATGTACCCGGGCCCCGACTGATCAGTGGGTCTTTTCATCTCATATCATCATGTTGGGATTGGGTCGAGCTAGGATTATGCCCCTAGACCTGCCACCCATAAATCAATGCATCGGGATCGAGTCGAGCTAGGCTTATTCCCCTAGACTTGCCACCCATAAATCAATACATCGAGATCGAGTCGAGCTAGGCTTATGCCCCTAGACTTGCCACCCATACTTGATCATTGACCACATTTGCATTACTTTATTCATTACTTTGAGATTGATACTAGGATAGTCATAACATCATTTTGAACTTTGGAACATAACATTGTTGGAAGCTTTGGATCATTAACCAATGAGTGAGAACCATGTGAATAACTTGGCAACATAACATTATTAGAATCATAACACCATGGAAACCATTGGACAACAATCTATGAACAATAGGCATAAGTATACTCACTATTGGAACATTGGAACATGACCTTATTTGAGCTTTTGGAACATTAACCATGAATATGAGACATGAGATTCACAAATGATCAAAGAGTAGGAAATTTATAACAATGACCATTGCTAACCGGATATGGAATACCTTAGCACATTTCGGGATAGGACTAGTGACATGTCAATGTGAACACTATTTGCCGCAGAAAGATACGGACAAAGTAACCTTACATACCTTGGATTCGCAATACGAATATATAATCCTAGAGGTGCATACAATAGTCCCGCTCCTTCTTTATGTGTCACTCTACAACACAAATGCATAACGAAATTCACATTAACCACCAATTACTTTACAAATGCATACAATGTCAATGAGTTGCATGTTTGCCTTTAAACATGCCATTTCCCCTTGACAAAACCATTGATCATACTAGTATTCCAAAAATTCCATAATATTCCCAACATTGAACAATACATGATAATTGATACATTTCACCACAACACTTCTCCTTTACACTTTCTTATCCATAACACATCACAAATAACCCATCAAGTGACCTTAATACAACTCATAACACATATTGGCCAAAATCCCACAATTTCCACTTATAGACAAGAACAAGTTTATTACCACAAATAACACCATACATGTTCGTATTTTGTCCATACCATGCTCTTTCATCAAAGGCACAAGTCCTAATTCAAGTTCAAATTACCAAGATAGCGTATCTTTCACCAAAAGCATAAATACACTATTCACCTTCTTGCCAACACAACTATCATAATATACATAATATCCCATGCATATAATATGTTAATTCATGAGAATAAATACTTACCAAGGCTTGGAATAGGATGATCTTGTCCAAAAAGTCCAAAGAAACTATTTGCTTTAGGGTATGGAACTATAGAGAAATGTTGAGAAAATTATCTTAAAGGCATGAGAGGTTTGGACAACAAAAATCTGATCTTGGGGCCTTTATATATACCACAAGTCATGCTTAGCCACTCCTTGGCATTAAATATGGTCAAAGTAGAAGAATGGGTCATTTTGCCCTTGGGCCATGTCTTTTTAATTCCATTTTGAGCCTAACTTTGGGCCCAATAACACATATCCATGTAACCCATAAAATTTCATGTATTATTCACCATATATCTCATGTTTACATAATTCCATAATGTCACGACATTATTCTCTTATGAGATTCTCATTCGTCGCCTCGATCGCAAAAATAGGAATTCTAGTCGCCCTTGGCTTCATTGGACATTTTGGATCACTATTCACTTTTCATGATTTGATCATGTAGGAGTATGTAGGATTGTATTGAAGTGTTTGAATCTTTAACAATTCTCAAATAACTCCAAAGAACCAAAAGAAACCATCTAGTAAGCGGCGTAGAATTGCGTTACAAAACGGGGTCCGGAAATGCACAAGATTTGTGCCTTGCGCCACTAGCTGCAAAGCAGGCTGTGGCGCAAGAAATGAGACTTATCTAAATTCTCTGAATGCATGTGGCTTGCGCCACACCCCTAAAACAGGGTAGTGGCGCAAGTTTCAGCACCTTGTTGAATTTTTTGGCCACTTCTCCGATACTTGCATATCGTCCAATACCTTATCAAAACACTACAAAATACTTACTTAGTGATATTAACCATCAAGTAAACATGACTTCAAGTCACCAAATGAGGTTATAATGGGTACGGGGTATCAACCAAATGCTCCACGAAACCACAAAACACCTCCTACGAAGGTCTAATCGCACATTTTAGGTCCGATATCAAATGTTTCACCAAAGACACTATAAAACACATACTCTTGGCATTTCAAAACCTAGGTAGATAGATATAAACCCAAGGTATCAAGTTATATTATAAAAGTACGGGGTGTTACAATAGAAATGGTGGTGAGATAGTGAAGGGTCGTCGTAGTGGGATATTTGGTCACTATAATGGGAACATTGTAACAGGATCTAGGCCTCTACAATGGTCATCATGCAGTTTATTTCTCTTAAGCCAGTTTTTATCGAAGATTTATTTTATAAACTCAAAGTTGCATTCTAAAACTGATGTGAGGTAATTTCCTACTAAAGTAGGGCGATTTTCTCCATTGAGATAAGTTAATTCAGTCCTCTTATAATCCAATTGTTTATTCCTAATGTAGAATCATTAGGATGAATATTAATGATGAAATATTTGTGTTAGAACCCTGAATTCATGAAAGTGGGGAAAAGCCTATGGGTAGATGTAATTTCATTTGGAATTGATTCTACGTTGTTAATTAACACTTTCTACAATAAAATTCATGCCCTTGAACATAAATTATGGGGGATTTGGTGTAATTTGATGGTTGGAAAATACTTAGTTGAGGTCATCAATTAAAAGGGTTAGAACTAGTGGGATTGAATCTCCAAGGCTAAAATGGAAGAGTAAATAGTTAATTACTCTTATTTATTGTTTATTTTAGACCATGAACCATATGAGGCATTAAAGAAAGGCAAGGATCTTGCAAAGTAGTTTGTGTTTGAGTTCTTCAGTTAAGGTAGTTTACTTTTTAAATAAAGTTTAGGCTATATTTAGTTGCTTGTATACTTCTGAATTAAATAACATGTTGATTGGTCTTTGGACATACTTGTGGTTGATTTATTGATGATTGATAATGCTTGAATGAATAAGTGTAACACCCCGTACCTTCCTAATCCTACTTGATGACGTTGCATAATGTTTGCTTAGGTGTTGAGAGATATAAGTATGTATTTGGTAATGCTAATGATGAGAAAATTGAAATTTGGGCACATACATGCGATTAGACCTTCGTAGGAGGTGTTTTGTGATTTCATGGGGAATTTGTGTAATACCCCGTACATATTCCAACCTCATTTGGTGACTTGGATTCATGTTTACTTGATGATTAAGATCACTAAGTAAGTATTTTATAGTGTTTTGATAGGGTATTGGATAATATGCAAGTGTTGGAAAAAGTGGCCGAAAAATTCAGCAAAGTACCAAGACTTGCGCCACTCCTTGTTTCAGGGGGTGTGGCGCAAGCCTCTGATTCATAGGAGTGTCATTTCCTACACCACAAGCTTGCTTTACAGCTAGTGGCGCAAGGCACAAAGATTGTGCCCTTCCGTGCCCGTTTCGCAACGCAATGCTACGTTGATTCTTATATGGTGTCTTTTGGTTCTTTGGAGTTCTTTGAGCATTTTTAAAGCTTCAAATACCTCAATACACTCCTACATACTTCTACATTATCAAACCATAAAACACAAGTAGGTATCATAGATGTTCAATGAAGTCATGGGCGACTAGAATTCCTATTTTTGCGATTGAGACGATGAATGAGAATCTCGTAAGAGAATATTGTCGTGACATTATGGAATTAATTGAACATGAGATATATGATGGGTTATGTATGAGAATTGGTGGGTTAAGTTGAAATGTGTTATTGGGCCCAAAAATGGAATAGAATGCATGGCCCAAATGGGTCAAGTGACCCATTCTTCCATTTGACCTTCTAGAATACAACATTAAATACCATAGAATGTCTAAGGATGACTTTAAGAGGTTATAAAAGGTGTCCAAAAATCATATTTATTAATCTCAAAGGGTCACATGCCATTCTAGACATTTCTACAATATTTCCACAAGACATTTCTCAAGCTCTTCAAACCCTAAGAACCCTAAGCCAATTTTTGGAACAAGATCATCCTATTCCAAGACTTGGCAAGTATTTATTATCATGGATTAACATATTATATGCATGGGATATTATGTATATCATGTTGTTTATGCTTGGAAATGGTGGATATGGTACTTTGTGTTTTTATATAAGATTTGTGATCCATGAGATTCAAGCTTGAATTATGACTTGTGACTTTGATGAAAGAGCATGGTATGGATAAAACATGAACATTTATGGTGTGATTTTGTCATTAAACTTGTTATTTTGATATAAGTGTAAATTGTGGGATTTTGGTCGATATGTGCTATGAGGTGTATTAAGGTAATTTGATGGATTATTTGTGATGTGGTGTGGTAAAGGAGAAGTGTTGTGGTGAAATGTATTGATTATCATGTATTGGTCAATGTATGGAATATTGGGGGATTTTTGGAATAATAATTTCATCAATGGTTTTGTCAAGGGGAAATGGCATGTTTAAAGACAAACATGTAACTCATTGATGTTATATGCATTTGTAAAGTAGTTGATGGTTAATGTGAATCCCGTTATATATTTGTGTTGTAGAGTGACACATAAAGAAGGAGTGGGACTATTGTATGCACCTCTAGGATTGTATATTCGTATTGAGAATACAAGGTATGTAAGGTTACTCTGTCCGTATCATTCTGCGGTAAATAGTATTCACATTGACTTTACGCTTGTCTTATTCTGAAATGTGCTAAGGTATTCTATATCCGGTTATCAATGGTCCTTATCATATGTTTCTTACTCATTGATCAATTGTGAATCTCATGTCTCATATTCATGGTTAATGTTCCAAAAGTCCAATAAGGTTAGGTTCCAAAGTTCCAATAGTGGTTATACTCATGTATCTTGTTCATTGATTATTGGCCAATGGTTCCAATAATGTTATGTTTCCACGAAGGTTATGTTCCCAATGATGTTTATTCACATGTCTCTCACTTATTGATTATTGATCCAAAGTTTCAAACAAAGTTGTGACTATCATTGTACCAATCTCTCAAAAATAATGAAAGAAGTAATGTACAAGTGAATGTACCAAACTCCCACAAGTAAAGATATCAATCTCTAAAGTAAAGAACAAAGTAATGAATATGTGGTTAATGATTGAGTAAGGGTGGAAGCTTTGGGGGTGAAATTCCTAGCTCAAGCCGATCCCGAGATTATTGGATCAGGGGACAGCTTTGGGGGCGAAAGCCTAGCTCAAGCCGAACCTGACAGGGGGAAGCTCTAGGGGTGAAAACCTAGCTCGAGCCGAACCTGATATTTTGACTTATGGGTGGCATCTCTAGGGGCATAAGCCTAGCTCGAGCCGATCCCGATGTATTGATTTATGAGTGGCAGCTCTAGGGGCATAAGCCTAGCTCGAGCCGATCCCAACATAACATTATGTTATGCAAAGACCCACTGATCAGTCGGGGCCCGGGTGCTTTGTGACACATGTAATGATGAATAAGCATTGAAGTAAAGAAGCAAAGAAAGTAATGAAAGCAATACACATGGTTTCCATAGTACAGAATGTTGACTTATTCATATTGATTATTCATTTGTATTTGAGTTCATTGAAATATTCATGTATTGTACAGTTTCATTTGAGCCTTACATACTCAGTACATTCTTCGTACTGACCCCCTAGGGGGACTTACCTTACATGTTGCAGGGGCAGGCACTAGTAGACCTCCATAGTAGGTTGACAGTATTTGCAGATCTATGGTGAGCCCCAGTTGGTTCGGGACTTTTCGAGTCACAGTTGTACAGTTGTTCTGATGTTGTAGATGTTGTATAAAGAGGGGACTTGTCCCGACCTTAGTTGTTCTTGTAAATGCATCTGTTAGAGGCTTTTATAGACGTATGTGAGTATATGAATATAAGAGAAGTATGTCCATGTTGACTCGATGGCCCTAACGGCCAAGTTTCTTATACGTAGATATATCACATGTTTCCATAACTTCTGCTATTGACATTGTATACCTCTATGTGATGGTGCTGATTATTGAGTGACATGCATATGAATAGACATGAGCAAAGATTGGTTCTCTCGGGCCTCATCAGCTTCGGGTGCCAGTCCGCCTCGTGGGATCTCGGGGCGTAACAATAAGCTATTGACTGTTTAAACACCTAGAAAGTTAATAAAAAAGGCGATTAAACTCTATCAAGGCAGTCTTAGGGTTCTTCCTCAAAAATTAAGCTAATGACTTACATTTCTAAATTTTTGAGGAAGAACCCTAAGCCTGCCTTGATAGAGTTTAATCGCCTTTTTTATTAACTTTCTAGGTGTTAATAAACCCTTTGAAAATAACCCCAAATGATGTAGTTTAGGATTAGAATTTGAATGAAAAGTCCCATAACTACATTCCACTGTAGTTTCATTTAGCCCCCCTATTGGGCATCAATTTAGTGATCACATTAGTCATACCTTTATACCCTAGAAAGGGATATTGGGTCCTTCTGATGCTGCATATACATTGGAATCCATGTTATCTCATGTATTTTATTTTGATTAGTAGGCTCTACCCTAGATTCAGGCTTAGTATATTTGTACATGACCCTCAGTTCAGTTTTACTTGAATTGTGTTATTGCTTTTCATCTTATCCTTGCATATCGGTTTATATGTAGATCATTATGGGTCACTGTACTTTAGTTTAGTTCCTTGCACTCAGTGTGCATTCAGTACAACATATAAGTATTTTTAGCATGTTGAGTATTTATAATGCATATCTCACATGCTCAGTATATTCAAAGTACTGATATCATACTTTCGTTTGCGCTGTATCATTTTATGATGTAGGTTCAGGTGCTCAGTCTCAGCATTGCAGCTAGTACATCTAGTTCCATATTAGTGACTATCAGTGGTGAGTCCTCATCATCCAAATAAGAGTAATCATTATGTTAGAATTTTCAATTTTAGTATTTAGAGCTAGCTGGGGACTGGTCCCAGCAACTCATTAGCAGTAGAGGCTTTTAGAGATAGAGTCAGACTTTTTAACCTTCAATTTATTTCAATTTTAGTATCCCTTTTCAGATTTGGTTTATTTTAGAGATTATAAGATTTGTTTAGATATTTATATTTTAGTTAGTTTAGCTTCTGCTCAATTTTATCTCTATAGAATGCGTAGTAATATACCATGCCATGGATTATCTTGGTATCACTTGTGAATCTAAGCATCATGTTATATCCAGGGTGTAGTATCATCTTATCACAATTATTATAGTGGATCAGGTACCACATCGATATGATACATGGATCCTAGTGCGTTCTCTGCAGGTCATGACTAGTTGGGTAGAAATAAGACCTTTTAGCATGTGTGTATAAACTTAGTGTTGAGGTGTGAGTTATATATATATATATATATATATATAGCCACATATTGTAATACTAACGGAATGATAGGATACAAACGTGAGTTGAGGTATACATAGATCCATGTTGTGATGTGATTAATAAGATTGTGACCTTATTTGATGGCTTATATGATTTGTTTAAGGATATTTCTTAGCTTTATTGAAGTAGTTGTTTGTTGATTATACTACTTGTTATGTGTTGAAGTTCCTGTCTTCCTGTTATTTTGATTTATGACTTATACTTTTTACTAAATTGGGTCGGCCATGATGTCTACTAGTACATAGTGGTTTGAATTGATTCTACCCTGTGCTTTTCTTTTGTTAAATGCATACAGTGTTCTAGAGGCTCAAATGTGACCTCATCTTTAGTGGTACCAGTTTATTCGATCAGAGGGTGAGCATTCCATATCCAGTCTACCGTGGATTTTCATAGTCATTTTGTATTTCTTTTGGGCAATGTTGTCTTTAATTTATTAGTGTTTTGAGTACTCTTAGACATTGTTTTGGTTTTAGAGTCCTTGTACGATGACTTTTTGGTCTTAGGGATGTAATAGATAGTATTTTTTTCATATTTCTTTATTATTTTATTGGAGTTTTGATATTATTTAGTCTTAATCGGTTATTTAACTAGGTAAAGAATTGGTTTAGTTGGTTCTCTATAACACCCCAAAGACCCTAAGATCGTGTCTTAGACTTAACACAGAAATCAGAAAGAAACCAGCAGAAAATCCCATAGGATGACCCTAACCACGAGTCGTGGTTAGGTCTGACGAGTCATCCTAAGTAAAATTCCAAAAGTCCTAAAGGATCAAAATCACCCCAGTGGCAATGACTCTAGATGATGATTCCCTGTCAATAGTGACAAATCAACGTTTAGGTTCTATGAAAGTTATGAAAGTTGAAAATCTATGACCAATGACCATGACCTCTAATGATGAGTCATTGAGTGTCATGACTAGTCGTCTTGACCACTCATCATCAAGATACCTAGAAGTAGTCCCTTCACCACGACTCAGATGACAAGTTGTGGTGGGTGCCGATGCGTTATCTTGAGACTCTTTCATCGCAATTCAGTAGTTTTTAAAAATGGTTCCCAAGGGTATTTTTGTACTTTCCTTCTTTGTTAGACTTATACTACGTCATTTTAAGGCCTATTGGGAAGGGTTTAAAGGGACTTAAACATTTCTTTACCCTCATTCTCTCCCAAAACACTCAAAGAAAAACAACAGAGAATGATTCTCTTCTCGAAAACAAAAGAAAACTAGGGTTCTTCCCTACAGGCTACAAGGTTAAAGTTCTCAGCAAGGATTCACCAAATTCAAGGTATGTGGGTATTCGAAAGTCATTGATCACGTACTTTTAGTACATCAAAAAAATTGTAGCATATCTTATCATGAATTATGAAAAGGTAAAATCAATAACAAGTCTTCCATGTAATATTCTAATAATCATGAATGTAATTATATAATTTTTTACTTGAAGGAGATGTTCACCATATGGATGGTGTGTGACATATATGGTAGTGTACAATATTAATTGAGCGATCTAGAAGAGCTAAAGTATTACTGTCTGAAGGAATGAAATTGTTCATAATATTGGGGCTATAGTAAGTCTCAAAAGAAACTTATTAAGTTTCAAAGATATTGACCAAAAATGAAGTATATTAAAGCTATAAATTATAATAAGATTTAATATCTTCATATTAGTACAATTAGAGTGACTTAAAATATTATGTGAAAGATTACCCATCTTTTCCTTCTGTTTGTACTACACTAATATAGGCATGGTGATGGAATCTCACGCGATAGTAAACTAGAAGTTTAAATAAATAAAAATTTATTGGCATGACCGGTTGCCCATTCCAGTTAAATGTGATGTAAAAATAATTGAGATTCATGTGATTATATATTGAATAAATAAAAGGTTCTTCACGAATTTTTTTGTATTGCTTGTTGTCATGATAAATTTATCATTGTACCAGCTAAGGTTGAGCTTATGTTCCCTAAATTTTTGAAAGTATAAATAGGTGAATATGGGCAAGTTCACTTGCCATGTGGATTGTTTACTATTATATGATCTAATAGATGCATCTATGGATGGTCTCATGTGCTTTGCAATCAACTTTTAATTTGATTTTTGCAAGGTTATTTACTCAAATTATTAAATTAAGAGCATTAAACTATAAGATTATGGTGATAATGCTGGTTGATTTGACATAAATTGTATGCCTCCAATTAGATAAATCATTGATTATGAGAACAAATCTCCCAAAGATTTAGTATGAGATATGTTATTTAAAATACAACATCACTTGTATGCATCAAGCCAACAAGGTTCCCCTATCACAATTGGTTCAGGGTCAGGAACTATATAATTCTCATACAAAAAATTGAATATGTGATACATAATTCAATTAATCCACCACAATGCACAAAGATGGATCCCCAAAAGAAGTTGGGGTTATATTAGATTTTTTAACAATTAGGGGGTAGAGATAATTAGCAGCTAAAAATTATGTGTATGATGAATTATCTAGATCCTCGTAAAAGAAAAATGTGAACTTGAAGTTCAAGAGATAATTCATTTGTAAAATGTTGCAAACTAATTGTTAGATGCATGTGTCAACCCTGTGCTATAATTCAATTGTAAATGTTCCAATAAGAAGTCCTTAAAGGACAGAGTCTATGACATGACTAAAGTGCGATAAAATAATAGTTCTAAAGGTAAAACTCCTTTAAGAATAAATGCAGAAAATGATCAAGTTAGTCATGATAATGAGGCAAGTTCTTTCACAGAAAACTATGACATAACACTTCATAAAATCTTGGTAAAGGTTCAGGTACCTGAAATAATGAATATGATGAGATCTTGATAAGTTATATCATATTAGAACTGATAAAATGATATCAAATGATCATCGATTGTATCTTTTATATAATGTAGCATTCAACATTATAAATATTATCAAGGATCTTGAATTTAAATTTGTTAAATACTATTAACAGATAAATAATTGGCCAAATAAAAGTACGTAATTCAAATATTTATTTCACTTAAAAAGGTGATTTTTGGATTTATAGTCCAAAGATCAAGGTATAATGTCAGTAGGATATAAATTGGTTATTGTACAAAAAGTAAAATCGAAAGATATAAAGAATGAATTATGCCTTGGGGCATAAAGTTTTTTTTTTTTTTTGTAAAATTTCTAGCATTATTATAGGGAGACGTGTTCTGCTGTGGTGAATGAAATGAGATTTCTTTTAGTCTGACAATACATAAAAAACTTGAATACGTATAATGAATGATTGTCATGTCTAGCTAGATGATAAAGGCTGTATGAAAATACTTGAAATATTTAAAAGGGTTTTTAAGAGATTCCATTGAGTACCCCAATGACTGTGATATTTCTTAAAGAAAGATTAATTTCAATCTGATGAAAATAGTTAAAAAGTATCATACATTAGTGTAATTGGTTTGCTTATGTATTGGGGACATCATATACATGAATTAAGTGATGTTTTAATTAGTGCAAGTATAAGTATGTGTTGTGCCCTTTTTTCCTTAGCCGAGATTTTTTCCTATTAAATTTTACTACCAAAGATTTTAATGAGGTGGCTAGTAACACGTATCACTAGATATCTACTTGAAGCAATTGACAAAATGAAATATTTGTCCATCATTCAACATGCATGAAAAATATTTTGAGGCAATTTTATGCAGATTAATCACATCCATTGAGTATCCTGATGATTGTGAGATTGCTTGACATAATAAAGATTCATTTTGACCTCAGAAAAAGAGTGAAGACCTTTTTGGTGATGAAACTCCATATCTCAGTGCAATCGGGGCACATATGTACATTGCCTATAATATCTGATCAGATATTTATTTTGCAGTAAGTTTATTGGCTAGATTCAGCTCTTCCCTAATGAAAAGTTATTGAACTGGTGTTAAGCATATATCTTCGAGGAATCATTGACATGGGATTATTTTATTCTAATGAATCCAAGTCAGAAATAATTGATTATGTAGATGCAGGATATTTATCTGATCCACAAAAAGTTTGATCTCATATGGTCTATTTTCTTAGATATGGAGGCACAATTATATCTTGGTATTCAATAAAGAAAACAATTGTTTTATACAGAAATAATACTCATCGATTAAACAAGTCGGGAGTGTGTTTGATTAATATCAATGACTCAACATATTAAAGAAATGTGTGATTTTTCTTTGAAAATGAATATTTCAACTATAATGTACGAAGATAACATTAGAGGTATAGCTCAACTGAAGAGATAATATATAAAGGAGATAGTATAAAATATATTTCACCAACGTTCTTTTTCATTCATGATCTTGAAAAGAAAAGTGAAATAAATGTTCAACAAATTTGTTTGGCTGCTAATTTGGTGAATCTGTCCACTAAAGCATTACCAACCTCAATATTTGAGGAGCTGGAGTACAAGATTGAGATACACTATGAAAATACCTATTTAGTGAAAAAACTAGCTTTTTACATGTTATGACCATTTTCCCCTTCCCCGTAGATGCTACATGTTATTTTTAGGGTTTGGGGATTGTTGGCATTGTTCTCGATGCGATCAGAAGTGATTTGAGTGAGTTTGAGGTTATTTTTAGGCTTTATGAGCCAACAGTTGACTTCGGTCAACATTTCATGTTACAAGTCTCATATGATGATTTGGACTGCGCCAACAGATCCGGATTGTCGAATTTGTCTTAATAGCGAGATTGGTTTAGGTTTGAGACCTTTATTTTACATTACGATCCTTCATTTGAAAAATAGTGAAAAAGGAGTCCCGGGAGTTAATTTATTGGAAAAAAAATAATCTTTTTTCAAAAATCCAATATCTTCGTTGAGTCAGGAGCATCAAAATTAGCCTAGTAGAATATATGGTTTACTTCTGTCGGGTCCCAAATGAATCTCGAGGGTCCATTCAGATAATTCAAAAATATGTAAAATCAGTATTTTTTCTGATAACTAGTGCATGCTAGATCCTTCTTCGAAAACGCATGCCTCCATTCACGATCGCGGAGAAGGAAATTTCCTTTCATCATGATCGCAAGGTGGTGACCACGATCGCGAAGGGTATTCGGGGTTGGGTTGGGTTTTCTTCTTCGCTAACGCGATGGTCCGGGGTGTGGACTTTTGCGAATGTCAAGCCCTAACCACGAATGCAAAGGCCAAACTTTTGGCTGGTCAACCATTGACTCTCGCGATCGTGAGGTGGGGTCCCCATTCACGAGGTACTATTCACTAAACAGAATAAATTCATCATTTTCGCGATTTTACTCTATTTTTGGACCTCCAAGCTTTGGGAAGGGCATTTTTCGAGGGTTTCTTCATCTATTCTCATGTGGGTAACTTCTAAAATCATAATCACACTATTTCCAATTGATTATATCTCTGAAAATACCTTTCAATCGTGATTTCAAAATGGAATTTTGGGGTTTTTACCAGTAAAACTTGAAAATGGTTTTTATTCAATTTGGACCTTATTTTTAACTCTTTTTCATGTGGGTTTTCAACCATAGAATACTATAACCTTGGGGAATGTGTTTATAAATAAAAAATCTGGTTTTACCCCTTTCGTTTTCGAACTCATTTTTCAAGTCCGTTTTGAACCCAACTTAAATATGGGCAATATAGGTATTGTTAGCTTTATTTTAATGCGTAGATGCTATATTTGTATTTTTTTTAGTTTATTTTGAGGCCGTTCAAAGAGGGAAAGCTCTATGTGAAAGGACTTTAGGCTCAGATTTCGTTTATACCCAATGTTCTAAACTTGTATTCCATTCTTTCTACGTAGATGGGGAAGACTAGGTCCAAAGATACTTAGGGTGATCAGTAGGCACCCGATTTGGGAGCCCCAATTCATGGATGAGGTAGGGGTCGTGGACGGCCCAAAGGTAAATGACGGGCACGAAGAGTTGCCTTAGTCAGAGGACGAACTAGGGAGGCCTCTCCCAAGACCCAGGTTGAGTATAGTAGATATGATTATCAAATAGGGGTTGAGGGGCCAGCTCAGGTTTCACAGGGTTCAGTTAAAACCCCAATACTTCAGGATTCTTCGATTCACCTTTTGAATCGATTGGATGGTGTTCCTTTGAGTGTACTGTGTGTTCCTCAGACTTCGAGTGGTGTTCCACTATCTGTACCAACATCTGCTTATGGTATTCCTTCTTCTGGGGTATAACCATCATCTATGGTACCCCTATGTATGAACTCTTTGCCTACCAGACTTACTATTCCTCTACTTATTTTGATTATAGTGATGTCTTCTGATGATCAGAAGAGGTTTGATAGGTTTATCTCTTTAAGTCCTCCCAAGTTTAGTGGTTTTATTGGAGAGGATACCTATGAGTTTCTAACTGATTACTAGGTCAAGTTACATAATCTTGGATCCCTTGAGTCTCATGGAGTTGCTTATAATATCTATCAGTTGACGAACGTGGCTAGAGATTGGTGGAGGTTTCTTGTTAGTTTTAGACCTTTGGGTTCACCTGCTATGACATGGACTCAGTGTTCTGAGGAATTCTTAGAGAGTTTTGTGCCTTATAGCTTGAGAGATTAGATGAGGGATGAGTTTAATCATTTGGAGCAGGACTCCATGTCCATTATTAAGTATGAGGGGGAATTTTCATGCTCTGTCCAGACATTCTGAGAGGATTCAAAAGTTTATGAAAGGGTTAGATGTTTCATATCAGTTCGCTACAGCTTAGATGATAGTTTCAGGGGCTTCTTTGCAGAGTATTATTGAGCATGTCGTCTATTATCTAGGCTACTCAGGGAGGAAGCAAGAAGGAGCATTGTCAGGGTGAGTTTAGTGGACACACCTCCCGAGGTAGAGACTTCTCTAATAAATGTTCCCATAGTTATCATGGTAGGCCAGTTCAGGCCGTATTGCAGCGATTTGGTTTTGTGGCATCTAGTAGCCAAGTATCGAGTCATGTGAGTAGAGGTTCCAAGTTTTATTTTTCAGGCCAGGATTGTTGTTCTGGTTCATCCTCACCTCCTCAGAGTAAGTCGGGCCGTAGAGGATGTTTCTTTTGTGATGAGCTTGGCTATGTGGCCAAATACTTTCCTTGATATGTGTTTGGACCTACTCAGTAGGGATCTCAACTTCAGCATTACCCTACTCCTATTTCTATAGTCAGAGGTAGTTCACAGAGTGGTAGGGGTGGTGCTAGAGGTGCTCGAAGTATAGGTAGGGCACCTCATAGTAGTGGTCATGGGGTTAGTTAGTCCGAAAGTGGATGTGGATAGTGTTATGCTATACCTGGGAGACCTATGATGGAGGTCTCGGATGCAGTCATTACAGCTATCATCCCGGTTTTCTATAGATCTACTTCCATGTTATTTGACCCTGGATCTACATTCTCCTATGTTTTTGCATATTTTACTTCTAGTTTTTATGCTGCATGTGATCCCCTTGCTATGACTCTTCATGTATCCACCCCCATAGGAGATTCTTTAGTGGTGGATCGGGTGTACTGATCTTGTGTTATTACCTTTGCGGGACGTGAGACTTGAGTATACTTTATCCTCTTAGATATGGTTGACTTTGATATTATCTTGGGTATAGATTGATTAGCTCCATATCATGCTATTTTAGACTGTCATGCCAAGACTGTGACCTTAGCTACGCTGAGTATACCAAGGTTAGCTTAGAAGGGTACGCTTAATTTGGGTCCGAAGGGAGTTATATCCTTTCTATGTGCTCGTCGTATGGTAGAAAGGCATTATCTGTCTTATTTGACTCATGTTCGTGACACTAGTGTTGCCTCACCACTTTCTATAGATATTATTCATGTTGTTCACGAGTTCATGGATGTGTTTCCTACTAATTTTCCTGGTATGCCTTCGGATGATGATATTGACTTTTCTATTGATGTGGAGCCGGTCACCAAGCCCATTTCTATTTCTCCTTATAAGATTGCCCCGGCTGAGTTGAAGAAATTGAAGGAGAAATTACATGATTGGTTGAGTAAAGGGTTCATCAGGCCTAGTGTATCTCCTTGGGGTGTGCCTATCTTGTTTGTAAAGAAAACGGATGGTTCTATACGTATGTATATTGATTATCGAAAGTTGAATAGGGTGACAATTAAGAACAAGTATCCTCTTCCCCGTATTGATGATTTGTTTGATTAGCTTCAGGGTGCTTTTGTGTTTTCTAAGGTTGATTTGACGTTCGAGTATCACCAGTTGAGGATTAAAGCTTCTTTCGGATGTTCTAAAGACAACTTTTTGGACTCTATACGGTCATTATGAGTTCTTGGTCATGTCATTTGGGTTGACCAATGCCCCAATAGCGTCATAGAGTTGATGAATCGGGTGTTTCAATCGTATCTCGACACTTTTATGATTGTATTTATAGATGACAACATGGTTTATTCCAAGAATGAGGCCGATCATGTGAGACACTTGAGGACTATACTTCAGAGATTACCTGATGAGAAGTTGTATGATAAGTTCTCCAAGTATGAGTTTTTGTTAGATTCTATCTATTTCTTGGGTCTTGTGGTGACCAAGAATGGTATTATGGTCGATCTGACCAAGATTATGACAATTCACACTAGTCCTATAGAGATTCAGAGTTTTATCAACTTGGCGGGTTACTATAGGCATATTCTTGAAGGTTTCTCTTCTATTGAGGCTCATTTAACCAAGTTGACTCAGAATAAGATTACCTTTTAGTGGTCGGAAGCGTGTGATAAGAGCTTCCAAAAGCTCAAGGAGTTGTTGACTTCGGCTCCTATCTTGACTTTGCCCAAGCAGGGCGTGGGTTTTACCATGTTTTTTGATGATTTCAGTGCTAGTTTGGGTACAATTTTGATGCAGTAAGGTAAGGTGATTGTATATGCTTCTCGTCAGTTGAAGCCTCATGAGAAGAGTTATCCTACCCATGACTTGGAGTTGGCCGCAGTTGTGTTTGTGTTGAAGTTTTGGAGGCACTACTTGTATGGATTCCGTTGTGAGATTTTCTCATATTGTCATAAACTTTAGTACTTCTTCACCCAGCGAGAGCTTCATATGAGACAGTGGAATTGGCTTGAGTTGCTTAAGGATTATGACATCACTATCCTGTATCATTCGGGTAAGGCTAATGTGGTTGTGGATGCCCTGAGTCGGAAATTGACTAGTATGGGGACTTTGGCTCATCTCTTGACTCAGGAGCGGCCTTTAGCCTTAGAGGTTCAGTCTTTTGCTAACCAGATGGTTAGACTTGATATTTTGACACCCCTGTATGTGTTTTAGCTTTTTTGGATGCTAGAATGTCTTTGATGGAGCAGATTTAAGCTCACCAGTTTGATGATGATAGTTTGAGAGTGATTCGGGATAAGGTGTTGAGTGGCGAGGACAAGGAGGCTTCACTTGACCCTGATGGTATTTTGAGGATTGGTGGCCGAGTTTGTGTATCAAGAGTTGCTGGGTGGGTTAAATTGATTTCGGAAGAGGCACATTGCTCCAGATATTCCATTCATCCTGGGGTGACTAAGATGTATGATGATTTGAGGCAGCTTTACTGGTGGAGTAGTATGAAGAAGGATGTAGCAGATTTTGAAGCTCGTTACTTATGTTGTCAGCATTATTAAAGTTATGGTTTTAATGATGAATTGGTTTTTGTATAGAAAAACAACAAAAAGGAAAACTCATTGAAGGTCAAAGGTAACAGCTATAGCATTCAAAGAAGAACAAGTACCAAGGAGCAAGAAGGAAGAATAAAGAATGAAGAAATAAATGCTCCGGAGGAGCATCTATTCAACAAATTCATGTTTCAAGAAAGATGCAAATTTCAAGAAAGCTCATTGAAGACTGGAATGAAGAATGAAGAATGAAGAAATAAATGCTCTAGGAAACTAGGAGTATCTATTTAACAAATTCATGTTCAAGATCCAATTTCCAAAGATCAAGAATTAAAGACTAAAATCTGCCACTTAAAGTCAAGGTGTGACTTTACTTTATTCTTGGAAAATGAATTTTCCAAGGATCAAAAATTTCTTGGGTTGCTATCTCTTCAAGTCATCAAATGGCTAGCTTCTACCATTATATAAAGAAGACTTTGGACAACCAGTTAGATATACAAATAGTCTTAGCCAACTATAAGTCTTTGCTCTACTTTTAAACAAGCATTGCATTATTTAATGTTTTAACATGTATCAAAAAAAAAAGAGAGGAGAGAAAAATATTATTGGTGAGGCATTGTATCAAATAAAAAGAGAAGAAAAAGATTGAGAGAAAAAGAGAGAAGAAAAAGATTGAGAGAAAAAAAAAAAGAAGAAAAAATATTGAGAAGAGAAACATTGAGAGTAGTAGTAGAAGCTTTATTCTCAAATTTGTTCCAAACCCAAAAATTTACAAAGAATTAGAAGAGAACACCCTTTCAACCCAAGGGGAATGGACGTAAGATCCACATTTGAACCCAACCAGTATAAAATATTTGGTGTCATTTACATTCCAGCTCTTTACTTTCCAGCATTTCCTTTTACAGTTATGTTTCTGTCAGTCGACTAACTTCATTGACTAGTCGACTAAGAAAATGAAAAATAGCAATTCACCTTCCCCTCTTTCACTTTCAATTGGTATCAGAGCAAGAACTCACATTAATTTGCTTAACAGCAAGTGAGAAAAGATCATGGCTCAACCATCTGTAATTGGGGCACTTTTTCAAGAAGGAACTTCCCAAACAAGACCTCCTTACTTTAATGGCAAGTATTTCTCACACTAGAAAATCTTAATGGAAACATTCATAAAGTCCTATGATGTTAAAGTTTGGAGAGTTATAAAACTTGTCGATCTACCTATCCCTCTTTCAAAGGAGACTGTGAAAAATACTAAAAATGGTCAACCATCAACTGTTGTAATTCTATCTCTTGAAAATTACATTGATGAACAAATGGAAATTATCCAGATTAACTCAAAGGAAAATAATGTTCTTTATAATGCTATCAGTGGTGAAGAATATGAAAAAATTTCTTGTTGTGACACTGCTAAAGAAATGTGGGATAAATTGGAAGTCACATATGAAGGAACAGAAAAGGTCAAGCAAACCTTGATTGGTATGATAGTATATGAATATGACTTGTTCAAGATAAATAAAGGAGAATCAATTGAAGAAACTTTTGCTCATTTTGCGAAAATCCTTTGTGAACTCAAAGCTGCTGGAAAAACGTATCATGTGTCAGACCAAATCACCAGAATTCTCAGAAGCCTACCTTCTAAATGGATCTCTAAGGTAGTTTTCCTTGAAAGCATAGATCTCAATTCTTTTTCATATGATGAAGTTAGAAAAGATCTGATAGCATTTGAGAAAGCTCATCTAAACAAAAATATAGATGAACACAAGAAAAAGACTGTGGCTTTCAAAGCTACAACCGATGAAGAAGAATAGGAACCTCTATCTGAAGATGAAATTGCTCTCATCACTAGTACTGTGGTAGACAATTTAAGAAGATCCAGAAGTCAAAGAAGAGGTAGACAAAACCTCTCAAAAGGTAAAATGATTGAATACAAGAATGACAGAAAATGCGAAACTTGAGGAAAATATGGACACATTGTAAAAGATTGTCTAGATGGGAAGAAAAGATCCTCAAAAGGAAACTCCAAGCATAGGGCATTCAGCAACTGGAGGGATGAAGATCACTCAGATGATGATGAGAATGACAATGTTGGAGATGTCTGCTTCATGGAAATTGGAGAGACAAGTGAGGTAAGGACAAATTTTTGCAATGACTGTTCTAACATGAAAAGATTATTAGATCGAGCCATTATTGACTTAAACAAAGCTCATGATCAAAATAGAGCTTTATTAAGAAAAAGAGGAGACTGGGAATTAAAACTTGAAGTGTGTGAAATTAAAAATGTTGTTTTACAAGAAAAAATTGATGAATTAAATATCAAAATAAATAGTTTTCAAAAATCACCCAGTTATACTGTTGTCAAATCTAATTAGTTAACTTCCTCACACAAGTCGACTGATAAAAGAACTGACAGTGATAAACCTGAATCTAGTAACAAGTGCTATAGTATGATAAGTCCTTCAAGTCGACTAGCTTTAGAAAGTCGACTAAGAGTACTAATCGTAATTATAGTAATTCTAGATCAATAACTGAAAAACACTCCTTTTTCTTATGCTATTATTGTGGAAAATCTGGGCATTAACATTACAATTGTAAATTTCATACTAAAAATTATTCTAAATGGATTTGGAGACCCAAAGATGGATCAAATGATCCAAACACTAACTCAAAAGGACCCAAGAAGGCTTGGGTACCTAAGAATAAGTAATTAAGTTGTTTTGTATGAACACTACTCAAGAGCTAAAGGAAAATGGTACCTTGATAGTGCGTGTTCAAATCATATAAGAGGAAATAAGAACCTGTTTAAATCAGTAGCTGACTATGATAGAGGAAGTGTTAGATTTGGTGATAACTCAAAAGGAACTATAATAGGTATTGAAACTATTCCTTTCAAATATTCATGTGATATCACTAATGGTTATCTTGTGAAGGTTTTGAAATATAACTTGCTAAGCATCAGTCAACTATGTGATGCTAATCTTGAAGTCAAGTTCAAAAAAACTAGATGTACAATACGAGACAAATCAGGAAAAACTATGCTTCCTGGAAACAGAGAAAGCATTCTACATATTAGATACCATCAAAAGGAGTAAGAAGCACATTTGCCTTGCTTTTATATCAGAGGATCCATGGGTATGGCATAAGAAACTTGGTCATGCTAGCATGCAACTCATAGATAAAATTGCTAAGCTTGATTTGGTTCTTGGACTATCTAGACTGGATTATTCCAAAGATCACATTTCTGATGCATGCCAAAAAGGTAAACAAACAAGAAACTCTTTCTCTTCAAAGGGTATTGTGACTGCTACCAAACCGTTACAACTACTTCACATGGACATGTTTGGTCCCACAAGGAATGTAAGTGTTGGAGGTAAAAGATATATTTTTGTTATTGTTGATGATTATTCACGATTTACTTGGGTTATATTTTTATCTAGCAAAGGTGATACTTTAAAGAATTTTGAGTTTTTCTATGAAAAAGTACAAAGAGACAAGGGATACTACATTTCTTGTATAAGAAGTGATCATAGAGGAGAATGTGAAAACAAAGTTTTTGAAAGCTTTTGCAACAAACAAGGGTACACTCACAATTTCTTATATCCTCACCCCTCAACAAAATGGAGTGATTGAATTAAAAAATAGAACTCTTCAAGATATGGCAAGAACAATGATTTGCGAACATCCTCCAGCATATCATTTATGGGCAGAAGCAGTAAGTACTGCATGTCACATCTTAAACAGATGTCTCATCCGACCCATTCTAAAATGACTCCATATGAAATGTGGAATGGAAAGAAACCCAATATTAGTTATTTCCACTCATTTGGATGTAAGTATTTTGTTCATAATAATGGTAAGGACAATATCGGTAAGTTCGATCCCCGAAGCGACGAAGGTATATTTCTTGGTTACTCAAACTCCAGTATATCTTAAAGAATTTATAATAAATGTACCTTATGTACTGAAGAATCAGTTCATGTTGTTTTTGATGAATCTAACCACTTTGTTGAGAAAGAGTTAGTACAGATGATGAGGAAGAACAAACTCCTCAAGTTGCTACTTGTTCTTCAAAGACAGTCGACTTAGAGACCGAGTTAACTGAAAAACAATCTGAACCATAAGTCATTCCAAATGAATGGAGAGGAGAACCAAACTATCCAAATAAATTCATTATTGGTGATCCAAAAGAATGAATGAAGACTAGAGCATCCAGCAAGAGATCTGCAAATATTACTCTTATATCACAACTAGATCCAAAGAAAATTGATGAGGCTCTTAGAGAAAAAGAATAGGCTTCTGCAATGAAACAAAAACTTGATCAGTTCAAAAAGAACAAAGTATGGACACTTGTGCCTAAACCTAAAAACTCCTTTATCATTGGCACTAAGTGGATATTCAGAAATAATATGAATGAATATGGAAAAGTGATTAGAAACAAAGCTCGTCTTATTGCTCAAGGCTATTCACAATAGGAGGGAGTCGGCTATGATGAAACTTTCGCTCCTGTTACAAGGTTATAATCAATTCACATACTTCTTACATATGCTGCTCACAAAGATTTTGAACTATTTCAAATGGATATCAAAAGTGCTTTTTAAAAATGGTTTTATTGAAGAAGAAGTGTTTGTTAAACAACCTCCTGGTTTTGAAAATCCTGAATTTTCATATCATGTTTTCAAATTATCCAAAGCACTTTACAGTCTAAAACAAGTTCTCAGAGCTTGGTACGATAGACTCAGTACTTTTCTTAGTGAACATGGTTTTACAAGAGGCAAAATTGACACTACCTTGTTTATTAAAAGAAGCTCATCCTGAAATCTTATTATTAAAATTTATATTGATGACATTATATTTGGTAGTACTAATGCTTCACTATGCAAGGAACTCTCTAAGATTATACAGAGTGAATTTGAAATGAGCATGATGGGTGAGTTAACCTTCTTTTTGGGATTACAAATTCACCAATCTGAAAAAGGTACATTTATGTGTCAAAGTAAGTACACTAAGGAACTTATTCAAAAACTTTGGCATTTAAAATGAAAAAGCCATAGGAACTCCTATGAGTTCCACTTGCTCTCTTGAAAAATATAATGAAGAAAAGTCTGTGGAAGAATCAAAATAAAGAGGTATGATTGGTTCTTTATTATACCTAACAGCTAGTAGACCATATATCATGTTTAGTGATTGTAGGTGAGCTAGATATCAGTCAACTCCAAAGGAGTCACATTTTACAGTTGTTAAAAGAATTATCAGATATCTCATTGGCACCCCATCCTTAGGATTATGGTATCCAAGGAGTGATAGTTTCAAACTAGAAGGATTTTAAGATGCTAATTTTTCTGGAAACAAAAATGATAGGAAAAGCACCAGTGGATCCTATCAATTATTGTAAAAATCTTTAATCTCCTGAAACAACAAAAAGCAAGGGTGTGTATCTTTATCAACCACTGAAGCTGAGTACATTGCCATTGGGCAATGTTATGCTCAACTTTATGGATGTTTCATCAATAAAGTGATTATGATTTAGAATTTAATCCTGTTCCTATTTACTGTGATAATTCTAGTGTTATTTGTCTTTCAAAAAATCATGTGCACCATTCTAGAGCCAAGCATATTGATATTAAGCATTATTTTATTAGAGATTATGTTCTTAAAAGTGACATTGATATTTCTTTCATTGGTACTGATGTTTAACTAGCTGACTTTCTTACTAAGCCTCTCACAGAAGAAAGGTTCTGTGTCTTACAAAAATCTTTTGGAATTATTGACAATCCATTTCAAAAATAGTTCTTTTCTTGAATGTACAGTGTTTGCATTAATTTCTTCTATGTATGTGTCATCGTATTTTTTAGTATGTTCGTCTCTTCTAGAATTTAACTCAAGAGAAGTTCACAAATATCTTTATTCTATATTAGTTTCTTTTTTCTACTGTTGTGTTTTTTTCTTTTTGAAAATGTCAAAAGGGGGAGAATAGATATTGCAACATATAGGGGGAGAGTCTTGCAACACGCAGGGGGAGCAATGAATGCAGGGAAAGTTGGATCAGGGGGAGCTTCACCGAAGTCACTATATGAGCAGTCAACTCAAGACAACCAAAAAGAGAAGCATACTACATTCAAAATTTGTCATCATCCAAAAGGGGGAGATTATAAGATTTATGGTTTTAATTATGACTTAGTTTTTGTGTAGAACAACAACAAAAAGGAAAAATCATTGAAGGTCAAAGGTAATCTCTATAGCATTCAAAGAAGGACAAGTACCAAGGAGCAATAAGGAAGAATAAAGAATGAAGAAATAAATGCTCAAGAAAAAAAGGAGAATCTATTCAATAAATGCATGTTTAATGAAAGATGCAACTTTCAAGAAAGCTCATTGAAGACTGCAAAATTTAATGAAGAATGAAGAAATAAATACTCCAGGAAACTAGGAGTATTTATTTAACAGATTTATGTTCAAGATCCAATTACCAAAGATCAAGAATTGAAGACTAAAATCTACCACTTAAAGTCAAGGTGTGACTTTACTTTATTCTTGGAAAAGGAATTTTACAAAGATCAAAAATCTCTTGGGTTTCTATCTCTTCAAGTCCTCAAACGGCTAGCTTCTACTATTATACAAAGAAGACTTTGGACAACCAGTTAGATATACAAATAGTCTTAGCCAACTATTGGTATTTTCTCTACTTTTAAACAAGCATTGTATTACTTAGTGTTTTACGGTGTATCAAAAAAATAGAGGAGAGAAAAATATTATTGGTGAGGTATTGTATCAAATAAAAAGAGAAGAAAAAGATTGAGAGAAAAAGAGAGAAGAAAAAGATTGAGAGAAAAAGAGAGAAGAAAAAATACTGAGAATAGAGACATTGAGAGTAGTAGCAGAAGCTTTATTCTCAAAGTTGTACCAAACCCAAACATTTGCAAAGACTTAGAAGAGAACACCCCTTGTGTTGAGGGGACTAGAACTAAGATCCATATTGGATCCCAACCCATATAAAACATTTGGTGTTATTTACATTCTAGCTCTTTACTTTCCATGATTTCTTTTTGCAGTTTTGTTTTTGTTAGTTGATTAACTTCATTGACTAGCCGACTAAGAAAATGAAAAATAGCAATTCACCCCCTCCCCCCTCTTGCACTTTCAAGTAGGTCGAGCATCAGAGATCGAGTGGTTTACTTCAGATATTACCCATTCTGGATTGGAAGTGGGAGCAGATCACAATAGACATCATGAATGGATTACCTCGTACTTCATACAGTTTTGACAGTATTTGGGTCATTGTGGATCGATTGACCAAATCAGCCCATTTTATCCCTATTCATATCTCATCTAGTGCTGAAAGTTTTGCTAGTATCTATGTTCGAAAGGTAGTTCATCTTCATAGAGTGCCCATGTCTATTATTTTATACAGAGCTTTAGTGTTTGCTTCTAGCTTTTGGATGACGTTTCAGGATGAGTTGGGTACTCAGGTCTAACTTAGCACAACTTTTCACCTCTAGACCGACAGTTAGTCGAATTTAACTATTTAGGTTTTTGAGGATATACTCCGCCCGAGTGTTATGAACTTTGGAGGCCAGTGGGATTTGTATTTAGCCTTGGCTGAGTTTACTTATAATAATAGCTACTATTCGACTATTGAGAAGGAACCTTTTGAGGCATTGTCTGGTAGGCGTTGTAGATCAATTATTTGGTTTGTGACTTCTGAGGCTAGATCCTGTATTACCGACATACTTCGCATGTCTTTGGATAGAGTTCAGGGGATTCAGGATAGGCTTCGGATAACCTAGAGTAGGTAAAAGAGTTATCCCGATCGCAGACTTTGTGCCATGAAGTTTGGCATTAGAGATTGGGTTTTACATCATGTGTCACCCATGAAGGATGTGATGAGGTTCGGGTGGAGGGGCAAGCTTAGCCCAAGGTACATCGGATATTTTGAGATTCTTCAAATAGTTGGGGAGGTTGCTTATGAGTTAGCTCTACATCCAGATTTCTCAGTTTTTCATCCAGTTTTTCATGTATCTATGCTCTGACGCTATATTCTAGATGAGTCACATGTGCGTCATTGGTATTCGATTCATATGGATGAGAGGTTGACCTTTCTTGAGGAGTCAGTCTCCATTTTAGCTAGGGATATTAGGCCACTGCGTTCTATAGATATTTCTATAGTTAAGGTTCAGTGGAGACACCATTCCATTGAGGAGGCTACTCAGGAGATCGAGTCTGATATAAATAGTAATTACACCCAGCTTTTCACTGACTCAGGTATTTCCTTGCCTTTTAGTTTGAGGATGAACTAGAGTCTTAGTGGTGGATATTGTAAAGACCTATTTCATGAAAAATCTAGCTTTTTATGTGTTTTTACCATTTTTCCCTTCCTCTTAGTTGATATATGTTGGTTTTGGGATATGGGGATGGTTGTCACAATTCCCGATGAGATCGGGAGTGATTTCAGTGAGTTTGAGGTTGTTTTGAGGCTTTATGAGTCAATAGTTGACTTCAGTCAACATTTCTTGTTTCAAGTCTGGAATGATGATTTGGACTATGACAACAGATCCTAAATGTCGAATTTGGGTTTGTAGCGAGGTTGGTTTGGGTTTGGGACCTTTATTTTGCATTTCGACCCTTCATTTACAAAATAGTGAAAATGGGGTCCCGGGGGTTAATTTATTGAAAACAATCTTTTTTCAAAAAATTGAAATTTCCATTGAGTCTGAAATGTCAAAATTATCCTTGTAGCATATATTATTTACTTTTGTCGGGTCACGAACGAATCTCGCGGGTCCGTTCGAAGAATTCAAAAGCATGCAAAATCAACATTTTTCTGATAGCTGGTGTACGCCAGATCTTTCTTCAAGAATGTGGGCCCCTGTCCATGATCACGGTGAAGGAAATTTCCCTTTATCATGATTGCAAGGTGGTGGCCGCGATCGCAAAGGGTATTCGGAGTTGGGTTGGGTTTTCTTCTTTGCGAACGCGATGGTCCGAGGGGTGGACCTTCACGAATGCAAAGCCCTGGCCTCAAACTGGAAGGCCAAACTTTTATCCAATCAACCATTAACCCTCACGATCGATAGGTGGGGTCCACTATCGCATGGCACTTTTCACTAAGCAGTATAAATTTATCATTTTGCGATTTTACTCTATTTTTGGACTTCCAAACTTTGGGAAAGGTGATTTTTGAGGGTTTCTTCATCGATTGTCATGTGGGTAACTTCTAAACTCATATTCCCACTATTTTCCATTGATTATATCTCCAAAAACACCTTTTAATCAGGATTTCAAAATAGATTTTTGGGGTTTTTACTGATAAAACTTGAAATTGGTTTTTCTTTGCTTTGGACCTCGTTTTTAACTCTTTTTCATGTGGGTTTTCAACCATGTACTCCTATAACCTTCAGAATGTGTTTTTAAAGAAAAATTTCGATTTTACCCCTCTCATTTTTGAACTCATTTTTCAAGTCCATTTTGGACCCGATTTTAATATGGACAATATGGGTAGTGTTAGCTTTCTTATAACGCATAGATGCTATATTTGTATTTTTTTTAGTTGACTTTGAGGATGTTCGAAAAGGGAAAGCTCTGTCTTGAAGGACTTTAGGCTCGAATTTCATCTTTTCGAGGTAGGTTACGGCTTAATTTCTTTCTGATTGAGCTAGGTAGTTAATAAATAAGTAAAGTATGCTATGAGTTGGGGAGAATAATTATGGAGTATATATTTTGAGATTATTATTACTATTGTGTGCCCGAGTGGGGGCTTATAATCTGTTGCTGTTAACTTGTGGTATCTGATATTGCGTGTGCCCAAGTGTGGCTCTTATTTGACATCATAGGCCATATGTGCATTTGAAATCCTTAATTACAGATATTATGCCCGTGTAGGGGCTTAAATTGTTATTATAGGCCTTTTTGAGCATTCATTCCCTTTATCATGCTAGAAAAATCTGAGTTAGGGGTTGATATGATATTAATGATGTCTTATATGCATATTTATTTTGATGGTGTCTAATTAGAGTTGATAATCATGAATTGTGGACATATTGAGTCGATTCCGAGCTCACTTATATACGTATTAAATTGATTGGACATCTTTATACCGATTTGATTGTGAGCATTACATTCTCATTTCATATATATACACATTCATGAGATGCTGGCACCATTTAGGAACATTGTTCTTGAAAGAAAATGAGACATTTTCATAGAAACCCTCTCCATAAAAATGAACCAGAGAGGTGCATTGAGATTGAGATATGAGTTATAGTATATGGGTTGTGAACCCCTCATGGGTCCTATTACAGAGCTGCAAGCTCGATAGGTGTATACAGAAAGTCATGCGATAACTTTCACCATTCCATCCCATCATCATTGCATTGAATTGCATATGCATCTTTTGTGACTTATTTTAGTTTTTCAGTGATCCGTGTTTAGTTTTCGTATACTTTTTGTGTATATCTGTGTTGTTCCAACTCAATAGTTATTAGAACTGTTAATGGAGACAGTGTGAGCTACCGTTTGGGAATGTCACGCCCCAAATTCCAACGAGACGGACATGGCACCCAAAGCCGACAAGGCCCGGGAGAACCAATCTTCGTCCATAACAACCCATACGCACCACTCAAAAGTCATCACCACCACAATTAAATATAAGAAGCCAAAAGCGGAATTTATGACAAATATAAGAGAAATATGAGACTTGGCCTTTAGGGCCATCAAGACAAAACATACGTTCATTACATACCCTTCGTCTGACCCACAACATCTACAAAGCCTCTACAGATGCACAACCAAAACCAACCTAGAGTCGGGACACACCCCGCTCTCTATATATATACACAAGACCAAAACAAATATACATAGGAAACTCGAAAAGCCCCGAACCAACTGGAGCTCACCAAATGTCCGCAAAAGATCCGCAACCTACAACGGAGGTCTACTAGTGCCTGTGCCTGCAACAAGTAAGGTAAGTTCCCCCGAGGGGGTCAGCACGAAAAATGTACTGCGTATGTAAGGCCACAATAAAACTGTAGCAATAAGTGAGAACACCAATGTATATCAAGGATAAGAGAATAGGCAATATCGATAAACCAACATTTCCATATGTGTGGAACCATGTACGTTACATTCTTTATTTCTTTTATCAATTATCTCAATATCAACAATAATCACATCATGCCCGGGACCAACTGATCAGTGGTAAATAACAATACTGGGATCGTCTCTAGCTAGGCTTATGCCCCTTTGAGCTACCACCCATAAATCAATAAAGCAGGTTCGGCCCTAGCTAGGTTTTCACCCCTTTGGGCTACCCCCTGTGTCCAATAATCAATCGGGATCGTCTCTAGCTAGGCTTTCTCCCCTTTGAGCTACCACCCGTGATACATCGGGATCGTCTCTAGCTAGGCTTTCGCCCCTTTGAGCTACCACCCGTACTCAACCATATACGCATTACTTTCATTCTTTAATTATGAAATTGAAACATTGTTGGTTATCGCATTATTGGAACTTTGGGACAATGTTCAATGTTCAAGAGACACATGAATAAATATATGTAGGCAACCAACTTTACATGAGACACTTTGGAACATTTCGGCATAGGTACAAGTACAATGGCAAAGGAAGCAATAGGTGTTGCAGAAAGATACGGACAAGAATAACCTTACATACCTTAGCCTCTCAATAAGAATCCGCAATCCTAAGGAATATAATGATTCAGCCCCTTACTCTACAACACAAGCACATAACGGAGTTTACGTCAACATCTAACACCTTTCAAGTGTAAAAGACGACAAAAGGTACCTAATTGCCTATTACGTCATTTCCCCCTTTACAATAAAATTTCGGCATGACCATTCCAAAAATACTACAACATGCCATACATTGACCAATATCATAACCAATAGAATTTCGCAACAAAGCTTCTTCTTTACACTTTCTCATTCACACCATATCACAAAGAATCCATTAAATCACCTTAATACACCCCATAGCACATATCGGCCAAAATCTCATAATTTCCATAATTTTCATTTATAGACAAGAACAAATTTAATGCCAAAAATAACACCATACATGTTCATATTTTGTTCATGCCATACTTTTTCATCAAAGGCACAAGGCCTAATTCAAGTTCAAATCACCAAGACAACACATCTCTTACCAAAGGCAAAAAGACACTATTCACCATCTTGCCAACACAACTATCATAATATACATAATCCCCCATGCATATAATATGTTAATCCATGAGGAGAAATACTTACCAAGGCTTGGAATATGTTGATCTTGTCCAAAGAGTCCCAAGGAATATTTTGCTTTAGGGTTTGAAAATGAAAAAATGTTGAGAGAAATATCTTAAAGGCATGGAAGTCTTGAATGATTTAAAAATCTGATTTTTGGGTGCTTTTTATGGACCTCAAGTCATCCTTAGCCACACTTGGCACTAAATGATATGTCCACTTAGCCAATTCTTGCAAGAATGGATCATTTGTCTTTGGGCCAAGTCTTTTAATCCCATTTTGGGCCTAATTTTTGGGCCCAATTACACATATCCATGTACCCATCAAATATCATGTATTATTCACCATATATCTCATGTTTACATAATTCCATAATGTCACGATAATATTTTCTTACGAGATTCTCATTCGTCGCCTTGATCGCAAAAATTGGAATTCTAGCCGTCCATGGCTTACTTGAACATTTTTGGTAAATTCTTGTGTTTCATGGTTTGATCATGTGGAAGTGTATCGAGGTATTTGAAACCTTAACAACGCTAAAATATCTCCAAGGAACCAAAAGAAAACATCCAAGAATCGTCGTAGAATTACGTCGCAAAACGGGTCCGGAAAGGCCTACTCCTTGTTCCTTGCGCCACACCCCTGAAACAGGGGTAGTGGCGCAGAAATGGCAGCCTCTCTGAAGTTTGTGCTGAGATTTCAGCACTTTGCTGAAATTTCCGGCCACTTATCCAATGTTTACGTATCGTCCAATCCCTTATTAAACACTACAAAATACTTACTTAGTGATCTTAACCATCAAGTAAACATGACTTAAAGTCACCAAATGAGGTTAGAATATGTACGAGTCCTCACTCAAATGCTTCTACGAAATCACAACACACCTCCTACGACGATCGAATCGCACATGTTAAGTCCGATATCAAATGTTTCACCAATGACACTATAAAACACATATGCATGGCATCTCAACACCTATGTAGATATGATCCAAAGTATCAAGTGAGGTTATAAAAGTACGGGGTGTTACATTCTTCCCCCCTTAGGAACATTCGTCCTCGAATGTTAGGAATATTATCTTATATACCACAAATGCATCTTTACTTTAACAGACCTATACACATTCACATAATGCTTTTAAATACTTACTTGTTATTGTTCCACCTCCGCATTGTGAACTCCTTGGTCCATTTGAAATAGATGGGGATACTTGGCTTTCATCATTTCTTCCGCTTCCCATGTAATCTCTTCTACTTGTTGATTTCTCCAAAGGACTTTCACGGAAGCTATGTCTTTATTTCTCAATCTCTTCACTTGTCGATCTAGGATCACAATGGGTACCTCTTTATAAGTAAGATCCTCTGTAACTTGAACATCCTCTACGGGAACAATACGAGAAGGATCTCCTATGCATTTTCGAAGCATCGAAACATGAAATACCGGATGGACTGAGGAAAGTTCTTGAGGTAGTGCCAACTCATACGCAACTTGTCCAAATTTTTGAATGATCTCATATGGTCCTATGTAACGTGGACTCAATTTTCCTTTCTTTCCGAACCGCATTACCCCTTTCATTGGTGACACCTTTAAAAAGACCCAATCACCTATGGCGAATTCAAGCCCTCTTCTTCTCACATCGGCATATGACTTGTGACGACTTTGAGCCATTTGTAATCGCTCTTGGATCACCTTAACTTTTTCCATAGCCTGATGAACAATATCTGGGCCCAATAAGGCAGTTTCACCCACTTCAAACCATCCAATTGGTGATCTACATTTCCTTCCATACAAAGCTTCATAAGGTGCCATTTTTATACTTGAATGATAGCTATTGTTATAAGCAAATTCGATAAGAGACAAATGGTCATCCCAACTGCCCTAAAAATCTAACGTACAAGCTCGTAGCATATCTTCAAGCGTCTGAATAGTACGTTCTGCTTGTCCATCAGTCTGCGGATGGAAAGCCGTACTCAAATCCACCCTTGTACCCAAACTCCGCTGAAAAGATTTCCAAAAGTGTGCTGTGAACTGTGCTCCTCTGTCTGATATAATAGAAAGTGGAATACCATGCAATCGTACTATCTCTTTCACATACAACTTCGCATAGTCCTCAGCTGTATAGGTCGTCTTGACCGGTAGGAAATGCGCTGATTTGGTAAGCCTGTCCACTATAACCCATATAGAATCAAACTTCCGCAATGTACGAGGCAACCCTGTAATGAAATCCATATTGATCATATCCCATTTCCAGACTGGAAGAGTGATACATTGCATGTAACCTCCCGGTTTCTGATGCTCCACTTTCACTTGTTGACAATTTGGGCACTGCGCGACAAATTTTGCAATGTTCTTTTTCATGTTGCCCCACCAATACACTTCCTTCAATTCATGGTACATTTTAGTAGCACCCGGATGAATGGAATAGCGCGAATGATGCGCCTCTGTCATAATTCGTGTCCTCAACTCATCTACGTCCGGTACACATAATCTCCCCTGACATTGAAGCACCCCTTCCGGTGTAATATCAAATGCCGTGGTCAATTTCTGCTGCACATTTTCCTTTAGCTGCAATAAAATAGAATCCGCAAATTGCTTCTCTTTCACTTCAGCTATCACGGAGGATTCCGCTGCATTCTGCACAATAACTCCATCTTCTGAGGATTCAATAAGGCGAACTCCCAAGCTGGCTAATTGATTCAAATCTTTGATTATGTCCTTCTTTTCTGTCAGCTGATCACTAGTGCCTCCCGTTGCCTTACGGCTCAATGCATCTGCTACTATATTTGCCTTCCCTGGATGGTATAGAATATCAACATCATAGTCTTTCAAGAGCTCTAACCATCTTCGTTGCCTCAAATTGAGTTCCTTCTGCTTGAACAGATATTGCAAGCTTTTGTGATCCGTATAAATATCAACATGAACCCCATATAAATAATGACGCCATATTTTTAAAGCAAACACTACTGCTGCCAATTCAAGATCATGAGTGGGATAATTTTTCTCATGGGGCCGCAACTGTCGTGAGGCATATGCTATCACCTTACCATGCTGCATCAATACACATCCGAGGCCAACCCCGGAAGCATCACAATACACTGCATAACCTTCTATGCCTTTGGGAAGTACTAAAACTGGGGTGGAAGTTAATTTCTCTTTCAGCTCTTGGAAACTTTTCTCACATGCGTCGTTCCACTGAAACTTGATTGCCTTGTGTGTTAGCTTCGTCAATGGTGCGGCAATAGAAGAAAACCCTTCCACAAATCTCCTGTAATAACCTGCCAAACCAAGAAAACTACGAATCTCTGTAGGCGTCGTAGGTCTTGGACAATTCTTCACCGCTTCAATCTTTTGAGTATCGACCCGTATCCCTTCATCCGACACAATGTGACCCAAGAATGCTACGGATTTTAACCAAAATTCACACTTAGAAAACTTTGCATATAACTTACGATCCCGGAGAATTTGTAACACCTGTCGTAAGTGATTAGCATGGTCTTCTTGTGATCTCGAATAGACCAAGATATCATCTATAAATACCGTCACGAACACGTCTAGAAATGGCTTAAACACCCTATTCATCAAATCCATGAAAACAGCTGGTGCATTTGTTAGTCCAAATGACATAACTAAAAATTCATAGTGGCCATACCGTGTTCGGAAAGCTGTCTTGGGTACATCATTTTCTCTAACCCTGACTTGATGGTAACCCGACCTCAAGTCAATCTTTGAAAACCATTTGGCACCCTGTAACTGATCAAACAAATCATCAATGCGAGGAAGAGGATATTTATTTTTGATCGTTACCTTATTCAATTGTCGATAATCGATACACATCCTCAAGGTGCCATCTTTCTTCCGGACAAACAATACTGGTGCACCCCACGGGGACATACTAGGTCTAATGAAGCCCTTGTCCAGCAAATCTTTTAATTGCTCCTTCAATTCACGCAATTCTGCTGGAGCCATTCTATACGGAGGAATAGAGATCGGCTGAGTGCCTGGAATCACATCAATGCCAAACTCCACTTCCCGTTCTGGAGGTAAACCTGGAAGATCGTCAGGAAATACGTCGAGAAATTCATTAACCACCGGTACCGACTGAGGAGTTAGTGGTTCCATATTGATATCTTGCACTCTCACCAAATGGCATATATACCCCTTAGCTATCATTTTCCTAGCTTTAAGATAGGAAATAAATTTGCCTTTCGGTGCCCCCACATTACCCTTCCACTCAAGAATATTCTTTTGTGGAAAATGAAAATGTACCTCCTTGGCTCGGCAATCCACCGTAGCATAACAAGAAGCCAACCAATCCATCCCCATTATGACATCAAAATCCACCATGTCAAGTTCAATAAGATCCGCTAGTGTATCATGACCACACACAGTTACCACACAATTGCGATATACTCTTTTTGCAACAATAGATTCACCAACCGGCGTAGACACTTCAATAGACTTATCTAAGAATTCCGGTGTTCTTTCAAATTTTGCAGCAATCAACGGGGTAACATATGATAAAGTAGAGCCCGGATCTATCAATGCATATACACCATGTGAAAATATAGACAATATACCTGTGACTACATCAGGAGATGCCTCCGAATTTTGTCGGTCCACTAGAGCATAAGTGCGATTCTGTGCTCCACTGGAACTAGCTGCTCCTGCAGCACCTCTACCACGACCGGCAGGCTGCACACTTCGGCCTACGGAAGGAACCGATGATGAAGATGCAACGGTTGACCCCATAGGTCGTGCCACACCACTCAAGCCTCTTCGTGGACAGTCCCTCATCATGTGCCCTGGCATACCACACCAGAAACAAGTATTCATCCCACGTCGGCATTCCCCTGGGTGAAACTTTCCACAGTGCTGACATGGCTGACGGAAAAACCCCGTGGTCTGCGAGCCTCGAGCCCCACTGCTTTGCCCAACATAACCACCTCTAGACCCCCGAAACTGAGAGGAAGCACCTGCTATGGAATGAGAAAATAATGGTCTCTGCGGTCTAGGAAACATTCGGGGCCTAAACTCCCCTTGGGACACCATAGACTGCCCCATAGGTCTAGCCCGCTTTGACGGCCCTCGTTCAGATTCCTGTGTTCTCCTTCGTTGCCTCTGATCCTCCATCTTTTGTGCAAAGGCCTGGATCCTTGCAATATCCATGTCCCTGTTTAAAGCAGCAATGGTACAGTCCCTTACCAAATACGGCTCCAATCTGTCCACATATCGATGGATTCTGTCGGTCATTGTAGCCACTACGTTCGGAGCATATCGAGCCAAAGAATTAAACTGCAGACTATATTCTCGAACACTCATATTCCCTTGTCGAAGGTTTAGAAATTGATCTGCACGTGCTTCCCTGAGCTCATAAGGAAGATAGTGATCAAGAAAGGCCATTTTAAAGTCTTCCCAACCAGCTGGAAGTGCATCAATGCCCCTCGACCGTTTCCAGTCCTCATACCATAATATCGCTTCACCCTTCAACCTATAGGCCGCCAGTTCAACCGTTTCTGCACCAGTCACATGCATAACATCTAGGGCCCTTTGAACTTGGTCCACGAAGTCCTGTGGATCTGCCTGTGGGTCTGACCCAGTGAATATTGGAGGATCTAGTTTCAGGAAATCCTGCGTTCTGCGGCTCGCTATTCTAGTCACATCATCCTCATTTGTCGTTGGGCCAGCGCGTCCTTGTGTTTGTGCAGCAACTATCTGCGTCAACATATGCACTGCATTTCTCAAGTCCTGGTCAGTAGCATTCATAGGCGGGTCTGCGGGTAAAGTAGGAGAAGCCCGCGATGCAAACTCTTGTTCAACACCACCTTGATTCACCTGTTCCGGTGGTGGTCTACTAGTTCCCTCTCCAGCCAGTCTGTCTATTCTTTTGCTTTTACCTTTTCCTTTTCGTGCAATCGGCATTTTCTATCACATAAGAAAACCAATTCCAATGGTTAGATACAATTCCACTTACAACATAAGCTCTATCGCACGATCTAGAAAATGAAGAAAAGAAATAACTCCTAGATGTCCCGTAGCCTCCTACTTATAAATGTGGTGCACAACACATTGATAAGTAAGACTCTACTTAGACACGGCTTTGTAGACACCCTTAGGACGACCCGCTCTGATACCACTTTTGTCACGCCCCAAATTCCAACGAGACGGACATGGCACCCAAAGCCGACAAGGCTCGGGAGAACCAATCTTCGTCCATAACAACCCATACGCACCACTCAAAAGTCATCACCACCACAATTAAATATAAGAAGCCAAAAGCGGAATTTATGACAAATATAAGAGAAATATGAGACTTGGCCTTTAGGGCCATCAAGACAAAACATACGTTCATTACATACCCTTCGTCTGACCCACAACATCTACAAAGCCTCTACAGATGCACAACCAAAACCAACCTAGAGTCGGGACACACCCCGCTCTCTATATATATACACAAGACCAAAACAAATATACATAGGAAACTCGGAAAGCCCCGAACCAACTGGAGCTCACCAAATGTCCGCAAAAGATCCGCAACCTACAACGGAGGTCTACTAGTGCCTGTGCCTGCAACAAGTAAGGTAAGTTCCCCCGAGGGGGTCAGCACGAAAAATGTACTGCGTATGTAAGGCCACAATAAAACTGTAGCAATAAGTGAGAACACCAATGTATATCAAGGATAAGAGAATAGGCAATATCGATAAACCAACATTTCCATATGTGTGGAACCATGTACGTTACATTCTTTATTTCTTTTATCAATTATCTCAATATCAACAATAATCACATCATGCCCGGGACCAACTGATCAGTGGTAAATAACAATACTGGGATCGTCTCTAGCTAGGCTTATGCCCCTTTGAGCTACCACCCATAAATCAATAAAGCAGGTTCGGCCCTAGCTAGGTTTTCACCCCTTTGGGCTACCCCCTGTGTCCAATAATCAATCGGGATCGTCTCTAGCTAGGCTTTCGCCCCTTTGAGCTACCACCCGTGATACATCGGGATCGTCTCTAGCTAGGCTTTCGCCCCTTTGAGCTACCACCCGTACTCAACCATATACGCATTACTTTCATTCTTTAATTATGAAATTGAAACATTGTTGGTTATCGCATTATTGGAACTTTGGGACAATGTTCAATGTTCAAGAGACACATGAATAAATATATGTAGGCAACCAACTTTACATGAGACACTTTGGAACATTTCGGCATAGGTACAAGTACAATGGCAAAGGAAGCAATAGGTGTTGCAGAAAGATACGGACAAGAATAACCTTACATACCTTAGCCTCTCAATAAGAATCCGCAATCCTAAGGAATATAATGATTCAGCCCCTTACTCTACAACACAAGCACATAACGGAGTTTACGTCAACATCTAACACCTTTCAAGTGTAAAAGACGACAAAAGGTACCTAATTGCCTATTACGTCATTTCCCCCTTTACAATAAAATTTCGGCATGACCATTCCAAAAATACTACAACATGCCATACATTGACCAATATCATAACCAATAGAATTTCGCAACAAAGCTTCTTCTTTACACTTTCTCATTCACACCATATCACAAAGAATCCATTAAATCACCTTAATACACCCCATAGCACATATCGGCCAAAATCTCATAATTTCCATAATTTTCATTTATAGACAAGAACATATTTAATGCCAAAAATAACACCATACATGTTCATATTTTGTTCATGCCATACTTTTTCATCAAAGGCACAAGGCCTAATTCAAGTTCAAATCACCAAGACAACACATCTCTTACCAAAGGCAAAAAGACACTATTCACCATCTTGCCAACACAACTATCATAATATACATAATCCCCCATTCATATAATATGTTAATACATGAGGAGAAATACTTACCAAGGCTTGGAATATGTTGATCTTGTCCAAAGAGTCCCAAGGAATATTTTGCTTTAGGGTTTGAAAATGAAAAAATGTTGAGAGAAATATCTTAAAGGCATGGAAGTCTTGAATGATTTAAAAATCTGATTTTTGGGTGCTTTTTATGGACCTCAAGTCATCCTTAGCCACACTTGGCACTAAATGATATGTCCACTTAGCCAATTCTTGCAAGAATGGATCATTTGTCTTTGGGCCAAGTCTTTTAATCCCATTTTGGGCCTAATTTTTGGGCCCAATTACACATATCCATGTACCCATCAAATATCATGTATTATTCACCATATATCTCGTGTTTACATAATTCCATAATGTCACGATAATATTTTCTTACGAGATTCTCATTCGTCGCCTTGATCGCAAAAATTGGAATTCTAGCCGTCCATGGCTTACTTGAACATTTTTGGTAAATTCTTGTGTTTCATGGTTTGATCATGTGGAAGTGTATCGAGGTATTTGAAACCTTAACAACGCTAAAATATCTCCAAGGAACCAAAAGAAAACATCCAAGAATCGTCGTAGAATTACGTCGCAAAACGGGTCCGGAAAGGCCTACTCCTTTTTCCTTGCGCCACACCCCTGAAACAGGGGTAGTGGCGCAGAAATGGCAGCCTCTCTGAAGTTTGTGCTGAGATTTCAGCACTTTGCTGAAATTTCCGGCCACTTATCCAATGTTTACGTATCGTCCAATCCCTTATTAAACACTACAAAATACTTACTTAGTGATCTTAACCATCAAGTAAACATGACTTAAAGTCACCAAATGAGGTTAGAATATGTACGAGTCCTCACTCAAATGCTTCTACGAAATCACAACACACCTCCTACGACGATCGAATCGCACATGTTATGTCCGATATCAAATGTTTCACCAATGACACTATAAAACACATATGCATGGCATCTCAACACCTATGTAGATATGATCCAAAGTATCAAGTGAGGTTATAAAAGTACGGGGTGTTACAGGGAACTTTTCTATTTGCAGGTGACATGCTCATAGTCTTATTTACTTGTATTATTGTCTACTTTACTCAGTCGGCCTATGATTCCTACTTAGTAAATATGGACTGTACTCACCCCTACTGTGCCTTTTCGGTACAGATCCACGTACGAGTATGACTCACGGTGGCTGATCGTGCTTTTCGGAGACTGTGATCGAGGTACTAGGCTGCTCTAGGGACCAGAGTTGACTTCCGAACCTCCTCTATCCTAGCTTATGTCTTTATTTTCAATCAGAGGTAGACTTATGTAGTATTTTTTTTAGATGTTCGTATTTTTATTAGATGCTCTATGCTTTTGACACCAGAAATTGGGAGATTTTATGTTATTACTTTTAGACTTACTTATATTATGTCTTTTGTTGGTCTGACTTCACTCTAAAAGTCTCGCCTTAGATTATTTTCCTTAATTGTTCGTATTCTTTCCATTTTGGGTGATTGGCTTACTTATCAGGGTTGTGCCATGATAAGTGCCATCATGACCTTGGTTTTGGGTCGTGACACATTATCTCAGAGAAATTAAATAATATTTACGTCGGGAGGAGTAAAATATGTGTTGTACTCTCTTTTCCTTAACTAAGATTTTGCCCCAATTAGACTTTTTTGGTTATATTTTTAATGAGGCAACACTAAAGGTGTATTACAAGATGTGTGTACACTTTTTTTTTTACTAAACTTTTTACCACAAGATTTTTCTTATCAAGATTTTAATGAGGCACATTATCTACGGACATCCAAGGGGGAGTGTTATAAAATATACATTCATTGGTAGCATATCCATGGATATTTACTAGGTTACATGAACCTTTTATGGATAAGAATATTCTATTAATTTTGGCTCTTAATATTGATGGCCTTTGTCGTGATCTCTCATCCTATAAATTAATATATTATTCACCATGATAAAACACACTTGAATACACTCAATAGAAGAAAAGTCATATCATCTTTCTAGATCTCTTGTCTCATATTATTCTAATTGTATTTATATTTATATTGTTTTGAGCTTAATTTTATAATAAAAGCATATATTTTAGTAAACCATATTCCTCACTTGTTCTCTACACAACCTATTCAATCCAATTAAACCAATCACTTCTCTTTTACTACCCTCCACTAATTGTATTTTATTGATGAAGAATGGAGACTCATTGGTTTTTAATGATATCCATTTAGATAAAGGAGTAATCATGATTTAAATTTTTTAATTTCATATTTTAATTTTTCTTATGAGTCATTTGCACAAGTGCCCCAAAAATGGGGTGGTCTTTAATTTTTGCTCTTAATCTGATGGTGATCTTTAATTTGTGTCCCTCAGCACTTTAAGTAACAAATAAGTGGTCAAAAATATTCTTGACAATAAAATTACAAATAATATTTTTACAGACATAAGTTTATATTTTTGTATCATAATATCCCATAAGTTATGTCATAAGACTAACTACATTATGCTCCACAACATAGATTTATAAAAAAATAACAATAACATAAAAATATTTAAGTTAAATAGTAATTTCAGAAATTATTATAGTGTTTAAAAATTGAAATTATGGTTTTTGGGACATATGTTATTTATCCTTTTAGAGAAAAAATGCATAAATAAACATAAAATTGCACAAATTCCCTTAAAATGTGCTGATTTTAAAAATTTTGTCTTTTAGCAATTGAACTTATGTCTAGTGTGGCATTTTTTTGAAACCGAAGTCACGAGGGACATAACTTGATGCAACAATACGTACAATAAAATTTGGATTTTTGTGTGTTTTGACAGTTTTACCCCTCTTTGTATTCGTATTTTCGTGTTTGTGGTCTAGAGGAGTGGGTGACACAGTTCCTGAGATATTTCGTTGTGTCTCATATGATATTTTCATTTTAAAAGGTTTTGAAGTTGGTAGAGTTGAGTTTGATCAACATTTAAAGATTTAAGCATCATATGAGAATTATGTCAGTTCCATCAGCTCCATAATGCTAATTTTGGATTTGTAGCGTAGTTGGTTTGGCTCTTGGAGTGATCATATTTGTTTGAGAAGTTGGAAGGGAAGTTGGAGTTATAAAGCTTAGCGTTGTCTCCGGTTAACATTTGATTTTCGTGACCTCTATTCAAAATACTGAATATTTCGTTAAGTTCGGAATGCTGAATTTGGTCTAGCAACATAGTTAGTTTGTGTTCGTGGAGTTCCGAATGATATCCGGATGTCCTATTGGGAATTTTGAAAGTTGATATTTTGAGTTTTGTTTCTATCAGCTAGTGCAACTATCTTCCTCTTTGCATTCAGGACTTATTTGTCGTGTTCGTGAAGGGAAAATAGTTTCTTCATTATGATCGCATAATGGTCAACCATTGTAACAATCTAAATTGTCATTACGCTGAAATAAGAAGTAGAACCTTCGCCAAATTTCCCCTTGACAATATTTAAGAAATTCAGGGTTGGCCTTGTATTAGGCAAATTTTGGAGGGTGTACTAGTCTCAGGAAATCTGGTATTAATGTGAGTATTGATAGGGGTATTTGACTTGATTTTTAGATAGAGGATGAGTTTCGGTAGTCGCAGAAACTTTTGGCACGTAATGGATTTATAGAACTCCGATTAAAGAATTTACCGTGAAAGGATTGGTTCGCGATGTCGTATTTTGAGGGGAGTATTGTAAAATAGACCCATTTGAGGAGGGACACTGAGATTATGCCTCGAGATGGCTGCAGCAGTAAAAGAACCACTGCAGCGCTAGAAGTACCATTGCAGCGGTAGCCTCAATAACATTCTGAACCACTACAGCGGTAACTTTACCGTCGCAGCGGTAAAACGCAGTTTTACAGTTTTTAAAACTCCAAAAAAAAATTATTTCCTATTTTTTGAAAAATGTGAGAGAGCTCTAAGGGAGGGTATTTTTATCAAATTTTGGGAGTTTTTCATCGTTGGAGGCAAGTTGTTTACATTCTAAACTTGAACTACTTCTCAAAATCATTGAAAATTGTTAGAATCTTGTTCATGGTAGAAATTGGGGTTTAGCCCTAATTTATAAACTTAACATAAATTAATGAGAATGTGTATAAAACCAGTTGGGAATGATCCTAAGGAGTTAGAAAATACTACTTTGAGTAGAATTATGGTTATTCATGCTAACTAAGAATTCATGAGGGTTAAAGGGTAGGAAACCCTAAGATGATGAACTAGGGCAAATTTATGGATGAAATTGATTATTATTGATACCTAGTGGTTAGAAGGAATGAATGATTGAAATGTGTATGTGAACTTGTTGTTATAGATCAAGAACGAAGTGAAAGAGAAAGGAAAGACAAATGTGTGACCTAAAGGTGATTTTGAGCATGCAATTGAGGTAGGTTATGATTTATTAGCAATTAGACTTGCTTGACTCTGTGCTTTAATATGAATTAAGTATTTGTAATAGCATTTGGGAACTACTTGTGATTATTGATTGCATTACATATTCATACATGTTGATGATGATTGTGATGGTGTTGTGGACATGAGTTGATGCTATTGATCATGATAATGAAACCATGTTGATGATGATAGATAATGATATTGATTATGATAATGATATTGTGATTATTGTGAATTGCCAGATGTTGATGGTATTGAGAAGAAAAAGAGATGTTGTGCACATCTTGCATTCATACATTAATCATATGCATTGAATGTACATTTATAATTATATGATGGGTAAAAGGCATCATTTTGACCCTAAACTATACCCGAAAAATCGATGTCACACTTAAACTATTGGGGTGACCTATAACACACCTCTACTGTATAAAAGTGAATTTATTTACCCCCCGCAACACCCATGCCCAGGTTTAATGAGTGTAGTGAAGAACACTCGCTCTCCCGTGATGCCACGTGTTTAATGAAAATAATTTCTTTTAAATTATTATCCAACCTATTTAATTTAACCATACCCATTTAAATTATCCCCAACCTGTTACTCGACCCGAGAGTATCAATTGACAACCAACAAAATATAAAGGGGAACCTATATCACATATGAACAAAGAGTTTCCTAGCTTTCTTCTTCACAATCAAAACCCGATGGAAGAGATTTCTTAGTGTTTTCTTCTTCACAATCAAAAACCCAACCTTCGTTGCTACTAAAATTTGAAACCCAACCCCCAACTCCATTTTTGTTCCTAATTTGAAGCTATGGTTACTATCGAAGGCTACAAGTAGTTGACTTTCAGTCAATTTCAAAGGGTTACAAGCTAGGGTTACAATTTAGGGTTACAAGCTAGAATTAGAAGCATAAACTAAAAGGTTAGCCCCATGTCTCAGTATTTTAAAAATTAGCTTTTTTTGTTGCAATTTGAGCTAGGATTTTTTTTTTTTGCCTTTAGTTTGTCTGTGAAATTAATGTGTTAATAATTGGAAATATGCTTCAATATGTAATAAATGAAGTTGTGACACTTATAATTATTTTGTAATATATTTTTCTGTTGCAATTTGAGCAAGGGTTTATTCACGTCTTTAATTTATCTTCAAAATTAATGTGTTAATAATTGGGGATATGCTTCAATATGTAATAAATAAAATTGTAACACCTCATTTGTAGTATAATATGTCATATGTTGTGTGATGTTGTTTTGGTCGATGTCAAGGATCTTACTTTACAGTGTTTTCATGATCAATTATTACTGAATTGTCATTTTTATACTACTTTCAGGTTGTTAAAATAAGTTTTGAACTGATCACTTTGAGAGTTTATCATGGTGGGGTTCTTAACAGGGGTAAAGGGAAGGGAAAAGGAAAGGGAAAAAAAGGAAAAACATATATTGGTGGACAAATTATTGAGTTTTTAGATGTTGATGTAGATAGGTTATCCTATTTTGAATTTAGGGATTATGTGAAGCATTTAGGATATGACCCTGGGCAATGCTTACTATATTTGACACTGCCTAAGAGTTCTATTTTAATAAAATTAGGTCGGACAAAGACACAATTAAAATTTCACAATGTTTGAATAATGGGGACACTTTGGAAGCTTTTGTGTATCACATGGTTCCTGAACCTCTTTTAGCCCCACCTTTATCGAAATATGTTAGTCATGTGGCGGGGGAAAGTGGTGTGTCTTTTAATAAATATATTAGGAGTGTTGAGAGGGCATCTAAAAATAGTGAATATACCCCTCATATCTCCCAACCTTCTGTAGATCCAAATACCCCTCCTGTTGTCCAACTTACTACTTCTACCCCTTCTATTGCTTTTATACCTTCTCTTACTATTGATATCCCTTCTCCTACTGTTGCTCCTTCTACTTCTCCTGTTGATCCTAATGCTCTTACTTCTCCTCCTCCTCCTCTTACTGGTCATGTCCCTTCTCCTCTTGTTACTTCTCTTATTGATGAATCTTTACAAATTAGGAGTGAGACTGATAGGGCTGAATCTAATGTAGATTCAGATATAGAATCAATTGATGGAGGTGTATAGGTTGGGAGTGATATAGATGGATATATGGATGAAGAGTTAAGATGTATTAGGGAAGAAAAGAAGAGTAGAAAGAGAAGAGGGGGGGGGGAGAGACCAGCAATTCCTGATCATGTTAAGTTAACAACAGGAAAAAAAGGGCCAGATACTGGCTATGATGAATCGGCAGGTGGTGATAGAAATAGTTTGGAGGGTAAGTTAGATGGTGATGAGCCTTTTTATCCATCAGATGAAGCTTCCAGCTTTGAAACTGATTTAGAAGACATAACTGAAGAAAAAATTGAGGTTGAACAGAGAATTAAGGCTAGAAGAAGGAAAAAGGTAAATAGTTTTCTATGATTTAGACTGTCAGAAAGTTGTGTGGGAATTAGGACTTGTTTGTTAGAGTGTTAATGAATTTAGAGTTGCTATTACTAAATATGTTGTTACTGAACATGTTGCAATTGAAAAATGTGTTAATGAACATACAAGGGTAAGGGTTAGGTGTACAACTGGTTGTCCATGGATTCTATATGCTAGCTTTGATTCTAGGACCATGAACTTGGTTGTGAAGACCTATAATTCATTTCACAAGTGTGATCCTACTAATAGGAACAAACTTTGCAATGCCAAGTTCTTAGCCAGCCACTACAATGAGAGGATAAAGGAACAACCAAACATTAGAATTCTTCAGTTTCAGCTGCTTATTAAGAAAGAATTGGATATACATGTTGGAAGAACAGTGTGTAGGAGAGCCAGGAATAAGGTGATTATAGAACTGATGGGTAATTATAATCTTGAATTTGGGAGGATTTTAGATTATAGGGATGAGTTGTTAAGATCTAATCCAGGTAGTACATGTGTGCTTAAGCTTCATGATGAAACATTTGAAGGTGGAAGAAAAATGTTTCAAGGCTTCTACATATGATTTAATGCAATGAAGAAGTCCTTCTTGGGTGGTTGTAGGAAGTTCATTGGTTTGGATGGTTGTTTTTTGAAAGGAGTTTCTAAAGGGCAGTTATTAGTTGTTGTGTGTAAAGATGGAAACAAGCAGATGTTTCCACTGGCATGGGCAGTGGTTGAGATTGAAAATAAGTTCACTTGGAGTTGGTTTATTAGGATTGTAAAGAAGATTTATAGCTAGGAGATGGGATAGATTTGGCTGTGGTAACAGACATGCAAAAGGTAAGATTTTAATTACTTAATTTACTTCATACAACTGCATATTTTGTAAAATTTGATGATATGTTCACTATTTTTTTTATTTCTTTAAGCGTTTGGAAGTTACTGTAAAATAACACCTACCTAATGCTGAACATAGGATGTGTGCAAGGCATGTCCTTGCCAACTGGTAAAAAACTCCATATGTAAAGGCCTTGAGAAGAAAAAATGCTTTTGGAGGTGTGCAAGGTCTACCTTTGAGGCTGAGTTGAGGGACAACATTAGTTATATGAAGATGTTGGGTGGTGAAAAGATACTCGATAAATTGATGTATTTTAATCCAGACAGATGGAGCAAGCTTTATTTCAGCTTTGCCACTAAGTGTGACATTGTAGACAACAACATGGCAGAATGTTTCAATGCATGGATATTAGGAGCAAGGCACAAGATAATTGTCACAATGTTAGAAGAGATAAGGGTGAAAATGATGAAAAGAGTAGGACAGATGGGGGATTTTTGTGAAACTTTGATCAGTGACATTTATCCAATGGACATAAAGGTTCTAAATGATAATACAACTAGGTCTATGAAGTGTAGTATTGAATGGAATTCTCATAGAGAATATGAGGTGCTTGATAGAGGATATAGGCATATTGTGGATCTTCCAAGGCAATATTGTAGCTGTAGATCATGGATGTTGAAGGGAATACCTTGTCCTCATGCAATAGCTGCTCTTCACCACAAAAAATTAGAACCAGTTAACTATATCTCTTATTGGTATAATGGAGAAACTTATGTAAACACATACAACTACTTCATTCAGCAAGTCTTGAATATGAAGATGTGGCTAGAATCTCAAAATATCTCTGTTATGCCACATCCTGTTAGGAAGATGCCTGGTAGGACTGACAAGAATAGAAAGAAAGAGCAGGGTGAAACCAGCAATAAAACTGGTAAACTATCCAAGAGTGTGATTAAGATGTCATGTAGCACTCAAGAGGTGAACATGCTGCTGACACTAATACAAATCATGGCCCAATTTCATCATCTGTTGAAGGCCTAAGTACAGGCCAAACTTCTACTGTAACACCTAATGTAGGAAGAGGAAGGGGTGTAACAAGGGTGCCTAAGGTTGCTCTAACTGGAAGAGGAAGGGGTAGACCAAAATGTTCTACAAAAAAGGTATAATACTAACTGTGAGAGTTGTAAACTAGTTATATCTTTTACTCAATATTTTTATTTCTTTCTTTTTAAGATGCTGGTGCTAGTAGACCAAGAATAGTTGGTATGAGAATACTTCTCCATAATATAAGTTTCATTTAGATCATTTGATGTACTATCTAAATTTCATTTACTATAAATATTAACACTTCCTTTATTTAAGCAGCCAATAATGCCTAGTAAGAGGTTCAAAAGTGCTAATTCTTCAGCAGTTATGACTGGAAATCTTGGATATACACTAAAAATTGATGTGAAATAGAGAGGAAAAGAAGCTATGACTCCAGGCAACTACTAGAAATGAGAGGAAAAAAGCAAATGTATACAAGGTCCAAGGCTGCACACTTGAGCCAAGAAAACTCTAATGCTAAATCTCATAACATATAAGCTATTGGTATCATGTTAGTTTGGTGTAAATATTGGCAGTTGTGACTGCATTTAAGATAATTTTTGGTAGTTCACTGATGTTGACAGTTGTGTCTGCATTTTAAGACAATTTATTGATAGCTATAACTTGTGGTTTTGGAAGCTTTGACTACCATTTATGACAATATTTTGGAAGAAGAAGTTATAACTGCAATAGTTTTTTTAGTTGTAACTTCTTGTCCTTTATATGTAAATGCATTTAGCAGATCTATAAATGCACTCTCTTTTGTTTAATGATGATGCAGCTGTGAATGTCCCTTTTATTTAATGTTTGGTGCTTTAAAGGAAGGGAAAAGGCAGATGCAACTTTGACTGCATTTATGTAATGCTAGGTGTAAATTGTTGGTTGTGTGATACTGTTAGTTGTGCTTAAATTAGTTTGTTAATTTATTGGTTGTGATTATGCAGTTAATACACCACAAAAAGAGACACATCAAGCTAAGAAAACCTTACCATACCATTTCATTACACAAAAAACTGTTGAGGTTTATTACAAAACTAACAATTGCAACCCCTTAAGGCAAGGCAAAACAACTACACTAACAGATTATGGAAGCCTTCTTGGATCTTCTTTCATGTACATGTATTGAAATAAAACACTAACACCTATAATACAAACACAAATGAGAGAAATCCAAAGTTGTTTCTCCCTTTTCTTGGACTTAGCCAACTTGATCTTCCATTTCTTCTCATTTTTCTTCATCTTCTTCAAATCATCTTCAAAATTATCCAGCTGGAACTCTATTTTGTTTATTTCTATTTTGCTCTCCACAGATTGGGTAGTCCTAGAAGTAGGCTTGTCATCAACTATATAAGTTCCCAATTTTGCAGAAGTTTCAACTATTTGCTCAAGCTCACCAATTCTTCGCAAAAGTTTAGGAATAACAAATTTTGATCTTGGATCAATATCTCCATCCTTCCAAATCCAGAAATCGCATGATCTAACACTCTAAAATAAAAAGTAATTAAATTAGTATAGACTCTTTAGAGTGGAAACTATGCCTTTTCCCAAATAAAATTCACTTACCCCATAGTAAGGACAACTCCAATATCTTCTACCTGAATTTCTTGGGGTACATGAAGTCATCAAGGGCAAAAGATGTCCATGATTGCATCGTAACTCTTCCAACTCATGATCTTCTTATAGCTTACAAAGTCTACTCAAGCTTATTACAAAAAGTCCCTACATCAACAAAAACAATACAACTACTCAAATAATGAAAAAATTAATCCAAAATTAAAGAAAAATTGAAGAAAAAATTATCCAAAATTGCAGAAAAAATTATAGAGAAAAGGATGAAACTTTGTCTCAATAGAGTAAGTAATCAAACGAGTAAAAGAATTTAGTTACCAATTCTTCAAGAAAAGGCGGCATGTATTTGATTTTCGGTGAGAAATTTTGAAATTGGAAAAAAGGATTTAGGGTTCTTCTCTAAATTAGGTCAGGTTAAAATAAAGAGGGGGATAGATTTAGCCATTTGTGAGGGTTATTTAATGTGTTTAAAGGTTTTTTCATTTTCTTTAAGTTTTAAGTGGTGGGATGCGCTCCTTTTGAGTGTAACAAATGCGCCTGGGTATGGGTGTCGCGGGGGGTAAATAAATTCGCTTTTATACAGTATAGGTGTGTAATAGGTTACCCTTATAGTTTTAGTATGACATCGACTTTTAGGTATAGTTTAGGGTGGAAACGATGCCTTTTCCCTTATATGATGTGATGCAACTTGTTGATAAAATCGTCCTAGTGTGAAAAGTTACAAATATGAACTTGTATTCCTTTTAAAGTGAAGTTTTATAAATGTGTTTGTATGTATTTAGTTATAAGTTATGTGACGACTGTTGTTGCATTTATTTGGTTTGCTTATTTGTATGGTGTTGAGTTGAGTCAGTCTATGATGCCTACCAGTACTTTTTGATGTATTAATGCTACTTGTGCTCTTTTTTTCTTGAGTGCAGAGCGTGTTCCAACATTTGAGATGAGACCTCGACTCTAGACAATAGTTTCAAACTTTAATTAAAGGTGAGCACCATGACCGGGCAGTGATACAATTATCTGAGTTTCATTCATGTCCCTTGTTTCAGGTCTTTGATTTTTCTCTAACCCTTTAGTAATTTGGTATAATTCTTAGTTGTAGTTTTGGACATTCTTAGTTGTTCTTGTACGGTGACTTTAGGTCCTAAGAATGTAATAAATAGAGGATTTCCACACACTATTTGCAGATTGATAATTGTTTAAGGCTTGTAACTTTATTTCTTTAATGAATAATTGGGTTTAATATCTTTGTAATGATAAGGTGATCAAAAGTAAAATGATAACTATTGGACTTGGTAAGTAAGGGTTGGGTTAATTGTTCTCTTTCCATAGTTTTAGGGTGGGTGTCAATCATGACCATTAGGGTCATAACAGGGTTGGTATTAGAGCCCTGGATTCATAGATCTTGTCATAGAAGAACAGGTCTAGTAGAGTCTTGTGGAATGGTATGGAGATGTCTGTACTTTTCTTCGAGAGGCTACAGGGCTTTAGGAAACAAAATTCCTTTCTTTCTTAATTTTGTGATATTACTTGATTCGAATTGGTATCTGGTAATCCAAATTGGTATCTAACTCATTCATTCTAGTTACATAGATGGTGAATACACATTCTTATAGAGCAATAGCAGCATCCCCTACATCGGTACCAACAACAGTACCTGCACCAGCCGCTGAGGCTATGGTTCAGGGCAGAACTCGCGTGAGGGGTAGTGCTAGGAGAAGAGGAAGAGGGGAAGCACCTGCTAGGGTTGGAGCTCGTGTAGCCGGAGGACCAGCCAGACAAAAAACCCTCTCCCTTCCCCCATAACAGGGTGCTCCAGAGTTAGCTCAGAATGAGGAGATAACCACTGAGGAGGATAATGTGTTCATTCCTAACAATGCGGTGCCTGTACAGAATGGTACAACCAAGTAGCTATAACTGCAAAACTAATTCAGTAAGTTATGTAAACTTAGGTAGTTTGGCTGGCACAGATGCTACTCCTGCTATTCTTGTATTTCAATCCCTAGCCTTACAGCATGCAGCTATTGTGGAACCAAGGATGGATGAGGGCTCTGATACAGGGGTGTATCCTCAATAGGTACTTGGACCGGTGTTGACTAATGATGAACATGGACTATTCTGCAAGTTCATGAAGATAAAGCCCCCAATATTTCAAGGTACAGAGTATAAGGATGCATTTGAGTTTTTGATAGATTATTAGGAACATCTGCATAAGATGGGTATTACTTAAAGGTATGGTGTGGAGTTTCTTTCTTTCCAACTGCAGGCTGAAGCCAAGCAATGGTGGAAGTCATTTGTTGAGTGTAGGGCTACCTTACCTCCACTTACTAGGGTACAATTTTAGAATGTTTTTCTTGAGAAGTATGTTTCCCACGCTTATCGTATTTAGAAAAAGGATGAATTCTTGAGGTTAGAGCAGGGTGACATGTTTGTGGCATCCTGTAAGGCAGAATTGCTTGCCTTGTCCTACTATGCACTTTAATTGATCACTTCAGAGGAGGAGCGGATCAGGTACTTTGTAAAGGGTCTGAATTCTGGAATTCAGATAGTTACTTTATCAGTGACGGTGTTAGGCAAGTCATTCCAAGAGGTTGTGGAATTTTCTAACAAGGTGGAGGCAATTGTGAAATAAGGAGAAGTGAAAGTAGAGGAAAATAAGGCTTAGACCTTTGTCCGGTTCAGCAGTACTTTTTTGAAGGGTCGTGGTTCTCAAGGTCCTTCTTTTTTACCTTATCATTCAACCATGTATGTGTTTGCAGAGGGACTATCTGGGGTCAATCATCAGCTTTCACTGATAGACAGTTATACACTTTCATCCTCTTTAGTTCAGAGACTTGCTTTGGGCATCAGGTGCCATGAGTGTGGAGGTTTGGGTCACATTAGAAGATATTATCCTAATATTTGGTCTGCAGAGTTGACCCAACAATCTATTTCCAGTGCTCTAGTTCCAGCATGTCGTGAGGGTGGAGGAAATGGTAGAGATCATCCCTAAGGTGGGCTTGTTGGCTAGGCTGCAGGGAGGGGTGGCTATCAAGCTAACTGAGGTAGAGGAAAGGTTGGTAGAGCTGGTGCTCAGGATGGTAGAGGCAGTGGTCAGGGTGGTGATATAGCACAACTTTACGTTGTTCTGGCTCGTCCTGAAGTGGAAGCTTCTGATGCTGTGATCATAGGTACTATTCTTATCTAGGATCATCTGGCTTCTGTATTATTTGATCTCGGGTCCACTTTCTCCTATGTGTTTATAAAATTTGCTTTGGATTAGGACTTGGAATGTGAAATGCTTGATACTCCTATGTATGTGTCTACACCAATTGATGTGTTTATTTGTATTAATCAGGTCTATAAGGAATATCCTCTAATGTTTATAGGGTATAAAACTTTGACAGACTTTGTAATTTTAGACATGGAGGAGTTTGACATTATTTTGGAGATTAGTTGGTTGTCTTCTTATCATGTCATTCTTGATTATTATGCTAAGACCGTCACTATAGTGATGCCCAGGATGGAAAAGTTAGAGTGGGAGGGTACATTTGAACCTACTCCTGTGAGAATTGTGTCAGCTATTCGTTCCCAGAACTTAGTGAAGAAGGGGTGTAGGGCATTTGTTTGCCCATATTCAGGAAGAAAATTCTGTAGTTTGTACTATAGATCCCAGTTGTGTGTGAATTCTTAGAGGTGTTTCCTGATGACCTTCATGGTATGCCTCTAGACCGTGAATTTGAATTTTGTATAGACTTAGAGCCAAGAACTCACCCTATCTTTATCCCTCCTTATCATATGGCACCAGTAGAGTTAAGGGAATTGCAGTCCCAGTTGCAAGAATTGTTAAAGAAGGGATTTATTCACCCCTAGTGTTTCTCCTTAGGGTGCTCCTGTATTGTTTGTGGAAAAGAAGGATGGTAGCATGAGGATATGAATAGACTACCGTCAGTTGAATAAGACAACTATTCACAACAAGTATCCTTTTCCTAGAATAGATGACCTGTTTGACCAATTGCAGGGAGTTGCAGTTTTCTTCAAAATTGATTTAAGATAAGGTCATCATCATGTCATGACCCGATTTCTCAAGTCATGATGACACCTACCTTAACCCACCAGTAGGTAAGCAACTATAGCCCAGAACGTCAAGCAATATGCCAAACAGCGGAAGATAAAAGAATACAGAAAATAGACATGCAATAAAAATACTAAGCAGCGATATATAAACATGATCGTACTGAATAATAGAGGAATAAGAGTAAAAGTACAAAAGAGTATCCCTATGACCGAGCAAAGTTGGAACAAGAGCCACTAAACCAAAAGAATATAGTACTATACAGTATCAAATATACATGTAGTCTAGAAATATACAAAAGACTATCCAAAAATAGCAGAAGGAGAGAGGATCAATTCTGGGCTCTGAAAGCTAACCCAATCTCTTAAGTAGCAGAAAGCCTGAGGATAACATCAACGGTGGTGTCTTGTACTCAGATTGGCATCAAGGAAAAGATGAAGAAGTTTAGCATGACCATCAAAAACAATGGGTACTCGATAAGCATCATAGGCCAATCGAGCTAAATTACAATAAAAGTATAATAAAATGTGAGAATATAAGCTAAAGTCAGAAACAATGGCATAAACAAAAATGATACTCCAAATCGGGTGAATATGATAAATGTACAAGATAAGTAAGTCAAAAGTAAAAACATTCTAACTACAACCTAACTGGGCCCCTATAAGCTAGAAGGCACAAACAAGAAGTGATAACCCAACCGGGCCCCCATAATCCCGACGAATACAGATAAGCGTATTCTAAAACAAATATGGAATTATTGACCATAATAAGCATAAGTGAGCCAACGAGTAAAACATACCTGAAAATCCTCCCATATAATAAATATGAATCTTACTAGTTATTACCAAAATTCCGAGTCCCAATAAGTATCCTAATAGATCATAAATGTTGGATTTGAACCGAGAGTAGAGAGTAGTGTCATAATAGCCAATATACCGCATATGAATCATAATTACTGGGCTTGAACCGAAACTAGAAAATAAGTAAGAGTTGTGACAATCCATGGTGATATTTCCCTTAGGTCCAATTATTACCAACTTTCCAATATGATCGGTCTAATCTAGAAACGATGTGGATTTTAGTTACTAAGTTTAAGGTCAAGGTTTTAAAGGTCAAACATAATTCTACCCCAAGTGTCAAAGCTAAAAGAAGTTCATTCAAGCGACTAAGTCATCCTAAGGCTCAGGAATTAGTCTATGGTGATGAATAAAGTCGCCTTAGGTCTACAAGGAGTTAATCTAGGCATTTGACTTAAAAGTAGGATCGGTGGGGTCTCCTACTAGTCTCAAAAACCCATACTAAAGCAAGAACCTACCCAAACCTAGACTAAAGCCTTACAATTACAACACAAGGAACTAAGTAAATCTAACTAATTTTATGATATTAACCTAACCCAATATGAAGAACGATTGTGCCGAAATCCACCAAAAAGCCCCTAATCGGTTAATTTATTTGATAATTACTAACATCCTCAACTGGGTTGTAAATACCCACCCATAGATAGCATAATGCTATAATAATACCATAATAAATCTCATTCTCAAAGGAAAGTAAGCCTAGCCTACCTGGACGCCGTTGAATGCTCGTAAAGTCCTCTACTCCGAAATTTTTCCATTTCGAGGCTCTCAGATTCTACATAGATACAAACACTAAGGAATGAATACGAGAAGATTAAAGATGAATGACTATGAGAATATTAAATATGAGTATAGGATGGGTACCGTACACAACTTCATTCGAATTCGAGAATAGAAAGGGATATTTAGACTTTATGTCCTCCTCCGATTCCCAAGTAGCTTCTTCTACTTTTTGATTCTTCCACAACACCTTCACCGATGTTATCTCCTTGGTTCTCAACTTTTAAACTTGTCTATCCAAAATTTCTAGGGGACCTTCTTCATAAGATAGAGAATCCTTCATACCAATATCCTCTATGGGAACCACCAAGGAATGGTCACCCACACACTTCTTGAACATGGACATGTGAAATACGGGATGGACCGATGCCAAACTTTTCGGTAACTCTAAATCATATGCAACATTCCCATTCTTCCTTATAATTCAGTAAGGACCAATGTAACGAGGGCTGATCTTGCCCTTCTTTCCAAATATCATCACCCCTTTAATAGGGTAGACCTTCAGGAATACCCAATCATTATTTTTGAACTCCAACTCTTTTCTCCTCACATCGGCATAGGACTTTTGGAGACTTTGAGCTATCTTAATCCTCTCGCAAATAACCTTAACTTTCTCCATTGCTTGGTGAACAAGATCAAGCCTAAATAATCTGGTTTCACCCACTTCTTACTATCCAATCGGTGACCTACACCTTCTACCATAAAGAACCTCGAAAGGATCCATTTGCATGTTAGAGTGATAACTATTATTATAAGCAAATTCATGATAGTTAAGTGATCCACCAAACTACCCTTGAAGTCAATGACACAGACTCTTAGCATATCTTCCAAAGTTTTAATCGTACGCTTCACTTGCCTATCCATTTGAGGATGGAAAGCGGTGCTAAGGTTCACCTTCGTACCCAAACCCTTTTGAAAGGATTTCCAAAATTAAGAAGAAAATTGCGTACTTCTATCGGATATGATGTACACAGGAGCTCCATGTAGTCGAACTATCTCCTGAATTTATAACTTAACATAATCCTCTCCCAAATTATTTGTCCTCACAGGAAAAAAGTGAGTGGATTTGGTCATCCTAACCACAATGACCCAAATAGAATTGTACTGGTTTCGAGAACGCGGAAGACCGGTGATAAAATCCATGTTTATCATCTCCCACTTCCACATGAGAATGGCTATATCTTGAGACGCACCACCAGGACTCAAATGCTCAACCTTAACTTGTTGACAATTCAAGCACTTAGCAACTAAATTAGCAATATCTCTTGTCATATTATTCCACCAATACATCTCCCTCAAGTCATGATACATTTTAGTAGAGCCGAGATGAACAGTATACCTGGAGACATGGGCTTCGGCCAAGATCCTCTCTCATAGACCATCCACATTGGGAACACATAATCTCCCTTGATACCGTAAAACACCATCTCCCCTAATCTCGAAGGCCAAAATCTTTTGCTGCCCAACATCATTCTTGATTTGCATAAGTATAGGATTATTAACCTATTTCTCCTTGACTTCAGCACTTAATGAAGACTTAGCCACTTCATGAACAATCACTCTCCCATCTTCAGAATCCAACAGTCGGACTCCCAAATTAGCAAGCCTATGAATATCCTTCACTAAGCCTCTTTTTTTATCCTCAACATAGGAAAGACTCCTCATGGACAACCTACTAAGAGCATCAACAACAACATTAGCTTTACCTGGATGGCAGTGCAAGCTCATGTCATAGTCCTTCAACAGCTCAAGCCACCTCCTCTGCCTGAGATTCAGCTCCTTTTGAGAGAAAATATACTACAAACTCTTGTGATATAAAAAGATATCTACATGCACCCCATACAAATAATGATGCCAGATCTTGAGTGCAAAGACCACAACCGCCAACTCAATATCATGAGTGGGATAATTCTTCTAATGCACTTTAAGTTGTCTAGAAGCATAACCCATAACCGTTCATATGCTGCATAAGTACACAACCAAGTCCCACTCGAGACACATCAAAATACACCATAAATACTTCCGTACCATCGAGAAGTGTCAAAAACAGGGGCTGAGGTCAAATGATCCTTCAACTTCTCAAAACTACCCTCACAAACATCAGAGCACAAAAACTTTACCTTTTTCTAAGTCAACTTCATTAGTAGAGAGAAAACCTCTCCACAAATCTCCTAAAATAACCAGCCAGACCTAAGAAACTTGTAATATCAGTCGGAGTAGTCAGTCTAGGCCAATTATTAACTGTCTCAATCTTTTGGGGATCCACTTTTATTCCTTCACATGAAACAATATGACTAATGAAAGCCACCTCATTAAGCCAGAATTCGCACTTAGAAAATTTGGCATATAACTCTTGGTCCTTAAGGGTCAGAAGTACAATTCTGAGGTGATTGGCATGCTCTTCCTCACACCGAGAGTACACCAGAATATCATCAATGAAGACTATGATGAATAGATCCAAGAACTACTTAAACACCCTATTCATAAGATCCATAAAAGCTACAGGTGCATTTTTCAGACCAAAGGACATAACTAGAAACTCATAATGGTCGTACCGAGTTCGAAAAACAGTCTTAGGAATATCTGTTTCCCTTACTTTCAGCTGATGGTAACATGAACGAAGATCTATTTTGGAGAAACACTTAGCACCCTAAAACTGGTAAAAAAAATCATCAATTCTAGGAAGAGGTTATTTATTTTTCATAGTGACCTTATTCAACTGACGATAATCAATGAACATATGAATGGACCCATCATTCTTTCGCACGAATAATATCGGAGCACCTTAAGAAGAGACACTAGGGTGGATAAAGCCCTTATCAAGAAGGTTCTTCAACTGATCTTTTAACTCTTTTAGCTCTACCGGAGCCATTCTGTAGGGGGAATAGAAATAAGTCGAGTGTCAGTCAAAAGATCAACACCAAAGTCTATTTCCCTATCAGGAGGAATACGGAAGATCATCATGAAAAACTTGGGAAACTTATTTGCTACAGGAATGGTCTGCAGTGAAGGACTTTCAATGTTAGAATCCTTGACTCAGAATAGATGGTACAAACAACCCTTAGATATCAACTTTCTGGCTCTAAGATAAGAAATAAATTTTCCCTTTGGTACTGAGAAATCGCCCTCACATTTTATAGCTGGCTTATTAGGAAAATGAAAGGTGACTTTATGGGTTCTACAGTCCAAGGTAGTATAACTAGAGTGGAGCCAATCCATTCCCAAAATTAAATTAAAATCCACCAAATCAAGTTCTACCAAATCCACTATGGTGTCCCGATGAAAGATAGACACTAGATAATTTTTATAGAACTGCCTAGCAATGATAGACTCACCAACAGGAATAGAGACTGAAAAGGGTTCAAAAATATTTTCGGGGCTAAAATCAAAATTCATAGCCACATAAAGGGTCACATAAGATAGAGTGGATTCGGGATCAAGTAGCACATAAACATCACGAGAGAAACTCTGTAGCGTACCCATGATCACATTTGGGGAAGCCTCTAAATACTGACGAGTAGATAGGGCATACAACCGGTCTCCGTCGGTCCCCAAAGTAGTACCCCTAGCTACTGGGGCTGAAGAAGAAGAAACTTGGGCCTTATTACCCCAAAAGTCCCCTTAACCATGGGGCACTCTCTCTGAAAGTGACCAGCCTAGCCACACAAATAGTACACACCCATACACATTCAAAAAATTTTATGATGCGTCTTCCACAAGTGCCACAAGGGGGAATGGATTGTGTCGACTGAGCCACACTCACTAAGACTGAGTATGCTGCATCCTGGGGCCATTGCTAGTCTGAATTTGCTGATCACCCAAAGGCTTAGGGGAAGGTGTGCTAGCTGAAGACTACTGAACATTACCCCAAGATTTCTTCTTATGCCATCTTTTTCCCCACTTACCATTACCACAATACTGTTGACTTGCCTCACGATCTTCTGTCCTATCTCTCTTATTCTATCTATCTTTGGCTTCTGCCTGCCTCTTCTTTTCACCTTCTGCCTACTACATAAACACAACCAACTTGGATATATCCATGTCACTCTTCAACATTGCACCCTTACATTCCAGCACCAATTCTTCCTTAAGGCAAGAAGCAAACTTCCTCATTCGAGACCTCATATTAGAAACCAACTCTGGAGCATAATGAGACAACTGAGTGAACTTCAAAGCATATTCCTTAACACTCATCTTTCCCTGCTTCAAGTTCACAAACTCCTCAGCCTTAACTTCCCTCAACTCCTGAGGGAAAACGTGATCAAGAAAAGCTTGAGAGAAGTCCTCCCAAACCACAGGCTTAACATATTCACCCCTAAGTTCTTCCTATCCATCATACCACTGATAAGATACCTTTTTCAACTGATAAGCTGCAAGTGTTTCCCCTTCAGTATCATTTTCATTCATTACCCTAAAAAAAATTTCAATCATCCACAAACCCTTAAGGATCCTCTTCAACTTTAGACCCAATAAAAATTAGTGGATTCAATCACATAAACTGGGCCACATGGGTAGCATCAGAAGAACCAATGGAAGAACCACCACTACCTGATTGATGAGCTTGGGATGACAGAATTTGAGCAAGCATCTGAATAGACTGTCTGAACTCAGCGTTGGAGACTTCAACCTGAGACTCCTGGGTACGATTGGTGCTGATTTGAGGGGCTCGTATGAGACTGGTGGAACCCTAACAGAAGCAGTCAAGCCAAAAGTATGAACTCAATTATGGGTCTATATCCCATGAGTAGGAAGAACCTTTTCAGTATTTCCCCCAGTGGGGACAGAGGTTCCAGCAGGAGTTCCTTGGTCATTAGTTCTTCGTGGAGGCATGATCTGAAATGTGGAAAAGTAGGAGTAAGAAAAATTTTCTTAGAACTAGACTTTCTAGCATAAACTTAGAATATGAAGAAAAAGGGAATAATTCCTAATTGTCTTATAGCCAGGAATCCACTCGACACAGCTTCGTAAACACCCTAGGATTATGAATCGTGCTCTGATACCAAGTTTTTTATGACCCGAGCTAAGGCCCTGGCCTTAACGGGCATCCCATACCAATGATGGCCCGAGAAACCCCTTAGCATTACATCATAAGCATAGTTAGAAATAAAGTACAAAAATAGACCCATAATGGATAGTTCAACTGGAAGAATAATCGAATCCAAAACTCTAAATGAAATATCAAAACTACATCCAACCCAGTCTACAAAGCCCCTAACATCATGAATAGAAATCCTAAGCTGGGATATGGCCCCAGTAATACCATAAAACCAAAATGAAGGTCTAAGGAGATAAGCATAATGCTTTCCAAAAGATGGAGGGCTCACCACTTATGAACTGTTGTCCTGCGAATAGTATACTGCTGGGCCAGGCCATGAGAAAAGCCTTCAGAACCTATATCATGAAAAGATGTAGTGTCCAGGGACAGTCAGTACGCTGAGTACTGGAATTCTACCCAAGGAAAGAGACCAAAGCAGTTTACATAATAATATAGGGAGTTCAAATCATAAGATAAATAGATAAACTCAAGAATAAACACTTAAAAACATAAAGTTGTGACCATTGAAACATTTAAACCTAAACTATGTAGTGTGTACCGACATTGGTAACCCATGGGTTATATGGGTCCGGTATCACACCTAATCAGTGGGACACCCAATCCATGTTATCCGCATGGACTGAGATTAATTTAACTTCGCCATCATAAAATCCTCATTGAGGAAAACATCATAAGGTCGTCCTATTGGGAGCGAACCACCCCTATGTAGGCAAACATAGGCTTCAGGTGATAGACCCCCATTCGAGTCTACCCCTTCTCGGTGTACTACACAATTCCCTTTAAGCCCATATTAAAACATTTTTCATCCCATTCATTCATAGAGTCTTTCATTTAAGGCATCAACATTATCGGTATCGTCATACCAAGATTTGCAAGCCATCCATATCATGCCAAATCATTATCATAAAACATTTTAGACTCTACATTCTATCTTTAAATTCATAAACAAAGCTATAACACAATTTTCATAAGTTTCATTTAAACCTTTCATAATTTCATAACACGTGTGGCTCAAAAGACGGAATAAACTTCGTAATTTCCTCATTGGAAACAAGCTTATGAAAAGGGTTGAAAATCATAATTTTCATAATCATGACCATTAACCTTGTAAACCCATTTAATGGAATTCACCCTTTCAAATAATATATTTGAGTCTCAAAAACCCTCTTTTAAATAGTTAGAAAACAATTTATAACAAGAGGGAAAAACAATTATCAAGCTTTTCATAAGTTAAACATTAACCCTATTTCAAAACATCAACAATTGTATATAATAATAATAATCTTAATCATGTATTGAAATAGAAATTGGAATATGGAGAAACATGCCTTTTGACGGAAGAAATTTGAGGAAAGCTTGATCTTTTAGCTTTAAGCTTGAACCCTAATTTTCCCTGAAGAGGAGGGAAAAATCGCCTCTTCTCTTGTTTATGACTAAGTGTTGAATGAATTTTTAGTTAATGGGGATTATTGGGGCATTTGGTATTTCATTTCAGTTTTATAATAGCTTAAACGGCGTAGTTTTAGTGATGCAAGAGTGGGAAAAGACCAAACAACCCCTTCGAAAATGTTAAAACAGTGCAGAACAATTATGACTGACGGTTTGGGTGACGGACCATCAATTAGACCATCACAAAATGACCAAAATCTGGTCTTACTGCTTAAGCCTGACGACCGTCACTAGTGCGACGGTCCGTCACCCGGGCCGTCACACTTTGACAGACAGATACCCCTTTTGGTAAACTGAGCATAACTTTTTGCTCCGATATCGGATTAAGGCAAAATTGTATGTGTTAGAAATAAGACTCAAAGATACTTCATATGGTTGGTCTTTAGCTATAAAATATTTTATATTTTAGGAGTTATCCCCCTTTTAAGTTGACTCTAGTAAAATAATATACGAAAATTCAATTCGTAAAGAGGCTTTCAACTTAACTTTATGCTAGAGGTTCCTTAGGACCTTAATTCATATCCAAATCTCTTCACACATTAAGGAATTTCTCTTAACACCTATGTACCATTAGAAATTGTTAAGTTCGAGTCTATACACCTTCAATAAATGGGTCGAATCTTGGCTTAGGAAACTCGGGGTGTTGCATATTCCTATCTATACCTCTTTCTCCCATACCGACTCATTCTTATGGTACCTATAATTCTTTCATCTACATCCACTCAATTTCTCTTGATACTCACTATGATGAGACATCACAGTACCACTTCCCATGAAAATCCTAATCCTACCAATCATACTCTACCACAACTGGTCCTCTCAGGTGACCATAGAATCTTATATCCAACCCTATATGCACTAAGGACCTAATGTACATTTGTACCCTCTTTCACAATTTACCATAATAAGAACATGTATAAGAACATATATAAAATAGAATTACATTCAAATATATGTACGAATGCATGTATGTAAGATGTGTGCATCATTTCTCCTCACCCCTCCTTATCACTCTCATCAACATCATTAACATCATATCGTACCGGTGTCCTACCCGACCCATATCACAATAAATCATATTTGTACCAATGTGATACCCGACCCATATAACAACAATCATATATATACAAACGTGGTACCCAACTCATATCACAACACTTATATCTGTAACGGTGTGGTACCTGACCCATTTCACAATAATATCATCACAATGCATATGGATGTGTGCATACAATCAATAAATCATAAGTCATGCAAAAGACCTTCATATATCTGTAGTTCACAACAAATATGGGCCAAGTTAGTCTAAGTGTTACATAGACCATCTAACTTACTTTGATCAGTGATCTTAGTCTATACATACATACATACATATATATATATATATATATATATATATAACCATCATATGCCATACATTCTTACGGGCTGCCATAGCCCAAGTTCACTATATCATACACTTTCTCTCTGTCCACATCCCAACCTTACATTTTTCTCATTATCCTCTAATCTTTTCTAATTACTTATAACAAGAATTTTATTCCTTACCTCATAGCATTGCTCCTTTATGTTTACTCATTAGTAACGGGATTTGGTTATGCTGATTACTAACCCCCAAATTATGATACCTCACCTCTTAGCCACTTCCTTTAGTGAAATCTAAACATTAAGACATTAAAATTAATCAAGTTCCCTTAATTTCCTTTTCTACTATTCCATGCTATCTCATTCAACTTCCACTATATTCAAGCCCTAAAATATATTAAGCTACGCACATTCTCGCTATTTTTCTATCCGTCTCTCGACACAATTAAAATATCCATATAATATACAGTTATAAAATCATTTTTGATCCTCACTAAATTTCAAAGTGTCCAACCATCTAATTCTGTACCCGAATGTCTAATGCATGATACTCTCGACATCACTACTAACATTAGATGCATTTTACCTAAGTTTAGTTTCTACAAAATAAACCATAACTTATCTCTTAGGCAAAAAATACTGCTACGGAGGGGAGTGATATGTCAAATGCATGCTAAGCATATTCCCATGTCAGGTTCTCTCTGGGTGTGTCTCGAAAATTCCCTCATAAACCTTGGCATTTGAAATCTCATGGTTAGAGAGATAGGGGTTTTCAGAGTATTTTTGGAGAAAGGGGGAAACCTGGGTAAATAAGGGAAAAGAGGGTTTTTAAAAATCCCTAGGCTAGGTTGTTGCCTCTTACCGCTACAATGGTTCTTTTACCACTATAGTAGTTACTAAAAGTCCAGTACAGTCCATTATTGGGCCTCTTGGCCCAATTCCCTTAGGCTCCAATTTTTCTCCCTAATTTAATTTTTCTCGGGTCTATTTTGAGCCTATTATTATAGTAGATTATTTTTGGAGTGTTTTTACACGTAATGATGATGTGGGTTGCTACACTAGGCTTCATGAGCTCATATGATATTTGTCGGTTAAAAGAAACTCCCCAATGGCGTGAACTTATTGAAAACCACTATTTATATTCTCATGAAACACTTTATGCAAGCTTATCCATCATGATTTTCATCTCAGACTTTCAATTATGTTAAGCTACTCTCTAAATGCTTTCATGATCAGTTATTTAATTATATTATATTATATTATATATATATACACACACACACTTGCGTACCAATGCATTCAATTGTATTGACTGTATTCTGCATTGCATTTTCATGTGATATAGCTTCAAGTACTCAAACTTAAGGTTTGCTTCTATATGCTTGGTAGCACCTGACATCCAGATTATTGGTGAGTGTTCTTATCATCTAGGAGGCTTAGAGACGCTTTTGATTTTCTTTATTATTTTGGGTTTAGACTTTTGATTTAATAATGGTTACGAGGTCTTGTCCTGGTTAGCTCGTATGTTAGTAGTAAAGACTTCACTAGACAGATAGTATTGAGTAGTTGACATTCATTCTTTTATTTCAATTATATCTTAATAAAGATTGTCTCTTTTCAGATTTAGCCCATTATCATTGTTTATGTTTCCATTTCAATTTTCATTATTATTATTATTCAATAGATATGTTATTCCAAGGGTCCCTCTAAATTACTAGTGAGCAACTAGATATGGCTCATGACTAGCATGCAGACTCGGTTTGCAATAAAAAATTTATTAGATCAATAGGTTAAAGTGTCCTAGGGTGTCGGTGAAGCCGTGTCTAGTAGAGTCCTACTTATGGGTGTGAAGTACATTAATTTATAATTGAAAGGTTGTAGGGAATTTAGGAATATTTCTTTTTTTCAAGATCTATTTTATGTGATATAGGGCATTTAGGAATATTTCTTTTTTTCAAGATCTATTTTATGTGATAAAGTTTGACTCTATGTTTTTGTTCTAACTCATTTTTACGTGTGTTGTAAATCATGCCTCAAAAGAGAACCACTAGTCTGACAGCCTCTTCTAATGCTGGAGTTAAGTCCACTCTTTCCCCTCCTCAGTGCACTGTTAAGACTAAGAACGGAGCTCGTTCCTCTGGTCAACATGCTAATGCCAAGACTCAGCCTATGCTATCATTTACACAAAGGGATTCCAATTCTTTTGTCGTTCATCCACCAAACATCAATGTTAATATTGATTTGAGGAATTCCATTTAGATATTGACTCAGATAATGGCTACTCAAAGTAACCATTCAGCCCAACTAGTTCTATTCTTAAGTCACCTTATAGGTCTGTTACTTTCTCAGAATTAACCCTCCAGTATTCTTAGGGTCAAAGCTTGGTGAGGACCCATAGAATTTCATCGATGACGTTCAAAAGATTTTTTGGGTTATGCATGTTACAGACACAGAAAAGGTTGAGTTGTATCTTATCTACTCAAGGATGTCACCAACATATAGTTTAAGTAATGGGAAGGCGTTCAAGCCAAAGACGTGGTTCCTACAGAGTGGGATAAGTTTGAGTATGTTTTCTTGGGGCATTAATTTCCCCGAGAGTAAAAAGAGGCGAAGGTTAGATAATTCTTGAATTTAGAGTAGGATTCTATGAGTGCAAAGGAGTATAGTCTTAAGTTCACCTAGCTATCTTGCTATACTTAAGACAAATTGTCTCATATGAGGAATCAAATTAGCTTATTCATGTCAACGCTTTCCTGACTTTTAGATAAAGAGAGTAAAGCGGAAATGTTTATAGGAGACTACAATGACACTCTAGGTCATACGTTTTATGCTTTTTGAGATTTGTTGTAGAATCTATAGGTCATTTATTACTTGCTATGATAGGTGGTTTAGTTCTCGGACAATTTATTTGAGTTTTAAGGTAAGTTCTCTATTTTAGAGCTTTTAAAATTAAGAAACTTGACTTTGGTCAAAACTTATAGTAAACGACCTCGGATGAGAATTCTAAAAATTCAGTTAGCTCTAAAACGTGCATTTTGAGATAGGGAACCTTTAATTCGGATCTCGAGGAGTCAAGTCTCATTTTGGGCTATTGGGTGGATTTTAGTAAAAAATAGAAAGATATGGCCTGGGCCCATATTTTGTCAAAATGACCTCCATTGAGAATTTTGTCAATTTTATTAAGTCTGGAATGTCGTTTCCAATAGGTACCACATTTGGTTTGTGTTCATGTGACTCCAAATGAATCTCAACGGTCCATTTGGGACTTGGAGATTTTTTGCCAAGCTGCTGATGCAGCTGGTTTTCTAGTGCAACCGCTTAGGTAGTGTCAGGCTCATTTTTTTGGAGCCATTTTTGCGGAGGTATTTGATGGCAGCCCTACCTCTTAAGTGAAAGTTTTGTTGCATGAGCAATGACTGCTTTTACAGCCAAAGCTCTGCTTTTGCTGAGGTCGTTGTTTGTATATATTTCCTCATCTTCTCCAACTTTTTTTTATTCTTCATTCTAAGTGGTGGGAGCTTAGTTTTAGAGGTAAACTGACAATTCTTGGCAAATTCTTCTCCTGGTAAGTTCAAATTCTTCGTAATTATGATCTATCATCTTTTTTTTAATGTCAATTCTATCTTTTTTTCGCGATTCAATGGTTAAATTATTGGGTTTTTTATTGATCAAGTGAGTTATTTGGACCAATTGAGGTCCGAATTGATTTTCATTCTCACCTTATGGGGAAGGTAATAGCGGGTTCAATTTCCATTTCTATTGACAGGCCCAAAGGGTTGATTTTTTACCCAATATTTGGCCCTATTTCACTTTTTTGATATGGGTCTTGTTTCTATTGTCTTGACATATAGAGTATTTTTGAAAGAATGGCAGCTTTCTGAGGTCCAGTGGAGGAGGTAAGCAACTCGTTGTCCGTTTAAAACTATTTTTTGACTTTGAGGTAGGTTACGATCTACTTTCTTTTAGACTTAACTCTACGAGATGTTGTATTTTATGAATTTTATATGGGTAGGGGATTTATAGGATAGGTTTAAGTTTAATTCATTATTTTTGATATTATTAGCCTACTTCAGGGATCTTAGAGTAGAATATTTGTCTGAGCCTTAGATTAGACTGTTTCTATAGTGTTAGTACTAGGTAAGGAATCTTATTATACTTAGTGTTGTGCTAGAATAAGGTTAGGGATCCTTAGTATAGGCTTATGGTAGTGTCTCGCGATAGAACTAGTATCATTCTGTCAGGTTTTTATTTTAGTTTCCTATTTACTCTTGTATTTACTATATTGTGTGTTGTTGGCCTGAGGTCATGGATAGTTTCTTTGTGGTAGAGGGTAACTTTTCCCTGCTCTATGTATACTTATACTTATATGTATTGTAATTGTAACACCCCGTACATTCCCAACCCTATGTGATGACATTGAACGAGGGTTACTTAGGTGTTGAGACACCATGAGTATGCATTTGGTAAAGTAAATGATGAAAAAAAATTGAAATTTGGCCTCGTATATGTGAGTAAACCTTCACATGAGTGTTTTGTGATTTTCATTGCGCATTTGTGAGGTTCAAAATGAGGCTAAGAAGACCTCTAAACAAAGTATAATAAGGTTAAGAAGTGAGTTAAAGAATGGGACTTGAAGTATCTAACCAAACCCGTGAAGAGAAGTCGAAAAATGGAATTTTTGAAAATTTTAGCCCAGAGGCAGTAGGTTGGTCTCACGACCCGAAATCCCATTCGGACCGAACTGGCACCCGAAGCCGATATGGCCCGAGAGAACCAATCTTTGCTCATGAATCTTCGTATGTATATCTGCGTATGAATCTTATTATACCTCATGCAACTATGCGGAAGACATAACTATGGAAACATATGCCATAAATAGAAGTATCAAACTTGGCCGTTGGAGCCATTACGTCGAAAACATACATCTTCCGTTCATATACCCACATATGTCTACAAAGCCTCTAACAGATACATCTATTTATACCACCTTTACAACATCAAAATGAATATACAACTATGACCCAGAAAGCTCCGAATCAAGTGGAGCTCACCAAAACTTCTGCAATTGAGCCACAGTCTACTGAGGAGGTCTACTAATGCCTGCACTTGCAACATGTAAGGTAAGTCCCCCGAGGGGGTCAGTACGATAAATGTACTGAGTATGTAAGGCTAGAGAAATTACATCATACATGAGAATGTCAATGAAATAAATATGAGAGATTTTCAATATGGATAAACCATCAGTCTAATTGGAAACTTGTCTATTGCTTTCGTTATGAACATTTTAGGACATTCATTTTATATCCTTACTATTCATAGAATATCTTTCATAATCATCTACACTCAAGATACTCTTCTCCTCTATTCATGACCACTATTGTTCTACTACTTGGTTAGTAAATTACGAAAGAATAACATTCATCCACGCACACCCACTCTCTTGGTGGATTTAATTACTTATTAATCATATACTACCCGGGCCCAACTGATTAGTGGGAAATTCAGAACCATCGTGCAAGTGTACATTGCACCTCATGGATAATATAAGGAGAACCATCATGCAGGTGTACATTGCACCCCATGGATAATGTAGAGAGAACCATCATGCAGGTGTACGTTGCACCCCATGGATAATGTCTAGAGAACCATCATGCAGGTGTTCATTTCACCCCATGGATAATATATAGAGGACCATCATGCAGGTGTTCATTTCACCCCATGGATAATATATAGAGTACCATCATGCAGGTGTTCATTTCACCCCATGGATAATGTAAGGAGAACCATCATGCAGGTGTACATTGCACCCCATGGATAATCCTCATAATTATACCTCAACTTTTACCAGATTGGTACAAGTATAATCATAACATCACAGTTCCGAAACTTAGAGGTAGAATATACACATTTGTATGATCTAGTGAGGATCACAATGCTATTGGAAACTTTTGCTTCTGAGATCTTATATAAGTAAGCGTATAGTACCGGCCCTCCACCTTTGGTGGTCTATAGTGACTAACATAGCATAGTATTGGAATTATTCCATCTAGAACTTATAACCTTTAGAATGTGATCCATACCTAATGAAACATCTAGTACCCAAGCGCCTTACTTCTTTACAATCTTATACCCTTTTTTGTCTAGCTAGGAAAGTGACACCCTAGAGATAATAACAGTAAAGCACACACTTATATGCACATTTCACTTCACGCGTTTAACTCATGAGATTGACATCTTCACTTATGAGTAATAATCACACTACCTTGCACATCATCTCTCTTATTACTCTTATGAGAATGGTACTAAGATGATCCTCACAATATAGGATTTGGAGCATGACATGATTGGAAAAATGCTTTTCAAGAATACATAGATTCATTTATATTATTACCCTCTTGAGATAGTTCTTTTAGGAATTAGAACGTCATGACATCTTCGGAACTTCAATCAAGGAACAAGAGATAAGTGAATCATAAGTCATCTAAGAATAAGACACATATGGATAACAATATATGTCAACCTGAATTGATATACTTCAAGGCACTCAGAATTGAAACAAGTCCAATGTCAATAGGAACAATATGTTGTAGAAGGATACGGAAAGAGTAACCTTACATACCTTGTATTCTTACTTACGAATACACAATCTTAGACGTGCATACGATAGTCCCGCTCCGTCCTTATGTTTTGTTCTACAACATACATACATGACGGAACCAACATTAACCACCAATAACCTTATAATGGCATACAACAACAATAAGTCACATGTTCAACTCGAACATGTCATTTCCCCCCCCTTGACAACACCATTTATAAAATCATCATACTAAGAATTCTACTATATTCCATACATTGAACAACACATGATAACCAATGGCATGCTACACCAAGCTCATATTTTATCCTTTTCCATCACCACCACATCACAATTCTTCCATCAAATTACTTCAATACACCTCATAACAACAAATCGGCCAAAATCCTATAATTTATACTTATAGAAAAAGAACATGTTTAAGACCATAATAACACCATACATGTTGTTATTTCATCCGTATCATGCACTTTCATCAAAGTCATAAGTCATAATTCAAGTTACAATCCCATGGATTTCACATCTTTCACAAAAGCCAAAAGTGCCATGTCCAACATTTTCAACCATCACCAACATGATATACATATTTTATCATGCTTATAATATGTTAAAGTACAATAATAATCACTTACCCAAGCTTGGAAGATGATGATCTTGCTTCAAGAAGTGTCTTAGGGTTTGAGAGCCAAAGAAGTGTTCTTGGGAATTTTCTAGAAAATGAGAGAAAAGCATGTGTGTGTACAATGAATTAAAATCTGATTTTGGCCACCTTTCATAACCTTTTAAAGTTTTCCTTATCCATTAAGTCCATTATGGACAAGTCAACACAAGAATGGGTCTTTTGACCCACTTTTGGGCCATGTCTTGTTTTCATTTTTGGGTCCTTTTTGGGCCCAATTCTCTTAACCCACTAAAATCAATAATTTCTCGTGATTAACTCACCTCATACGTGTTACAACAATATTCCCACTCATGCTATTCACACTCGTAGCCTCAATCCCAAAAGCAAGCGATTCTAGCCACATATGGCCCATTTTGACCAAAAAGGCAAAATCGTCATTTTGACCCCAAATTCGTTCTCGAGTAATTTTATCATTCCAATGTGATAATTTACTCATTTCATGTATATTATCATGATTGTAGAAGAAACGTGTCAAAAATCGGCTTGATACGTCCCCGGGCACCCTTGGGACTTAAACAAAATTTCCAACTTTTGAAAAGTGCGCAGGGGCGGCGTGGCACGCTGCCTGGCGCGCCCCTTTACTGCCTCTGGACTGAAAATTTCAGCCCAGAGTGGCGTGGCACGCCCCTGGGCGCGCCCCTCCTTATTTTTTTCCAAAATTTTTGTTTTCGACTTTTCTTCGCGGGTTCGGTTAGATACTTCAAGTCCTATTCTTTAACTCACTTCTTAACCTTAATATACTTTGTTTAGAGGTCCTCTTAGAATCATTTTGAACCCCACGAATGTGCCGTAAAAATCACAAAACACCTCTTATGAAAGGCTAATCACATGTACGAAGCCAAATTTCAAATTGCTCATTGTTAACATTACCAAATACATACTTACGGCTTCTCGACACCGAAGTACCTATTGTTTATCGTCATCACATTGGGTTGGGAGTATGCGGGGTGTTACAGTTGGCGCGCCCAGGAGCGTGCCACCTTGGGTTTTCCACTTTTTCGAAAGTTGGAAATTTCTAAGTCCCAAGGGTATCCGGGGTCTTACCGAGCCAATTTTTGCTACGTTTATTCTACAACCAAGAGTATATACATGAAATTAATTACATATTATATTGGTATGATAAAATTACTCGAGAACGAATTTGGGGCCAAAATGACGATTTTACCCCTATAGTCAAAATAAGCCAAACGTGGCTAGAATCACTTGGTTTTTGGATTGAGGCTACGGATATGAATATCATGATTGGAAATATTATTTTCATACCTATGAGATGACTTAAACACGATAAATTATTGATTTTATCGGGTTAAGTGAATTGGGCCCAAAAAGGGCCCAAAAATGAAATGAAAGCATGGCCCAAAATGGGTCAAATGACCCATTCTTGCCAAGACCTTCTAGAATACCACATTAATGACTTAAGGATGGAATCAAGGTCTATAAAAGGGGCCAAATATCTGATTTTATTGAAGAGAAACACACATGCTTTTTCTATCTTTTTCTAGAAAAATCTCAAGAAGGCTTCTTTGACTCCCAAAAACCCTAAGGCATATTTGGACAAGATCATCATCTTCCAAGCTTGAGTAAGTGAATATTATTGTACTTTAACATATTATAAGCATGAGAGAATATGTATATCATGTTGGTTATGGTTGGAAATGTTGGACATGGCACTTTGTGCTTTTGTATAAGATTTGTGATCCATGGGATTTGAGCTTGAATTTGGACTTGTGCCTTTGATGAAAGATCATGATGTGGATAAAATATGAACATGTATGGTGTTATTTTGTTATTTAATTTTTTATTTTTCCTATAAGTGTATATTGTGGGATTTTGGCCGATATGTGCTATGAGATGTATTATGGTAAGTTAATGGATTATTTGTGATGTGGTGTGGCTAAGAAAGGGTAAAGGAGAAGTGTTGTGGTGAAATGTATTGATTATCATGTATTGGTCAATGTTGTGAATATTTTGGGATTTTTAGTAAGATAATTTCATAAATGGTATTGTCCAGGGGAAATGGCATGTTTAAAAGCAAACATATAACTCATTGATCTTATGTAAAGTAATTGATGGTATAATTATGATGTTGTGATGGTGGAGAGTGGAAAGTATGAACTTGGTATGACATACGAGTGGTTTATAATACTTTGGTCAATGTGGGGCATGTTGTGGTATTATTGATATGACCATGCCGTAAATGGTATCGTAGAGAAAGAAATAACATGTTAAATCCAAACATGTGACTTATTGTGATTGTATGCAATTGTAAGGTAGTTGGTGGTTAATGTTGGTTCCATTGTAATTGTGATGTAGAGTGAAGACATAAAGGAGGAACGGGACTATTGTATACGCGTCTAAACTTGTGTATTCGTATTAAGAAGACAAGGTATGGAAGGTTACTCTTTACGTATCCTTCTACAACATATTGTACCTATTGACGTTGGACTTCTTTCAATTCCGAAAGGCATGAAGTATATCAATTCAGGTTGACGTATATTATTATTCATATGTATCCTAGTTTGGGATGATTGATGATTCACTCATCTCTTATTAATTGAGTGAAGTTCCTAAGATGTCATAATATGGTAATTCCTAAGAGAACTATTCAACGAGAGCAATGAGGTAAAGAGAGATTGTTTAGTTGAGTAGCATTATTCTAATCATGTCTTGTTCCAAAGACCTATAGTATGATGGTTATCCTTGTACAAATTGTTCATAAGTAAGATCACCAATATCATAAGATTTCATAAGAGTAAGAAGAGAGGTGATATGCAAGTGAGTATAATTATTCCCCATAAGTGAAGTTGTCAATCTCATGCGGTAAAGGAGTGAAGTGAGATGTGTATATAAATGTGTGCTTTAATGCCATGATCTTTAGCATGTCATTCTCATAACTAAGTAGAGGGTATAAGATTGTGAAGAGGTAATGCACATGGTTACTATACGTTTCATTGAGTGTGGATCACCTTCTAGCGAGTATAAGTTCAATATGGAATAACCCCAAGATTGGGATATGTCATTTAGTATAGCCCACCCAAGGTGGAGGTCCGGTATCATGTACTTACCTATGTAAGATCTCATGGGGTTAGTGTTAGAGGTAAAGTGCGAACTAATATATATCTATCCCTCATAAGTTAGGGTGTTAATCTCATCACGTATAAGAGTAAGGTGAGTATATTTGTGTGTTTCGATTGGTGTCATGATCCTTGTTAATTTCTCATAACTCAATATATCAAATTCTCCTACCATGAGAGTGGATGTATGATTCTCCCACCATGAGAGTGGATGTATGATTCTCCCACCATGAGAGTGGATGTATGATTCTCCCACCATGAGAGTGGATGTATGGATCTCCCACCATGAGAGTGGATGTAGGATAAACCACCAATAGAGTGTCTATACGTTAATAGAATAGATGTATATTCTCCCACCATGAGAGTGGATGTAGGATAAACCACCAATAGAGTGCAGGTAATAGAATAGAGTGGATGTAGAATAAACCACCAATAGAGTGGAGGTACGTGAATAGAGTGGATGCAGGTTCTCCCACCGTGAGAGTGGCTGCAGGTTAAACTATTAATAGAGTGGAAGTACGCCAATAGAAGAGATGTATGTTATAGTGTTACCCCCCCACCATTAGAGTGGATGTATGTGATGAGTATTATTCTTTCGAATTATGTAGATAAACACTAGTGGTAATGAGCCTAGAAGTAAGAAAGAATCTCTTGTATATAGAAGAAGTTATTTGAGGCAAGTTTCTTGAGTAAAGGTAGTTTTCCATTAAGATGATGGCTTATTCCCATTGACTATTCTCCCATATTTTATTCTATTGATATTCTCATGTATGATGCTATTTATTATGAGCCTTACATACTCAGTACATTCTTCGTACTGACCCCCTCGGGGGACTTACCTTACATGTTGCAGGCACAGGCATTAGTAAACCTCCACAGTAAGTGGACAGTTATTTGCAGATCTTTGGTGAGCCCCAGTTGCTTCGGGACTTTCCAAGTCGCAGTTGTACAGTCATTTTGATATTGTAAATTTTGTATAAAGCGGGGACTTGTCCCGACTTTTAGTTTGTTATGGTCAATGCATCTGTTAGAGGATTTTGTAGACATATGTGGGTACATGTATATGTATATCAGATGACTCATGAAGTCTTGGTGTAATGGCCCTAACGGCCAAGTTTCGTATATAGATATGATATATGTTTCCATGTGCATGACTTCCGCTTAGTTGCATAAGGCATAATAATACGTGACACGATTCATACGAGGATATGCATCTGGGTAGACATGAGCAAAGATTGGTTCTCTCGGGCCATATCGGCTTCGGGTGCCAATCACGTCTCAATGGGAATTGGGGCGTGACAGTAACACCCCAAAAATCCAAGCTAAGATCAAAACCGTTCTTCAAGTGTGTTTACAACCGAACTCAGTGATTTGGTAGTATGAGAAGCACTTTAGATATGAATTAAGATCATAAGTAACTCCTAGTGTAACACCCCAAAAATCCAAGCTAATATTAGAACCCTACTTCAAGCATATTTAGAACCAAACATAGTGATCTGATAGTATGTGAACTGTTTCAGACATGAATTAAGGCCACAAATAGTTCCTAGCTCATGGCCAAGTTGAAAGCTTCCTTAATGATTGAGTCCTTATGTAGGATATCTCTATATTCAACTTTGAATGAGTGTGTAGGTCTTCAAGTCTTATTTCCAATGCTGCAAACCATTCATCAATTCGATTCCTGAGTAAAAAGTTATACTCCTTTTACCTGAGGGTGTCTGTCTGCCAAAGATTGACGAGCCGTCAATTGGTTGATGACCTGAGTGACGAGCCATCAACTGGTTGATGACCCATCAATTGAAGTCATCAACCTTAACAAATAAGATCAAAAAAATTCCCAAAAGTGACGAGATGGTAGACGAGCCGTCAACTAAGTCATCAGATGGAAATTTTCTGCAATGTTAAAACATTTTCTAAGGGATTGTTTAGTCTTTTTCCACTCTTTTAACCTCCTAAAATACGCCATTTAAGCTATCCTAAGGCTTACTATAAAGCCTAAACTACTCCCTATCCCTCATTCACTTCACAACACACGAAATTACTCAAAGAAATATGATGACATGCGATGTTTCTTCATCAAACAAAAAATTAGGGTTCTTCATCTCTAAGTTCATATCCTTCAAACTTTAGTTTAAGAATCAAAATCAATTAGGTATGTGGGTATTCAATGAGGATCTCCTTTAATCCTTATGCCCAAATGATGGTTTTTCATTCATGAATTCTATGATTCCCATGAACTAGGATTTTTACCCAATTCGAATTCCACGCTTAAATTTAGTTCTCCATGATATATTCTTCATTCATGAGCATGTTTTCATGATTATTTAGGATTTCTTATGGATATAGTATAGAATTCACATTATTCTCATGTCCATGCATGATTCACATAATATTACTTAAGATTTCTAGCAAATAACCAAGCTATGTATGATATATTAGTTTTCAAAATTATTAAGCACTATTTATCATGATTTGATGGATTTCAGTCTATATTAGTTTTACATGACATATTTCCCATGAAATTCATTATTTTTAAAGACTTGTAATTTTATGGCTTCCCAGCATATTGATATTTAGTATTTTGGACTTCTGTTATGAAATTTTACATTTCCTTCAGATTATAGAATTAATCATGATAGTTGCATTCTTCATAGATGGAGGGTTATGAACACTCGATGACTTAGAATTTCATGCATTGATAAGTAACTACTCAGTCATTCAATTTCATATGCTTTAGGATGCTTTTAGATAAAGTGTCTCTCACTCAATCTCTGACATCAAAATCAGGAAACTTCAGTAGTATCAGTTTTGCAGACCTTCAAAGTGACTTTTTGATAAAGTATATCCTAAATAGTATCTTCAGATAATACATACTATTAGACTAATAGCATCTTCATGAGTCAAGAATTAGGATTTAGTTCTAGCCTTATAGAATCATGCTAAAGCTTAATCCTTATATGTTCCTATTATGCATTTACTCCAGTCATCTCATGTCCCCCATAAATGTACAAGTTTCATGATTCAGAAATACATGATTTATATATGTATATATGCATTCTCATATCATGATCAAAAGCTTTAGCTCATAACAGTAAAATACATGACATGTATGACATCCAGATATGCCATAAATGCTCTTGAATATTTTTCCAAAAAGTAAGCTTCTCGATTAGTATGGTATCCAGAATGCCATCAATGATCATAGAATAGTTTTCTTATAAAAGCAAAGTTCACTAGTAGTATAGTAGTCAGGTATGGCATCCATGATTATAGACAGGATATGTCACAACCCAAGACTATCCCCTAGTCATAACATAGTGCTTAGGGCCACAAGTGTCCCCAAGCTAACCCATGGCCTGGCATGACACTATAAATACTCAAATAATTTGAAAATCACTTATGCTAAAGTTAATAATGTGGATAATAAGTTTGGCAATACGTCCAAGTGACAATATCTGAATGAAACTCATAAATATGAAAACACAATCTAACTGACTGTCTGACATAAATAATATGTTGAAAATCTAACTGTCTGCTGAAAAACTCTAAATAGTATGAGTTGTTGGGACAAGCCCTTTACTAACTCCAACTGTCTGAAACTGAAATAGCATAAAATGAAATACTGATAACTAGTCCTCGAATGATGAGGACTCACCAAAGTACTGCAGCTGATGTGATAGGAGATTGTACTAGGCACGATCCGAATGTTGAACGTCGGAACCTATATTATAATACAATATAGTACAAAGGAAAGTATGCAATTAGCACTTTGAATGTACTGAGTATATGTGATAGGAAAATAACCTAAGTAGGCTGAACATAATGCATGTGGCATGAATAAACTAATGCAAGTCCAAGAAATAAACATGTACTGATAGATAAGCTGAAATACTGAATACATGGTCAAGCGAGGTCAGAGACTAAACTGTGGGAGCTACTATTAACCGACATACCCCATCTGAGCTAAATAGGGCCCAACTAGTAACCCCAGTTGGATGGGTGTTCAGTACCTTACCAAAGGTACGAATACTGGCTTATGTGGATCCACTAAACTGATGTTCAAAAGAACTAAGGTGTCAAGCCTGGTCTGACGGGTGACCCATTAGAACCTACGGTGGCACCGTAGTTCTAGGACTTAAGGACTTCTACTAAAGGTCCCAGCTTAACCGATGGGTGAGCCTTCATCCCTGCGTCCACTTGATGCTAAGTACTACTCCCAACTGAATGACATTGATAACTGAGATGCTCAATAACAGTAATATTCTAAAGAGTAAAAATAAATGCATTATCTGAGAGCATTCGAGCATATAATCTGGAGAATATAATACTCATAAATTTATGCATGAAATCCTAGGTCATCGGGTGTTCATAACCCGCCATCTCTGAAGAATTCAACTATCATGACGATTTCTATAAACTGAATAAAGTCAAGAAATTTCATGGCTCAAGTTCAAAATTCATGGATTTAACAATATAATTAGGGTTCTTAATTTGGGACATGTACTAGTACTAAAATTCATGGTAAAACATGGATTAAAACTTATTAATACTAAGGGATTGAGATATCAAGGGATTTACAACCTTCATAAACCCTAAGCTCTGAAGAAGGAATTAATCTTGAGAAATTAGGTTAACTTTGGGACTCAATGGGTGAAAGGAAACCCAAAGATGAAATCCCACATACCTAAGGTTTAAAACCTTGATGCCACCTTTGAATTTTGAGCCTGAAGTTTTAGAACACTAACATTTACTTGAATGAGAAAAATTGCCCCTTTCTCTCTAAATTTTCTAAGTGTCGAATGAATTATGAGAAATGGGGGACTTAGGGGTGTTTTAGGATTATTATTCATACCTTGAGTAGCTTAAACAAAGTGGTTTTGGTGTTAAAATAGTGGTAAAAGACCAAATAACCCTTTTAAAATCATTACTAAAAAGCTACTAGAAGGGACATGTGGGACCTTTCCACGATTGTGGGTCCCACCTATGATCGTGGGTTTTGTTCGCTGTTGGGATATGTATATGAGGCTTATATATACATGATAAGATGAACCATGGTACAATTTTGGGTCCCACTCATGATCTTGCCTTGGTTCGTAGCTTGGAAGTTCAAGCCGGATCAAGTTTTGAAGTCACGATCGTGCCTTTAATCAAGGTTTCAAAGCACGGTCGTGCTTTCCTTTTGTGGTTGGAAGTTATACATGTCCACCTTCATATTTTTGGGCTGTTTCAATCATATTGGAGCATTTTACGATCGTACGATGTTACCACGATCGTATCTACAATCGTGTGTTCTTACTGTTGGACAGTGCTTCACTAAAATGGGCATAACTCTTAGATCCAACATTGGATTAGGGTGAATATGGATGCGTTGGAAAGTTAATTCAAATATCTATCATTGGTGGGTCTTGATCTCCAAAATGCATATAATCTAGAAGTTATGCTCATTTGAATTTGACTATGGTAAGATTTTTCACAAGAAAACCACCGGTAAGGAAGATTTCTACTTGGCTATGAGCTAGAAGTTACTTGTGGCATGAATACATTTTTAAATCACTTCTAATGCAGCTGAAATTTGAAGTTTAAATTTACATGTACTTAAATTATGGTTCTAATCTTAGCTTGAGATTTTTCAGAGTATTACAGGTTGACATCCAGATATGTCATCTCACCGAGCTATAAATTATATTTAGTTGGGAGTAGTACTTAGCACTGAGATGGTGAGGGGATGAAGGATCACCCACCAGTTATACTAATACCTTTTGTAGCATTCCTTAAGTCACATAACTATGTGCCACCGTAGGTTTATTTATACTACATCAGATTAGCTCAACCTTTATACCCTAGCAAGGTATATTGGGCCCTTTTTGATGGGGATTATACAACAAACTCCATGTTTAGCTCACATGGTTATATGTCAGTTAATAGTATCTCCCACAGTCCCACAGTTTCATACTTCAGTATTTACATGACCCTCAATTCAGTCAAGTTAACAGTATTTCAGTTATCTCAAAATATTCATGCATTTAGTATTTTATGCTTATCCAGATGGGTTCTTGCATATTAGTATACATTAGCATTGCTTTTGATTTGAATATTTTTTTATCAGCATGTCCAATTGTATATCACTTTATAGTTTTAGAATATCCTGGTGTTCCTACACTCATGTTCATCACTCAATGAATTGTTATATATTGTCATTCACATCAGTTTTATGTTCAGTTATTTATAGTGCATATCTTGCATACTCATTATATTCAAAAGTATTGATCGCATACCACTTTTGCCTACATTTTTCATGTGATGTAGATTCAGGTGCTTACTATCAGGATCATAGTCAGGCAGATCACAGCTTCTAGCCAACAGGTAATGATTTCTCTTTATTAGAGGACTCAAGTCAGTATTTGTTCTAGTATTTTATTTCAATTCGTATGTATTGATTAGGGATAGATGAGGGTCATGTAACGGATACCTATAGTTAGTATTAATATAGACTTTATAAATAGTCAGTCAAAGCTATTGTATGTAGTTTCATTTCTTCTTTCTTTCAGATTTTATTGTTGTAAACTTTTAATAGTAATGTATTGAAACAACTTATCTCATGATTATGCTTCCTCTCAGTCATTTTAGTTCTTATTCATGTTTATATTTAGCTGCTCATGCATTATGCTAGTACCATGGGTTATCTTAGGATCACTTATAGTTTCAAGCACCATGTTATAACTAGGGGGTAGTCTTCGATCATGACATACTTGGTATCAAAGCACATGGTTCAAATTTCCTAGGGTGTCTATGAAGCCGTGTCAAGTAGAGTCTTGTGGAATGGTATGGAGACATTTGTACTTTTCTTTGAGAGGCTATAAGGCATTTAGGAAAAATTTCCCTTCTTTCATGTTCCAGATCGTGCAGTAGAGATGTTCTCTAAGAAATTTATGCAGATCAGAGCATTGCTCTATTCCCACTGACTATACCTTATCTTTGAGGTACTATAAACATTCAAGCTTAAACTTTTACTGACAAATTTTTCTCAGACAGAGTCTATAAACAGTTATAAGACCACACAATGGCTTCAGAGGAGCCCATTAGTATTTAGTTCAGTAATATTGAAGAGTTCACTCTTGTTTATAAAAATGTGGTGAGCCAAATTTAGATGTGCTCTGAGATCCCTTCTCAGAATCTTATGGCAAAATGACCTAGAGTTAGAAGCATGAGCCTAAAAATGTAGTAGCCGTAGAGTGGGGATAGTGTTTATCTAGATTTAGTACATGGAGTTATGTATCCATTGAGCCACCAAGGTGTTGTGTATACTTTATGGTATCATATTTAGAGTGATTTACCGGTTAAGAGTACTTAGGGTATGTTAATTCCTTAGAAAGGATCAAGCTTAGGTAGTGACCAAAAAGAAAGAGAAGCTTATTAAGGTTGAGTATGTTCATAAAATTTTGAGTAGACCAGCGTTCAGAAGTATTAGTAAGTTGGTATAGTGTATGAGGAATTGTGTGGCTATCCATGTTGAGTGTTAGACCCTAAGTGTGGATTATGGAAAATCATGCTAACATAGAGAAGAGTTTTGAATTCTAGAAGGAAAAAGCGTGTACTCAGGGTATTTTGATACTTCAAAAAATTCTAAGTTAGTAAGCATTGAAGTTATAGTATGATGACTATGAGGCTAGAAAAATTAAGTGTTGTATCTCAAAAGGAAGTAGTAACAGCGGGTTTTACACTTTTAGATATAGTCTTTTGGGGGATTTTAGTATCTATGAATATATCTATACCCCAACCACTAGAGTGAAGTGATTACAGTTCAGTTGAGAGTTTATTAAAGAGGTCCTCATACTTAGAGTGATGGCTCAAATCTAAGGGGAAGATAATAGAACAAAGAACCAAGTCAAGTTTTGTGAATCTAGTAGTGATGCTAGTGAATTTCTAGGACAGAGCTAGGGGAGGTAGATGCCCCACCCATTCCTACCTCAGTATATTTCTTGTACTTCATTCATTACGACACTCTACTCATGCCATGCATGTCAGCGCCATAATCATAACTCATATTTATAAAGCTCATACAGATTCATGTATATTCTCAATTCTTAGAATGAGGAGTAATACCTCACTGAGTAGTACGAATCATACTCTATGACTCTATGAATTCCAGTCTCATGTCATACAGCTCATAACTGATGCACTTATATTTTACAGTATGCTCAGTTCCAGTTACTCATGATACCTCCTTAATGACTAGTGAGATCACACTACCTCACATATACTCTTAGATCAAATATCTTGAACAAGTTTGTTCTTATTATATTTTATGCCTTGGGCCTCAGTTGAGTTTTAAAGTTATGAAAATCCTTGGGTCAAGATTTCTCAGTATTCCTTTTATTCTAGATACTCATGTTATAATTCTTTAGTGACCCTTCTCATGTATTGATAGTGTTGTTGATGGCAGTTGAGTCATAGGCTTGAATGACTTGTTGATATACCTGTGGATAATGACTTATGGTGGTTAGTAACTCTTTGATTAGAACTTAAGGTTGATTTTTTAAGGTGGCAAGGAGCAGTATATTTTTGAATGATAGACCCTAGTGGTTATAGAATATAGATTCCCGTAGTTAAGAGCAGTGTAGTCCTTTTAGTGGTATAGCTTTGTATCTTTGGGTTAAGAATGAACAGAGTGAGAGCGTTCAACTAGACTAGACATAACCTTTAGCTGACATGTGTGGTTTACCCTTAAGAGCATTAGTAGTTTCAGCTAGTAAAGTGTGGTATATCTGTAAGAAGGAGAATGGTTGAGAAATGTTTCCAAGTTGGAAGGTTATCAGTCACATTGATTAAATCATATTAGCCATATCCTTACTTTCGGCCTAAGGTACTCTTGTGTCATGAAAGGTAGTTTCAAACCAAAGATGTCTCATGTTCAACTATGATTCGTTCCAATTCTATGAGCTTAGATCAACTGACTAGAATGCTCAGACCATGTTAGGATCTTTATTCAGATATCTCACTCAGATTATGCCTGAATTTTTTCCCTCTCTAATGTCATTAGAACCTTTTACAAGGTGTGTTAAGGTAACAAATATTTCTTTGTTAGTGACTGTTAGAAATTTCATGTCATTATCTATCACTTTATATTACTATATATATGTTCGTGCTAGGAATGGTTCAGTTGAGTTCTAAATTCTCAGTATCAGTAAGTCCTTATAGCCAGCAAATCCAGATCAGAGATTAGACAAACAAGTTCTTGTTGTTTCCCATCCTTCCTCCTAATCATACTCGCATGAGTCCATATTTTTGCCTACTCCATGTGATCTCTTATTTTCATTCGTGTTGAGTGTAAATACAACTGAACCTTATCCCTAGCCTAAAATTAGCTCAAGATAACAATTTCCTCTTTATTACTTCTCTCAATCTCATGTCGCTTAGTTGCTCACATGTCTTAGTACGCATTCATGAATTCACTCTAGTCCATGTTTCAGGTAGAGACTCAATTATCAAGTCAGTATTTAGCTCTTAAAACTGAGTGTTGGGATTATAGCTCTTTCCATATCCTTCCAGCTTACTTAGTCTTCATTCAGGGATGAATGACCCCAAGAGGGAGATATTATAACACCCTAAAAATCCAAAATAAGATTAGAACCCTACTTCAAGTATATTTAGAATCAAACATAGTGACTTGGAAGTATGTGAAGTGATTTAGACATGAATTAAGGCCACAAATAGTTCCTAGCTCATGGCCAAGTTGAAAGCTTCCTTACTGATTGAGTCCTTGTGTAGGATCTCTCTCTAGTCAACTTCAAATGAGTGTAAATCCTAGTATATAAGGAGTTTTGAGGGTCTATACCCACCAAGTTAAAGTTGTTCGAGTCTTCTTTCCAATGTCATTAACTATTTGTCAATTCAATTCCTGAGTAAAATGTTATGCTCCTTTTACCTAAGGGTGTCTGTCTACCGGAGATTGATGACCTGAATGACGAGCCATCAACTGGTTGATGACCTGAGTGATGAGCCATCAATTGGTTTACGACCAATCAACTGAATTCATCAACCTAACCAGTAAGGTCAAAAATATGGCCCAAAAGTGACGAGATGGTTAACAAACCATCAACGGGTTGACGGGCCGTCAACCAAGTCGTCAAATGAAAACTTTCTGCAATGTTAAAATGTTTTCAAAGGGGTTGTTTTGTATTTTCCCACTCTTTTAACCTCCTAAACTATGTATTTTAAGCAATACTAAGTCTGAATATAAAGCCTAAACTACTCCTAATCCTTCATTCACTTCACAACACACAAAATTACTCAGTGAAACATGACAAGCATGCGACTTTTCTTCGTCAAATAAGAAATTAGGGTTCTTCATCTCCAAGTACAAATCCTCCAAACTTTAGTTCAAGAATCAAAAGTAATCAGGTATGTGGGTATTCAATGAGGATCTCCTTTCATCTTCATGCCCAAATTATGGTTATTCATTCATGAATTCTATGATTCCCATGAACTAGGGTGTCACACCCCGAGTTCCAACAAGGCGTGATTGGCACCCGTAGCCGATAAGGCCCGAGATAACCAATCTTTACTCATACCCAATCATATGCATGCTATAAAACACACCACTATCACGTAAGAACATAAAAGACCAATATCGGAATCATGGAACATGATGACATATATATATATGTGTGAAACTTGGCCTTCGGGGCCATCAAGTCAAACGGACATACAACTCCTTCCTTCACATTCATTTACATGCCCACATACGTCTACAAAAGCCTTTAACAGAAATACATACATGAACAACCTAAGTTCGGGACAAGCCCCGCTTTACATAACATATACAATACCAAAATCAATGTATGACTTAGACACGGAAAGCCCCAGACCAACTGGATCTCACCAAAGATCAGTCTATGTCCTGCAGCTTACTGGGGAGGTCTACTGGAACCTGTGCCTGAAACAAGTAAGGTAAATCCTACAAGAGGGGTCAGTACGAAGAAGGTACTGAGTATGTAAGGCTATATGAAACTAAATCAGTATATAAGAACTTTCATGGAAAATAATTACAAGGGACATGCCCAATATGGATAAGCCATCGATCTATATATTTGGAACTGTGCTCATTACTTTCGATACTCTCTTCACTTTAGTGCCTTTGTATCTCTTCTTACTTACTTGTCAGTCATTAAGTATTTACTACCCGGACCCAACTGATCAGTGGAAAATTAATAATATCGTCATGCAGGTGTTCATTTCACCCCATGGGTACACCCATAATGTTGGGATAGTCATCATGAAGGTGTTTTCTTTCACCCCATGGATATCGTCATGAAGGTGTTTATTACACTCCATGGATACACTCATAATATTAGGATCTTCATCATGAAGGTGGTTATTTCACCCCATGGATACACTCACTCATGAGATATTAATACATTGAGGATCATGACATTATTAGAAGCACACATATATGCATTTCTTTATTCTTCACTTCATGAGATTGATACTTGATGGTTAAAACATTATTAGAACATGGAACATAGCATTTTTGGGATTTTGGAATCATGTCCATGTTTATGTAACATATGAGAAACATCGACTAAAGAATGAGGAGCATATGACTTACCTACAACCTGAATGAGATGCCTTTGGACATTTCGGAATGGGGTAAGTACATAACACATATGAACAACATGCTGCAGAAGGATATAGATAGGATAACCTTACATACCTTTACTTCCAAGTATGAGTACACGAGTCTATATATGAACACAACAGTCCAGCTTCTTCCTTACATCTTACTCTACAATACAAGTACATATCGGAGCTTACATTAGCAACTAGTTACTATACAGGCGTACTAAACGACAATGAGCTATATGAATGCCGTATAACTTCATGTCACCCCCTTACAATACAATTCACTGCATTCTCATATCAACAACACCATAACATTCCACACATTGACCAAGATATCATACATCAATAGCATTTCACACCACACTTACCTTTTATGCTTTCTCATTATCATTCTGTCACATTTACTCCTCTCAACTTGCTTCATAAAAACATATGAACAACAATCCATACTTAATACAGTTCAACATGCCTCCATAGGACACTTTAAAGTCATTAAAACGGCATCACAAGTTGATAATTACATCCAAAAAAGGTATAGGGGCCTTCGGGGGTCGACTAGATGCGAAAACATACAAAACGGAAACCTGGGATGACCTGTGCAGCCACCTGTGCCCGCAGGTGACCTTTTAAAGATGCCAAAGGCACCTGCGTTGGCATCCGCGCCCGCAGGTGCCCTCGTCTGAGGGGCGGATGCCCGTTTTGGTCCGAAATGGTCTATTTTGGGTCTTTTAATGTAATGAATGGCCCATGATCATAACCAAACTTATTTTGACATATTTTTGATCATCTTGAATACCAACCATCTTCCATGGTCTCACAACACACATAACAACACCCAAAGCTACACTTTACGGTCAATACGTCACCAAATCCTTAACCGATTTCACAATAACAATTCCAAACATTATACACAAGGACAAAACAAGGTAAGACTATAATAACATCTCACAGAACAATATGGAATCCATCAAGTTCAATTTCTTCAAGACCACAAGTACCTATTCAAGTTTACAAGACAAAACCATCCTCCGATTTATCAAACATGTAACATTTCACACATTGTGAACTTATCAATACTCCACCAACATGAACAAAATAATATACACCATATATCATGAATAAAATATATTAAACCATCATAATAAACACTTACCAAGTCTTGTACAAAGATGATCTTGTCCACAGAGATGAGAGTTTAGGGTTTGTGTGAGAGAAGAGTTGTGGTTAATTCTAGAAACGGCATGAGAGTCCAAAATGAAATAAAAATCTGATTTTATATATTTATATAGTCCCTCAAGTCACTCTTATCCCTTTCTTAGCATTAAATTCAAGGTTTGATTGGTCAAATGGAAGAATTTTGGAAGAATGAGTCAAAAAAATTCCCATATTGGGCCATGTCTTGCTATGGTTTTTGGGCTTCATTTGAGGCCCAATGGTGTAAGACTTAGTAATTCCCACAATATTAATGTATAATTCATCACATATCTCATGTTACCATATTTCCATGAATGTTATGGTATCCAACTAGACTCGGAAACGTGCGGGTTGTTACATAGGGGTTTTATCCAATTAGGATTCCATGCTTAAATTCAGTTCTCCATAATATATTCTTCATACATGAGCATGTTTTCATGATTATTTATGATTTCTTATGGCTATAGTATAGCATTCATATTATTCTCATGTCCATGCATGATTCACATGATATTACTTAAGATTTCTAGCATATAATCAAGCTATGTATGATATATTAGTTTTCAAAACAATTAAGTATTATTTATCATGAATTGATGGATTTCAGTCTATATTAGTTTGACATGAAATGTTTTCCATGAAATTCATTATTTTTAAAGACTTGTGATTTTATGATTTCCCAGCATATTGATATTTAGTATTTTGGACTTGTGTTATGAAATTTTACATTTCCTTCAGATTATAGAATTAATCATGATAGTTGCATTCTTCAGAGATGGCGGGTTATAAACACTCGATGACTTTGAATTTCATGCATTGATAATTAAATACTCAGTCATTCAATTTCATATGCTTTAGGATGCTTTTAGATAAAGTGTCTCTTACTCAATCAGACATCAGAATCCGTAAACTTCAGTATTATCAGTTTTGCAGACCTTCAGAGTGATTTTTTGATAAAGTATATCCTAAAAAGTATCTTCAGATAATACATACTATTAGACTAATAGCATCTTCATGAGTCAAGAATTAGGATTTAGGTCCAGCCTTATAGAATCATGCTAAGTCTTACTCCTCATATGTTCCTTTTATGTATTTACTCCATCCATCTCATGTCCCCCATAAATGTACAAGTCTCATGATTCAGAAATACATGATTTATATATGTATATATGCATTCTCATATCATGATCAAAAGCTTCATCTCATAACAGTAAAATACATGACATGCATGACATCCAAATATGCCATCAATTCTCTTGAATAATTTTCCAAAAAGTATGTTTCCCAATTAGTATGGTATCTAAAATGCCATCAATGATCATAGATCCATTTTCTTATAAAAGTAAAGTTCACTAGTAGTATGGCAGTCAGGTATGGCATCCATGATTATGAACAGGTTGACATCCAGATATGTCATCTCAAGTTGACAGCTAGTTATGTCATCTCATCTAGCTATCAATTATGTTCAGTTGGGAGTAGTACTTAGAACCGAGCGGACGAAGAGATAAAGGATCACCCACCCGTTAGGCTAATACCTTTAGTAGTAAACCTTAATTCATAGAGATATGTGCCACCGTACGTTTATTTATACCACATCAGATCAGCTTAGCCTTTATACCATGTTAAGTTATATTAGGCCCCTTTTTGATAGGGATTATACATCAAACTCTAAGTTTAGATCACATGGTTATATGTCGGTTAATAGTGTCTCCCACAGTCCCACAGTTTCAAATGTCAGTATTTGCATGAACCTCAATTCAATCAAATTAACAGTATTTCAGTTATCTCAGACTATTCATGCATTTAGTAGTCATGCTTATCCAGATGGGTCCTTGCATCTTAGTATACATCAGTATTACTTTTGATTTAATTATTTTATTATCACCATGTCCAATTGTATATCACTTTATAGTTTTAAAATATCCTGGAGTTCCTACACTCATGCTCATCATTCAGTGAATTATTACATATTGTCATTCATGTTAGTTTTATGTTCAATTATTTATAGTGCATATCTTGCATACTCAGTATATTCAAAAGTACTAATCACATACCTCTTCTGCCTATATTTTTCATGTGATGTAGATTCAGGTGCTTACTATCAGGATCATAGTCAGGTAGATCACAGCTTCCAGCCAGCAGGTGATGATTTCTGTTTATACGAGGACTCAAGTCAGTATTTGTTCGAGTATTTTATTTTGATTCATATGTATTTATTAGGGATAGCTGAGGGTCATGTTTCGACTACCTATAGTTAGTATTAGTAGAGTCTTAATAAACAGTCTGTCAGAGTTATTGTATGTAGTTTCAGTTAGTCTTTCTTTCAGATTTTAGTGTTTTAAACTTTTAACAGTAATGTATTGAAACAACTTATCTCATAATTGTATTCTTCTTCTCATGGATTAGCTAGATATCAGTTGTGGTTCTATGTACCGTGTTACAACTAGGGGGTAGTCTCGAGTCTTTACACCTAGCTAATAGTTAAGTGTAAAGCTTCCTTACCGATTGAGTTCTTGTATAGAATATTTCTAGAGTCAATTTCAAATGATTGTTACTCCTATATTATGAAGAGTTTTTAAGCTCAAAATCCACCAAATGAAAGGTCTTTGAATCTTCTTTACAATGCTTCTGATCGCTTGTTTATCTGATTCCGAATTAAGGAGTTATGGTCATTTTAGTGAAGCACTGTCAATCAGTGACATACCACAACTCTTCCAACGACCGTTGAAAGAAAGGATGACCATCCTATGTTCTCATCTATAGAAAACAACCCCAAAGGTCTTGTGAATTGAAAAAATTCCTCCTTGGAAACGAGAGGAACCAACAATCTTTGGAAGAACCAATGAGAGGAACCAATGATCTTTGGAAAACCAATGAGTGGAACTAAAGATATTTGGAAGAATCAACGAGAGAAACCAATGATGGGAAAGAAGGACCACTAGAACCAATGACCCAACCAATGATCTTGGCTAGAACTAATGTCCATTGGTGGGCTCGTCCGTCATGACACTCAGATTTTTCAGTTAAATTTTATAAGGGGTACATCAGTCTTTTCCTATCATTTAACCTCCTAAAATATGTTGTATTAACTATCCCAAGGCTAAATATTAAGCCTAAACTATCCCAAATACCTCATTACCTCATAACTCAATCGATACTTAGAAGGTTCATCAAGCTTTAAGCTGTAAGTCCAAAATTTTCAATTCTAGGTATGTGGGATCTCATTAATGTGAATTCTTTCACCCATTGAGTCCCTAAATACACTCAGTCTCTCATTTAATCCATGTTTTCAAAATTGGGGTTTCCAGTACAGGCATGATTCTCCTTATTTCAGTCCCCATAACTAGTAGTCTGTAACACATGTTTTCCATGAATTCCAATACCTTTATAGAAGCATATTCATGAACCCTCAGTATATTGATTAATTCATGATTTTTTACTTATGTTATGTAATTTCATATTCCATTCAAATTATAGAAATTATCATAGGTAATTGAATTCTTCAAAGATAGCGGTTTATGAACACCCAATGACTTAGTTTCTCCTACATTGATAGTAGAATACTCAATTCATTAATTTCACATGTTTTAGGATGCTTTTAGATAAACTGTTTGTTATCTTAGTCTCAGACTTTAGTATAAATGAGCCTATCAGTTTATTAGTATAATTCAGTTGGGAGTAGTAGTTAATGCCGAGCAGACACAGGGATAAAGGCTCACCCATCAGTTAGGCTAAGACCTTTAGTACAAGTCCCTAAGTCTCAAAACTATGGAACCACCGTAGGTTCTAAAGGGTCACCCGTCAGACCAGACTTGATACTGTAGTACTTTTTGGACAATAGTTTAGTGGATCCATGCTAGTCAGTGTTCATACCCTTGGCAAGGTACAGAGCTCCCTTCCAGTTGGGGTTATAGGTTGGGACCCATTTAGCTCAAATGGGGTATGTCGCTTAATGGTAGCTCCCATAGTTTATACTCAGTTATTTTATGACATTGTATTCATTTTATTCAGTATAGCATTGATCAGTTACATGTTTATTTACTTGGTCATTGCATCAATTTACATTCCTCAGTTCCATATTTAGTTTAGACTTTTATATTTAGTATGCTCAGTTCCATACAGTGTAGTACATATCTCAAATCCTCAGTACATTCAAAGTACTGACTGCATACTTTTTTGGTGCTATATTGTGTTACAATATAGTTTCAGATGTTCAGCATCCAACTAGCGGTTAGGACGATCCCGTATCATCTCAGCAGCAGAGTTTGGTGAGTCTTCATCTTTTGGGGACTAGCTTTAAGTAATATTAGTTCATTATTATTTTAGTTTCAGATAGTTAGAGTTAGCTGGGGGCTTGTCCAAGAAACACATCTAAGTAGAGACTTTCATACAGACAATGGACTATCAGCTTTATGTTCATGTTAGATGATTTTTGTTTTAACTCTAGTACTGGAATTTGGTTTTGAATACTATTATATTATCCAGACTTTAGCTTCCTCTCAGTATTTATTAGTTATATACAATATTCTTAGTGGCATGTCATGTCATGGGTTATCTTGGGGTCACTTGTGACTCTAAGCATCATGTTACGACTAGGGGGTAGTCTCGGGTCGTGAAAGTATATATATATACCTATACTTGAATGGTATGCATATATACTTAATAATGTCATTGATAATAGAAGATCATCTAAAACATGGGGATAACTGAAAATAACTACTAAGTCTAGACAAGCCTTTAAACATATTGAAGTCACTAGGGCAGGCTATAGCTGACCCAAAAACCTTGAGGTCTGAAATAAGCATAAATGGAAATACTAAAACAAATCATAATACAGGTCCTTGAAACATGAGGAATCACCAACTGACAGGAGTAAGCAAAGGTGATCGCAGCTAACTAAAATTCTGAGGATGAACACTAGAACCTACATCTTAAAAGGGTGCAGACCACAAAGAGTATATGATCTGTACTTATGTAATGTATCGAGTATATGAGGGATGTGTGCACATGTAAAGATATCATAAATCATGGTAAGAAAACATGCATGATAAGTATATAATGACTCATCCTTTTCATTAAATGGTCACTGAAAATTGGAATGTCATAAGATAATGAGTACCAAAACATAACTTAGTAAAACTAGTGAGCCGCATTCACTTAGATTTATAAACTGGCCTGTAGTGGGAGATTCTCTTAACCGACATAAACCATATGAGATAACATGAGATTCCATGTATACGCCTCATCGAAAAGACTCAATCTACCTTGCCAAGGTATAAAGGCATGGCTGAGTGGAATCCAATGTATACGCTCCATTAGGAGGACCCAATATACCTTTTCTGGGTATAAAGGCATGATTTCTATGGATCCAACAACATAAATACAAAAGGAAAAGTGAACCTATGGTGGAACGTAGTTCTAGGACTTGGGTATGCTAAACCCATGTTCGTTCGATACTCGATACTACTCCTAAAAACATACTGAAGCTCATACAAAAAAGAATGCATCATCAAGTACACATAACTGGATTATAAGTCTGAGAAAAACATTCATGCTTGGACGTATATTTCATAACCATAAACCAAACCCATGATATTCATAATGATTCTAAGTCCATAAGACTAAATACATGGTATGTAGTTCATGTCATGTCAAAATCATAAAATAATTATGAAAACATGGAGCTTCATGACCAAAAAAAATGGTAAAACGTAGCATAGGATTAAAACCCATAAAAAAAATATAAACAAACAAATAAAGTTATAAATTTAGTCATATAGCATAAACAAACTCACATAGAAATATAAAGTTCAAGATCATGAAAAGTGGGTTTGAACCCTAGTTGATAGCCTTGAAATTCATTAAAGAAAATCATAATTTTTGGCACAAGGACAAAAGGGAATCCTTGTTGAAAATCCCACATACATGAACTTATTGATTTCTTGAAGGATAATTTGAGTTTGGAGCCTTTGGAGTTGAATTTTGAGAGAAACCCTTCTTTTGGTGTTCTTAAGAGTTTAGGAGGAGATTGAATGATGTATTTGAGTTAAGTAATAATTTAAAACGTTTTAGTATAAGTTATAAATCCATTTAGGATCAAAAGGACTAATTTACCCTCGAAAACCCAAAAGAAAAATAGAAATTTTACGTCGTTGTGACCACTAGCATGGAACGGCCTTAAAACGGTGCACAAATAGTATGGAACGAACTTAAAATGGAGCATAACTGGCATGACATGCCTTTAATGCACCAGGCTATTATTTTCGGCATTTGGGTTGTGTCTTGCCTCCGTGGCACCGCCCTAATATGGACCCATACTATTTTAGGGTTGCATTTGGCCCCGAAACTCATTCTTAAAATTCTGAAGCACTTCCTAATGGTCTCAATACCATTTCTAATCATTAATCAACCTTAAAATTGCATCAAAACACGTGGGAGCTATCAAAATAAAATCATTGAACTTATGGGGTATAACAATATCTCTTCCTTGGGATCATTCGTCTTTAAATGAAGGTTAGGATGGGGAAAGTGTTAACTTATAGAGACATTAGGATAAGGCTTGAAGATTATCATACCATGTAACTAAAAATTTACTCACCTCAAGTACATGCATTCAACTGAAATTGACTGACCGCATATGAATTTCATAGAGTTGACTAATACAAGTAAGGATTTTGGTTTTGAGGAGATGATATTTGGAGAAAAATTTATACCTCATGCTGACTCGGTGCTAGGAGCAAATAAATGGGGATATTGGTTTATCAAGTCTACCTCTGCCTCCCATGTCACTCCCTCAACTGACTGATTTCTCCATAACACTTTTACTGAAGTCACTTCCATATTCCTTAACCTTCGAACCGACGAACAAGGATTTTAATTGGAATCTCCTCATAGGATAAACTTTCACCCCAATACTTTCTATGGGCACAAATAATGATGGGTCTCCAATACACTTTTTAAACATAGAAACGTGGAAAACTGGATGGACCGCAGCTAACTCTGCTGGAAGATCAAGCTCATAAGCAACATCTCAAATGCACCTCAGGATTTCATATGGACTAATGTATCAGGGACTGAGTTTTCCCTTTTTTTTAGCCTCGTCACCCCTTTCATAGGTGATACATTTAAGAACACCCAATCGCCCACAGCAAACTTTAGTTCCCTCCTCCTTACATATGCATATGACTTCTGACGGCTCTGAGCGATTTTTAATCTTTCCTAAACCAACTGAACCCTCTTCATAGATTCAAGAATGGAATCTAGCCCAATTAAGTCAGCATCACCAACTTTAAACCACCCTACAGGGAGATCTACATCTACACCCATATAGAGATTCAAATAGAGCCATCTGGATGCTACAGTGGTAGCTATTGTTATACGCAAATTCAATTAGAGGTAGGTGATCATCCCAGTTTCCTTTGAAATCAATCACATAGGCTCTCAACATGTCTTCTAAAGCTTGGATAGTACGCTCGGCCTGAACAACTGTCTAGGGATGGAAAGCGGTACTAAGCTTTACTTTTATACCTAGACCATTCTAAAATGATTGCCAAAATTGAGAGGTGAATTGGTTACCTCGGTCTAAAATGATGGATAGGAGAACCCCACAAAGTCTGACTAACTCACTAATGTACAATTTTACATAGTCCTCAGCTGTATCTGAGGTTTTGACTGGCAAAAAGTAGGCTAACTTAGTTATTCGATCCACAATGACCCAAATCGAATCACGTTGATGCTTAGTACGGGAAAGTCTCGTAATAAAATAAATATTGATAACCTCCCACTTCCAAGTGGGTATTTCACTATCCTAAAGCATACCTGGCCTTTGATGCTTAATTTTCACTTGTTGACAATTTGGATAGATGGCCACAAATTCCGCTATGCCTTTCTTCATACCATTCCACCAATAAACTTCCCGTAGGTCACGGTACATCTTAGTGGCACCTGAATGGATCGAATACTTGGAATTATGAGCCTCTGATAACATCTGATCTCTCAACCCATCAACATTGGGAACATACAAATAAGCCTAATAGCAAAGAACACCATCTCCCCCTTGGGAGAAAACCTACACCTACTATTGATGACAACATCAATCAACCAATTTAGTATAGGGGCATTACACTATTTTTCTATCACCTTTGCTATAAGAGATGACCTTGAACCATTCTGCATCATCAACCCACCGTCATCCGCATCAAGATTACAAACTCCTAAATGAGTTAATCTATGCACCTCATTAGCCAACTTCTTTTTCTCATTTGCAACATGGGCTACAATACCCAAAGACAATCTACTCAGAGCATCTGCCACCACATTTTCTTTATCCAGATGGTAGAGCACATTCATGTCATAGTCCTTCAACAACTCAAACCACCTTCTCTGTTAGAGATTCAACCCCTTCTAGCTAAACACATACTGGAGACTCTTATGGTCGGTTAAAATATCTACATGTATGCTGTATAGATAGTGTCTCCAAAGTTTCAGAGCAACAACTACTATTGCCAACTCCAAGTCATGAGTAGGATAATTTTTCTCATGATCTTTGAGTAGTCTAGAGGCATAAGCTATCACTCTCCCATTCTATATTAAAACACATCTGAGGCCAAAACTGGAGGCATCACAATACACCACAAATCCCACTAACCCATTTGTCAAAGCTAATATCGGTGTTGAAGTCAACATATCCTTCAACTCTTGAAAATTTTTCTCACACCTATCTGACAATTGGAACTTCACCTTCTTCTGTGTCATCTTAGTCAATGGTATAACTATTGAAGAAAACCCCTTAATAAATCTCTTGTAATAACTGGCTAAGCCTAGAAAGCTCCTAATGTCGGATGGAGTAATGGGCCTAGGCCAGCACTTTACTGCATCTATTTTGTGAGAGTCTATATGAATACCTTCACCCGAAATCACATGTCCCAGAAAGGTAGCAGGCTTTAACCAAAATTCACACTTACTAAATTTCACAAATAGCTGACAATCCTTGAGGGTCTGTAATACTATCCTCAAATGGTATACATCTTCCTCTTCACTCTGAGAATACACAAGTATGTCATCAATGAATATAATAACAAACATATCTAGATATTGCTTGAAATCCTTATTTATTAAATCCATAAAAGCTGCAGGAGTATTTGTTAGTCCAAAAGACATAACCACAAACTCAAAGTCACTATATCGAGTTCTAAAAGCAGTTTTTGGGATGTCACACTCCCTAACCTTCAGCTGATGATATCCTGATCTGAGGTTAATTTTGGAAAAGCAATAAGCACCCTAAAGTTGGTCGAACAGGTCATCAATTCTGGGGATAGGATACTTATTCTTGATGGTGACCATGTTCAACTATCTGTAGTCTATACATATTATGAGAGTAACATCCTTCTTCTGCAGGAATAAGACTGGAGCACCCTACGAAGAGACACTGGGCCTAATGAAACCCTTATCTAAGAGATCCTTGAGCAGCTCCTTCAACTCTATAAACTCTAATGGAGCTATTTTGTAAGGAGGGATGGAGATGGGCTGAGTGTCTAGAAGAAGATCAATCCTGAATTCAATCTGCCTGTTAGGAGGAACTCCAGGTAGATCATCTGGAAATACTTTAGAAAACTCATTGACTACTTGAACTGACTGGAGGTTTGGGGTCTCGAACTTAGTATCCTTAACCTGAACTAGACAATAGATATACCCTTTAGAGATTAGTTTTCTGGATTTAAGATAGGAGATCAAATGACCTCTGGGTACAACTGAACTACCTTTCCACTCGAGGATTGACTCTTTAGGAAATTGAAATTTTAAAACTCGAATTCAATAATCAACTGAGACATAGCATGAATGAATCCAATCCATGCCAAGAATAACATCAAAGTTAGCCATCTCTAGTTCTATTAAAGCTGCTAAGGTGACCCTATGAAGGACTCTAATAGGGAAATTTCTATAAATTCTTTTTGCAATAATTGACTCTCCAACAGGGGTGGAAACTGAGAAAGTCTTAGAATCACTCTCAGGACTAACACCAAAATTCACAGCAATAAATGTGTCACGCCTCAAATCCCATTGGGGCGGACAGGCACCCGTAGCCGTTAAGGTCCGAAAGAACCAACCTATGACCAAGTACATTCATATGCATGCCATTAAGTGAACAAAAATTCTGCCACATGCAGATATAATATATCGACGACGGAAGTCATTTAAACACGTTCAAAACAGATACGAGACTTGGCCGTTGGGTCCACAACGTCTAAAAGGTAAGACACTTCTACGTTTGACTTTACAAGGTATACAAAGCCTCTAAAAGATATATATAACCATGATTAAGGTTGGGACAAGTCCCCGCCTTATACAACTACTACACAGTACCAAAACTATATACAAATGATTTGGAAAGCCCCGAATCAACCTAGAGCTCACCAATAGTCTGCAGGTGACCCGAACCCTACTATGAAGGTCTACTAGCTCATGTGCCTGCAGCAGGTAAGATAGGTTCCCCAAGGGACGTCAGTACGAAAGAATGTACTGAGTATGTAAGGCTATAAGTAACTGTATGAAATATAGGAACTCAATGGAATCAAATACAAGTGAATAGATAACACTGATATACCACCATACTGTATATGTGGAACCATGTACATTACATTCATTTCTTCCTTTTACCTTTATATCAACATACATCATACAATGCCTGGGACCAACTGATCAGTGGTAAATAACATTGGGATCGGCTCAAGCTAGGCTTATGCCCCCAGAGCTACCACCCTTAAATCAATAAATCAGGTTCGTCTCAAGCTAGGTTTTCACCCCCAGAGCTACCCCCTGCATCCAATAATCAATCGGGATCGGCTCTAGCTAGGCTTTCTCCCCTAGAGCTACCACCCGTACTCAACCAAATATGCATTACTTCATTTCTTTAATTTTTGTGAGATTGTTACATCGGTGGTTATAACATTATTGGAGCTTTGGAACAATAGTCAAAAAATAAGAGACATGTAAATAACAATTGCTAACAAACTTGAAATGAGATACTTTAAAACATTTCGGAGTGGAAACAAGTTCGGTAACGATGTGAACAATAGATATGGCCAAAGGATACGAAAAAGAGTAACCTTACATACCTTATTTTTACAACAAGTGACTACAATAATTTAGATCTTCCTTAAATCATTAATCTACAACACAAGTACGTAACAAAGCTAACACTAAAAGCTAATTATATTACAAGTTCACAAGGCGATAATTCGCTACTTGACGGAAAGTAAAAACTGTCCAACATCCCAAACACATGGTATATCATACCACCTTCCTTTATAATTCAATATAACTTCATTCCACCCTCATATACCATAACTTACTGCTTTACCAAGACAACACCACCAAAACAGTCCACAAACCAACATAGACGTCACAAACCGACAAGATTTCCCACCAAGTGCATATTTCACATTTTTACCTCAATGAAACTCCACATATTTATTCCATCAAGTCACATAAATACCTTCCACAACAATATACCAAAAATAGTTCACACAGTTTCAGAATTCACTTTAACATAACAAGAAAGTATTTTCCTTTCACTATGCCAAATGTTCCATGCACAATTACGTATAAACATTTTCACAAGTCATACACAAGGAGTAACGAATTAGGTACAGAACCACACTTAAATATACTAAAATTCCATCCATATAATTAAATTCCTTCAAGACCTTAAGTCCCCTTTAAAGTTTAAACCACATAGAGGGCAAATCCTTTACCGATTTAGCAAAAATCGACTGCTACAAATAAAGTGGACTGCTCGACACTTTTTAAACATAAAAAGCATGATATACACACCCTATTATGCATATAATATATTAATATATAAGGGTAAACACTTACAAAGGCATGAAAGTGGAAGATTTGTCCAAAAATACTTAAAGAAAATTAGGGTGGCTAGGGTTTTGAGAGAGGAAAAAATATTTCTTTGAAAATCTGATTTTTTGCAAGTGAGATATGTTGAAAATGAGCTAAATTTCAGCCTTGAATACTCCCTCTTAACCACCTCTCTCAAGTCTATCCTTAGCCAAATTTTTGGTCAAAAAGTCCAAGTATAATGATGTGTAGACTTAGTCCATTTTTAATGGATCATCTCCCTTTTTGGGCCCATGTCTTTTTACTTAATTTTGGACCTCAATTGATCCCATTAGCACAATATTAATTCAGCACAACAAATTTAGTGGGTAATACACCAACTAGCTCAAGTTTAAATAATTTCATAAATATTAAGGTAGTCAAATAAGTTAGGAAATGGACGGGGTGTTACATCCTTCCCCCCTTAGGAACATTCATCCTCGAATGTTAGTAACATTATCCAATCTAAAAAAGTTCAAGTCTAAGTTCATCCTTCATATTATCACATACACATAATATTTATATATACATACTTGTTATTGCTCCAATTCCGCATCTTGAACTTTCTCTTCAGTTTGAAATAAATGCGGGTACTTAGACTTCATCATTTCCTCGGCCTCCCATGTGATTTCTTCTACTTGCTGATTTTTCCAAAGTACTTTTACGGAAGCTACTTCTTTATTTCTTAACCTCTTAACTTGTCGATCTAGAATAGCAATAGGTATTTCTTCATAGGTGAGATCTTCCGTAACTTTTACATCTTCAGTGGGAGCAATACGACATGGATCTCCTATGCACTTTCGAAGCATTGAAACATGAAACACTGGATGAACTGTGGAGAGTTCTTGGGGTAGTTATAATTCAGACGCAACTTGACCAAATCTTCGGATAATCTTATATGTCCCTATATAACGTGGACTTAGCTTTCCTTTCTTTCCAAATCTCATTACCCCTTTCATTGGTGACACTTTCAAGAATACCCAATCACCTATAGCAAACTCTAGTCCCCTTCTTCTAACATCGGCATATGATTTGTGTTGACTTTGGGTCGTTTGTAGCCGCTGTTGTATCAAATTAACCTTCTCCATAGCTTGATGAACAAGATGTGGCCCAAATAAGGCAGTTTCACCCGCTTCGAGCCATCCAATTGGTGATCTACACTTTCTTCCATATAAAGCTTCGTAAGGCGCCATTTTGATACTTGAATGATAGCTATTATTGTAGGCAAATTCAATAAGAATAAATGATCATCCCAACTACCCTTAAAGTCCAATGTGCAAGCTCGTAGCATATCTTCAAGTGTTTGTATAGTACGTTCTACTTGTCCATCTATTTGAGGATGAAAAGTCATACTTAAATTCACTTGGGTTCCCAAACTCTTCTGAAAAGACTTCCAAAAGTGTGCAGTAAATTGAGCTCCCCTGTCTGATATAATAGTGATTGGAATTCCGTGTATTCGAACTATCTCTTTAACATACAACCGCGCATAATCTTCAGCTGTGTAGGTGGTCTTGATTGGTAGGAACTGTACTGACTTGGTAAGCCTGTCAACTATTACCCATATGGGATCAAATTTCCAAAGTGTATGAGGCAAACCTGTGATGAAATCTGTGTTGATCATGTCCCACTTCCAGATTGGAAGATTTATACATTGCATATAACCTCCAGGCTTCTGATGCTCTACTTTTACTTGTTGACAATTTGGACATTGGGCTACGAATTCTGCAATGTTCTTCTTCATGTTACCCCACCAATACATTTCTTTCAAATCATGATACATTTTGGTGGCTCCCGGATGAATAGAATACCGTGAATGATGTGCCTCTATCATAATCCATTTCCTTAGCTCATCTACATCAGGTACACACAATCTACTTTGGCACTGAAGCACTCCTTCTTGTGTAAGATCAAATGCCTTTGTCAAAACTTGTTGTACATTCTCCTCCAGCTTCAATAAAATAGGATCCGCATACTGTTTTTCCTTCACTTCAACTACTAATGAAGATTCTGCCGCATTTTGCACCATAATTCCTTCATTTGTAGTTTCAAGAAGACGAACCCCCAAGCTGGCTAGTTGATGTAGATCCTTGACTATACCTTGATTTTTCGTGAGCTGGCCATCAGTGCTTCCTATTACTTTGTGGCTTAATGCATCGGCTACTACATTTGCTTTTTCCGGATGGTATAAGATATCGATATCATAATCTTTTAGAAGCTCCAGCCACCTCCGCTGCCTCAAATTTAGGTCCTTCTGCTTGAAAATATACTGGAAACTCTTATGATTGATATATATGTCAACGTGAACCCCATACAAGTAGTGGCACCATATCTTTAAAGTAGCTATCACAGTTGCTAGCTCAAGATCATGTGTCGGATAATTTCTCTCATGTGGCCGAACCTGTCTTGAGGCATAAGCTATTACATTACCGTGTTGCATCAATACACATCCCAAGCCAACTCCTGAAGAATCACAATACACCGCATACCCATCTGTGCCTTCTGGAAGTACCAATACGGGTGTAGAAGTCAATTTATTCTTCTGATCTTTGAAACTCTTCTCATATGCATCATTCCACTGAAACTTGGTTGCCTTGTGTTTTAGCTTTGTTAAAGGTGCCGAAATGGAAGAAAACCCTTCAACAAATCTTCTATAATAACCTGCCAACCCGAGAAAACTATGAATCTCTGTAGGCGTTGTAGGTCTTGGCCAATTCTTCATAGCTTCAATCTTTTGAGTGTCAAAACTTATTCCTTCATCAGATACAATATAACCCAAGAATGCTACAGATTTTAACCAAAATTCACATTTAGAGAACTTTGCATATAACTTACGATCACGAAGAATCTGTAACACCTGCCGTAAGTGATTAGCATGGTCTTCTTTTGATCTTGAATAAACCAAAATATCATCTATAAACACTGTCACGAACACATCTAAGAATGGCTTAAACACCCTATTCATCAAATCCATAAAAACTGCTGGTGCATTTGTTATCCCAAATGACATAACTAAAAACTCAAAATGACCATACCGTGTTTGGAAAGCTGTCTTGGGTATATCTTTTTCTCTAACCCTTACTTGATGATAACCCGATCTCAGGTCAATCTTTGAGAAGCATTAGGCACCCTGTAATTGATCAAACAAATCATCAATTCTGGGGAGGGGATATTTGTTCTTGACTGTTACCTTATTCAGTTGCTGATAATCAATACACATTCTCAACGTGACGTCTTTCTTTCATACAAATAACACTGGTGCACCCCAAGGGGAAATACTAGGCCTTATGAATCCCTTTTCCAGCAAGTCTTTTAATTGCTCCTTCAATTCCCGTAACTCTGCCGGGGCCATTCTATACGAAGGAATAGAGATAGGCTGAGTACCTGGAATCATATCAATACCAAACTCTACTTCCCGTTCTGTAGGCAAACCTAGAAGATCCTCAAAAAATACATCAAGGAATTCATTTACCACCAGAATCGATTGAAGAGTTGGTGGCTTCACATCAGTATCTTGCACTCTTACTAGATGGCATATGTACCCCTTGGATATCATTTTCTTTGCCTTAAGATAAGAAATAAATTTACCTCTCGGTGCTCCAACATTACCCCTCTATTCAAGGACGGTCTTTTGTGGAAAATAGAAATGTACCTTCTTAGCTCGGCAATCTACCGTGGTATAACAAGAAGACAACCAATACATACCCATTATAACAGCAAAATTTACCATTTCCAGCTCAATAAGATCAGCCAACGTATCATGATTATAAACAGCTACTATACAATTACGATAGACTCTTTTAGCTACAATAGATTTACGAACTGGTGTAGATACTTCAAATGGCTTGACTAGTAATTTTGGTGTTCTTTTGAATTTTTCAGCAATCAATGGAGTGACATATGATAAGGTAGATCCCGGATCAATCAATGCTTATACATTATGTGAAAAGATAGATAATGTACCTATAACCACATCAGGAGAAGCCTCTAAATTTTACCGATCCGCTAAAGTATAGATACAGTTCAGGACTCCACTAGAATTAGCTACTCCTAGAACACCTCTACCATGCCCAGTAAGCTGTACACCCGAAGAGGATGATGCAACGGTTGATCCAGTAGGTCGCGCCATACTACCCGTGCCCCTCCGTGGGCACTCTCTTATTATGTGCCCCGACATACCACACCAGAAACAAGCATCTGTCCCAAGCCGACATGCACCTAAATAAAGCTTTCCGCAGTGCTGACACGGATGATGAGAAAACCTCGATTGGTTCATTCTTCCTTGTTCTTGATACCCTGCTGTCTGTGAACCTTGAATCCCATTACTTTGCCCAACCTGACTACCTCTAAACCCTCAAAATTGGGATGGAGTACCTGCTGTAGAATAATAAAATGATGCTCTAGGCAGTCTATTAAAAACCCGAGGCCTAAATTCTCCTTGTTACACCATGAACTGTCCCATAGATTTAGCCCTCTTTGACGGTACTCTTTTAAATTCTTGCGTTCTTTTCCTTTGCCTCTAATCCTCCATCTTCTATGCAAAAGCTTGTATCCTGTCTATATCCATCTCTCTATTCAAAGCAGCAATAGTATAATCCCTAACCAAATATGGATCTAATCTATCCACATACCGATGAACTCTATCGTCCATAGTAGTTACCACATTAGGAGCATACCTGGCCAAAGAGTTAAACCAAAGACTGTACTCTCTGACGCTCATATTACCTTGACAAAGATTTAAGAACTAGTTTGCACGAGCCTCTCGGATCTCATATGGAAGGTAATGATCAAGAAATGCCACTTTGAATTCTTCCCAACTAGCTGGAAGTGCACCGATACCCCTAGATTGTTTCCAATCTTCGTACCATAATATAGCCTCTCCTTTTAATCTATATGCTGTAAGCTCAACTATTTTTGTACCAGATACATGCATAACATCTAAAGCCCTTTGAATTTGGTCCATGAAGTCTTGTGGGTCTTCATTAAGATCTGACCCGGTGAATGTGGGAGGGTTTAATTTAAGAAAATCATGTGTCCGCCGACTAGCTGCCCTATCCGCACTGTCATTACTTGTAGTTGGACCAGTTTGTCCTTGATTTTGTGCAGCAACTATACGAGTCAACATTTACACCGCATTCCTTAAATCCTACTCAGTAGCATTAACAGGTGGTTCTGGGGGTACTCCTCTCCTTCCTGGCTCTCCGGGAGGTGGAAGAGTAGAAGAAGCCCGCGATGCAAACTCATCTTCAGCTTTACCTTGATTAACTTGTTTAGGTAGTGATTTACTGGTTCCTTCTATGGCAATCCTTTCTAGCTTCTTACTTTTACCCTTGTTTCTTCTTGTAAACTGCACTTTGCTATACTGAGGAAACAAAAAAACATAAAACAAATTCAATGGTTAAATATGACTCTACCTACAACTTTGGCTCTATTGCACGATCTAGGAAATGAAGAAAATAAACAACTAAATTTCCCGTAGCCCCCTACGTATAGATGTAGTGCACAACACATCCATAAGCAAGACTCTACTCAGACACGGCTTTGTAGACACACTAGGATGACCCGCTCTGATACCACTTTTGTCATGCCTCAAATCTCATTGGGGCGAACAGGCACCCATAGCCGTTTAGGCCCGAGAGAACCAACCTATGACCAAGTACATTCATATGCATGCCATTAAGTGAACAAAAATTCTGCCACATGAAGATATAATATATCGACGACGGAAGTCATGTAAAGACGTTCAAAATAGATACGAGACTTGGCCGTTGGAGCCACAACGTCTAAAAGGTAAGACACTTATACGTTTGACTTTACAAGGTCTACAAAGACTCTAAAAAATATATATAACCATGATTAAGGTTGGGACAAGTCACCGCCTTATACAACTACTACACAATACCAAAACTATATACAAATGAATTGGAAAACCCCGAATCGACCTGGAGCTTACCAATAGCCTGCAGATGACCCGGACCCTACTGTGAAGGTCTACTAGCTCATGTGCCTGCAGCAGGTAAGATAGGTCCCCCAAGGGACGTAAGTACGAAAGAATGTACTGAGTATGTAAGGCTATAAGTAACTGTATGAAATATAGGAACTCAATGGAATCAAATACAAGTGAATAGATAAAACTGATATACCACCATACTGTATGTATGGACCATGTACATTACATTCATTTCTTTCCTTTTACCTTTATATCAATATACATCATACAATGCTCGGGACCAACTGATCAGTGGTAAATAATATTGGGATCGGCTCGAGCTAGGTTTTCACCTCCAGAGCTACCCTCTGCATCCAATAATAAATTGGGATCGGCTCGAGCTAGGCTTTCGCCCCCAGAGCTGCCACCCGCACTCAACCAAATATACATTACTTCAGTTCTTTAATTTTTGTGAGATTGTTACATCGGTGGTCATAACATTATTGGAGCTTTGGAACAATAGTCAACAAATAAGAGACACGTAAATAACAATTTCTAACAAACTTGAAATGAGATACTTTAAAACATTTCGGAGTGGAAACAAGTTCGGTAACGATGTGAACAATAGATACGGCCAAAGGATACGAAAAAGAGTAACCTTACATACCTTATTTTTCCAACAAGTGACTACAATAATTTAGATCTTCCTTAAATCATTACTCTACAACACAAGTACGTAACGAAGCTAACATTAAAAGTTATTTACATTACAAGTTCACAAGGCGATAATTAGCTACTTGAAGGGAAGTAAAAACTGTCCAACATCCCAAACACATGGTAAATCATACCACCTTCCTTTATACTGCCATATAACTTCATTCAACCCTCCTATACCATAACTTACTTCCTTACCAAGACAACACCACCAAAACCGTCCACAAACCAATATAGACGTCACAAACCGACAAGATTTCCCACCAAGTGCATACTTCACATTTTTAACTCAATGCAACTCCCCATATTTATTCCATAAATTCACATAAATACCTTCCACAAAAATATACCAAAAACAGTCCACACAATTTCATAATTCACTTTAACATAACAAGAAAGTATTTTCCTTTCACTACGCCAAACGTTCCATACACAATTACGTATAAACATTTTCACAAGTCATACATAAGGAGTAAAGAATTAGGTACAGCACCACACTTAAATATACTGAAATTCCATCCATCTAATTCAATTCCTTCAATACACTAAGTCCCCTTTCAAGTTTAAACCACATATGAGGGCAAATCCTTTACCGATTTAGCAAAAGTGGACTGCTACAAATAAAGTGGACTGCTCAACACTTTTTAAACATAACCAACATGATATAAACAGCCTATTATGCATATAATATATTAGTCTATAAGTTTAAACACTTACCAAGGCTTGCAAGTGGACGATTTGTCCAAAAATCCCTAAAGAAAATTAGGTTGGCTAGGGTTTTGAGAGAGGAAAAAATATTTCTTTGAAAATCTGATTTTTTCCAAGTGAGATATGTTGAAAATGAGCTTAATTTCAGCCTTAAATACTCTCTCTTAACCACCTCTCTCAAGTCTATCCTTAGCTAAATATTTGGTCAAAAAGTCCAAGTATAATGATGTGTAGACTTGGTCCATTTTTAATGGGTCAACTCCCTTTTTGGGCCCATGTCTTTTTTCTTAATTTTGGGCCTCAATTGAGCCCATTAGCACAATATTAATTCAGCCCAACAAATTTAGTGGGTAATACACCAACTATCTCAAGTTTAAATAATTCCATAAATGTTAAGGTAGTCAAATAAGTTCAAAAATGTATGGGGTGTTACAAAATGGGGTTACAATAAGAAAGATTTGACCCCAAATCTAACAACACATAAGCATCACCATAAAAGACTTAAAGTATACCATTGATGATATTTGGGGAGGTATCCTACTCCAGGTGGGAGGATAAAGCATAAAACTAGTTCTAATACTGACTGTCACCGATATTGGATGAGGCACCCTACTGCTGAGGTAGTGGACTGAGCCTAAGGGTGAACATCCCTATTGCCCTACCTAGTTTACCACATCCAAAGTATCCTTAATTTATAGCCAAACATTAACCCTGATGATTCTTACTATACCTTATGAAGGCTGGATAGTTACGTCCCTTGATCTTAGGAGTATTTATACTCCTAAGTGTCATTATCTATGTGTTTTTAGCTTAGTTTTGAGGATAACTTGATGTGCTTATTGAGTCATAAAGTTTGTATATGTGTATTTGTGTGTTAAATTACATTTTATAGTATTCAATGTGCATTTTTAACAAACCAAGAGTCAAAAAGATCAAATAGAACTTAGAAGAGGAAACTAGTGTCGCTAGCTTGAGCTATGCTTGTTCTAGTATACTTTGATTTGTTCTATTGTGTTGTATGGACTTATGGTTGTTGTGATATATTATAGGAAACCAATGGATGAGATATGGAAGACAAATCAATCATACAAAAAAGTCACAATATGAAAGGGAACAAGGAACGAAAGCACGAGAAGGAACGGAGGCAACCCCCACACCTTGGAAGGGGCCATGAGCCGCACCTCCCAAAGCATGGGAGGGCTCCATGTGTAGAACCTCCCAAGTTATGTGGGAGGGTGTTTAACTCACCATGTATTTCACCATGCTACTTTTTTGAGTGTGCAATGAGCCACGCGGTGCACCACCCCCAAATCTGACCCAACGTTGGTTTTTAACTTGTTTTTAAGTGAGGGCAAAGTTGTAAATGCATGGGATTCATTTGGGGAACCTTATAGATGACATAAATCACTATAAAAGGAGTACTTATCTACATTATTCAGATCATCTTTTTGATTACACACAAATTGGAGAGCAAATGAGATAACACGGAGCTCAAACTTCTACTTTTCATACTTGTAGTTTGAAGTTATGAACTCTTTTATGGAGATTGTTTGTATAAATATAAGTGGATAAACACCCTCATTATAGGGTTGAGTATACAACTGATTGCTTAATTATGGTTTTATAGTTGGTATATTTGCTTATCAAGTCATGTGATTGTTCTTGCGCTCGTGTTGTACTATTCTAAAGAGTCATAAACTTTAGGATAAATCTTAGTATTGAAACAAATTGATCATAGGAGTGGAGATATGGAATGAATAATTTAAGAAGGGTGAATCTTTTTTTAATGATTAGATATTGATTGTTAAGGATGATTTGCGATTAGGATAGTGATATACCTAAATGCCCCACTTGGTTAATGAAATGGAAAGATAGTTTAATTCACTCGAATTAAAGACTCATAGCCCCACTCAACGATGTAGTTGTGAAATTAATTTGGGTAGATGACTTAGAGCATGACCATTCCCAAGTTGAAAATCAACCCCGTAGATCAACAATCAAGATAAGCACCAACATCGACTAGAAACCATAGTTATGCATGAATGTAAAGTAATTACCTCAACCCTGGAACTCTCCTCAACCCTGGAACTCTCCATATATTGTTTACAATCCAAATTTCATATCATTGTTATTTAAATTATTTAGTTTCTAAAACTCAAAACTCTTGTTGGTTACAATACACATTTGTTTAACTTTAATAGTAACACTATAATTGGAATGTATACTAATCACCAATTCCCTGTGGGATCAATATTCGGCTTGAAAGGTCCACTATATTACTTGCACGACCATGTGCACTTGCGAGTGTACTTGGGAGCGATATGTTTTTGGCGCCATTGCCGGGGACTTAAAAATTAGCAACCTTCTTAGTTTTAGTTTTACTATTTTGTTTGATAATAGGTTACAACTTGGTCTTATCTACTAAATTTATAGGTACAGGTTTGAAAATTGAGTAAGATGGCAAGGGAGAGGGAATTTGTTGAACCACATCCCAAACCTGAGCAACGCTTGCACCAATTGAGGAGAGAAGCAGCACTTCTCTATCCAATCCTGTAAGTTCAAAAAAAGGAGACTATTCTTGCAGCAATGGGTGATGAACAACCACCTTGCAGGACAGTGTATGATGTGGCAATCCCACTCACAACTAATGTGACCTCCTGTATTCAAAAGCCAGATGCAGATGGAAGATTTGAGCTGAAATAGAACATGGTGCAATTGTTGCACACAAGCACGCAGTTTACAAGCTTATCTCATGAGGATCCACAGGTCCATCTACATAAATTTTTAGAAATTAGTGATACTTTTATTCCCGCTGGAGTCTCCACAGACTATGTGAGGCTCACATTTTTCCCATTCCCAATTTTGGGAGAAGCAAAGAAATAGTTGAAGGCAGAACCTTCAAACTCAATTACAACTTGGGACAATTTGGCAAAGAAGTTCCTTATCCGATTCTTTCCTTCAGGAAAAACTGTAAGGTTGAGGAGTGAGATTCTGAGTTTCAAGCAAAAGCCAGATGAGAATCTCTATCTTGCATGGGAGAGATTCAAGTCACTTCTCAAAGATTGTCCATATCACCAACAGACCAATGAGGTATTAGCTCATACTTTTGTTAAAGTTCTTGGCCATAATATCAATATTTTGTTAGATTCAGCGACAGGTGGTCAGGCTTGGGAGAAAACTTATGATGAGTTGTACACTCTCCTAAATAGAATTGCACAAGGTAACCCGGATTGGAACGGTGATATGTCTAGAAGCATGGTGAAGAGGCCTACAGGTATGATTAAAGTGGATAGTGTCACAGCATTGTCCGCACAGTTAGACAGTTTTCAAAACCAGATGATGGCTTAGTTCAACAAGTTGAGTGTGCCTCAACCTCAGGCACACTCTCAGCAATTTCAGTAGCAGCAAGGTATTCAGAATAACACTTAGGCCAGCAATATAGAGGAGACTTTAAAAAAAATACTGTCTAACCAAGAACAAATGGTTGCGGAAAAAAAAATCAGCAACTTGCCCAAAAGAATTTGGAGATACAAATGGGTCAGTTAGCTTAGGCGCATAACACAAGACCTCAAGAGGGTCTACCAAGTAATACGGATTATGCTCCTAAGCAAGTTATGGCAATTACATTAATAAGTGGTAGAGATTTGATTGATGTACCTCCAAAGATAAATCATAAGGTGCAAGCAGAATTAACCACACCAAATAGAGAAGCAAACTCATCCCAAAGAAGCTGAAAAAAAGGGGAAGTCTGAGTACCCTAATAAAATCCTGTTGATCAACCTCGAAATAGACTACCACCACCTTTCTCTCAAAGGCTCAATAAAGTAAAAGAAGACTTGTTTTAACAAGTTCTTTGACACATTCAGAGAACTTCACATTAACCTTCCCCTTATAGATATTTTGAAGGGAATGCCGAAGTATGCAAAGTACTTAAAGGATATTGTCACAAACAAAAAGAGGCTTGGTGATGTTGAGACTGTGGCACTTGCGGAAAAGTGTAGTTCTGTAGTTATGAGCAAGATGCCCAAAATGCTCAAGGACCCTGGGAGTTTCACCCTCCCCATACAAATTGGTGAAAGTGACGTTGCCCATGTTTTAAGTGATTTAGGGGCAAGCATCAACTTGATGCCTCTTTTAATTTTTAATAATCTTGGTTTGCGAAAGCCAAGGTCCTCCTCAGTGGTGTTACAAATGACGGATAGAACGCGAGTGGTCCCCGAAAGAATCATAGAGGATGTTCTCATTAAGGTTGGTAAGTTCATTATTCCTACTAACTTTATAGTTCTTGATTATATGCAGATGATAGGGTACCAACCATATTGGGACGTCCATTCTTAGCTACTGGTAGGTCATTGATTGACGTGAGAGAGGACACACTAAAGATGAGATTGAATGATGAAGAGGTGGTTTTCAGGGTGTACAAAGAACTCAACAAACCCTCACTCTATAGAGATCTATACATGATCATAGTGATGGAAGTGGATGAATGTAGGGTGGAAGTGTGCAAACTACCAATTACCTCTTTGGACTCTCTTATGGAGTTTTCCAAGTTGACAAATAAGCCTAAAGAGGCAAAACTTGAATGGGATCCTGAAAAGGGAGGTGTAAGAAAAGTTGCAGACCTCGCTCATGAGAACTTAAGAGGTCAAAAGAGAAGGAAATGATGGGCTCTGAGTAGGAGTAAAAGGATGAGAGAATATGGATGATGAAGTTGTGATGTGAGTCGTGTCGCAAAAATAAATCAGGCGCTACTTGGGAGACAACCCAAGTTAAGATAGTTATTTTATATATTTTATTTTCTTTAGTATCACCTTTGTTTTTGTTTTTTGTTTTGAGTTGACAGGTTGAAGGGAAGTCTGAGTACCTGGGATCTTAGCTAAGGAGCATGGCAGAAACTGAGTATGGGGTCCCCCGGACCTCTTTAATGAATATGATCCTACTGGCTAGGCGGCCTAAAGGCCTCAGGGAATATTTCTATCGTTACTTTTAATTTATACTTTGGGGACAAAGTGTGATTTTAAGTGTGGGGTGGGAAATCTTCCGATTTGGTTAGGGTGGAGTGTGCTATAGGAGTCTTTTAGTTATTTTTTTATTTTCTTTATTCTTAAGTTTTTGAAAATTTGAAAAATACCAAAACATTCTCTTTTAGTAGTTTTTATTTTTATTTAGTAGCACACTTCATCCACCCCTCGATTTTTCTTTTCGATTCTTTTCCGAGGGGGATCCCTTTGAACCTAGTATCCTGTCGCGCCCCATTTTTCTCGCGAAAAGCGGGATTCGACGTGACAACTCTTTTTGGGATTGTTTAAAGTGAAGAGTCGCCACCTAACGGATTAGAGTGCGTTAGGGTACCATTCAAGACTAATTACGAATTTATTTTAATTATTAGCCTACGTCAACCAGAAATTCGGGTAAGGGTTCAGGTTACCTGAAAAGGAAGGTGTTAGGCACCTTTCGAGGTCCACAAATGTGGGTCCCAGTCGAATTCATATATTACGTGGGAATTTCTATGTGATAAGCAAAAGGTCGATTAACTTAATAATAACTAAGTGTTTAAAAAATAAAAGACATTAAACAAATTACACATGCAACTTAATTATTATCTAATTAATAGTTAACTACGTGATAAAGTAAAAATATGTAGGTAAATAAAGAAACGAATTAGATAAGCGAGAAGATAGAGAAAGAAATAATTTATAATTAAATATTTATTAAATTATACTTAAACTACCCCAAACAAAAGACATGCAAAACATAAATAAAATTCAATCGAATTTAAACAAGGGTTAATTTTTATCTTATTCGGATTAGCACCCGGCTTATTAACGGGAGAAAATGACGCATGTTGCATTGTCATATTCTGCTCGGCTCAACTTTCATCATGTCCGAATGTTCTACCCACCCACCTAATTGGTTATTAAACCTAAAGGCGTTCTATAGAAAACGACACAACTAGCGTTCCCTAAAATGCTTACCCATCCCAACATAATGTCCAAGAAGCATTGGACTTACTATTTTGGATTGGGTTCTAGACAAGAAGCCTAGGCTACCTAATTAGACTCGGGATTCTCGTAAAACAAAACAAACAAGACTAAGCAAGTAGCATATAAAGGTTTCAAACAAATCTCTTGGTCGATTAGAATCGATTAGGTGATTGACATGCTTGAAAAAGATAGTTATTTATTTTACGTGATTAAGATCTATAGGCATAATTTCTAGGCGAGGCATATTAATGCTGAAAATTAAATTCAAGATGCTGAAAACTAACTTAAATATGCAAAAATTAATTTAAATATGCAGAAAATTAATTTGAATATGCAAGAAATTAATTTAATATACGACAAATTAACTTAATTATGCAGGAAATTAAATCCAAACATGCTGAGAATTAATTTAATTGTGCAGAAATTAATTTAGTATGCAAAAAATTAAATTTAAACATGCAGGGAATTAATTTAAATATGCAGAAATTTAATATTCAGGAAGTTAATTTAATTGTGCAGAAAAATCAGTGTTAAATGCCGGGAATTAATGAAAGTGTGCAGAAAATTTTAATTTTGCAGAAAATTAAATAAAATGTGCGAAAGTTTTTATTATTATCATTTTGCAGAAAATTAACTAATGAGTGCTAAAAATCAATTAAAAATGCTGAAAATTAAAACAATGAGAGATAAATTTAATTGCTGGAAATTAATTTATGTATGCTAAAAATATTTATATTCTAAAAAAAAAAAAAAATTATATGTGCTGAAAATTTATTTTTGAGGTGCTGGAAATCAGTTTTAATTTCTGGAAAATGATTTTCTAGGTGCTGGAAATTAGTTTTTTAGAGGTTGGAAATTAATTAATAATTGCTAAAAAAATGTTTTTTTAATGCTGAAAATTAATTGAAATTGCTAAAAATAACCTTAAATGCGGAAATTAGTTAAGAGTACCGAAATTTAAATTTTTATATGCTAAAAAATAATAAAACATACCAAAAAAATAAATAAAAAATGCTGAAAAAGTTTTACTGTACTGAAATTAATCAAAATGCTAGAAAATACATTAAACATGCTGAAATTTAAAAGATGCTGGAAGTTAGACTACTTTTGCAAAAAAATAATTTAAAAGTGCTAAACGTTCAATTTTAATATGTTGAAATTGGTGAAACGTGCTAAAAATGCTAAAATTAGTTATGATACGCCGGAAACTGATTAAACACGCGAAAAATTAATTAAACATACTTTGGATTAAAAGATAGGTCGGACATTAATATATTGAAAGTTGAATAATCCTAAACATCATTTCTAGGTAGTAAAACAAATATGAAATTTATTTTACTAGCCTAGAAAATGTTGCCTAGGTGATAAAAATAATCACATAATCCCCCAGCAGTCCCCATTATTCTTTTATCATGACAACAGTTCATTACAACATACAAAAAAAAATAACTCTAATAAGGATGATAATATGACAAAATGACATCTTAAACTAATAAGGTATCCTGGCAGCGCCACACGAAAGTCCCAAACCCAAGCAAGCTCTTCCACTTTCCCAAATGCCTGCTCAAGTCCCTGTCAACATCCAATACCATCCTACGAATGTGCACAACATTGATACGCACGCACAAACAAAACTAGAGACATTTATCTCTAAGTATTCGCTAAGAATTTGGTCTCTAGCAACTAAACAGATAGAGCATGAAGAGACTAAGTATATTGGGGCACAAAATACATCCTGTAAGCATATTTTCTAGATGCAGATATTTAGTTGTGGCAAGCATATCACAAACAAAGCAAGACACCATTGTGTTTGAAAGCAAACATTAAAAGTAACGAGGTAAAGCACAGCATCCAATGCTTGGGAATTTAAGAAAACATACCTTTTAGAAGTAGTAAATAAAACAAGAAGTCGACCAAAGAACAAAGAAAGATTTGAACCAAAATGACTGGAACCGAGCAATTGGCAGTAAAAGCACCCAAACGACTAAGTATAAACTCAAGAAAAATTTAAGTGCAGAGGAGAGTCAATGCTTTCAAAAAGTGACCCATAAGAGAATAAGGGAGCCTGTTTATATAGTAGGGAGTTGCTATTGGTTATGAAAATAAAATAAAATAAAAAATATATTTTTTGAAATCAGTCAATAAAATCCTTTCTTTTAACCGCTATGTAAGATCAATTAAGGAGAGAAAAAATATTTGACTACCATAATTAATCAAATAAAACCAAAGAGGAAGGGAAAAATATTCAAATATCAGTTAGTGAAGATATTTTCCTTAAGTAATGGGCCAAAAATCAATTAGGGGCCAAAGTACCATAAATATGTAAGTAAAGAGAAATCTGTTAGAAAGAGGGGATCAAAATTTACCATATAAACTAAAAAATGATAAAATAATAAGGGCAAGAAAATTAGTCCAAGAGAGTAAAAAGGTAAGAGAAAATTATTCAGGACAGTCAATCAATACCAAATTAATTGCCCTAATAACTTAAATGTTGAAACAGTCAAAAAATTGTTTAAAAGGAAAGCAGATCAACAACTGTGAGAATTCGAACCATGCTAACCATATACAATCATACGAGCTATCAATATGAATTGAAATGAGTGGAGAGGAGCAACAAGAAACAAAGTATTCCAAGCTTCGCAGTTTTTTTTTTTTGAAAATCAGTCCATGGAATTTTAGGGCTTTTCACATATTGTAATCCAGAAGGAGTAATCAAACAAGAATATCCAAAAATTAAACAAAAATCAGCAGCCAAGATATATGAATTTCAGATTTTAGAATTTGTCCAAAAAGAAATCACAAATGGGTGCATCACAGATTCAAACAATAACAACAACTATACTTAAATAATAATAATAAAAGAATCATACCGGAGATAAATTTGTAACAAAATTCATCCCAAATCTTATATTTAGATGAACTGAAAATGCGAAATTCTCTTTTCCACGGCCAAGATGAATCATGATTGGTTTTGGCAGTTTTGGCTATCGGGGAGAGTAGATTGGAGGAGTTTTGTTGGCTAGAGCATGAGGGAGAGGGAGATATAGGGGAGAGAAAGGGTGAGAGGGAGAGAGAGTTGGCGGCGGTGTTGGTCCGTCGGCTGAAGCAGGGGTGGAAGTGGGAGGCGGCGACGACGACTTGGTTCGCCGGCGTAGGCTTGCCGACAGTGTTGGCGTGGGGAGAGATCGAGGAGATAAGAAGAGAGGGGAGATGGGGGCGGCGTCTTTGGGGCTGTGTACCGGCAACGGTGGTGTCAGTGTGGAGATGTTGGTCGGAGGTGGGAGGCTAAAGGCGTGGAGGGTGACTGGAGGTCGCCGGTGACACGGGGTTCGCCGGCGATGGAGGTTTGGCGAGAGGAGAGTTATCGAGAGAGAGAAAGGGAGAGCGGCTGTGGGGGTGCGAAAAATGGGTTAGGGTTTGGGTTGTTCTTGGATTAAAGGGAAGAAAATGGGAAGCAATCTCAGCCGTTGGATCAATTTTGATCAACGGCTGGGATTTAAAATTACAAGAATTGGTCAAAATTGGTTTATTTAAATTGGGTTTAATTGAAATGGGATTAGGGATTTAAAATGAAGCCAAATTGGACTCAATTTAGGCTAGAATTGACACAAAGTAGGTAGAATCAGGCTAGAAATTAAATAAATTGGAGAAATTGAATTTTAATTAGGCTGCTATTTTGTAAATACCATAATAACTTAGTAAATGTATAATAAAATACTAACAAAAATAAATCGATGTTATAATATATTATTTGAAATCGACGATAATAATAGCTTGAAATAATTTAGGCTTCTATAAATTATGAATACAAATTTTAAGAAATGCTATAATAATAATAATAATAATAATAATAATAATAGACTGCATGTTTGTAAATTATGAGTGCATATTTGCGAAAATAATTTAATAAATATTTACAAAATTATGTAAAATATTATATTTAAATTAGTAACTTATATATATTATATAAGAATATAAAATTAAATGCTAAAAATAAATTGCATACCTTAAAATCATGAATACAAAATGTTAAAAGGTTTATCCAATACCAAAATAATAATTAGAAATTTAAAACTAATATTTATTTATTTATTGATAAAATAGCAGCCTGTGAGGAATGTCGGGAGGTCAAAATTGGGTGTCAACATATCCTTTTTGATTTTTAGGAGTAATTTTAAAAATTTTGAGATGTTCTAGTTAGATGCTACATATGATTACATGATGCAAGAGAGTTTTGAATGTAGAAGCATGTGTAGTGAATTGAATGACTACTGTGAAACACTTAGGCTCATTTGTTTGACTCTTGTGTGATGTTGGCTTAATATTGAATTCTTGTTATTATTTGGTTGAGTGTCAATAGGGATCCTTCTTGACTTAAACATGTGCCATGTGTGAGTGAGATTTTGTTATACTCCATGTTGCATAGTGATGTCTAGAACTTGCCCGATGTGTTTGCAAAGCGAAATAAAGAATGATGAGTTTAGGAGGTGATATAGGCATTTATTTAATAGCCATGTCTTATACCCACCTTATTTACCCTTCTTGCATGATCTTAGTTAACCTCGTTGAGCCTTTAGCCTATTTTTTTGGTAGCCTTATATGTAGCATAGTCCTTTTCCTTCAATTGCCCACAATTTGATCCAAAATTCATAAGTGCTTTAGTTGAGAAATTAAGATGTTAAGGAGTGTAAAAATTAAAGAAGGAAAAAGTGAAGTTGAAGCCCCAAAGGAAATAGCTTTTGGTGTGTTGAAAAGGTTTATGTATTGTTAGTAGGGAGTAATGTAATGAAACGAGAAATTGATCCAAAGAAGTGAATCATGTGTTGATAGAAAATTCTCCTTACTAACTATGTGTAAGCTAGCTTAAAGAGATGGGGCAAAACAAAAGAGAGTTGGGATGATAATAGTGGTGGAAAATAGGTTGGTTGGGTTGAGTTGGATATAAAGGGTGATGTATTATAGCGCTTGGGAAAGATAGTCACTATTCTTAATCAAATAGTTCCTACCCGTCCCTTATCCTACATTACAACACTGAAAGTCCTACTTGATCTTGAGCATTGACATTCTGATATTCATGGAGTACTACAATAAGGGCAAGCTTATGGTTCATCTTATGTCACATGTGAATTCTTTGTGAGAGTGAGAAGAATTTGATTCTTACACTCTTGTGATAAGTTACATATTTGTGAGTGAATATGGGTGACTCTATTGTGGTGAGGGCACATGTTTGATGATAGATAGGTGACTTATATGATCTCTTTGTTGAGTAATAAGCATGATTTTTCCAACTTGGTAGAGTCAAGTCTTGAGGCTAGGAAGTTTCGAAGTAGTCTTCATGCGTTTCAAGCTGCAAGATAACATGATGAGTATAAAACTTGTTATTCATATGGTCTGTGTAGTTCTAGATTGAGTATCTTAGTTGTAGTAATGTTTTTAGAGTCTTCCTTGATGGGAATTAATTTAAAGAATTATTCGAGGATGAACAAGGCTTTAAGTGTGGGGTGGTGGAAAATCTTTCGATTTGGTTAGGGTGGAGTGTGCTATAGGAGTCTTTTGGTTATTTGGTTATTTTCTTTTTGCTTATGTTGCTGAAAATTTGAAAAAAATAAAAAGATTTTCTTTTAGTAATTTTTAGTTTTATTTAGGAGCACACTTCATCCACCCCTCGGTTTTTCTTTTTGGTTCTTTTTAGGGGGGGGGCCTTTGAACCCAGTATCCTTTTTGATTTTTAGGAGTAATTTTAAAAATTTTGAGATGCTCTAGTTAGATGCTAGGTATGATTGCATGATGCAAGTGGGTTTTAAATGTCGAAGCATATGTAGTGAATTGAATGACTACCGTGAAATACTTAGGCTTATTTGTTTGACTCTTGTGTGATGTTGGCTTAATATTGAATTCTTCCTATTGCTCGGTTGAGAGTCTATAGGGATCCCTCTTGACTTAAACATGTGCCATGTGTGTGTGAGATTTTGTTATATTTCATGTTGCATAGTGATGTCTAGAACTTGCCTGGTGTGTTTGCAAAGTGAAATAAAGAATGTTGAGTTTAGGAGGTGATATAGGAATTTCTTTAACAGCCATGTTTTATACCCACCTTATCTATCCTTTTTGCATGATCTTAGTTAGCCCTGTTGATCCTTTAGCCTATTTTTTTTGGTAGCCTTATATGTAGCTTATTCCTTTTCCTTCAATTGCCCGCAATTTGATCCAAAATTCCTAATCACTTTAGTTGAGAAAGTAAGATGTTAAGGAGTGTAAAAATTGAAGAAGGAAAAAGTAAAGTGAAGTTGAAGCCCCAAGGGAATAGCTTTTGGTGTGTTGAAAAGGTTTATGTATTGTTGGTAGGGATTAATGTATTGAAAAGAGAAATTGATCCAAAGAAGTGAATCAAGTGTTGATAGAAATTACTCCTTACTAAATATGTGTAAGCTAGCTTAAAGAGATGGGGCAAAACAAAAGAGAGTTGGGATGATAATAGTGGTGGAAAATAGTTGTTTGGGGATGAATTGGATGTAATGGGTGATATATTAAAGCGCTTGGGAAAGATAGTCACTATTCTTAATCAAATAGTTCCTACCTGTCCCTTAACCTACTTTACAACCGTTAAAGTCCTACTTGATCTTGATCATTGACATTCTGATATTAATGGAGTACTACACTAAGGGTAAGCTTATGGTTCATCTTATGTCACATGTGAATTCTTTGTGAGAGTGAGCGGAATTTGATTCTTACACCCATTCTTGTGATAAGTTGCATATTTGTGAGTGAATGTGGGTAACTCTCTTGTGGTGAAGGTACATGTTTGATGATAGATAGGTGACTTATATGATCTCTTTGTTGAGTAATATGCATGAGTTTTCCAACTTGGTAGAGTCAAGTCTTGAGGCTAGGAAGTTTCGAAGTAGTCTTCATGCGTTTCAAGTTGCAAGATAACATGCTGAGTATAAAACTTGCTATTCATATGGTCTGTGTAGTTCTAGCTTAAGTGACTTAGTTGTAGTAATTTTTTTATAGTCTTCCTTGATGGGGATTAATTTAAAGAGTTGTTCGAGGACGAACAAGGCTTTAAGTGTGGGGTGGTGATCTTAGGCGTATTTATACTCCAAAGTGTCATTATCTAAGCGTTTTTATTTTAATTTTGAGGATAAATTGATGTGATTATTAAGTTATAAAGTTTTTATATAAGTATTTATGTGTTAAATTACATTTTAATAGTGTTCAAGGTGCATTTGAAACAATCCAAGAGTCAAAAAGATCAAATAGAACTTAGAAGAGGAAACTAGTGTCGCTAGCTTGAGCTATGCTTGTTCTAGTGTACTTTGATTTGTTCTATTGTGTTGTATGTACTAATGGTTGTTACAAGATGTTTTATGATACCAATGGAGGATCTATGTAAGCTAAATCAAGCCTACAAATAAGCCACAAGATGAAAGGGTACAAGGAACGAAAGCACGAGAAGGAAGAAATGCAACCCCCACACCTTGGAGGGGGCCATGCGCCGCACCTCCCAAAGCATGGGAGTGGTCCATGTGACTCACATCCCAATTAATGTGGTATTTTTTCATCCCCACAATGTAGTGCACCATTCTACTATTTTGTGTGTGCTATGAGCCACGCGGTGCACCACCCCTAAATCCGACCCAAAGTTAGTTTTTAACTTGTTTTTAAGTGGGGGCAAAGCTGTAAATGCATGGGATTCATTTGGTGCACCTCATGGAAAACCTAAATCACTATAAACAGAGTACTTATCCACATTATTCAGATCATATTTTTGATTACACACGAATTGGAGAGCAAAGGAGACATCAAGGAGGTCAAACTAGGGTTCTTTCTTCTTTTACTTTTCATTCTTGTATTTTGAAGTTATGAACTCTTTTATGGAGATTGTTTGTATGAATATGAGTGTATAAACACCCTCATTCTAGGGTTGAGGCTACAACATGATTGCTTCATTATGATTTTATAGTTGGTATATTTGTGTATCAAGTCATGTGATTGTTTTTGTGTTCTTGTTGTACTATTCTAAAGCGTCATGAACTTTAGGATAAATCTTAGTCTCGAAAAAAATTGACCATAGAAGTGGAGAGACGGAATGAATAACGTAAGGAGTGTGGATCATGTTTTAATGGTTAGATATTGATTATTAAAGGATGATTTATGATTAGGACAGCTATATACCTAAACGCCCCACTTTGGTTAATGAAATGGGAAGATAGCTTATAGCACTCGAATTAAAGACTCACATCCCTGCTCAATGATGTAGTTGTGAGATTAATTTGGGTATATGACTTAGAGTATGACCATTCCCAAGTTGAACATCAACCCAGTAGATCAACAATCAAGATAAGCACCAACACCAACTAGAAACCATATTTATGCATGAATGTAAAGTAATTACCTCAACCCTGGAACTCTCCATATATTATTTACAATCCAAATTTCATATCATTTTATTTAAATTATTTAGTTTCTAAAACTCAAAACTCGTGTTGGTTCCAATACACATTTGCTTAACTTTAATAGTAACACTATAATTGTATCGTCTGCAAATCACCAAGTCCCTATGGGATCTATATTCGGCTCAAAAGGGCCACTATATTACTTGCACGACCACGTACACTTGTGTGTCTACTTAGGAGCGACATCCCCCAGTAAGGCTACCATAAGATTTGGTGGTCGATGCCCAGCTCGACTACTCCAGCTTGGTCTTGATTGTCGGGGCACTGGCTGAAGATGGTGCAGGGGCTGACAAATGATTCTAAAACTGTGAATGATTTCCCCCACCTGACCTATTTTGACTATACTCAAACTACCCGGTCCTAGCCTTTTTAGTTTCCCTCTCTTGTTCCTTTAAATTGTCTATCTCAATTTGTTGGGCATGGGTTGTCAATTGTGAAATATCCATGTCCACAATCAGTATGGCAGTGCTACACGACTTGATCACCAATTCAGATACACCAGTTACAAACTTACTCATATAGGCCCTCAGATCAACCATTATCTCTGGAGCATAATTCGAAAGTTGGGTGAATTTGAGAAAGTATTCCTTTACTGACATGGAACCTTGTTTGAGATTCATAAACTCCTACACTTTAGCTTCCCTCATATCATGAGGAAAGAACCTATCAAGAAAAGCTTCCTCAAATACTCTAATCCACCAAAGCTGTATTCTCATCTCTACACTCTTTTTACTGCTTAAACCAATCATAAGAAACATCCTTCAACTGATACGATGCCAACTCCACACACTCTACCTTAGTAATATACATAATCTGAGTAATCTTCTTTACCTCATCTAAAAAGAACTATGGATCCTCATTAACCTTCAAACCAAAGAACTTAGGTGGATTTATCCTCATGAAATCTTGAATCTTGGTTGCAGTTAGGTTACCATTTTCCTGAATAAGAACTACTGCTAGTTGATTAACCAGTACAATCATAGCCTGATCTAAAACTTGAAAGGCAGCTTGAAACTCATCATGGGAAACATTCTCATTCAAAGAATCCATGGTGGTATTGGACTCGCTAGTTCCCATTTCTATGAATATAAGCTCGGCGTAGAGGCATTTTTTCATGAGAAAAGCATGAGTTAAAAGGTATACAGAGTCAAACTCCAAAGCACAATAGAGAGCATAAAGGGAGGGAAAATTCCTAATAACGTCTCTAGCCTCTTACTCATAAGTGTGTCGCACTTCACATCCATGAACAAGACTCTACGTAACGCTGCTTGTTAGACTCCCTAGAACTCTTTAAACCTTAAGCTCTGATACCAAGTTTGTAATGACCTGAGACTACCCCCTGGACTTCATCTGGTGCTCAAGATTGAAGTATCCCTAGCTAACCTGTAGTATCTGGCATAGTACTGAATACATATTTTAAACATTTCAAACCATAAGCGAAAGTTGTAAGTTAATAAGCTTAAAACTAAAATAGATCAACAATCCTAATAATTTCATTAATAATTAAAGATCATCTGAAACATGGGGATAACTGAAAATAACTACTAAGTCTAGACAAGCCTCTAAACATATTAAATAATCACTGGGACAGGCCTCAGCTAACCTAAAAACCATGAAGTCTGAAATGAGCATAAATGGAACTACGAAAAAAATCATAATCCAGGTCCTCGAAACATGAGGAATCACCAATTGGCTGGAGTAAGCAAAGGTGATCACCGCTAATCAAAATTCTGAGGGAGAACAAAAGAACCTACATCATAAAAGGATATAGAGTACAAAGAGTATGTGGTCAGTACTTATGGAATATACTGAGTATATGAGGGATACATGCAACATGTAAATATGTCATAAATCATATTAAGAAAACATGCATGATAAGTATATAACGACTCACCCTTTTCATTAAATGATCACTGAAAATTGGAATGTCATAAGATAATGAGTACCAAAACATAACTTAGTAAAACTAGTGGGCCACATATACTTAGATTTATAAATTGGTCTGCAATGGGAGATTATCTTAACCGACATAAACCACGTGAGCTAACATGGGATTTGATGGATATGCCCCATCGAAATGACCCAATATACCTTGTCGGGGTATAAAGGCATGACTGAATGAAATCCAATGTATATGCCCCATTAGAAGGACCTAATATACCTTTTCCAAGGGTATAAAGGCATGATTTCTATGGATCCAAGAACATAAATGCAAAAGTCTAAGTGAACCTACGGTGGCATGTTGTTCTACGACTTGGGTATGCTAAACCTGTGACCGTTCGATACTCGATACTACTTCCAAAACCATACTGAAGCTTATATTGAAAAGAGAGTGTCATGAATTACGTATAACTAGCTTATAAGTTTGAGAAAAACATTCATGCTTGTACGTATATTTCATAACCATAAATCAAACCCATGAGATTCTTAATGATTTTAAGTCCATAAGACTAAATACATGGTGTGTAGTTCATATCATGTCAAAATCATATAGTAATTATAAAAACATGGAGCTTCATGACAAAATAAATGGTAAAATACAGCATAAGATTAAAACCCATAAACAAAAAGATAAACTAACAAATAAAGTTATAAATTTAGTCATATTGCATAAACAAACTCATGTAGAAGTATAAAGTTAAAAATCATGACAATTAGGTTGGAATCCTAGTTGATAACCTTTAAATTCGATAAATAAAATAATAATTTTGGCCATAAGGACGAAAGGGAATCCTTTTTGAAAACCCCACATACCTGAACTTATCGATTTTTTGCAGGATAATTTGAGTTTGGAGCCTTTGGAGTTTAATTTTGAGAGAAACCCTTATTTTGGTGTTCTTGAGAGTTTGGGAGAATATTGACTGATGTATTTAATTTAAGTAATGAGGGAAAACATTTTACCATAAGTTATATGGTTATTTAGAATCAAAAGGATTAATTTACCCTCGAAAAACCAAAAGAAAAATGGAAATTTAACGTCGTCGTGACCACTAGAGTGGCACGGCCTTAAAACAATGTACAACTAGCATGGCATGGTCATAAAATGGAGCATAACTGGAGAGACACACCCTTAATACACCAGGCTACTATTTTTGGCATTTGGGTCATGTCATGCCTCTGTGGCACGGCCCTAACATGGAACCCTACAATTTGGGGTTGTGTTTGGCCCTGAAACTCATTCTAAAAATTCTGAAACACTTCCTAATGGTCACATTACCATTTCTAATCATTAATCAACCATAAAATTGTATCAAAACGTGTGGGGAGCTATCAAAATAAAATCGTTGAACTTATGGCGTATAACAATCCTACATTGCATCATCATCTTATTTGTTTTTTGTTTGTACTTGTATTCTTATAGGGGACGGTTAGGTTATTGTCTATTGTTTGCACCTTTCGGGCTTATGGGCGCATTCTTTCTTGGCAATATTTTTTTCGCAATTCAGGTGCATGGTTAGGTTCTTGTTTTTTTATTATTGTATTGCTTGTGACCAGATAGTTACTTACGCTTTACTCGTTGCATAGATATGCCATAATGGCTCTATTTCTAGTATTTTTCTATTTAGCCTTAAATTTCACTACTTTTTCTTCTAATTGAGTAGGTACTCTGTGTATATTACTATTACCATTTGTAGTTTGACCTTTGTATGTTAGATGAATAGGCTAGAAGTTTCAGGTAAGTATCTCCTTTCATGCCATTTATATTACATATTGTCTTTAGAACTCAGTCAACCTATGATGCATGCTGGGTATCGCATGTTTTGGTACTCATACTATACTTCTACATCTTTTTCCCTGATGCAGATCCTAGTATGAGTCTACTTCGATGGTTATGCTTGTTTGGTAGTCCCTTTCTCGGAGTTGTGGTGAGCACTTGGCATCTGGATACTTACCTATATCCTTCCAGTATCTATTATCTGTATTTTGCATTTCATGTACATACTAGTATCAGTTATTCCATATTCTAGTACTTAGTAGCTCTTGTATCGATGACACCCGGTAGGTTGGATTTCCTTTGTCTTTCCTATTTCTTTAGGGCCCCATTGTGTATATTTTGTACATGTTATGTGTATAACTATACTTGTTGGCCCAATTATCTTATTTTAGCTACTTCTATCTACTTTTTTAGTCGTTACTTTTGTTATATGGCATGGGACTTGACTTACCTACTATAGGATTATAGTAGGTGCCATCATGGCCTAATTTTAGGTCATGACAGAGACATGGAGATAGCTCGGCTTATGAGTCATGTTTAGTAGGTTGAATAAGATAAGTTGAAAGAGAGGAAAGAGAATCAAATAAAGAGGGAAAATATGGCCAACCATGACTATAGTCAGTTTAGGGCTGGAAACAAAAATTGTTCTTCTTTTCAAAATAACATTTGGATCAGCCCTATCTCTAGCTAGAAGACCAACTTCAGGGTTCAAACATGAGTTGAAATTCAGAGCTTCAGGCCCTCAGTCTTAAGGCAGCATTGCAAAGGGACCTTCGCACCCTTTTTGCAACAAGTGTGGGTGGTAGCATATGGGGCAAGTGTCTTTATGGTAAGGATGGGTGCTTTGGGTGTGCTCAGTTGGGCAATATGTTGAGAGATTGCCCTTTGTCTAGGAAGGAAAATGGGGGTAATAGATCCCGTACTACTTCATCAGCCTCAACTAGTCGTGTTCCTCAGAAAGATAATACTTAAGGTCCCTGTCGTAGTCAGAATCGCTTCTATGCTTTATCCAATAGTCAAGATTAAGAGAGTTCCCCCAATGTAATCACTGGTATGATGAAAGTTTCTCTATCAATGTTTATGCTTTGTTAGACCCGAGATCCACATTGTCATTTGTGACTCCTTATGTTGCTATGAAATTCATAATTAGTCCTAAACAACTCTTTGAGCCTTTCACTATTTCCACTCCAGTATGTGAGTCTGTTCTAGCTAGATGAATTTATAGAACTTGTACCATGTCCATTCTTCACAGAGGCACCACAGTCGATCTAGTGGAGTTAGACATGGTAGACTTTGAAGTTATTTTAGGCATGGACTGGCTATATTCTTGTTATGCTTCAGTTGATTGTCGAACCCGAATTATGAAACTTTATCTTCCTAATGAACCCATCTTAAAATGGAAAGACAGTCCCGTCATACCAAAAATTCATTTCATCTATCATCTTAAGGCTAGGAAAATGATATCCAAAGGTTATAATTAACATCTAGTTTGGGTTAAATATTATAGTGTTGAAACCCCTTTTCTTCAGTCAGTCTCTGTGGTTAAATGAGTTTCTTGAGGTCTTTGTCAATAAACTTCCTAGATTCCCTCCTGATAGGGAGATAGATTTTGTGATAGACATTCTTCCTGATATACAACCTATCTCTATTCAGCCATATAGTATGGCTCCAGCTGAAAGGAAAGAATTGAAAGAATGGTTAAAGACTTTCTAGATAAAAGATTCATTAGACCTAGTGTTTCCCAGTGGGGTGCCCTAGTTTTCTTCATGTGTAAGAAAGATGGTACCCTTAGAATGTGTATCGATTACCTCCAGTTGACCAAGGTTACCATTAAGAACATATATCCCATTCCCAGAATTGATGACCTGTTAGACCAACTTTAGGGTGTTGTTTGCTTTTCTAAGATAGATCTCAGATCCGATTACTATGAGCTAAAGGTTAGGGAGTGTGATATTCCAAAGACGACTTCTCTTAGTCGGTATGGTTACTATGAGTTTCTAGGCATGTCCTTTGGGCTAACTAATGCTCCCTCATCATTTATGGACCTTATGAGTAGGGTGTTCAAGCCATACCTCGACATGTTTGTGATTGTGTTCATAGATGATATTCTAATTTACTCCTATAGTGAGAAAAAGCATGTTGAACTCCTCAAAATTGTTCTTCAGACTCTCAGAGATAAATAAATGTATGTGAATATTTTGAAATGAAGGTTTTGGTTAAAGTCCGTAGTTTTCCTTGGGCATGTTGTTTCTAGTGAGGGTATTTTAGTTGATTATCAGAAGATTTAAGCAGTTAAAAAATTTCCTAGACCTATATTCCTATCAAACATCAGGAGTTTCTTAGGTTTAGCAGGTTACTTCAAATGGTTCATAGCTGTTACTGCTCCATTAACCAAGTTCACTCAGAAAATAGTGAAATTTTAGTGGTTCGATGCATGTGAGAAGAGTTTTCAAGTGTTGAAAGCTTGATTGACTTCAGCTTTAGTTTTGACTTTGCCAGTAGGTATAGACGGTTTTATGGTTTATTGTGATACTTCCAGAATCATTCTTTGTTATATGTTAATGCAGAATGGTAAGGTTATTACTTATGCCTCTAGACATCTGAAAACTCATGAGAGGAATTATCCTACACATGATATTGAGTTAGCAGCTGTTGTATTTACATTTAAGATTTGGTGTCATTATCTTTATGGTGTGCATGTTGATGTTTTCACATATCATAAGAGTCTATAGTATGTTTTCAGTCAGAAAAAGCTAAAACGGAGATGATGGCTAGAGCTTCTGAAGTATTATGATATGAGTGTGTTTTACGATCCGAATAAGGCAAATGCTATTTTTTATTCTCTTAGCAGGTTTTCCATGGAAGTGTTGCTTATATAGAGAAAGGTAAGAATAAGCTTGTGAAGGATGTTCACAAACTTGCATGGTTGGAAGTTCGTCTCACTGATTCAGATGATGGTGGTGTAATAATACAGAATGGTTTCGAGTATTCATTAGTGAAAGAGGTAAAAGAGAAGCAAGGTAAATATCCCATATTTCTCCAGTTGAAAGAAGCAGCTCTTAAGAAAAGTGTGTTGTTTTTCTCCCAAGGGGAAGATGGTATTCTTCAGTATTAAGGTAGATTATATGTTCCAGGCATTGATGGATTGAGAGAGCAAATTATGACTAAGGCATAGATTTTTTGATACTCCATCCATCCAATTTCTACAAAGATGTATAGCGATTTCAGAAAAGTTTATTGGTGAAATGTTATAAAGAAGGATATCTCAGATTTTGTGGCTAAGTGTCTGAATTGTCAATAGGTTAAGATTGAACATCAAAGGTCTGGTGGATTAGCTCAAGCCATAAGTATTTCTAATTGGAGGTGGGAAATTCTTAATATAAATTTCATTAAAGGTTTCTCGTGTACCCAGACATGGTTCATGAGGCTATAGAGAAGGTTAAGGTGATTCAAAAGCGATTGAAAACCGCACAAAACTGACAAAAATCATATTCAGATGGGAGGAGGAGAGATTTAGAGTTCAAGGTTGATGATTGGGTCTTCTTAAAGGTTTAGCCCATGAAGGGTGTTATGTATTTTGGTAAGAAATGAAACCTCAGTCCCTGGTTTGTTGGCCCATATCAAATTATTAATAGGATGGGAAATATGGCTTATGAGTTGGAGTTACCTGTAGAGTTAGCATCCATGCATCCAGTGTTTCACATCTCCATGGTGAAGAAGTATACTGGTGATCTTGATTCTTTATAGATTGTGCCTATAGAAATTATTAGGTTTAAGGACAATTTATCTTATGAAGAGGTTTTGGTTCAGATTTTAGATCATTAGGTTTGCAAGTTGAGAACTGAAGAAGTTTAATCGATTAAAGTGTTATGGCCGAATCAAGCCATTGAAGAAGCTACATGGGAAGCTGAAGAAGATATGAAGGCTAGATATCCACATCTTTTCACTCCTTGCAAGGAAAGCATTTAAGTTAGTAGCATCGTTCCTATAGCAACTCTTTGGACTCTTATGTCATATCTCAATGTCACATATGCTCATGTCTATTTTTGTGCTCGTACACTCTATATTTAAGTTCCAATCCTCAGTATGATTCAGTTAAGTTTAGCTTATCATAGTATTTTTATCCTCTGATCCTATCCCTAGTCTTCATTCGAGGCAAATGATCCCAAGGGAGAGATATTGTAACACCTCAGATTCAGAACCAATGAATACTCAATGCTTAGCATGGAAAATAGAAATTTGAGACTTGAAGTCCCAATTTAGCATGAGAGGGTTCATGATAGCCCAAGAAATATCGACCAACTCATGCAACCAACCCAATTATGCTCTAAAGTTCCCAAGTTACCTATAAAAACCATTTCTTCGGGAATAAAATCACCTATTCCAAAGGGCATGGGGTACGGGAATTTAGTAATTATCTTTGAAATATTTGCATAAGAGACTTAGTGTAGTAAATTCAAAGTTTAAAATTTTGGGCAGGCTAATGTCATCCCACTATAGAGGGAATTGTCCTGCTATAGCGGTCTACCGGATGCTATAGTGGGACACCAAGCACCAAAAATAGTCCCCCATTTTCTTTATTGTTCCTTCTCTCTTCTATTGTAAAATAGGATGAGGCTTCACTCTAAAAAAATCCTAGGGTTGCCTCATAGCCTTGGAGCAATAGAGAAGAAGAGATATGCATGAACGAAATAAAACCTATTATTTACTTATGGATTTCATGCCAGAAATCACTAGAATGGAACCAAAAGCTCAAGTTCATGCATCCATAGCAGCTGCTTGGCACCCAGGTAGGCTAGGTTTAATTGAGTAGTACAAACCTATGTTAGAAAACGTAGGCATAACATAGATTGATGGGAGATTCCATGTTTAGGCCTGCGGGCAAGGCATTTAGTTGGATAAAAACTAGTAACTTAGGGTTGTGTGGATGAGAATTATGTTGCTAAATGCAGGTTGAATCATTGTTGAAACAAGGATTCATTATTCGTTCATGTTAAGTCGAATAGTTGATAACTATGAGATAATTAGGCTTATGAATTATTGTTAAGCGGATCAGTTGAATAGTTAATAGCATGGTACTAGATATGTGAGAAGTGGTGGAACAATCATGATGTTAACTTAGTATTAAGATGGATGTGGAGGGGATAAAGTGTTGTAGGTATAAGGAGAAATATATCCCTACAGTGGGAAAACGGAAGGAGAATCCAAAGGTAATGCATGTTTTACTTGAATATATATTATTGTAATATCCCATACATTTCCGACCTTATTGGTGACTTTAAGACATGTTTACCTTAGTATTGAGGACAAAAAGTACGTATCTTGGACGGTATCGGATGGTAGGCTAGTATTGACGAAGACCGAAAAAAATTCAAAGAACTAGTGAAACTTGCGCCACTCCCTATTTCAGGGTGTGTGGAGTAAGCCTCAGGATTCAGAGGGGCTGCAATTCTTGCGCCACTGCTGCTTTGCAGCAGTGGCGCAAGGCACAATGATTTTGGTCTTTCCGAGCTTGTTTTGCAACGTAATGCAATGTCGATTCTTCCATGGTTTCTTTTGGTTCTTTGGTGTTACTTTTCTTATTTTTAAGGTTTCAAATACCTCGACACATTCCTACATGATCAAACCATGCAACACAAGTATTTACCAAATTATGTTCAATTAAGCCATGGACGGCTAGAATGTCTAGTTTTGCGATTGAGGCTACGAACGGGAATCTCGTAAGAGAATATTGTCGTGATGTCATGGAATTATTTAAACACGAGATGTATAATGGATTATACATGGATTTTTATGGGCTAAGATAATAAGTGTTATTGGTCCCAAATTGAGGCCCAAAACAAGGCCAAAATGGAAAGGCCCAAAGGAAAATGACCCATTCTTATATTAATTAAGGGACCATGACATTTAATGCCAAAAAAGTGGCTAAGTATTGACTTGAGAGTCTATATAAAGGAACACAAATCAGATTTTTAAGTCATCACAAGTCTCATGCCTTTTTGGATATTTTCACAAATATTTCTCTCTTTTTCCAAACCCTAAGGCAACCATTTCCTTTGGACACTTGGGACAAGATCATCCCTTTTCAAGCTTGGTTAAGTATTTATTCTTGTGATTTAGAATATTATATGCATGAAGTATTGTGTAGATCATGATGGTTGTGTTGGAAAGGTTGAATAGGACACTTTTGCCCTTTGGTAAAAGATGTGTCATTTTGTGAATTAAACTTGAAAGGTGACTTGTGGTTTTGATGAAAGAGAATGGTATGGATGAAATATCAACATGTATGGTGTGATTATGTTACTAAACTTTTCATTTTATATAAGTGTAAATTATGGGATTTTGGCCGATATGTGCTATAAGGTATATTAAGGTGACTTGATGGATTATTTGTGATATGGTATGAATGAGAAAGTGTAAAGAAGACACTTTATTGCGAAATGGCATGTTGTGGTATTTTTGGTATGGTCATGCTGAAAATTCATTGTAAAGGGGGAAATGACGTTATAGGCAATTATGTAACTTTTGTCGTCTTTTGCACTTGTAAGGTGGTTAGATGTTGACGTAAACTCCGTTATGTACTTGTATTGTAGAGTAAAGGGCTGTATCATTATATTCATTAGGATTGTGGATTCTTATTGAGGAATTAAGGTATGTAAGGTTACTCTTTTCGTATCCTTCTGCAGCATATAGTATTCACCTTGTCATGGTATTTACTCCTTTCCGAAATGTCCTAAGGTATCTTATCTCAAGTTATCATCTAGTGTTAATCATGTATATTTCATTCTTGATTTATTATCATTCTTTCTTGTGTCACATAATCATGAACATGGTTCCAAGTTCTAATAATATTATATTCAAAAGTTCCCAAGAATGAAGTAACCATTGTTTGAGCTATTTCAAAGATTAAAGAAGTATTGTTGTAAAGAGGAGAGATGTTTCATGGGTGGTATCCCAGGGGTTAAATAACCTAGCATGGGTCGATCCCAATATTTACGGATGGTATCCCAGGGGTGAGAAGAACACCTAGCATGGGTCGATTCCGCTACGGGTGGTATCCCAGGGGCAAGGAAAAGCCTAGCATGGGTCGATCCCGATTACTATTGATTACCCACTGATCAGCTTGGGGCCCGGGCATTATACGAATGGATGAATGAGTGATGGATAAAGGAATGAGTGAATGATCGAATGAGTATAAAAGTAAAGAAAATAATTCATAATGTATACTTTTTCCATATATGGAAAATGGTGACTTATCTATATTGAGTACGCATTTAGATCTGATTTCATTGAAGTCTTTATGTATCATTCAGCTTCATGTAGCCTTACATACTCGGTACATTATTTTTAGTGACCCCTCTTGGGGGATTTACCTTACTTGCTACAGGCGCAGGCACTAGTAGACCTCCCTAGTGAGCCGCAGGACTTCTACTGACTTTTGGTGAGCTCCAGTTGATTCGGGGATTTTCGTGTCACAGTTGTATATGTATTTTGATGTGGTAAATGTTATGTAAAGCGGGGCTTGTCCCGAATTTAGGTTGGTCATGTATGTACTTCTATTAGAGGCTTTTGTAGACGTACGTGGGTATGTGAGGTGATGTGAAAAAAAGAGATGTGTGTCGTTTGACTTGATGGCTATGTCGGCCAAGTTTCTCATATGTCTATACATATATCCTACATGTTCCATGATTTTCGATGTTATCCTATTATGTTCTTACATGATGGTGGTGGTTCCTATGGCATGTGTATGAATGAATGTAAGTGAAGCTCGGTTGTCTCGGGCCTTGTCGGCTACGAGTGCCAATCCGTCCCGACGGGGTTCAGGGCGTGACAAAAGTGGTATCAGAGCAGGTCGTTCTAAGGGTGTCTACAAAGCCGTGTATGAGTAGAGTCTTACTTATCGATGTGTTGTGCACCACATTTATAAGTAGGAGGCTACGGGACATTTAGGATGTTGTTTCTTTTTCTTTATTTCTAGATCGTGCATTAGAGCTGAAGCTATAAGTGAAATTGTTCCTGACCATAAGTATTGTTGTTCTTTTGTATTATAGAAAAATGCCGATGGCAAGACGAGGAAGAGGTAAAAGTAAGAGGATAGACAGAATTGTGGGAGAAAGAACTAGTAGAGCTCCGCCTGAACCAGTTAATCAAGGCGGCGCTGAACCAGAGATGGCATCACAAGCTTCTTCTACTCTTCCATTTTCAGAAGAGTCAAGAGGAAGAGAAATACCTACAGAACCACCAGTAACTACTACTGATCAGGACTTAAAGGATGCAGTGCGAATGTTGACTCGGATTATTGCTACACAAGTTCAGGGACAAGGGGGTCCAGTTATAAATGATGATAGCGCAGCTAGGGCAGCCAGTCGACGAACGCAGGATTTTTTGAAACTAGATCCTCCTACATTCACTGGTTCAGATTTGAATGCAGATGCACAAGACTTTATAGATCAAATTCAGAGGGCTCTGGAAGTTATGCACGTGACTGGGGTTGAAACAGTCGAACTTATTGCGTATAGATTGAAAGGGGAGGCGATATTATGGTATGAAGAATGGAAGAAGTCTCGTGATATTGGTGCAAACCCACCTAGTTGGGAAGAATTTAAGACGGCCTTCCTCGACCACTACCTCCCCTATGAGATCCAAGAGGCTCGTGCGGATCAATTCTTGAATCTTCGTCAAGGAAATCTGAGTGTGCTGGAGTACAGCTTGCAGTTTAATTCCTTGTCTCAATATGATCCGAACATAGTGGCCACAATTATGGACAGGGTACATCGCTATGTAGACAAGTTGGAGCCGTATTTAGTAAGGGACTGCACCATTGCCGCCTTGAACAAAGATATGGATATAGCTCGAATTCAGGCCTTCGCGCAATAGATGAAGGATCAAAGACAGAGAAGAAGGGTACATGAATCTGATAGAGGACAGTCCAAAAGAGCTAGACCCATGGGACAGTTTATGGCGTCCCAAACGGAGTTCAGGCCTCGGAGTTTTAGTAGACCGCCTAGACCTTCATTCTCACATTCCACAGTAGGCGCACAATCTCAATTCTGAGGGTTCAGAGGTAGCAATGTTGGGCAGAGTAGCGGGATTTGAGGTTCGCAGACTGTTGGATTTTCTCATCCGCCATGTCAGCAATGTGGACGATTTCATGTAGGTGAATGCCGAATTGGGTCAAATGCTTGCTTCTGGTGCTGTATGCCGGGACATATGATGAGAGATTGCCCATGGAGAGGCTTGGGTAATGTGGCACGACCGACAGGATTGACTGTTGCGTCGTCATCATCGGTTCCTTCTTTAGGCTGAGGTATGCAATCTATCGATCGTGGTAGAGGTGCCAAAGGAGCAGCCAGTACTAGTGGGGTCCAGAATCGCACTTATGCTTTGGTGGACCGGCAAAATTCAGAGGCTTCTCCTGATGTCGTCACAGGTACATTATCCATATTTTCATATAATGTATATGCATTGATTGACCCGGGTTCTACATTGTCCTATGTTACTCCCCTAGTTGCTGCAAAATTTGCAAAAGCACCAAAATTATTAATTAAGTCAATTGAAGTGTCTACACCGGTGGGTGAATATATTGTTGCAAAGAGTGTATCAAAATTGCGTGGTAACTGTGTGTGGTAATGATACACTGGCCGACCTCATTGAACTAAATATGGTGGATTTTGATGTGATAATGGGGATGGATTGGTTGGCTTCTTGTTATGCCACGGTTGATTGCTGGGCCAAGAAGGTACATTTTCATTTCCCACAAATGAATGTTCTTGAATGGAAAGGGGATGTAGAGGCACCACGAGGAAGATTTATTTCCTATCTTAAAGCTAGGAAAATGATAGCTAAGGGATATATATGCCATTTGATAAGAGTGCAAGATCTTGACGTGGAACCACTAACTCCTCAGTCGGTACCAGTGGTCAATGAATTTCTTGACGTATTTCCTGACGATCTTCTAGGTTTACCTCCAGAGCGGGAAGTGGAGTTTGGCATTGATGTGATTCCAGGCACTCAGCCAATCTCTATTCCTCCATATAGAATGGCTCCAGCAGAATTGCGTGAATTGAAGGAGCAACTAAAAGACTTGTTGGACAAGGGCTTTATCAGGCCTAGTATATCCCCATGGGGCGCACCAGTATTGTTTGTACGGAAGAAAGATGGCACCTTGAGAATGTGTATCGATTATCGGCAATTGAATAAGGTAACGATCAAGAACAAATATCCCCTTCCCAGAATTGATGATTTGTTTGATCAGTTACAGGGTGTAAAATGGTTTTCCAAGATTGACTTGAGGTTGGGTTACCATCAAGTCAGGGTTAGAGAAAATGATGTACCCAAGACAGCTTTTCGAACACGGTATGGCCACTATGAATTTTTAGTTATGTCATTTGGACTAACAAATGCACCGGCTGTTTTCATGGATTTGATGAATAGGGTGTTTAATCCATTTCTAGACGTGTTCGTGACGGTATTTATAGATGACATTCTGGTTTATTCAAGATCACCGGAGGACCATGCTAATCACTTACGACAGGTGCTACAGATTCTCCGTGAGCGTAAGTTGTATGCCAAGTTCTCTAAATGTGAGTTTTGGTTAAAATCAGTTGCATTCAAAGATAGGTTTTATGCACAAAACCATTAAAGTTGTTTTCTTTACATGTTTAACTTGATTTTCATAAAAAGGTTTTTACATGATCTCATGATTTCTATACTAAAATCTTTCTTATGCATCAAAACTTATGCTTTTAGGTTTTTTTATGAATTATGATCTCTATATTGAAAATACATGCTTTTAGATACATGATTTTATGCATATGAATCATGACATGAAATTAAGCAAAGGCTCACTACAGTACAGAGCACTAGTATGTTTTGAAAGGATTATTTAGCACTGAGAGGACCAGAGTTCAGATAACCCAAGTCCCATAACTACGTTGCCATGATAGGTTTCACCCAAGAGATATGATTATAGGATTCTTAAGTACATGGTTCTATACTTTGGCCTGTCATAATAGCTCTTTCAGTGTGGGTATGATGTTGGGCATCAGGAGCTCACATTGTATTTTTCGATTATAAGAAACTCCCCAAATGCATGAACTTTATGAAAATCACTATTTATATACTCATGAAACACTTTTATTAGGCTTATTCATCATCATTTTTATCTAAGACTTTCAACTATTTTAAGCCACTATCTACATGCTTTTATGATCAGTTATTCAGTTATATTATATATATATATATATATATTCAATATATTCTATTATATTGACTGTGTTTTGCACTACATTTTTGTGTGATGTAGATTTTGGTACTAAAGCTTAAGGTTTGCTGCTAAATGTTTGGTAGCACCTAACAGCCAGCTGATTGGTGAGCACTCCTATCATCCAAAAGTCTTAGAGATGATTTTAGTTTTCTTCATTAGTTTGGGTTTAGACTTTTGATTCAATAAAGGATATGGGGCCTTGTCCCAGTTAACTCTTAGGTTAGTAGTAGAGGCTTCACTAGACAGACAATATTTAGTAATTGACAACCATTCTTTTATTCAGTCATATCTTAATAAATATTGTCTCTTTTCAAATTTAACTCATTATCATTGTTTATGTTTTCGCTTTAGTTTTCATAATTATTATTATTCTATAGATATGCTATGTCAAGGGTTCTCCAGACCACTTGCGTGCAACTAGATATGGCTCACGACTAGGGCGTAGACTCGGGTCATGATAGATTTGACTTTGCAGGTCTTCTTTTAAATCAATTTGAGACTTTTTTTTAACTCTTTTTTGAGATGCTTATGTGTTAGCTGCTTTTAATGGGAGTAATGGGGAATTGGAGTCTCGTATAGGTGAGGTAAAGAGCATCTATATGGATACTGGTGTTATGTAAAGGATTAAAAGCAATTAATTATCTTGATTGGACGATTTTCCCTAAATGCTAGCATGATTGTTATGTATTTGTATTTGAAAGTGAGTTATTAAGCATGCTAGTTAATTATTGTACTCTATTTTGAGAATTTGAGTTGGATTATGGTGATAATTAAGGAAAGGACTGAGATTTTTGTTGTTTGTGTATTAAGATAAAGTTTACATTGATTGTGAAATTTAAAGTAGGGGAACTTAGACTGAGAATCGAATTGGCTTGTAATATGAAATACTTAGTTTAGATTGTATTTATTGTTTATGGGATTGAAGTTGCATGTCTGCACATCATGCATTATATTTCATATGGGATCGGGGTGCACGCCTGCACATATTATATATATTATTGGGATCAAGTACAATTCAATATCACAAAGCTCAAATTTTGGTTATCCCAAGCAGAGTCTCCAGAGATGTCACATCCTTTTTTTACAAGCGAAGTGAAGCTAAAAGGGTTTTTCAATTGAAGCAATAATTTTGAGAAGGAATTATTTTATTTACAGAGTCGCGAATTGAGTTATGGTGTTTAAGTCACCTTTTTTTCTTGAATCTCTAATCAAAAACTAAATTGTGTCTGTACATATTATATATTATTGAGAACAGAGTGCACGCCTGTATATATTATATATTTAGGATCGTAGTACATGTCTGCACAGTACAAGGACATCGCGAGTCCCCCATGGGTCCTAGCTAGCCATACAGAGCGGCTTGTGTGTACACAACATATGTATTACATTCATTCATTCATTTCTCCTTACTCATGTTGTACGTGATACTATTAGATGAATATATGCTTATTGTCAAACTATTACATTCATTCATATCTGATTCTATTTGATAATGAATTTTATTATCTTGTATTATGATACATTTATATAACTGTGGTGACCATGGTATATTTGTTAGATTAGGGTGGCTTTCCTGAGTGCAGGTTTATGGTTGTATTGGATGGTTGGCATCAGTGTTTATCACTATTGCTTTGAATTAGGGTCAATCCATATACTATTGAGTACACATGTTTTCGTACTCACCCTTGCTATTTTTTGTACCATACGTGCAAGTACCGAGCCGGCGATCCCCGAACACTGATCCAATAGTTGTGTGGTGATTGCCTTCCTGAGAGTCTGAGGTAGAAGTTGTTGGTTCCAATCATCCCTAGATCGTCTCATATCTTAGTCTTTTGCTATTGAAACGCATTACAAACACTTTTTGGACTATTCGTTGTATTTCTATCTTTACAGGCTTTTACATTATGACTATCAAACCTGGGGAGGATGTCATATTTCATATCTTCCCTAATTATATTTTTTGAGTTATTTTTGGGTTTTTATGATCTAACTTTATTCCTTCCGCTTAATTTTTATTTATTTGTGAATGTTAGGTTGGATTTAGGCTTACCTATCGTGGAGGGTGTAATAGGTGCCATCACGATCCTGATTTTGGTTGTGACACTTGGGCATACTTAAACCTTTGAAAAAGTAAGGTTATTTTCATCCATACATTTTCATTAAATGAGCAGTACTGGCAAAAAATTAAACACTTAAAATAGGAGGGAGAAATAAACATTAGTCTATTTGAGGGCAATCCATGCAAAAACTTCTCTTTTTTATTAGACTTTGATTATTTTATGTGAGGCCCAATTAATGTAAAATTCATAACTTAGCCCAATTAATGAAGAATAAATCGCATCTCTTGGATTGTTTTTTTGATATACCAAATTAAGTGTTAAACCCTAAAAATTGGTCCTTCCTCCACCTATTAGAATTATTACATATTCTTTTTTCCATCACAACTATGGTAATGTAAGGCTATAGAGCAAGGAGGTAGAAATCAATTTTAAATAACGATTTTGCTTTTATGATAATATATTTCACTTATAGTATATTCTCTATAACGTCTTCTAGTAAGATCATCATATTCAAGGTCCTTGTATGCATTAATTTTATGTTTACGTATGGTATCAGAGCAAGAATATTTTACTCCGTTCCTCCTTTTTTACTTGTCCGGTATATTAAAAGTAGTTGTCCAACTTTACTTGTCTAGTTTGAAAAATCAAGAGATAATTTATCATTTTGTATCTATTTTACTCTTGTTATTATATAATACTTCATTTTTCAATATTTAGATGTACTATATAAAGGCTGCAATAATATTAAGACGATTGAATCTGAATGATTAAGATGTTGTCTCTAGATCTGAACACAGAATGATTAAGTCTGTTTATTTTTTAACATTTGAATGTACATTATTTATTTATTTGTAAAAAATATGCAACTCAAATTTAAAAAGTAAATAAATATTATATCAAAAAAAATATTAACTTAAAACAATAAAATTATTATTTAAGTGATAAATTAAATATTTAAATATATATATAAATATTTATGTTAGCTACAATTATTGAAATATAAAATATAAAAGTTTAATGATCAACCTCCTTCACCTAGATTTAATAATTCAGTGTCATTCTTTAACATTTAACTTACAATTCTAATAATTATAATTTTCGCACAATTGAAACATGGTTGGACACTAAAACATTATAATAATATCAGCAAATCAGCCATTTTCCTTTATTATTAATATTGTACTATGCCATAATTGACATAAATAGTAGAGTGAATAAATTTTTCTAATCCTTGATACGAGAAACATCAAAAAATGTAAGTAAATCTTCCACGAGAAGAAATAAGAGATTAGAGGTAGAGTCAACTTTCTGAAATAACAAAGAGTTTTTCGTTCACAAACTTGCTTTGTACTTTGAAAGTACATGATAAGGACTATGTGGTATCATCCTGCTTCACCGACAGTGGTCGACTTATAAAAAGTTTGAAATCTTATCATTTTAAGAGAATTTTGAGTAGTCGGCTGATACTTGGAAAAAGAGTGGAAGAGCAAGCAGTGATACTTGAGAAAGAGAGGAAGAGAAGGGATGATTTGATGGAGAAAGGGACGAAGAACATGTTGATTTAGGGAGAAAGTGGAGAAGAGCACGTTGATTTATGGAGAAACAGAAAAGAATACACTGATTTTTTGCATAGAAACAACTTGCGTGCTTTTTTCATAAATAAATTAGCACGTTAAAACAGTTTGGATAGAGATAAGTCTCCTTTTTAGATCTGACTGGATCACTCTTCCAGACCCATTCAGGGACTTTTTTTAAAAAAATACACTTAATGGGCTCAAATTTGAACCATTCAGATTCAGACCCCCATTAAATGCAAATACATGGGGGCTAAGTGTTAAACTCTATAAATTGATCCTTCCTCCACCCATTAGAGTTACTACATATTCACTTTTCCATTACAACTGTGGTAATATAAGGCTAGAACAATGTCACGTCCCAAAATAACTTCTAGGCATGACTAGCACCCGCTAAAGCCACTTGTTGGGAGAACCAATCTTCCATACACTTTACCATTTAAATAGGCACTAAGATAAGATATGAACAACTCAAAAATGCATCAATAATAATTAACATAAGGAGAATAGTAATAATCTAATGAAATTCCATAAATTGATCAAACAATTCAACATTTACCCGATGTAATGATCCAAATTCTCAGGTCATGATGGCACCTACAATAACCCGCTAATATGTAAGCCAACCTATAGTCTGGAACAGCTAGTAATGGACTATCAAGAGAAATAAAGAAAGTAGCAAGAAATAATTCAATAAAGAGAACAGAATAAAGAGATAATCCTAAAACCTGGTGAAGTCAGTACAAGAGCTTCTAACAAAACAAGAGTACAAGGTAAGCATAATACATATATAGAGAATTGTCTCCAAAATGCAAAATAAAGATCAGTCCAACAACTGAGGGAGAGCATGAACAACTCCAGACGTCAAGAGCTCACCCCAAATCTCCGATCCATGGAAGCTCTACACGATGCACACATCAATAGTGAGAACACGTACTATGATCTGCAGGCTGCAAAAGTGTAGTATGAGTACCAAACATGAGGTACTCAGTAGGCATCGGTCGGCAAAGCTCCAAAGATAATGCAAGTATAAATAACATGTAAAGTAGGAATATAAACTACAGGTAATTACATAAGCAACGTAACATAATAATGCTAATGAAAAAGTAAGGGTAAACTATCAGATACTACCAGTAATCAAGGACGAAGCGCGGTTCCATACGTATCTAGTCCATATACTATAGTATAATGAAGAAAGAGATATACAATATACAATGGTAGTAGGAAAGAAGGGAATGATATACAAAGAGTAGCCAAAGAAGAATATATATATATATACACATAACCGCGCTATAGAAGAATGAATATACAACCGCGCTATAATGATAATCCAACATGAAGGTACTACCTTGAGGGAGCTAGTCTAACATCACTGGAGTCATAAATAATAAGGAGCTAACACTAGCATAATCAGGGTCTCTAACCGAAATGGAAATAATTAGGAGATATTCTAATAATAATAAACCTTACTATAGGAAGGAGAAAAGGAATCAGAAATGTACCAACAACCTCGGGTACCAATCCATAACCAACTTGCCATAAACTATACAATAATAACCAAACAATAATGTAACCGGCTATCCCGGAGACATGGGATATCCTTATAACCCAACCCGGCCCCCATAAGCCCGGAGAGGCACACCTAAGCAACTAGAAAACATACAACCATAACTTGTATCTATACAGCCCCTCATAAAATCGATAGATACAAGCGCCAAACAATTATACTAGTGATAGGTAATGCATATAAATGGATGAGTGCAAGGATAATCCAGTACCACCAACCAAATAAATGTCATAACGTACCAAGTGTATACACCTCCTCCAGCTTAGTAGCTCACAAAGGTAGGACCTATGGCAACTGCCCTTCTCCGGCATTGTGGTTCATTCGACAAAAAGGGGCCCACAGGAGACATGGGATATCCGTATACATTTCCTAGTTTCGAATCAAGACTTTCAATAACAATCATGACAAATATACTCCATCCACTAGAGTGAAATAAGAATATAATAATTGCTTGGACTTGAACCGAGGCTAACTAAGTATAAATCTGAAAATTCATTGCCCGAGATTGAGATCTGGACTAAAATGGTAGGATAATGTAGAAAGGGTCAGAATTTCTCTTGATTAAAGTGAATAAGTAGTGATAGAAGAGTGGATCAATGGTGGAACGAAACCATCCTCGGTCTAATTTCCAAAGTAATATACTTAGTTTAAAATGTCACAATTCAATAATAAGGGTGGTATAACTTCCGTTTTAAAAGAATCAATTTTTCAGAAATAAAATATAAATATTAACCTCCCAATAAAAATTTTTGCTACAACCAAAGAGCACTTAGTTGCTAGAACATAATATTCCAACTAGCCTAAGCCTCAACAGAACCAACGCAAAAACTCAACACAAAGCTAATTACAAACTCTATCTACATAATCCTCGTCCTATCTAGCTAGCTTGTACCCTCTATACAGTTCAATCCTGTCTAGCTAGCTTATACCCTCTATACAGTTCAATCCTTTCTTTAACTATAGCATGTATTTACTGAAAAGGGAAATTGCTATTCACTGCATGTCCTCTAAATATCTTTGCATTCCTAGCTTGCCAGATAGTGTAGAGCATAGCCCTATATCCAGCTGCTACTATCTCCTTCTTAACTCTCTTCCACTGCTTCTGTTTGATCTATCTTATGGTTCCTCGTACATTCTTTACTCCGTCCAACCATTGTGCTACTCTTGACCATAAAGAATTGATCACAGGACATTCTTCAAATAGATGATCAGCTGCCTCATATTGATCCTGCTCATACATCACACACTGAGTGTCCTCATGTTTATGCCCATCCTCATAAGCCTCTCTCTTGTTAGCATTTTCTTCTACACAGCCACCCAAAGCATGAATATATGTTTAGGAATAAACACTTTACACCATACCAGATCAGAGCCTCTCATAGCAGTCCTTGACTCCTTTAAAGCACTATACCATCTTAATATAGAATACTTAAAAGAATTGATTTTTAAAGTTAAGAAAAGTGAAAATAAATCCCTATTTAAAAAACGGTAGTAAAATAAAGGTTTTAACGTGAATCGTACCACTAAATAAGCGTAAATGTGTCTAAATGTATGCATGTCATCACCAGTATCCAAACAATATAACCGTAAGCATCTAAACATCTATAAACTAGGACCACATCCTTTCAAAGGATAGAGTACAAACATGGTGTCCCAATGGTATCGTAACCACAGCCTCAGGTTTTCAATATATAAATAATAGAATATCAGTACCATAATCTGGGAAACTACGGTAAATAAGGGTATAAGGCTACTAGAAGGATCTAATTCAGGGAATACCGTCCAATTCACTAAGTAATATGGTAAGTTTTATACTAAGGGATCCTTCAGGTCAATCTATGGTTAAACAAGTCTATAATCAAGTGAAATAGGATGCTATAAACATAACGAGTATTCTAGGCTAAGGTTCGGGTTACATTTCAATTCTAAATCCCTTAAATAGGTCAAGTCATGATATTGCTAGGCATAAGCCTATCATATAATCCCTATCTATCATGCAATCTATACATTACAGAATCTTATAGAGAAAAGTAGATTGTAGCTTACCTCGTAGCCGAACCACAACTTCAAACAATCCACGAACTGCTCGTCTTTGCTCCACGATCCCAGAATGTTGTCACGCTATTAAAATCATAATCTATGTGTTAATACGAGTAAAACAATACTCATATTAAAACTATGGACTCCGGGCCAAAATTCAGATCTAAAATAGGCTCGTGAGACCCACGTACGAAATCTCAAAATTGGACCTGTCATTAGGTCCCTCATGACTCAAGGAAAATGTGCCCAAAATTTGAGCACAATCTGAGCTCAATAGCACACTCAAATCAGCCCCAACATAAGAGGATTTCAAGAATCAAAAATAGAGAAATCAACAAACGAGGAGCTCAAAACTTACGAGATACGGACGAGATAAAGGTTGCCTTGACATTTACATAATATCCCCGACCTAAAACCAACATCCCCCAACTAATTTTGGAGCTTAGAGGGCATTTAACGAGGTCTGGGATAGGAGGAAATCTTTTTGGGGTCGAGGAGAAGGGTCGCTAAAGCTACCAATGTGTCGCTAAGGCAACATCCGTTTAGGCGACCACATGCTCACTAAAGCAATGGCCGGAAGCAATAGCCTCAGCCACTAAAGCGGCACAAAGCTTCAGTAAAGCAACGCCCACCTAGGCAATGGGATGATTGCTAAAGAAATGGTCGAGGCAATAAGGATCGTTGCTAAGGCGACAAATTTGGTGCTAAAGTGACGCCTGCCTAAGCGACCAAATGGTCACTAAAGCGACTACACCAGGACCATAATTTCAGTCGGGATTCGTCCAGAACCCCGAGGATGTAAACGAACTATGCTACCACATTGGAAATGGCATTTCGGACTTAACGAATTAGATAAAATTCCCAATGGAAGTTTTTTCGACAAAATATGGGCCCCAAACACCGTGTATCATTTTATCCAACTTCCGACCCATAGCCCAAAACGATTCTAAAAGCCTCGAAATCCGGACCAAGGATCCCTCTAGCCTAAAATCCACATTCCAGAGTTGACGGCACTGTCAAAATTTCCATCCGAGTTCGTTTACTAGGAGCTTTGGTCCGAGACCAATTTCTTAACTTTAAAATCTCAAAAATAGGGAAATAGGCTTAAAACCAAAATGAACTGTTTGAAAATTGAACCAACAATTTCGCAAGTCATAAATGACGTGTAGCCTCTGTGGAAAGGCACGAAACTTTGAAAATATACAAAAATTGAGAAAATGACTTGGAAGGTCGTTACAATATCCACTACTAAAAGGACTTTCGTTCTTGAAAGTCAATGGATAGAAAGAGCTCGAAAGGACGAGGTACTGAGCTAGTATGCCTCGAACAAGAATCCCCAGATAACCTCTAACACTTTGTTTGGATGGTGGTTTCTCATGGTTTCATAATGTACGATACTGTATGGCATTGTGTACTATACAGTATAGTACAATACAATGTTTGGTTGGCCTGTATTATTTGCTGTTGTTTAATAATAATTTTATTGTTTGGTTTGACGGTATGATATTGTATCGTAACTGGTAAGTTTAATAAAATACCCTTAATTATTAAAAATGTTAAATTTATCAATAATTATTAATAAAATAATTTAAGATAATTTTCTTCCTGCTAATTTGTCACAAATTTTGCCATGTAAATATATTAAATTTAAAAAACAATTATGGGGGGGGGGGGGAGGGAGTTGGAAGTGGGGTGAGAAAAAAAATTGAATTTTAAAAAAAAAAAAATTAAAAAAGTTTAGAAAATATTTTTTGGGGGGGGAAGGGAGGAGCTGGTAGGTGGTGGTGGTCGTGGTAAGGGGGTGAGGTAAGAAAAAAGTTTTGAAAATATTTTTAAAAAATAAATTTAAAAAAAAATATTGGGGTAGGGGTAAGGGGTGAGATAAGAATTTTTTTAAAAACAAATTTTAAAATAAAATATTTTTTAGGGGGGCTGGTGGAGGGTCGGGGGTGAGGATATAGGGTAAAGGGTGAAAAAGGATTATATAATATTAAGTAAGGGTTTAATTGGAAAAAGAAATAAGGAAACCATGGGATACCACCAAATCGGTGGTTACATAAAGTGAGGGTTTTCATGGTTACCAAACCAAGAAATCAAACCATACCATACCATACATTTTAAGAAACAATTAAAACAAACATGGTTCTCTTAATAACTATACCATACCATACTATGGAAAACCACTATCCAAACAAAGTGTAAGGAAAAACAATGCTTCCAAGGGATTTCACTAAAGGCATCCTTTTTTCCTTCACATCCTAACTTCACTTCCCAAATAACCGTAAACTCATCCTCAACAACCAACTAACCTCCAACAGAGCCGAGTACGACTAAAGAACGCAAACCCAAACCAGGGCATGCTGACATCACACTGAAACACCACAACTAAGCAGATACTCAATCGATCTAAAGACAACCTAAGGCATGAATTATATAGCCAACTCCCAACTCTAAATCTAACATTTTCTTGCCTTTCTAAACCTGATGTCCACTTTGAAAAACATAGAATTTCTTCAACATCATCCGAGTCCTATCCACGTAATCACACACACTATCCCCGAAAGACTGAAGTTGATATACCATAAATCCACATGGACTACCCTAAGAACAAAGTCTATAAGGTCTGCCTGAACACTCAAACGGAGATGAACAATGTCTGTGATCTCTACTAAGCCACTAACTGGTCCGGATATCAATAGTCATGAGTTCGAAGCACAATCTCTCAAAACTGAATGATCTGCTCCAGAATACCCCACCAACTGTGGGCGAGACCATGCTAAGCCCAACTCGATTACACTTCTTCCTTTTTAAGTAGACAATCAAAATTCTGACAAAAATTGAGAACAGAGGTCAAAAGCAGAAGAAACCAACACCATGTGCCAATGGGCTAACCATCAAATATCTGTCAACGTCAATCTATCTAAACTGAAGAAAACAAAACCAATAGGTAATAAGTATGCTTAGTCAGCCTGTCAACGAACGTTCAAATGAATCAAAACCTCAAAATAGGGATGCAACCAAGTTATGAAATCCATAGCTACAATCTCGACACTGAATTTGAACTACTCGATCTCAACTATCAAAACCGATCATGTTGTCGAGTAAACATCCACATACCAAAATCTGTCACAACTTCCTAGCCATCATTCAAAAGAGTCAAAAATCATAACTGGCGCCATAAGTCTTCACTAAGGTCAGATACCCAAATCAATCTTACTATCAAAAATCAAGCATATACCCTAAACAAATTTCACCTTCAGAGACTAACCATATATCCAATGGTTTTCGCAAGGGCTGAAACTGAAATGTTGCCGAAGAACATACCCACAACTGAGGAGAACCACCGGCTAAAGATACGAGCAATAAATTCCACATCCGCAGATGGTATAACCATCAAGGCATAACCAAGAACTCACTAAGGCTGTGAGGAGTACTAATGTTATCCAAATCTTGAGCAACTCAGAAAATACGATCTTAGGCTGAATCTAGTCAAACTGATACTCAATCTATGGAAATGAATACTTACTCCCAAAAGATATCTACTTTGGTTACCGATAACTAATACACAAGCATATATCACCAAGCATAAGCATTCCATAGATCCATATTAGGCCGAACAAATACCGAAATAAGAAATTTTTTAACTCACCCATCTTACACCAACCTTAACTCAACTGAAACATGAACCATATAGCAGAAAGAATGGGGCACCCAAGTCAACACCAATACCAAGATCAAGGCTACTACCACGAGATGAACCAGCCAAATCAGAAAAATAAACTTTAAACTTATCAACGTTAGGAGCGGCTATAGAAAAAGATTGCCAAAGTTGGAATCACAACAAAACCATGAAAGGTCAACCTTCACTTTCACAACTCCCTCATAAACTGATCTAACCTTACCAATAGAGAAGGAAAACCAATGAACCAAGGTAGTTGTCTAAGCCAAACGGGTAAGAATCGCAAGAAAGAAAACACTAACTAGATAACACTAGTCTAGCCGTCTATCAAGTAAGAATCAATCAAGTTAAAATGACAACAATAATAACCACAGTATAAGATGCAGGTGGCACAAAATGAAAAACAACCAGTACCACTCTAAGATCACAACAAGGACATTATGCCAAAGAAAATGAGACTTTAACCCAAGCAATACACCCCAAGTAAGTGGCATTATTGATCCACTCAATCCACTACTAAAGGAAAATATCTACGGGGTTAGTCACATAAGCATAAATCTACACAAAGGCTTACAACAATCAATATAGTAAATTTCAAGCCATAAAACCACCGATGGGTATGAGAACCCCTACTCAACTCAAATAGAAATTAAAATATGGAAAATCAAAAGTGCACTTATAATGATGGAATTTGAAGCCATAGCCTCTGACCTACCTGAAGAAGTATGAATCTGAACGCATTAGAACCCAGACTAAGCATCTGAATGACTCACTAGAATACTAACAGCACCATCTCTAACCAAAGGTGCCACAACACTATGAGACTGACCTGACTGCGCTGACTGATTAATAATCTCTCACTGGGGACACTCTCAAGACTAATGACTGATCTCTCTACAATTGTAACAAACCCTGCAGTTCTAATCTAGCCAGAAACATGAGTTGGCCCCAACTGGCTGACCAACACATGCCTGTGGTACTCCCTAGACTAATGAACAATCTACCCATAATCAAAACATGCCCCATAATACCTGACCAGAACTTTGTCCACTGTGATCACTACGACCTGTTTGAGAGCCACCTATAATCTGAGGTGCTACCTGTACGGACCTAATAGGTTTCAAATGATATTCACTTATGCTAGGAGGATCCCTACCTCTAAATGGAATACCACTAACACTAAACTACTGACATGGACTCTTATCGCCATCTCCATATATCTCAAGACATGCCCTCTCTGTAACACTTGTATGATCAATAATTTGAAGAAAAGTAGACCCAGCTTTTATTAAATACTCTGACGCCAAGTGGAGTGGTAAGGTTAATCCCCTAATAAATCCACGGACTATCTCATTCTCTGTGGGAAACAACATAGGAGTACATTTGGCCCACTCGAGAAACCAAATCTCATACTCTAAAACTGATAAAGGGCTCTGCTGCACACAAATAAACCCAACTCTGGTCTGAGAACCACTCGATGTATTGGGCACCACCACTGACTATGAAGTATCCATAAAAAGACTCGAAATCCCTAACACGATATCCTAAAAAGCTAAGGAGGTCATAAATAATGTTTGAGCCTGGGCTGGCCCCAGACCCTCTAGCTGATGTTGAAGATCCTCGATAACAATCTCTAACTCCTTAGCCTGATGTTGAGTTGAAACTCTAGTAACATGCGCAGAAGTCCCATCCGCATCTATCGACAACCTCGTGCTATCCATCTAGAAAATAGTGGAGTCAAAAGAAGTACTTAGAGGTTCATAGAAGTACGAACACACAACAAGGAGTCAAGGAATAGAATTTTCTAAGAATTCCCTGTAGTCTCCCAAAGATAGGATACAGACATCTTCGTACCGATCTGCAGGACTCTACTAGTCACTTAGCTCTTGTACCATCAACACCATTGAACCTATGCTCTGATACCAATTTTTCATTACAAAATTTCTCAGGTCATGATGACACCTACTATAACCCGTTAATAGGTAAGCTAACCCATAGTCCGAAACAGCTAGTAATGGACTATCAAGAGAAAGGAAAAAAGCAACGAAAAATAATTCAATAAAAGAAAAGAATAAAGAGATAATCTCCAAAACTGGTGAATTCAGTATAAGAGTTTCTAACAAAACAAGAGTACAAGGTAAGCATAATACATATATACAAAATTGTCTCCAAAATGCAAAATAAAGATTAGTCCAATAATTGAGGGAGAGCAGGAACAACTCCAGACGTCAGGAGCCCACACGAATCTCCGATCCATGGAAGCTCCATATGATGCACACTTCAACTGCAAGAAATTGTACTATGATCTGCAGGCCACAGAAGTGTTGTATGAGTACCAAACACGAGGTACTCAGTAGGCATCGGCCGACTGAGCCCCAAAGAAAATGCAAGTATAAATAACATGTATAGTAGGAATATAAACTACAGCCAACTACTCTTGCAACGAAACTGTCACGACCCGAATCCATTCGGGCCGGACTGGCACCCGAAGCCGTTGAGGCCCGAAAGAACCAATCTTTGCCTAGGAACACTCATATGCATGTCTCTATGTTAACATTATTATATCTCATGCAACTATGCGGAAGTCATGGAAACACATGCTATATATATATATATATATATATATATATATATATATATATGAAACTTGGCCGTTAGGGCCATCAAGTCAAAATGGACATACGTCTCTTACAAACATTCTCCCACATAAGTCTACAAAGCCTCTACAGATACAGAACAATAACCAACCTAGAGTCGGGACAACACCCCGCTCTATACACATATACAATACCAAAACAAATGTACATATGAATTCAAAAAGCCCCGAATCAACTGGAGCTCACCAATAATCCGCAAATGATCCGCAACCTACAATGAAGGTCTACTAGCACCTGTGCCTGCAGCAAGTAAGGTAAGCCCCCCCCCCAAGGGAGGTTAGTACAAAGAATGTACTGAGTATGTAAGGCTATAAGAAACTGTATGCAATATAGGATCTCAAATGGGATCAATACATGTGAATAAACATTATGGATCAATCACCGTTTTGCATGTGTGGAACCATGTTCATTACTTCCATTGTTTTCATTACTTCCCTTGCTTGATCATTCATTCATATCATTTGTTATTTGTGAAATAACATTCCTTCATATTTTCAATTACTTGACATGGTTCCTTTGGATTTATGTCCATCTTTGTTATCAGTCATCCACTTATTAGTGGGCCATAATATAGTACCGATCATCACCTTATAGGTGGCTTATAATATAATATCGACCATCACCTTATAGGTGTCTTATAATATAATACCGATCATCACATTATAGGTGGCTTATAATATAATAATAATATAGCATAATATTGGGATTGTTCCATCCGAGCTTATGCCCTTTTGATTTGATCCATACTCAATGAAACATAAAGTAACCATATAGTAACCATGTAAGCATTACTTCTTTGCATTGCTTCTTCTCTTTACTTTTGTTATGAGAGTGATACATTGGTGATTGGAACATCATTGGGAATACGTATATACATTACTTCATTCCTTAAATTTATGATATTGATACGCTCACTCATGAGAGATTAATACATTCACTTATGAGAGATTGATACTTTTATTTGTGAGAGATTGATACTTTTGATGATTGTAACATTATTGGAACTTGGAACATTAACCAAAGAACATGAGTCACGTGAATCACAATTTATGTAGGAATAAGGAACATGTGAATGACAATAATTAATAACCGAAAATGGAATACCTTTGAACATTTCGGAATAGAATAGGTACAATGTCAATGTGACTAATATGTGCTGTAGAAAAATGCAGAAAGAGTAACCTTACATACCTTATCTTCCCAATATGAATATACAAGCCAATATGGGAATACAACAATTCTGCTCCTTCCTTACATTTCACTCTACATCACAAGTACATAACGGAACCAACATTAACCACAAGCTACATTCCAAGTGTATAAGACGACCATGAGTTACATGATTGCCCTATAACATTATTTCACCCTTTACAATACCATTCATGGCTTTTTCATACCAAAAATACCATAACATTCTATACATTGACCAATACATCATACACCAATATCATGTCACACCAAGTTCATACTTTACACTTCTCCATCACCACAACATCACAATTACTCCATAAAGTCATCTTAATTCACCTCATAACAATATATCGGCCACAATTCCACAATTTACACTTATATAAAAATAACAAGTTAAGGAACATAAACACACCATACATGTTGATATTTCATCCATACCATGCACTTTCATCAAAACCTCAAGTCACTTTTCAAGTTTAAATCTCATAAATGACACATCTCTTACAAAAAGCAAAAGTGCCATATCCAACACTTCCAAGCATAACCAACATGATATACATAATCTCTCATGCATCTAATATATTAAATCATAAGGTTAAACACTTACCCAATCTTGCTAAAGTATGATCTTGTCCAAGCAAGTGATGGTTGCCTTAGGGTTTGAGATAGAGAGAAAAGTGTAGAAAAATCTAGAAAAGGCATGTGTATGTAATAGAATAGAAATCTGATTTTTATTGCCTTTTTTATAACCCTTTTGGTTATCCTTATCCAAACTTAATCAATAATTGAGATGTTTTACTTGGTCAAAAGGAAGAATGGGTCATTTGACCCATTGGGCCAGTCTTTTGGCTTCATTTTGGGCCTCAAATTGGCCCATTAACACATATTATCTTAGCCCACAAAAATCAATGTGTAATCCATCATATATCTCATGTTTAATTAATTCCATAATTGTCACGACAATATTCACTTACGAGATTCCCAATCGTAGCCTCAATCGCAAAAATAGAAATTCTAGTCGCTCATGGCTTATTTGAGCATAATTTGTTAAAATAATTATGACGACAAACTAACCCCAACTTGGATGCTAAACTCACTCAAGAGTAGCCCTACTACGATGGAATAATGATACCATAACCCAAGAGTCGTATTTATAGACTATTGGTCGAAGAAATTTTTTTGGCAAAACCAGCCTAGCGCGCCCCGCCCTTAATTTTTGCAATTTTTTGTTTCTTCGACTTTTCTTTGCGGATTCGGTTAGATACTTTAAGTTCAACTCTTTAGATTTCCTCTTAGCATTAAAACCCTTTGTTTGGAAGTCGTTCAAGCCTCACTTATCATTCCCAAAATGTTTCAGAAAGTTTCAAACTCCTCCTACAAGAGTATAGTCATATTGACTAGTACGATATCAATTGTTTCATCCAAAACCCATGCAACACACGTACTTAGTGCTTGCGAAGCTAAGGTTTATAACGACATCCTGGGTCACCAATCCATCAAATTAGGGTCGGGGATGTACGGGGTGTTACAGAAACATAATAATGCTAATGGAAAAATAAGGGTAAACTATCATATACTGCTAGTAATCAAGGATGAAGCATGGTTCCATATGTAGCTAGTCTATATACGATAGTATAATGAAGAAAGAGATATACAATATACAATAATAATAGGAAGGAAGGGAATGAGATACAAAGAGTAGCCAAAGAAGAATATATATATATATATATATATATACATAACCGCGCTATAGAAGAATGGATATACAACCGCGCTATACAGATTACCCAACATGAAGGTACTACCTTGAAGGAGCTAGTCTAACATTGTCGGGGTCATAAATAATAAAGGAGCTAACACTAGCATAATCAGGGTCTCTAACCAAAATGGGAATAATTAGGAGATATTCTAACAATAATAAACTTTACCATCACAAGGAGAAAAGGAATTAGAAATGTACCGACAATCTCGGGTACCAATCCATAACCAACCCACCACGAACTATGCAATAATAACCAAACAATAATGTAACCGGCTATCCCAGACAATTAATAACCCAACTGGCTCACATATGCCAGAAGAGACACACCCAAAGACCAGCAAACATACAACCATAACTTGTATCTATACAGCCCCATACGATCGATAGATACAGGCATTAAACAATTATACTTGTGATAGGGAATGCATATAAATAGATAAATGCAAGGCTAATCCAGTACCATCAACCAAACAAATGCCATAAAGTACCAAGTGTATACGCCTCCTCCAGCTCGGTAGCTTAAAAGGCAAGACCTATGGAGACCATCTTTCTCCGGTACTGTGGCTCATCGGACAAAAAAGACCCACAAGGACTTGGGATATCTATATACACTGCTTAGTCCCAAACCAGGACTTCCAATAACCATCATGAAAAATCTAATTCATCCAGTGTAGACACGTGATTTTTGACCATCCCCGAGCTTTAACCTATTTTTGCATTAAATATTTATTCTACGGCTAATTATTATTTTAGCTTTTATCTCATTCTTATAGGTTTTATTTGTAAAAAGTTGCAATAAATGAATCACATTTTGGGATAAGTTTTGCTTTTACTTGTCAAAAGAAAAGAAAATTTTCAAAAATATATTTCTCTTTTAATTTTTAATAAATAATCTAGTGGTTTAAATATTTTCTTCATCAATATTTTAGGACAAGCTATTTAGCTTTTCTATATTTTTTAATAGTTAGCTAATACTACTTTTTACTACTATATTTTTATTTATTTCTTTAATTAAAATTAAATAAATAAATAAAATAAAAAAATAAAAAATAAAAAAACCTAAAAAAAAACCTGCACGCCCACTCCCCCAATTCCCTCACCCCATTTTACCTCACTCCCCCACTTTTCCTCACAACACACATACGTACACTCTACACATCATGCACACACCTACACCTATATATATACACACACTATAGAATTAGAAGGGAGGAGAGGAAAAGATAGAAAAATTCAGAGAGAAAGAAAAAGGAAGGCAGCAACATTAGAAGAAAAAAAAACACTTAAGCAATAGAGAAAAAAAATACGGACAGAAAAAAAAAACTTGAAAAAAAACTACATTTAGAAAAGAAAAGAAAAAGAGAAGAGAGGGAGCAACACAAAATACTAATCAATTTAGAAGGTTTGTGGATTAGAGTTCGGAGTTTGGTCTTTGATTCAAGTTTCCGGTGATGGCATTTCTATTCTTACTTTCATTTAGTTCATCATACAGGTTCTTATCCGATCTTGCACTATTTATTTTTATAAGTTTTATTGTGAACCAAATTATGAACAAAATTATTTAAATGGCTTTATGCGTTATTTGATGTGCAAGGTTGATTATTTATGTGACGTTCATCTTTTCCTTTATTATTTTAATGTTGTTAAAATTCTTGATTTATTTTTATATGTGAGAGTTTTGTACATTGATGAATTTTCTATTAAAAAGTGCTTAATATTGTCTTACTATTTGTCTTGATAAAGTTAATGCTAATGAACTATAATAATTAAGTATGCCTTGGGGATATTAAGTCAAAAGAATATTTGATGAGATTAAAAGAAGGTGCGGGTCTAATTAAAGTGAATTAGGATTTGGATTCGATTTTTTAAAAAAAAAAAAAAAAAAAAAAGGGGTTGCACTTTGGATTGATTATCATGCCCTCTTGAGATGTGAAATAGTCTAAAATTTGGGTTCTAATTGATCTTTCCACTCTACCTTATATATTTGGACTTAAGGTTAATGCAAATAGAACTTAATTAAGCATATCTAGAATCGTAATTTTAATATTAATAATTTTAAAGTCATGTTCTCTAGCTTATGTATTAACATTTTGTTTAGAGTCAAATTCACAATAAGCATGTGCATTGTTCCAATGAATTCATGTCAGATTTAATTTTGTGATGATTTTAATTGTGGACTTGTTTTAATTTATTTGATATTCTTCATTTGTTTAGTCAAAAGCATGAACATATTGAATGGGTTTGTTTGATTTTTCTACGTGGGGATATAGATGAAAAAGAACAAAAATTTAATTGGGATTGAGGATTTAGGCTCGATGGAATAATCGTCACTTTTATTTTATAAGAAATGGGATTTTTTTTTAGATTACGATTAGTCAATGTTTAACCGGACTAGAATAAAAAGAGGAATGTTTATATGTATCATTTTTGACATTAGTAGTAAGGCCAATTAAAATCAAAAGATAGGAGGGAAAAATGAATCATGACTTAAGGCCGTATCTTAAAGGTTTAAACCTATTTTGCCTGATTTCAGTTACAATGTCAATTTTTTGTCATCTTTTTAGTTGAGCGGTGTATTTAATTATGTATTGAGGAAACCAGAGTTATGACTTACGTTGTTCGAGCACTTAAAAAAAAAAAAATGTTTCGGTCCTACATCATCTTTCAAACGCTCAATTAATTAAAGTAAGAAGGAGTGAAATGGGATGGGGATTTATTCTAAACCTTATGGCATCGATAAAAGAAAAGAGAGGAAAAAACATATTTGTAAGGAAGCAAGGCGAGTTGCGGATAATCCAAGACTCGTTGCATAATTGGAAGAAAAAAAGAGTTAGAAGAGTGTAAGATGAATAAGAAATGCCTTCAACGCTAGATAAGCTTTAGGCTCGATAAATTTGGTTTCGATTAAGAATGCAATTATACATCTTTCTCGATACGTGTAATAACAAATATGAAATTTGGGGATGCAATATTGCACCTTGAAACAAATTGTCTTATTAATTACTCAAAACTGATACTTGTAGATGAAACCCCATAGATATGGTGTATTTGAGTGAAGAAGATTGTCCGTCCAGATTTAGAGTGCAATTATGCACCTAAGTCGAGACCAATGGAAATTAGACATCAAATGAGTGCACTAAGGCCTATAAACACAATTTACCCAAAATAGTTTAATTTAAGTGTAAGTTGATAAAAGCGATCGTGCTAGAACCACGGGACTCGAGGGATGCTTTATACCTTCCCCACGGTCAATAGAATTCCTTACCCGATCTTATGTTTTCGCGGATCAATATAGAGTCAATTCCTTTTGATTAGGGATTTGAAAAGGTGACTTGGAACACCATAACTCAAATCCAAGTGGCGACCCTGTAAATAAAAATAATCCCTCTTCAATACTGTCACTTTAATTGGAAAAATCCTTCGACCCCAAGAACGAAAAAGGGGTGTGACATCTCTAGCGACTCTGCTGGGGAATAACTAGAATTCGAGCTTTATGACATTGACTTATGCTTGCTTTAATTATTTGGATATTGTGTTTTGTCCTAACGTGCTACTTGTCGCTTCTTTACCGCTTTGATATTATTGAATTGTATTATAAACTGTCTTCTCTCGCGCACCCCTCTGAGTATCTAAAATATAGGATAGAATGAATGCAAAACATGCATCCTACTTTCTTTTTGAGATAAAGCCATAGTGCCAAGGCACCTGGTGAAAGATTATTAGTCACACATGTTATGCGGGGTTTGGATCAGCAACGAAGGCGGAGTAGCACTGCTACCGGACAAGTTGCCCCTCCCCGACTTGAGTGTCCGCTCGGGTAAGCCAGTCTGGGCACCTATCTCCATCAGGTTAAACCTAGTAGAACTGAAACTCAGACGTGGCTATCCCTATTAGGCCTCGCTTTAGATGCATCATGTGCATTTGACTTAGCGGTACTCGGCACAGAGGTCGGGTCCGTCTAGGACAGGTGTCCCTCTTTATATGACCAACATGTGCATCCTATGTGCTCTTTGACATTTATTTGGAAGGCCTATTCGATTGTTGACCGGCTTTAGGCAACTTAATGAAATAGAAAAAGTATTTTTCCCTCTAAACATTTATAACTGTCTTCTTAAAATATATATATTTTTGAGGAAAAAAACAGAAAAAAGATCACCCATCGATTGAGGGTCATTTTGAAAATATGACTACTATTTTCTTATCCCCAGATTTATTATTTACACTTATATCTTAATAGCCCTGAACCTTTAGGGGTCTTGAGGCTAAGTTTTTACAAAAAAAAATAAAAATAAAAATAATAATAATAATAATAAAAAAAAAAAAAAAATATATATATATATATATATATATATATACATATGTCCTAATAGCCCTGAACCTCTAGGGATCGTGAGGCTGGGTTTTTACAAAATTTATATATATAACTTAATAGCCTTGAACCTTTAGAGGTCGTGAGGTTGAATTTTAAATAAAATTTTCATATGCATGTATCTTAATAACCCTGAACCTTTAGGGGTCATGAAGTTAAGTTTTGTAAAAAATATATAAAATAATTGTGTTTTTCTTCTAAGTTACTATTATTACTATTATTTTTATTATTTATTTTTTTAAAAATACTTGGTGTACATCTATGTTTCCCCCACCTCCCATTTTGAATAAAATTATTTTTTAGAGTCCCATTTTTTGCATTAACATTCACGAGTTAAGTCAAAATTTGGGAATTGAGTTGTGTCAGGAGCTTAGACTTTTCCTAATCCCGTGTTTCTATCCATAGGTGTAACATGTCTCGTCCAGTTCGTGGGGAGTGTCAGAAGAGGAAAAGGGATGGGAATGTACCACTGCAGGTTGTGGATTGTGCCCCCTGGCAACTTTGGACATGGTGGAATGAGATGGATTCTTCGGATCGTGATGAGATATTCAAATATTTGGGTTTTCTGACAAAAATCATGACAATCAACCCTAGGAGAGATGTAATTGAAGCCCTGCTATCTTTTTGGGACCCATTGAACAATGTGTTTCGTTTCTCAAATTTTGAGTTGAATCCAACTTTAGAAGAGATGGCGGGTTATATCGGATATGGGAACATGCATCATAAAAGACTTATAGCCCCAAGAATCATTTCAGTGAACAGATTTTGTGCCCTCCTGAACATACGCGTTCCAAAAGAGAAATCACTGGAAAAAGGCTGGGTTTCCTTGCTGTTTTTATATGAAAGGTATGGAAGGCAAGAGGGATTTGAGCAGTTCGGAAAATAACTCGTTAACAAGGGAAATTTTGAAACCTGGAAAGAGCATAGGCGATTTGCATTCATGGTAGCCTTTTTGGGGACGATGGTTTTTCCAAGGAGGGAGAAAAAGATTAACATTCGTTTAGCCGGAGTGGTACATGTCTTGATTAAGAAAGAAGATCACATCCTGGTACCGATGATCTTGGCGTACATATATCGCGCTCTAACTGTCTGTCAGAAAGGGAAAGGTTTCTTTGAAGGGTGTAACATCTTACTGCAAATGTGGATTGTGGAACATCTCTACCAGCGTCCTGTGGTAGCAAGGTTTGTCCCTGAGAAAAATGATCACATCATAGACTATGAAAAGAGAATGAAAGGATATAAATGACCCGAAGGGGTTAGTGCTTGGGATAAGTGTTTTCGCTCGCTGACAGCAGATAAGGTCACATGGAACCTCCCTTGGCTCCCTTGGAGGCAGGTCATACATAGGTCTACTAGTCGCCCTTTCTTGCTATTGATGGGTATTAGAGGTGTTCAGCCATATGTGCCATTGCGGGTGTAAGGCTTGCCTTAGGCAAATCCCACATTGGTATAGGCAAATCCCACATCGGTTGGGGAGGAGAACGAAGACTGCTTTATAAGTGCTTGGATACCTCTCCCTTGTAGACGCGTTTTAAAACCGTGAGGGGCTGAGGCTCCAAAGGGAACAATTTCTACACGCGGTGGCCTGGGCTGTTACAGTTAGTATCAGAGCCGGTGCCGAGCCGGTGGTGGGGAAAACCTCAGCGAGGACGCTGAGTCCCAAGGGGGGGTAAGTGTAAGGCTTGCCTTAGGCAAATCCCACATTGGTATAGGCAAATCCCACATCGGTTGGGGAGGAGAACGAAGAGTGCTTTATAAGTGCTTGGATACCTCTCCCTTGTAGACGCGTTTTAAAACCGTGAGGGGCTGAGGCTCCAAAGCGGACAATTTCTACACGCGGTGGTCTGGGCTGTTACAGCGGGTTCTACGTCAGTTAGGCAGGCGTCAAATAATACCTGTAACGGAAGACATGATAACGTTTGTGTTTGAGGTCAGACCAGAGATTCCTCTTCCAGAGGGGTTGTCCCAGCAGATTTGGGATGGTTGTCGTCTTATGGGAAATGAAACTATGGTGGTAGAACGTGAGGATGGGGAAGTACACACGGGTTACTCTGAATGGCTCAAGAAACAACCACCTCCGCCAGTCAGACCAGAAAGATCGGTTAAGGGGTCGATAGATCAAGAGGCTGCGATAAGGATAGTAATTAAGATGGCTATGCGAGATCATTATACTGTCGATAAGGTTTTGAGAGCAGAGTTGGAAAGTGCTAGGGCAGCGTTGACTCAACAACAAGTAGAGAGTGATGCAGTAAATGAGGGAGGAGTCAAGAAAGCTCGATTAGATATGGAGAGAGATTATCAGTCTACTATTCAGGTATTGAATGTTGAATTGGAATGAGCTAGGGAAAGGATCGAGGAACAACAAAGGGCATTTACTGAAGAAAATTCTAAGTTGGCTCAAATTGAGGTTGCACTTCGGGGACAAATCAAGCTGGCAACAACCAGGGGGTCACATGTCGCAGAACTATCCGCCTCCCACCTCCAACAATTGTAGGAATATGAAAAGAAAATGCAATCAGAGTTTAATCAAGAAAGGTCCCAATGGATGCGTGAAAGGGGAATATTGCGAGAAAAACTAGAGGTAGTTTCCACTCGAGAGCAGTGCGCAATGGAGACGATTGCCTCCCGTAATCAGCAGATGCAGCAATGGGATCAGGCTTTTAGTTCTCTTCGTGGGAAGGTCCGTCGTGTGGCGGGGCACACTGTTCAAATGGGCCTGGATTATCAAGAGTTGACTCACGAACAGTTTCTGGTGCAAGTACCAGCCTTTGCTCAGCGTCTCACTACTTTGTTGCAATATATATACTTGGGTTTGGGAGGTCATCTGAGCCCAAAATCTCCATGAGCAGACAGTTCGAGGACAGGAAGATCACCAGCAGATTTTGAGACATTTAGAGACTACTCGTAGTGATGGACATTTATTTCCTTCTGTTGCTTTATTTCAGTTTTAGTCTTTGAATCTTTTCTCAAAATTATGTCTCTTAGTTAATCTTGTCTATTTAAGTTTAGTTTCATTTTCAAGTGTCAGTTCGTAGGGCTTGTTGTTAGGTGTCTTTTCACTTTTTCTGTCATATTTGTGTTGGAAAAAGAAAATTTAATGAAGGGTGAATGTGTTGGAAGCTTTTTACTTATCTCTGTTTTTTATTATATATATATATATATATATATTTTTACTTTTAGTCTTGAAAAAAAAAAATAATAATAATAATAATAAAAAAATTATTATTATTAGTTTTTTTCGAACTACGCAACGATCTGATTCATGTCCTGACATGATACGTAGGCAGCCCTACAACGGGTTTGATCAAAGCTTTCAAAAAAAAGTAAAAAAAATAATAATAATAATAATTATAATAATAATAAATAAATATATATATATATATATATATATATATATATATATATAGAAAAGAAAATGCGCCTAGATAAGCCGGGATGAAACATAAGGCCTCCCACATTAAGATGGGAAATGCATTTAGAGGCATAACATACAATGTGTTATATAATTTTAAATGTGCAACACTTACCCATTTGTCACTTGTTACAGAAAAGGTTAAAATTTTATAAAGCGGTTGGTTTGTGGTTACACTGGCATCTCATTCGTACAATACCAGATCCAAAGGAAAGGGCAAAATGACACACAAAGAGGGGATAGAGTCTGACAGCGAAGAACACCAAAATCAGTTGATTCAACAAGAATTTGCATTGATAGAGGAGAATAAGTTATTGAAACAACAGATGGAAGAAATGTATCAAGCCTGGATAAATGGGCAAGCGCCACCTTCCTCAATTCCTGGACTTTTGAACATGACTGTCCCAATTTCCACTCAGTCCCAAACTGGTGATCCGTTTTACCCACCAGGATTAGGCCCATATACTAATGTGCCTAGCACAGTTGGGACCTCCACTGTGCGCTCCCCAAATCCATCTCTCACAAATAACCCGCTCTTCATTCCCACAGTACCAACTACTATAGATCCTCAACCAAAGCTGATACCGAAGTCGGCGGGTGAGCTACCTTGTCATCAATTCTATTTCACTTAACTTTTAAGGTCCCAGAATCCTCCAATCCTGCTTATTTGCATAACTCCCCTATTATGATTAAAAAGACGAAGAAGAATGAGGAACAAGAGGAGATGGCTAGAAAAATGAGAAGTTTGGAGCAAAGCATGAGGAACATGCAGGGACTAGGAGGAAACAAGAGTGTCTCTTACAAAGATTTGTGCATGTTCCCCGATGTCCACTTGCCTTTAGGTTTCAAAACCCCAAAGTTTGACAAGTACAACGGCCATGGTGATCCTTTAGCTCATTTGATAAGGTTTTGTAATCAACTAAGAGGAGCAGGGAGGGAAGAAGAGCTACTTATGGCTTATTTTGGAGAGAGTTTGGCGGGGATAGCTTCAAAATGGTTTATCGATCAGGATATCTCTCGTTGGCATGTTTGGGATGACTTGGCTTGAGATTTCGTCCAGCAATTTCAATATAATATTGACATAATTTCGGATCGCACCACACTTGCCAACCTGAGGAAAAAGACTACTGAGGGTTTTCGTGAATAAGCTATTAGGTGGAGAGAGCAAGCTGCTAGAGTTAAGCCCGCAATTAAGGAGTCAAAGATGATTGATATTTTTCTTGAGGCACAAGAACCTGAATACTTCCATCATTTGCTTTCGACTGTTGGAAAAATATTTGCTGAGGTTATTAAGGTTAGTGAAATGGTGGAAAATGAAATTAAGTCCAAAAAGATTATAAGCCAAGCTGCTTTAAAAGCTACGACGCAAGCGATTCAAAATGGTTCGGGAGGTATTGGGGGAAATAAAAGGAAGGAGGACATGTCTACCATTATATCAGGGCCACGACAAACGCCGAGAGGTCCGCCTCACCAATACGCACCATCTCAACCCCAGATATATACCCAAGACCCATATAACCACCCAAAACACTACCCACTATATTCCATATCATCTCCTCAGTATCCCATTTATAATGCACAGCCATATGCCCAACCCCCTTCTTACCCGCAATGGCGTGCACCAGCCCCTCAAAATCACCCTTCACCCCCACAAGTTTACCAAGGCCCTCCTAAGTTCAATTTTTGACCAAAGGCAGAGTATAGAAGAAGTAACGTAGCCAAAGATAATTTCACTCCTATTGGAGAATCATATGCTAGCTTATTTCAGAGGCTAAGGGCCTTGAATGTTTTGAGCCCAATTGAGAGGAAAGCATCAAACCCTCCCCCAAAAAACGTGGATCATTCTCGAAGATGTGCATACAGTTCCGATGCCCCAGGGCAGATACAGAGAAATGTTGATTCTTGAAAAAGGCCATCCAAAAGCTGATTGATACCCAACAAATTGTAGTGCAAAACTCAGATGCTCCACACATTAATCAAAACCCTCTGCCAACTCATACTGAAACAAATATGCTTGATTTGATACACGGCGGTGAAGAATCCACAATCTCCTACAAGCCTATCATTAAGATTAAAAGTGATGAGGAAAAGACAACAAATATGGTGGATTTGACAAAAATAGTATCTTCAGGAGTGAACGAGACGCCCAGAAAGCCCAAACAATCGAATACTCCCATGGTTATTGTGAAAGGAGCTTTAGAAAGTGTTGGGTCAAGACAGATGATCCCAAAGTTGATTGCTCCCAGAATGCCTGCCAATCCCCTCTTAATTGTGAAAGGAGGTCTCACAGCTCCTATTATTATTAAGCCAGTGTCACAACTTCCAATGGTTAACACCAAGACAGTCCCTTGGAACTGTAATCGCACGGCAGAGACATATAAGGGAAAAGAAGTCTTTGAAGAAGTGGATGGAATAGGGGGATTAACTCGTTCAGGGAGATGCTTTACCCCAGAAGAGTTAAAAAAAGACAGAGATGGCCAGAGGCCAGTCAAGAAGCCGGTTACTGAGGAGGAGGCTGAGGAATTCTTAAAAAAGATGAAGTTGCTAAAATATTCTGTTGTGGAACAGTTGAGGAAAACGCCAGCCCAAATCTCTTTGTTGTCGTTATTGATCCACTCAGAAGAGCATCGCAAGGCTATAATGAAGATTTTGAATGAAGCACACGTACCCAGTGAGATTACGGTGAATCAATTGGAGAAAATTATTGGAAGAATCTTTGAGGTAAATAGGGTCACGTTCTCGGATGATGAACTACCCGTGGAAGGTACTGGACATAATCGCGGCCTCTACATTACTGTAAAGTGTGAGCATTCCTATGTCACTCGAGTCTTGATCTATAGAGGATCTGGTGTTAATATTTGTCCTCTATCAACTTTGCAAAAATTAAATGTTGGTTCGAAAAGGATTCGACCCAATAATGTATGTGTCAGAGCTTTTGATGGAGCAAAAATGAATGCCATTGGTGAGATAGAGCTTGTATTGACAATAGGGTCTATTGATTTTTCCATAGATTTCCAAGTCTTGAACATCGACACTTCCTACAATTTGTTATTGGGGAGGCCGTTGGTTCATAGGGCTGGGGCAGTCCCATCCACATTGCATCAAATGATCAAGTTCAAACATGACAGAAAAGAAATAGTCGTTCACGGAGAAGAGGACTTGTCCATGTACAAAGAATCATCCATTTCCTTCATTGAGGCAGGAAATGTACATGGAGCGCTGATCTATCAGGATTTTGAGGTAGTGGTTGTTGAGCATATCCTTGAGGGGAATCTCATTCCAAGACCACAATTTCCCTTTGCATCTGTCATGGTGGTGAATGAAATGTTAAGGTATGGTTTTGAACCAGGAAAGGGTTTAGGGATGTCTTTACAGGGTCGAGCTCATCCAATATGCCTCCGTGAGAACCTGGGTACCTTTGGTTTAGGGTATGAGCCCACTTTTGAAGATAGAAAGAAAGTTAAGAATCGAAAAAATAAGTTATGGTCATTTGCCAAGCCGATACCGCCACTCAACCAATCTTTAATCAGAACCAGTGCTATTGGGTCCTCCATGTTACCAGCCTCAGAGCCCATGTTTGATGATGATACAGAGTTGATTGGCCTTTTCCAAGACATGTTTTTCGAGGCCGATATGGTTGAAATTGGGGAAGGCACCAGTAATGCAGATGTACAATTTATTGGCCCTGATGTCCAACTCAACAATTAGAAGGCCATTCCTCTTCCCACTAACAAGGAGTCTTGGTAGTTTGTTTTGTTTTCCCTTCTGTAATTTGAATTATTCCAGGGTTGTAATTTAGATCTTTATCTTGTTTGTTTTTATGTTCAAACCCTCCTATCTTTATTTTCAATGAAATGCAGTTTCCCTCTTTCATATTTTGAGTCTAATATTTACTTTTTTATTTCCTATTGTACAGCTCTTTTTATGCTGATTCTAGTGATATGACATGTATGCGAAATTTTCAGCCAGGTCTTAAAACTCAAACTAATCATGAAATAATGAATGAAGAAGTTGAATATGATCAAGATGAAGTATTAGAAGAAATAAGCAAGGATTTCGAACAGTTTGAGAATAAGTCCAACCCCAATATGAATGAAACGGAGTCAATCAATCTAGGTGACCATGAAAATATTAGGGAGACTAAGATAAGTGTACATGCGCAACCACAACAAAAGGAAGAAATAATTGAGGCCTTGCTCGACTATAAACACATATTCGCTTGGTCTTATGATGATATGCCTGGTTTGAACACTGATCTAGTAGTTCCTAAGTTGCCAACTGATCCCGCCTTTCCTCCGGTCAAACAAAAGTTGAGGAAACTTAAAACTGATATGAGTATAATAGTTAAAGAGGAAATCACAAAGAAACTTGAGGCTAAAGTCATTCGAGTCGCTCAATATCCTACTTGGTTAGCCAATATTGTCCCCGTCCCAAAGAAAGATAGCAAGTTCGAATGTGTGTCAATTATCGTGATCTAAATAAAGTAAGTCCAAAAGATGACTTTCCGCTACCTAACATCCATATTTTGCTAGACAATTGTGCCAAGCATGAACCTGCATCTTTTGTGGATTGTTACGCGGGGTACCATCAGATCATCATGGACTAGGAAGACGCAGAAAAGATATCTTTTATCACATCATGGGGGACATACTGTTATCGAGTCATGCCATTTGGGCTAAAAAATGCAGGAGCAACTTACATGAGGGCGATGACCACTATGTTTCACTATATGATGAATAAAAAGATCGAAGTTTATGTGGATGATATGATAATTATGTCAAGAAAGCAGTCATACCATGTCAAAGATCTGAGAAAATTTTTCGACAGGCTTCGCAGGTATAATCTCAAACTTAACCCAGCAAAATACGTATTTGGGGTACCATCTGGAAAGCTTTTGGGGTTTATAGTTAGTCGACGTGGTATCGAATTAGATCCTTCAAAAATAAAAGCCATTCAGGAATTGCCTCCGCCAAAAAACAAAACAGAGGTAATGATTTTACTGGGAAGGTTGAATTATATCAGTAGATTCATTGCCCAACTCACAACAACATGTGAGCCCATTTTTAAATTATTGAAGAAGAACGCTGCAGTTGAATGGACTGAAGAATGTCGAGGCTTTTGATAGAATTAAAAGGTACTTATCGAATCCACCTGTGTTGGTCCCACCTGAGCCGGGCAGGCCCTTGATATTGTATATGTTTATTCTGGACAACTCTTTTGGATGTGTATTGGGTCAACATGGTATCACAGGAAAAAGGGGGCAAACCATTTACTACCTCAGCAAGAAGTTTACCACTTATGAGGCTAAGTACACACTTCTCGAAAGGACATGTTGTGCCCTGACTTGGGTGGCACAAAAGTTGAAGCATTATCTTTCATCATATACCACTTACCTCATCTCTCGCATGGATCCCTTAAAGTATATTTTTCAGAAGCCTATGCCCACAGGTAGACTCGCAAAATGGCAGATATTGCTCACAGAATTTGATATTGTCTATGTGATGCGGACTACAATGAAAACCCAAGCACTAGCGGATCATTTGGCTGAAAATCCCGTGGATGAAGGATATGAGCCATTAAAAACCTATTTTCCTGATGAAGAGGTATCATGTGTCGACTAAGCTATTTCTGATGATAGCCATCTAGGTTGGAGGTTGTTCTTTGATGGAGTTGCTAATGTGAAAGGAGTTGGAATAAGAGCAGTTCTTGTTTTGGAATCAGAACAATATTATCCCGTAATCGCCCAACTTCAATTCTATTGTACCAATAATATGGTGGAGTATGAAGCTTGCATTTTAGGTTTATGACTGGCTATCGACATAGGAATCTAAGAACTGTTGGTGCTAGGTGACTCAGACTTGTTAGTCCACCATATCTAAGGAGATTGGGAAACTCGCGACTCGAAGCTTATACCATATCGAGATTTTTTACAAAACCTTTGTCGACGATTCGTATTGGTGAAGTTTCAACACATTTCCAGAGTTCATAACGAGATTTTTGATGCCTTGGCAACCTTATCTTCGATGCTCCAACATCCCGACAAGACTCATATTGACCCCTTGCATATACAAATTCATGATCAGCATGCTTATTGCAATATGGTCGAAGAAGAACTCGATAGTGAACCTTGGTTCCACGATATCAAAAAATACATTCAATCTGGAGAATATCCAATACATGTCGATGGTAACCAAAAGATAACTATTCGACGATTGGTTAGCAGATTTTTCTTAAGCGGAGGGATCTTGTACAAAAGGACTCCAGATTTAGGACTTTTAAGGTGTGTAGATGCCAGAGAAGCTTCCACTATCATGACTAAAATACATTCTGGAGTTTGTGGGCCGCATATGAATGGGTATGTGTTGGCAAAGAAAATACTTCGGGCAGGTTATTATTGGCTCACCATGGAAAGAGATTCCATTCGATTCGTCCGTAAATGTCATGGATGCCAAGTGCACGGGGATTTGATACATTCTCCTCCTTCTGAGTTACAAACAATGTCTGCTCCATGGCCCTTCGTGGCTTGGGGAATAGATGTGATTGGACCTATGGAACAAAAAGCATAAAATGGGCACAGGTTCATTTTTGGTAGCAATTGCTTATTTTACAAAGTGGGTGGAAGCAGTAACTTTCAAGTCGGTGACCAAAAAAGTTGTGGTAAATTTTGTTCACTTCAACATTATTTGCCAATTTGGTATCCCAAAGGTAATTATTACAGACAATGCTGCGAATCTCAATAGTCATCTGATGCAAGAGGTATGCCAACAATTTAAGATTACGCATCGGAATTCAACTCCATATTGCCCCAAGGCAAATGGGGCTGTAGAAACTGCCAATAAGAACCTAAAGAAGATACTCCGCAAGATGGTGCAAAGTTTCCGACAATGGCATGAAAAATTGTCTTTTGCTTTATTGGGATATCGTATAGCAGTTCGTACTTCGATAGTTGCGACTCCCTACTCATTGGTATATGGGACCGAAGCGGTCATACCTGCAGAAATTGAGATCCCATCTCTTCGAGTCATTGTGGAAGCTGAGATCGACGATGATCAGTGGGTTAAGACCCGATTGGAGCAATTGAGTTTGATTGATGAAAAAAGATTAACATCAGTATGTCATGGCCAACTATACTAGAAAAGAATGGCACAAGCATATAATAGAAAGGTGCGTCCCAAACATTTTGAAGTCGGTCAGTTAGTATTAAGGCGCATCCTCCCCCATCAGGTTGAAGCTAAAGGTAAGTTCTCCCCAAACTAGCAAGGTCTTTTTATGGTAAAGAAAGTGTTGCCCAATGGTGCATTATATTTGACCGATGTAGAAGGCAAAATGGTAGAAGTGGCTATCAATGCCGATGCAGTTAAAAGATATTATGTATTATCTTTATTTATCGTTATTGCTATTTACATGTTTGATTTTGACATATTTAAAAGATTGATATGACGAAGGCATTTTATTCCACTATCCAAATATTGTGTCATCATTTGTCTATCCCATTTGAGCTTAAGTTTTACTTTCTTTCGTACCCCTCTTTTGGAATCAAAATAGAATCAGAAAAAGAAAAATGAAAAAAGTGTCGAAAAAGAAAATTTGAGTCAGAAAAAATCCAAAAGAGAGAAGTGTCAAGAAAAGGAAATAGAGTCAAAAAAAAAAATTAAAAAAAAAAAAACAAAATCAAACAAAAGAACAAGTTGCCTGAACTACGTTTGACCTGATTCTTGCTACGACAAGATACGTAGGCAGCCTACTCTGGGGTTCGGTCCAACCAAGTAAAAATTCAAGTTACCTAGTTTAAAAGAAACTGGGGAAAAATTTATTTTCTCTGTGATTCGATTCCAAAAGTTGTAAGTCTCACCCTATTTTAAGTGTCTTTTGAGCCTCATGCCACCCTTTCTTTCTAACCCTATCCAAAAGCCACGTTACAACCAAAGAAAGACCTTCAGATCAATCTTTAAAAATGTCGAGGCTAAGCATGGTATGGTTACATGGTGTTCTATATTTTGGGCCACACTTGTCTTTATCAACATAAAGGAAATATGACAGAAATGAAAAATGAGAGAGTCTTATTGGTGAGAACCCTCACGGTCACCATAAAGCGATGGTGAGATGAGAGAAAATAAAAATGAGAGAGTCATATTGGTGAAAACCCTCACGGGCACCATAAGAAAATGGTGAGTTAAGAGAAAATGAAAATGAGAGAGGTTTGCTGGTGAAAACTCTTTGGGGCTTCGCTAGCCGGATGAGGTTTGTGATCTAGAGGCGACAAGCTCAAAAGCAAAACTCAGTTTTAAATTCAATAGGTTCGCAAAAGTTGATAAATGGTTGAGATTAGAAGATCGGGTTGCTTGATCCCAAATGCATGTCATAATCACTAGAGCTGGTTATAACATTCAGATAAGTTTCCTTTCCTTCATTCTTTTGGAAATAGGGACGCCTGTTGCCTTTCTTTTCGCTCAATATTTCTATTTTTATTTTCTTGCCTTTGTTATCAAAATGGAAAATCACCGTCCTCATTTTTCTGTTGTCTTTGAGTCAAGTCCATAGCAAAACAAGTGAGAAAGGACTTCAAAACTTGCTACCAACTCCTTCAATGCTGCAAAACAGAGGAAAGGGCCAGCACATAAAAGAAACATGATTCAAAGTGAAACAAAATACCTAAGAATAGTCATCATCTGACAGTCTGAATTCGTAAGAATACAAAGGTGCGACAGAAGTTGAATTCAGAGGTGCTATGAAGTGAAAATATGGTTTGAGTTACAGTCATTGGGTAACCATAATTTTGGGGTCGATAGTACAACAAGTTAATGATACTCATCAACGGCTCGAAACAGAGCTGAACATGACAAGTGCAGGAGCAATTACATCAAAATTCAAATGCCATGAACCAACCACCATGTTGTTAAACTCACAATTTTTCTTTGTCTGAAACAGAAATAGGTTGCCTGCAAATCAAAGGCTTCGAAGTCTGGATATCAGAAAGGGGCAATTCTTCACTTTTGCGAATGTAAGAAGCAGTGTTGCGACATAAGCTTGTTAGGTTACAGTCATAGTAAAAAATTATTATCTTTTACATTTGTGAAATGCACTTTCGGGAATATGGCAGGTCTTGAATTCACCCTCTTTGTTTTTCAAATAGTTATGATTTTTCAAACACTCACAAAAAAAAATTTGGTACAAACTGGGGAAAAATTTTTGTTCGTGTTATTCGAGGATTTTACTTTTCAACTCAGAACCCTCCTGGAAAATGGGATTTTGCTTTTCTGCTTAGGACCCTCCTGGAAAATGGGATCAACAGGACCCTCCTGGAAAATGGGATCAACAGGACCCTCCTGAAAAATGGAATTTTTATTTTCTGCTCAGGACCCTCCTGGAAAATGGGATCAACAGGACCCTCCTGGATAATGGGACTTTATTTTCTGCTCAGGACCCACCTGGAGAATGAGATCAACAGGACCCTCCTGAAAAATGGGGTTTTATTTCTACTCAGGACCCTCCTGGAAAATGGGATCAACAGGACCCCTCCTGGATAATGGGACTTTATTTCTACTCAGGACCCTCCTGGAAAATGGGATTTTTCTTTTCTGCTCAGGACCCTCCTTGTAAATGGGATCAACAGGACCCTCTTGAATAATGGGACTTTACTTTTCTGCTCAGGACCCTCCTGGAAAATGGAATCAACAGGACCCTCCTGGAAAATGGGACTTTATTTTCTGCTCAGGACCCTCCTGAAAAATGGAATTTTTATTTTCTGCTCAGGACCCTCCTGGAAAATGGGATCAACAGGACCCTCCTGGATAATGGGACTTTATTTTCTGCTCAGGACCCTCCTGGAGAATGGGATCAACAGGACCCTCCTGGAAAATGGGGCTTTATTTCTACTCAGGACCCTCCTGGAAAATGGGATCAACAGGACCCTCCTAGATAATGGGATTTTACTTTTCAGCTCAGGACCCTCCTAGAAAATGGGATCAACAGGACCCTCATGGAAAATGGTATCAACAGGACCCTCCTAGATAATGAGACTTTATTTCTACTCAGGACCATCCTGGATAATGGGACTTTACTTTTCTGCTCAGGACACTCCTGGAAAATGGGACTTTATTTTGTGTTCAAGATCCTTCTGGAAAATGGGATTTAGTTTAGCAGAACCCTCCTGGAAAATGGAATTTACTTGTCTAGTTCACTATTTATTTTGAATTTAAGAACACGTTTGGAGAAAAGGGATTACTTTCAATTTTGAAGCTCAGGAGCCCTCCTGGAGAATAGAGTAAATTTTCAATTCAAGCTCAGGAGCCAGCCTGGAGAACATGGCGATTTTTGAATTCAAAGTCAGAAGGAGTAAGTGTCCGCTCGAAGAATAGGACCGATTTTCAAGTTCATCTCCAATAACCGAAATTGACATGAAGAAAAGTTCACTGTCGAGTTCAACTCAAGAGGAGAGCAGACATATCATCACTTGAGAAAGCATGAAGATTCAAGTCAAGATTCAACAGAAATGGAATAGATAGGATCTTGTACTTGAAGGATCATTTTTATTCTCGTCTTTTATTTTGATGTAAAAACAGGAGCCGCAAATCGGAGACTGGACGTGACCTCACTCGACCTCTAACTCATCGTCTCACCCTTCCATCTTATCGAACTACACGGGACCTGATTCCCTTATAACCCGGGATATGTAGGCTGTCCTAAACCAGGACTCGGTCGCATCTTTTCCTGCTTTTCTTTTCCATTTCAAATAACAATAGGATCAAAACTTGTCTCGTTGTCTACTTCTTTGTCTGAAAACTCTTTCGTGTTCACAGACAAAGAGGGGCAAATGTAGACACGTGATTTTTGACCCTCCCCGAGCTTTAACCTATTTTTGCATTAAATATTTATTCTACGGGTAATTATTATTTTAGCTTTTATCTCATTCTTATAGGTTTTATTTGTAAAAAGTTGTAATAAATGAATCACATTTTGGGATAAGTTTTGCTTTTACTTGCCAAAAGAAAAGAAAATTTTCAAAAATATATTTCTCTTTTAATTATTAATAAATAATCTAGTGGTTTAAATATTTTCTTCATCAATATTTTAGGACTAGCTATTTAACTTTTCTATATTTTTTAATAGTTAGCTAATACTATTTTTTACTACTATATTTTTATTTATTTCTTTAATTAAAATTAAATAAATAAATAAAATAAAAAAACAAAAAATAAAAAAACCTGCACGCCCACTCCCACAATTCCCTCACCCCATTTTACCTCACTCCTCCACTATTCCTCACAACACACACACGTACACTCTACACATCATGCACACACCTACACCTATATATATACACACATTACGGAATTAGAAGGGAGGAGAAGAATAGATAGAAAAATTTAGAGAGAAAGAAAAAGGAAGGCAGCAACATTAGAAGAAAAAAAAAACACTTAAAAAAAAACTACATTTAGAAAAGAAAAGAAAAAGAGAAGAGAGGGAGCAACACAAAATACTAAGCAATTTGGAAGGTTTGTGGAATAGAGTTCGGAGTTTGGTCTTTGATTCGAGTTTCCGGTGACGGCATTTCTATTCTTACTTTCATTTAGTTCATCATATAGGTTCTTATTCGATCTTGCACTATTTATTTTTATAAGTTTTATTGTGAACCAAATCATGAACAAAATTATTTAAATGGCTTTATGCATTATTTAATGTGCAAGGTTGATTTTTTATGTGAGGTTCATCTTTTCCTTTATTATTTTAATGTTGTTACAATTCTTGATTTATTTTTATATGTGAGAGTTTTGTACATTGATGAATTTTCTATTAAAAAGTGCTTAATATTGTCTTACTATTTGTCTTGATAAAGTTAATGCTAATGAACTATAATAATTAAGTATGACTTGGGGATATTAAGTCAAAAGAATATTTGATGAGATTAAAAGAAGGTGCGGGTCTAATTAAAGTGAATTAGGATTTGGATTCGATTTTAAAAAAAATAAAAAAGAAAAGGGGTTGCACTTTGGATTGATTATCATGCCCTCTTGAGATGTGAAATAGTCTGAAATTTGGGTTCTAATTGATCTTGCCGCTCTACCTTATATATTTGGACTTAAGGTTAATGCAAATAGGACTTAATTAAGCATATCTAGAATCGTAATTTTAATATTAATAATTTTAAAGTCATGTTCTCTAGCTTAAGTTGTATGTATTAACATTTTGGTTAGAGTCAAATTCACAATAAGCATGTGTATTGTTCCAATGAATTCATGTCAGATTTAATTTTGTGGTGATTTTAATTGTGGACTTGTTTTGAATTATTTGATATTCTTCATTTGTTTAGTCAAAAGCATGAACATATTGAATGGGTTTGTTTGATTTTTCTATGTTGGGATATAAATGAAAAAGAACAAAAATTTAATTGGGATTGAGGATTTAGGCTCGATGGAATAACCGTCACTTTTATTTTATAAGAAATGGGATTTTTTTTTTTATATTACGATTAGTCAATGTTTAGCCGGACTAGAATAAAAAGGGGAATGTTTATATGTATCATTTTTGACATTAGTTGTAAGGCCAATTAAAATCAAAAGATAGGAGGGAAAAATGAATCATGACTTAAGGCCGTATCTTAAAGGTTTAAACCTATTTTGCCTGATTTCAGTTACAATGTCAATTTGTTGTCATCTTTTTAGTTGAGAGGTGTATTTAAATATGTATTGAGGAAACCAGAGTTATGACTTACGTTGTTCGAGCACTAAAAAAAAAAACTGTTTTGGGCCTACATCAGCTTTCAAAGGCTCAATTAATTAAAATAAGAAGGAGTGAAACGGGATGGGGATTTATTCTAAACCTTATGGCATCGATAAAAGAAAAGAGAGGAAAAAACATATTTGTAAGGAAGTGAGGCAAGTTGCGGATTAATCCAAGACTCGTTGCATAATTGAAAAAAAAAAAAGAGTTAGAAGGGTGTAAGATGAATAAGAAATGCCTTCAACACTAGATAAGCTTTAGGCTCGATAAATTTGGTTTCGATTAAGAATGCAATTATGCATCTTTCTCGATACGTGTAATAACAAATATGAAATTCGGGGATGCAATATTGCACCTTTAAACAGATTGTCTTATTAATTACTCAAAACTGATACTTGTAGATAAAACCCCATAGATATGATGTATTTGAGTGAAGAAGATTGTCCGTCAAGACTTAGAGTGCAATTATGCACCTAAGTCAAGACCAATAGAAATTAGACATCAAATGAGCGCACTAAGGCCTATAAACACAATTTACCCAAAATAGTTTAATTTAAGTGTAAGTTGATAAAAGTGACCGTGCTAGAATAACGGGACTCGAGGGATGCTTATACCTTCCCCTCGGTCAACAGAATTCCTTACCCGATCTTCTATTTTTGCGGACCAATAAAGAGTCAATTCCTTTTGATTAGGGATTTGAAAAGGTGACTTGGAACACCATAACTCAATTCCAAGTGGCGACTCTGTAAATAAAAATAATCCCTATTCAATATTGTCACTTTAATTGGAAAAACCCTTCGACCCCAAGAACGAAAAAGGGGTGTGACATCCAGTACTGGAGAGAAATAAGAATATAATAATTGCTTAGGCTTGAACCGAGGTTAAATAAGTATGAATCTGAAAATCCATTACCCAAGATCGAGTTTGGGACTAAAATGGTAGGATAATATAGAAAGCATCGGAATCTCTCTCGACCGAAGTTAATAAGTAGTGATAGAAGAATGGATCAATGGTAGACTAGAACCAGCCTCGGTCTAATTTCTAAAGTAATATGTTTAGTTTAAAATGTCATAATTCAATAATAAGGGTGGTACGACTTTCGTTTTCAAAGAATCAATTCTAAAGTTAAGAAAAGTGGGAATAAATCCCTCTTTAGAAAACAATAGTAAAACCAAGGTTTTAACTGGAATTGTACCACTAAATAAAGGTAAATGTGTCTAAATGTATGCATGTCATTACCAGTATCCAAACAATTTAACCATAAGCATCTAAACATCTATAACTAGGACCACATTCTTTCAAAGTATAGAATATGAACGTGGTATCCCACTGGTATTGTAACCACGGCCTTGGCCCCAATATATATAAATTAATAGAATATTAGTATCATAATCTAGGAAATTACAGTAAACAAGGGCATAAGGCCACTAGAAGGATCTAATTCGGAGAATACCTTCTAATTAACTAAGTAATATGGTAAGTTTTATACAAAGGGATCCTTCAGGCCAGTCCATAGTTAAACAAGTTTATAATCAAGTGAAATAGGATCCTACAACCATAATGAGTATTCTAGGCCAAGGTTCGGGATACATTTCTATTCTAAATCACCTAAATAGTTTAAGCCATGATATTGCTAGGTATAAACTTATCCTATTTTCCCTATCTAGCATGCAATCTATACATTATACAATCTCATAGAGAAAAGTAGACTGTAGCCTACCTCGTAGTCAAATCGTAATCTCGAACCATACATGAACTGCTCTTTTTTACTCCATGATCCCGGAATGTTGTCACACTATCAAAATCATAATCTATACATTAATACGAGTAAAATGATACCCATATTGAAATAATGGACTCCGGGCTGAAATTCGGATCTAAAATGAGCCCGTGCGACCCACACACAAAATCCTGAAATTGAAATAGGCATTAGGTCCCTCATGACTCAAGGAACATGTGCCCAAAATTTGAGCACAATCCGAGCTCAATAGCTCACTCAAATCAACCCCAACATAAAAGGATTTAAAGAATCAAAAATGGAGAAATCAAGGAAAGAGGAGCTCAAAACTTATGAGATTCGGATAATATAAAGGTTACCTTGACGTTTTTGTAATATCCCTAGCCGAAAACCAACATGCCCCAACTAATTTTGGAGCTTAGAGGGCATTTAAAGAGGTTTGGGATAGGAGGAAATCATTTTGGGGTCGAGGAGAAGACAAGAAATAAAAGGGTCAGCTTGGTCGCTTTAGCGACCAATGTATCTCTAAGTCGACATCCTCTTAGGAGACCACATGCTCGCTAAAGCAATGGACTGTAGCAACAATCTCAGCCACTAAAGTGACACAAGGCTTCGCTAAAGCGATGCTCGCCTAGGCGACGGCATAATCGCTAAAGAGATGGTCGAGGAAACAAGGATAGTCGCTAAGGATACCAATTTTGGTGCTATGGCTACGCTTGCCTAAGCGACCAAATGTTCGCTAAAGCAACTACTCCAGGACCAGAATTTCAGCCAAATGAGAAAACTTTGATCGGGTGCTCGGGATTTTTCTGAAACCCGAGGACGCAAATGAACTATGTTAACACATCAGAAACGACATTTTTAACTCAACGGAATAGATGAAATTCTAAATGGAGGTCATTTCGATAATATGTAGGCCCCAAACCCCATGTGTCGTTTTAACCAACTTCTGACCAATAGCCCAAAACGAGTCCAAAAGCCTAGGGACCAAGGATCCCCTTAGCCTAAAATCCACATTTTGGAGCTGACAGTGCTATCAGAATTTCCATTCGAGTCCGTTTACTAGGAGTTTTGGTCAGAGACCAATTTCTTAACTTCAAAAGATCCAAAACAGGGAAAAAGCTTAAAACCCAAACGAATTGTTTGAAAACCGAACGGACAGTTTTGACAAGTCATAAATGACATGTAGCCACTTGTGAGAAGACACGAAATGTCAAAATTATGTGGAAATCGAGAAAATGACCTGGAGGGTTATTACACCTGAGAACTATTTCTCTAGTCCAAATCCCACACTAAGACCATAGAGCATCTAAATAGAGTTACATGAGTTCAACTTTCGAGCATGCAAACTCAATAAAAAATATATAAGGTAAAAATATCTAGAGGTGAAACAACAGCCTCAACGAACAATGTGAAGGCTCACCTCAGCTATAGAATCTTCACAAATGGACTGTCAGCCACTAGTCTCACCTTCCACAATAGTATCTGCAGACATGCAGGTAAGAAATGAGCTATATATAGATATAATACAGTAAGATCCTCGACTCACTACTTTAAATACTCTTGGGACAAGTGTTATAAAATACAACCACACCAAGAGCATAAAAATATTATACACAAAAATTATGTCATAATAGGATAATCAACAAGATCCAACAATAATTTATCATGAACTATATATCTCAATACGATATACACCAAGGACTTGTCAAAAATAGCAATTAAATTAATTAATCAACACCACGAGTATTTGGGCAGCATACACTATGCGCCAAATCTATCAAGAAGCATACACAATGCTAAAGAGAGCATACACAACGTCCCACGTCAAATCAAGAAACATATATAATGCTCAAGAAAAACATACACAATGCCCCAGCGGAATTAAGAAGCATACATAATGCTCAAGGAAGCATACACAATGCCCAAATCTCATTTTAGACTTCCAACAATCTGCCCATGATCATATATTTTGATTATACCAACAACACCAAAATTAACAATTATTTGGGAAGGTAATGGATATAAAAAAAAATCCAACGTCATTGGGTTGGATTTTAATAATCCTGGATCTACCTATTTGGTTCTCCTTTTAACTACTAGTAGAGTACTTCAACTTCTAATTCAACATTACTTTTATTCAAACTATGATGTATATTGATTAAAACCTACACTTCTCAGAACATCAAGTAAAAACTATATACATTATCTTTCTTAAAGCTAAAAGGACATATCCCACCAGTATCAATAAGAAACTGCCTAGAATCTCGTCTAGCCTTCGCTGATGCAGTTTTATGCTTAGGTTCTCATTTGATAACTGAATAACTTTAACCAAAAAAATAAATCACATAATCATTTACCTCTCAATTAACCATAAACATTATCTAAATACTTCATTGGAATTCCACTATTTCACCACCGGAAGGGTTGGAAAAATAGGTACTAAATTCATTCACGTTAATGATTTTTATAAAACAATTCACATTGCCTTCTCATTAGGTCTGCTATTCAAATGCCACATAGTTGGTTCATTATCGAACCACAATTTCTATGAGTTATATTACCAACTAGAGCACACACCAACAAGAAAATTCAGTGTCTGACTATTGAAATCTCAATCACGCAAGCTTTCTATTGTTGCCTGTGAACAACCCAAAACCCTTTGTTGCTTCTTCCCGTTAAAAATTAAATAACCAGATAGTTGAAAAAACTTCCCTAATTTTTTATTCCTTTTGAACATTACATGTGACTAAAATCTGAAAAGGAATGAGTTTGGCCCACTCTTTAGTTCTCTTTAATATTATTATTATTTTGGTTAAAATTACCAATTAACCCTTCATTAAAATAATTTGGTTATTACAAGCAAGAAGGTAGAAATCAATTTAAATAATGATTCCACTTTTGTGATAATGTATTTAACTTAAAGTATATTCTCTATAACGTCTTCTTGTAAGATAGTTATTCAAGGTTCTTGTATGAATTAAGTTTATGCTTGTGTATGGTATCAGAGCCTTAATATATTACTACTTTCCTCCCTCTTTATTGTTTAGTATACTTAAAATAGTTGTCCAACTTTATTTGTCTAGAATGAAAAATCAAGAGATAATTTACCATTTTGTGTCTAGTTTACCCTTGCTATTAAATACTACTCCTTCATTTACCAATATTTAAATGACTTATAATTAATAGGGTAATATAATAAAATTACCCTCATTTCAAATTTTTTTCATGTTCTCAACGCTCTTCTTTTCTCTATTGTTTCATCCTTTTATGTTGTTGTCTTTTTTCTTTCTTTTTGTTTTTATTTTTATTTTTTTCAAAAATTAAATAAAATATAAAAAAAAATATAGTAGTTAACTATTTTTAAACTAATACAAAAGGCCGGTATAAAAAAATTAATTAATAAGTCAGAAAATGTGGCTTAATATTGGACCGACCTCCTGAGATCCATTTGTTATTCTAATCAAACTTTTCTCGACCTATTATTTGACCTTTGAAGATTGGTTATAACTGTTTTTAATAGTGCTTAACGCTTAATGTGACGAGTATTGTGTACTGTCACGCCCCGAATCCCAACGAGGCGTGATTGGCACCTGAAGCCGATAAAGCCCAAGAGAACCAATCTTTGCTCATGTACATTCGCATACATAACCTCATATGAATCTTATTACACCTTATGCAACTATGCGTAAGTCATAGACATGAAAACATATGTCATAGCTATATATGTAAAACTTGGTCGTTTGAGCCATCAAGTCAAAACGACATGTACTTTCACATTTATACACCCACATCCGTCTACAAAAGCCTCTAACAAACGCATTGACCAAAATGAACTAAAAGTCGGGACAAGTCTCCGCTTTATACAACGTATACAAAATTAAAACACATGTACAACAATGACTCGGAGAAGCCCCGAACTAACTGGAGCTCACCAAAGATCTGCAACACTGACAATCTACTGTGGAGGCCTACTAGTGCCTGCACCTGCAACATGTAAGGTAAGTCCCCCGAGGGGGTCAGTACGAAGAATGTACTGAGTATGTAAGGCTAATAAGAAATAGCATCATACATGAGAATGTCAACAAAATAAGATATGAGAGAATAGTCAATGTGTGTAAATCATCATTTTGTAACTACTCTCCTGAAATTGGCCTTCACTCAAAAGACTTGCCTCCAATAGATTCTTCCATACCCAAGAGACTCTTTCTTGCTTCTATGTTCATTACCACTATTGGTCATCTACTTGTGTACATCCACTTTCTTAACGTACATCCACGCTAGTAACGTACATCCATTCTATTAACGTACATCCACTCTAAGGTGGGAGAACATACATCCACTCTATTAACGTACATAACCTACATCCACTCTCAGGGTGGGTCAACATACATCCACTCTTTGGTGGATTAACATACATCCACTCTTTGGTGGGTTAACATACATCCACTCTTTGGTGGGTCAATATACATCCACTCTTTGGTGGGTCAACATACATCCACTCTTTGGTGGGTTAACATATATCCACTCTTTGGTGGGTCAATAACATACATCTACTCCATGGGTAGGCCAACATACATCCACTCTATGGTGGGTTAATAACATACATCTACTCCATGGATAGGGTTAGTATACATAACATTGCTTCCTTTTCTTTCATTATTCTTTACTTAATTTCTCTTTCTTTCATACTATGAGTGGTACCTCGTTGATAGAAACATTCTTGAAACTTGGAACACAAACATACATTACTTCACGTCTTTACTCTTGTAAGATTGATAGCTCTACTTGTGAGGGACAGATACATTAACTTGCACATTACTTTCTCAATACTTTTGAGAGATTGGTACATTTACTTGTGAGAGATTGATATATTCACTTGCCATAACATTATGTGAAAACAACATCTTGGAGCCATTGGAACAATAGTCAATGCATAAGAGACATATGTATGACTTCTATTGGAACTTTGGATCATGACACTAATTGAAACACACCAATATGCTTTACCTTACTCTTATACTTCATGAGATTAACACCTTAACTAAGCACACACTTATATGCACATCTCACTTTACTCCTTTACCTCATGAGATTGACAATTTCACTTATGAGGAATAATTATACTAACTTGCACATCACCTCTCTTATTACTCTTATGAGATTGGTACTCTTACTTATGAACAATTGGCACAAGGATAATTATCATACTACAGGACTTTGGAACAAGACATGATCGGCATAATGCTATTCAAACTAAACAAGCTCTCTTTACCTCATTACTCTCGTTGAGATAGTTCCCTTAGAATTTACAATGTTATGACATCTTTGCAACTTCCATCAACGACTAAGAGATAAGTGAATCATCGTTCATCTAAGAATAGGACACGTATGAATCACAATATAGGTCAACCTGAATTGATATACTTTAGGCCTCTCGGAATTGAAACAAGTCCAATGTCAATGTGAACAATATGTTGCAGAAGAATATGGAAAAAGAAACCTTACATACCTTGTATTCTTAATACGAATACACAATCTTAGACGTGCATACAATAGTCCCGCTCCGTTCTTGTGTTTTGATCTACAACACAAGTTCATAACGAAACCAACATTAACCACCAATTGCCTTACAATGGCATAAAATAACAATAAGTCACATGTTTAGCTTTAACATGTCCTTTCCCCTTTGACCATACCATTTATGAAATCATTATTCCAAAATCCCCCAATATTCCATACATTGACCAATACATGAAAATCAATACATTTCACCACAACACTCCTCCTTTACACTTTCTTATCCATATCACATCACAAAGAAGCCATCAAACCACCTTAATACACCTCATAGCACATATCGGCCAAAATCCCACAATTTACACTTTTAGAAAAATAATAAGTGTAATAACAAAATCACACCATACATGTTCATTTTTTATCCATACCATGCTCTTTCATTAAGACACTAAGTCTCTTTTCAAGTTCAAATCACCAAGATAGCACATCCTTCACCAAAAGCAAAAATACACTATTCACCACCTTGCCAACATAACTATTATAAGATACATAATATCCCATGCATATAATATGTTAATCCATGAGAATAAATACTTACCAAGTCTTGGAATGGAATGATCTTTACCAAAGAGACCAAAGGAATATTTGCTTTAGGGTTTGGAATGTTTGAGAAAATATCCTAAAAGGCCTGAGAGTTTTGGATGATTAAAATCTGATTTTGGAGCCTTTATTTAGACCCCAAGTCATGCCTAGCCATTCCTTGGCATTAAATGTGGTCAAAGTAGAAGAATGGGTCATTTTTGCCCTTTGGGCCATGTCTTTTATTCCCTTTTGGGCCCAATTGCACATGTAGCTTAGCCCATCAACTTTCATATATAATTCACCATATAGCTCATGTGTAAATAATTCCATAATATCACGACAATATTCTGTTACGAGATTCTCATTCGTCGTCTCGATCGCAAAAATAGGAATTCTAGTCGTCCATGGCTTCCTTGAACATTTTTGATAATTACTTGTGTTTCATAGTTTGATCATGTAGAAGTATGTAGGAGTGTATTTAGGTATTTGAAGCTTTAACAACACTCAAAGAACTCCCAAGAACCAAAAGAACCCATCTAAGAATCGTCGTAGAATTGCGTTACGAAACGAGCCCGGAAAGGCAAAATATTTGTGCCTTGTGCCACTGCTGCAAAGCAAGGCAGTGGCGCAAGTTTTCCTTGCCCTCTGAATCAGGGTCTTGCGCCACACCCCCTGAAACAGGGTAGTGGCGCAAGTTTCAGCACCTTGCTGAATTTTTCGGCCACTTCCTCAATACTTGCATATCGTCCAATATCTTATCAAAACACTTCAAAATACTTACTTAGTGATCTTAATCATCAAGTAAACATGACTCCAAGTCACCTAATGAGGTTAGAATGTGTATGGGGTATTACCCAAATGCTCCACGAAATCACAAAACCCTTCCTATGAAAATCTTATTGCATGTACGTGGCCAAAATTCAATTTTTCTCATCTTGAACATTACCAAATACATACTTATAACTCTCGACACCTAAGTAAATATTATGCACTGTAATCAAGTAGGGTTGGGAAGGTACGGGGTGTTACATTCTTCACCCCTTAGAAACATTCGTCCTCGAATGTTAACGATTTCACTTCAATTACAACCAATGCATCTCCATATTAGCATGCATAAGGCTCATGGATACTTAATTGGTCCACTTCCACCTTTTGAACGTATCTCTTCGACTTATTGATTTCTTCAAAGAACTTTTATAGACGCTACGTCTTTATTTATTAACCTTCTCACTTGACTAGTGAGATCCCCCAAACTTTATATGTTTCCAATGGGAACAATATGAAAGGAAATTCTTATATACTTTCACCAATTTCACATGGCATGTAGTATAGGGTCAATTTTACCTTCTTTCTAAATTTCATTATACCTTTCATGATCACAACCATCTACTATACCATTACGATATGTCCCTTTCACTATACTAAACTCACCTACAGGTGGAAATATTTCTATTGACTTCACTCATAACCCCAGTGGACGATTAAATTCACGGTAGTTGATGGCGTAACGTACGATGGAGTAGAGCTCAAATCAATCAATACATATACATCATGTAAAATATGGTAATCTACCTAAATACATGTACCTGTACCGTCATCAGGAGGTGCTTCCTCATTCTGCCGGTCCACTAAAGCATAGGTGCGATTCTGAGTTCCACTGGAACTGGATGTTCCTCTGGCACCTCCACCGCGACCAGCAGACTGTACACCAGCTGTCGATGCCACATTGGCTGATCCAGCAGGCCGTGTCATACTACCCGTGGGCCTCTGTGGGCATTCTCTCATAATATGTCCTGGCCTACCACATACAAAGCAAACATTCGTATCAAACTGTCATTCAACTGCATGAAATCTCCCACAGCGCGGGCATAACTGACGAGAAGATCTCGTCGCCTGTGATCCATGGATTCCACTACTCTGTTCAGATCGACCACCTCTATATCCTCGTAATTGAGAATGAGCACCTACTGTGAAATAAGAGGATGAGGCTCTAGGCGGTAACATTCGAGATCCAATTTCTCCTGGGGACAACATAGACTGTTCCATAGGTCTCGCCTTTTTTGATGGCCCTTCCTCAGCTTTCTGTGTCCTCTTTCTTTGCCTTTGGTCCTCCATTTTCTATGCAAAGGCATGTATTCTAGCTATGTCCATATCTCGATTTAAGGCAACAATAGTACAATCTCGTACCAAATAAGGTTCTAATCTATCCACATAGTGATGGACTCTATCTTCCATGGTGGCTACTACGTTTGGAGCATATCTAGCCAAGGAATTAAACTATAAACTGTATTCTCTGACACTCATATTTCCTTGACGTAGATGGAGAAATTGGTCTGCACGTGCCTCCCGAATCTCATATGGGAGGTAATGATCAAGGAATGCTGTTTTAAATTCTTCCCAACCAGCTGGGAGTACATCAATACCTCTTGATCTTTTTCAGTCCTCATACCACAAAATAGCCTCGCCCTTCAGTCTATACGCTGCTAGTTCAACCGTCTCTACTCCTGTTACATGCATTACCTCCAAAGCTCTCTGGATTTGATCCACGAAGTCCTGTGGATCTGCTTTCAAGTCTGACCCAGTGAATATGGGAGGGTCTAATTTTAAAAAGTCATGTGTACGCCGACTAGCTGTTCTTGCCGCATCATCTTCATTTACCATTGGACCAGTTCGTCCCTGTGTTTGTGCAGCCACTAACTGAGTCAACATATGTACTGCATTTCTTAGGTCCTGATATGTGGTATTCATTGGCGGTTCTACGGGTACTTCTCTACCAACTGGCTCCTCCGGAGCTGGAAAAGTAGACGAGGACCGTGATGAAATTTCAGCATTTGCTCCACCTTGACTAGCTTGGTCAGGTGGTAGCCTACTCATTCCTTCCTCAGCAGGCACATCTACCTCCTTCCCTTTACCTTTACCTCTCCTCGTGTTTGGAATTTTGACTATACCAAAGAAAAACAATCACCATGGTCAGATACAATTCACTTTACAACACTGGCTCTATTGCACGATCTAGAATGAAGAAAAGAAACAACATCCTAAATGCCCCATAGCCTCCTACTTATAAATGTGGTGCACAACACATTGATAAGTAAGACTCTACTCAGACACGACTTTGTAGACACCCTTAGAACGACCTGCTCTGATACCACTTTTGTCACGCCCCGAATCCCAATGAGGCGTGATTGGCACCTGAAGCCGATAAGGCCCAAGAGAACCAATCTTTGCTCATGTACATTCGCATACATAACCTCATATGAATCTTATTACACCTTATGCAACTATGCGTAAGTCATAGACATGAAAACATATGTCATAGCTATATATGTAAAACTTGGTCGTTTGAGCCATCAAGTCAAAACGACATGTACCTTCACATTTATACACCCACATCCGTCTACAAAAGCCTCTAAAAAATGCATTGACCAAAATGAACTAAAAGTCGGGACAAGTCCCCGCTTTATACAACGTATACAAAATTAAAACACATGTACAACAGTGACTCGGAGAAGCTCCAAACTAACTGGAGCTCACCAAAGATCTGCAACACTGACAATCTACTGTGGAGGCCTACTAGTGCCTGCACCTGCAACATGTAAGGTAAGTCCCCCGAGGGGGTCAGTACGAAGAATGTACTGAGTATGTAAGGCTAATAAGAAATAGCATCATACATGAGAATGTCAACAAAATAAGATATGAGAGAATAGTCAATGTGTGTAAATCATCATTTTATAACTACTCTCCTAAAATTGGCCTTCACTCAAAAGACTTGCCTCCAATAGATTCTTCCATACCCAAGAGACTCTTTCTTGCTTCTATGTTCATTACCACTATTGGTCATCTACTTGTGTACATCCACTTTCTTAACGTACATACACGCTAGTAACGTACATCCATTCTATTAACGTACATCCACTCTAAGGTAGGAGAACATACATCCACTTTATTAACGTACATAACCTACATCCACTCTCATGGTGGGAGAACATACATCCACTCTATGGTGGGAGAACATACATCCACTCTATGGTGGGAGAACATACATCCACTCTATGGTGGGTCAACATACATCCACTCTTTGGTGGATTAACATACATCCACTCTTTGGTGGGTTAACATACATCCACTCTTTGGTGGGTCAACATACATCCACTCTTTGGTGGGTCAACATACATCCACTCTTTGGTGGGTTAACATATATCCACTCTTTGGTGGGTCAATAACATACATCTACTCCATGGGTAGGCCAACATACATCCACTCTATGGTGGGTTAATAACATACATCTACTCCATGGATAGGGTTAGTATACATAACATTGCCTCCTTTTCTTTCATTATTCTTTACTTAATTTCTCTTTCTTTCATACTATAAGTGGTACCTCGTTGATAGAAACATTCTTGAAACTTGGAACACAAACATACATTACTTCACGTCTTTACTCTTGTAAGATTGATAGCTCTACTTGTGAGGGATAGATACATTAACTTGCACATTACTTTCTCATTACTTTTGAGAGATTGGTACATTTACTTATGAGAGATTGATATATTCACTTGCCATAACATTATGTGAAAACAACATCTTGGAGCCATTGGAACAATAGTCAATGCATAAGAGACATATGTATGACTTCTATTGGAACTTTGGATCATGACACTAATTGAAACACACCAATATGCTTTACCTTACTCTTATACTTCATGAGATTAACACCTTAACTAAGCACGCACTTATATGCACATCTCACTTTACTCCTTTACCTCATGAGATTGACAATTTCACTTATGAGGAATAATTATACTAACTTGCACATCACCTCTCTTATTACTCTTATGAGATTGGTACTCTTACTTATGAACAATTGGCACAAGGATAATTATCATACTATAGGACTTTGGAACAAGACATGATCGGCAAAATGCTATTCAAACTAAACAAGCTCTCTTTACCTCATTACTCTCGTTGAGATAGTTCCCTTAGAATTTTCAATGTTATGACATCTTTGCAACTTCCATCAACGACTAAGAGATAAGTGAATCATCGTTCATCTAAGAATAGGACACGTATGAATCACAATATAGGTCAACCTGAATTGATATACTTTAAGCCTCTAGAAATTGAAACAAGTCCAATGTCTATGTGAACAACATGTTGCAGAAGAATATGGAAAAAGAAACCTTACATACCTTGTATTCTTAATACGAATACACAATCTTAGACGTGCATACAATAGTCCCGCTCCGTTCTTGTGTTTTGATCTACAACACAAGTTCATAACGAAACCAACATTAACCACCAATTGCCTTACAATGGCATAAAATAACAATAAGTCACATGTTTAGCTTTAACATGTCCTTTCCCCTTTGACGATACCATTTATGAAATCATTATTCCAAAAATCCCCCAATATTTCATACATTGACCAATACATGAAAATCAATACATTTCACCACAACACTCCTCCTTTACACTTTTTTATCCATATCACATCACAAAGAAGCCATCAAACCACCTTAATACACCTCATAGCACATATCGGTCAAAATCCCACAATTTACACTTTTAGAAAAATAATAAGTGTAATAACAAAATCACACCATACATGTTCATTTTTTATCCATACCATGCTCTTTCATTAAGACACCAAGTCTCTTTTCAAGTTCAAATCACCAAGATAGCACATCCTTCACCAAAAGCAAAAATACACTATTCACCACCTTGCCAACATAACTATTATAAGATACATAATATCCCATGCATATAATATGTTAATCCATGAGAATAAATACTTACCAAGTCTTGGAATGGAATGATCTTTACCAAAGAGTCCAAAGAAATATTTGCTTTAGGGTTTGGAATGTTTGAGAAAATATCCTAAAAGGCCTGAGAGTTTTGGATGATTAAAATCTGATTTTGGGGCCTTTATATAGACCCCAAGTCATGCCTAGCCATTCCTTGGCATTAAATGTGGTCAAAGTAGGAAAATGGGTCATTTTTGCCCTTTGGACCATGTCTTTTATTCCCTTTTGGGCCCTAATTTTGGGCCCAATTGCACATGTAGCTTAGCCCATCAACTTTCATATATAATTCACCATATAGCTCATGTGTAAATAATTTCATAATGTCACGACAATATTCTGTTACGAGATTCTCATTCGTCGTCTCGATCGCAAAAATAGGAATTCTAGTCGTCCATGGCTTCCTTGAACATTTTTGATAATTACTTGTGTTTCATGGTTTGATCATGTAGAAGTATGTAGGAGTGTATTTAGGTATTTGAAGCTTTAACAACACTCAAAGAACTCCCAAGAACCAAAAGAAACCATCTAAGAATCGTCGTAGAATTGCGTTACGAAACGAGCCCGGAAAGGCAATATATTTGTGCCTTGCGCCACTGCTGCAAAGCAAGGCAGTGGCGCAAGTTTTTCTTGCCCTCTGAATCAGGGGCTTGCGCCACACCCCCTGAAACAGGGTAGTGGCGCAAGTTTCAGCACCTTGCTGAATTTTTCGGCCACTTCCTCAATACTTGCATATCGTCCAATATCTTATCAAAACACTTCAAACTACTTATTTAGTGATCTTAATCATCGAGTAAACATGACTCCAAGTCACCAAATGAGGTTAGAATGTGTACGGGGTATTACCCAAATGCTCCACGAAATCACAAAACCCTTCCTATGAAAATCTAATTGCATGTATGTGGCAAAATTTCAATTTTTCTCATCTTGAACATTACCAAATACATACTTATAACTCTCGACACCTAAGTAAACATTATGCACTGTCATCAAGTAGGGTTGGGAAGGTACGGGGTGTTAAATGTACAATGCCCGAAAATAGCCTGTGTTGTGGCTGATTGATGACTACTAGCAATTTTGATTACACATAGACGAGTTGTGACAAGCAATCTAAACTGAGGACAACTTTTTTGGGCTGAGTTCACCCTCACAAGATCGATGATTGTTTCAATCATTGTACATGTAACCCACCGGGACACTGGACATAAGGAGTGTAATGACAACTTCATTCTAACCTTCGTTTGCTTATCACCAGCAATCTGTTCAACATTTTAAACTCCATGATTTGCTGAGATTACAAATTTTAAAATCTTCCTCCTTAAATTCCATGCATATTTAAAACTTTGCCCTTAATGATTACTATGTCCATCTGTTCCATTCCTTTTCTATTTTCGCTAACCGTTTCACCGACCAATTTAACAAACCATAACTGACATTATTTGGTCCATTGTCTCTATGTATAATTATAAAACACTTTTTAATAAAAGAATGTAATAACTTTTTTGTCTCAATTTATATGGTACAGTTTAAATTTTGAAAATCAAATCATTTATGTTTGATCGTAAATTTTGATATGAAATCTTTAATTTTTTTGAAATAAATTTTTTATATTTGAACACTACGTGAAAAATGTTACAAGTCCTTTAAAACACATGTGAAAAAATTACGATCAAACTTGTTTGATTCTCATAATTACACAGTTGTCACATAAATTGAGACGAGGAGTACACATAAGTCTAACCTCTCATCAAACTTTTTTCCGATTCCTCTATCCCCATTCCCTATAACCAACCCCATCCCCCACCCCGACCCCTTCCCCCCTCAATCCTCAATCCCTCCTTTCTATTCTTTTTTTCCTTCCTCTTTCCTCCACCAATTTCAATCTCCAAAACCAAAAAAACTTCCACATTTCCTTCCCTTTCTATTCTTTTCCTTCCTTTTTTTCCCTTCTCCTCTTCCTCTTTCTCTTCCTCTTCCACCACCATGATGACAACTTTTAAATCCGACCAACTCAAACAACTAAAAGACATATTCATGCGTTTCGACCTCGACAACGACGGCAGCCTAACACAGCTCGAACTCGCTGCCCTCCTCCGTTCCCTCGGCCTCAAACCCGGTGGCGATCAACTCCACGTATTACTCGCAAAAATCGACCATAATGGTAACGGATCAATCGAATTCGATGAACTTGTTGATGCCATTATGCCTGACATAAATGAAGATATATTGATGAATCAAGACCAACTCATGGAACTTTTTCGAACGTTTGATCGCGATGGTAACGGATACATTACTGCCGCGGAACTTGCTAAACAAATGGCGAAAATGGGACATCCGTTAACGTATAGAGAGTTGTCAAGTTTAATGCAAGAAGCTGATACTAATGGAGATGGTGTTATAAGTTTTAATGAATTTGCTAATATTCTTGGAAAATCTGCTACTGATTTTCTTGGATTAAATACTACTGTTTCTGAACCGATGGCGTAGTTAATAATCGTTCCAATCTATGTGACATCTTTTGAATTTCGAGAGTCAAAAATTGTGATGTTGGGAGTAATGTTTATAAGGTGGTCTTTCGTGTCGATTTTCATCCAACGTGGTATCATTAATGTTAAAAAAAAAAAAAGTTGATCTTTTGTTGAACCATTTGTAGTTTGAGAATTTGGGATGATTAATTGACTTGGTCTAATGGACCTTTGTTGTATTGTATTTATGTTTTAACCTTTTTTTTTTCGTTTTAGCTTTTTATGTTTTTAAGGTCAGATTTATAGGACATTTAATTGATCCTTTATGGCTCTTTCTCGGACATGCATGAACACGGGATGGTACGTGCACCGAGTTGCCATTTTACGTCACTGGATGTATTTGATTTAAGGAGGAGAAGGACAATTGATGAAGTTGTAAATTGTGATGTCCTTTTAACTCTTATAGTAACTACTTTATGGGCATGTCTTCTTCGTTTTGTCATAATCTACAGAAGGGATTTTTATGTGTTTTGAGTATTGATGATATCACTCTGTCTGTTTCAATTTATGTGACACATTTTATCTGCATGCTGAAGTTTTACCTTTCATTTCTTTTTCAGAAAACTGTTTGAAGCTAAAAGAACAAGGAAAGTTTGCAGCTTTGATTGCAATTTAAAACTCTTGCCTAGTATTTGCATAGTATTCTTTTATTCAATTTTACTACTATCTGTTATGTCAACTGTTTTGTTTATCTTGCTATTTTGCTATTGTTATTTTCCTTTTTATCCTGTTATGATTACACTTTTGTTGAGCTGAGTCTATCGAAAACAGTCTTTCTATCCTCCCCAGACCCCACTCGTGGGATTACACCGGTATGTTGTTGATTACAATTTAAAACTCAAAGAGAATGCATATAGGGAAATAAATTTCTGTATTGTAGTGTACAGACACATTTCAAATAAAAATGATCATTCTTTACTGCTTGTTAGAAAATTACACAAGATGATTGCTATCTCTTTACCTATTCTTTCTACTGTGCTTCTTCCAGTATTCGACAAAGAAGATCTCATAATTCTACAAGATATAAAAGAATTAGTACTATACACATGTTACCTGCTCTGGGAAAATTTACAAATTTCTGGCCCAAATTTTCGTCTGTTTAAGACTGTCATGGCGGAATTTCGCTTTTGTTGCACCTTTTGGCTTGAATAGCCCCCAAATCATGTACAATGAGCGAGTTCCAGATCAAAAAACTGTGGTTTTGTAGGTCTGAAGTCTGATCATGCTGAGAAAGCTCTAATCAAATATTATCCGTGAATACCATTCATGTCGTTTTAGACTAGAATTGCTTCTTGCTATCGAACGAGCAGTGAAACCTACAGTTGTGAGTTTTATTGACCTCTGCCTCACATCGTTGCAGAACTCAGGGTCATTCGAATTTCCCTCATACCTTATCCATTGAATCATCCCATGGTACATTGGGAAGAACCGAAACTGAATTGCTTCGTATGTAAAGTAGGGAGCTAGAGCTGAAACAACTACTAATTCTGTGACCAACCAATATAACGGGGAGGGAACAAGCACTTCCACGAAGACTTGATATGCGTTGGTGGAAAGTGTCGTAGGCATGGATCCATATATTAGAAGGAAGACATACCAGAGAGCTATTCCACCCCAGATGAAAATGTGTTGGATTAAGGTGAAATAGCTAACAGCAAGCGCCATTTGACAGTTCACAACCCAAACCACACATGTGTACATTGTTGCTCCCACAATTGCATAGTCACCAGTTTTACCATCTTTATCGAAGGCCTGAGGATCTAGTGCTGTTATGCAGATGAAGAAGATAATAGCCGCACTGCAGACACCATTGAACATCCAGCCAAATATACGACGCCAGCTGAAAAGGACATTCTGTATACCTTCTTGATACAGTATAGGAAACTGCAACAAAATACGTAGGGTCAAGTACTACAAATAATCAGGGTCGCTAGACCATAAAGCCACTAAAGCAATGGCTTGGGGCCCCAACTTTTTGGGGGGGCCATTTTTTCTAAATATTTTTACTAATTGACAACGGGATGCACGTATGGCGCACGAAACGTACATAAGATGCACATAAGTTGTACGAGATGCACGTACGTTGCACGTACATCGCACGAGATACCGTGAGTCACACGGGATGCACATGTGGTACATGAGATACGTGTGATGCACACAAAAGCTAATTTTATTGAATATACTTGAAACCTCTTTTTAAGATTTGGCTTTAGGCCACCAAATTAGTTGAGCCACCCCTGCAAATAATGATAGATACATCTTGATCAATACTGTGTGAAGTTTAACATACCTTAAGACAATATCGGGCGGATACATCTTGATCAAAAACTCCCAAAGCAATCACTGGCAACGATGTGAAGAACACATTGTAGAGCGATAGAAACCAATCATTATATGCAAGCTGGGCAGAAAATGATGCATATGTCTCGTATAAGAAGAGAGTAAAGCCAAATGCAACGTTTTTGTAGAAAAAGTAGCATATCTGCAAGGAAAAGAAAGCCAGTTACAGGAATAGTCCACATAGTAAACTAGAAATAATTTAAAACAATTTCCTATAAGGCAACAAACTAAGGAAGAAATCTAGTAGCAAATAGATTACCATTGAAGAGATCCTTCTGTAACACCAATGACCATGCACTAAAAGCAAGCGTTCCAAAAATTGGAACTGAGCAATTGCAACATCACTTGACATAACAGCCTAACAAGTATAAAACAAAGAAAACAAAATTATTAGAAACAAAATACTAGGGACATGTGCAAGAAGTAGAAATGTGTATTGCCGCAAAAGGCAAGAGAAATGGATAAGCTCTCACCTGCATTCCTTCAACTCCACTGATTCCAATTCCAATGTCAGCTTCTTGAAGCATTCCTACATCATTAGCTCCATCGCCAATGGCCAAAGTTGTCTTTCCAGTCCCAAACTTAACAAGTCTTGTTACCTGTATGTTCCAAAAATCGGTATGCTTTAGAGCAAATCAAACCAAGAATGGAACAATGAGAAATCTAATTCCACACAGAATACAAGACAGGATTACTATGTAGTAATAAAGAGAAAACACCAACAGCCTCACAATTTAATAGCAACATTTTGGTTGTGAAGAAGAGTTGTACTCACCAATGCCTTCTGTTTAGGCGATGAACGACAGCATATAACAGAGGCACATCCAATTGCCAGGTCTAAAAGCAATCTTTTTGTGTCATCTTCTAGAGCATATGCAAGTGATTTCCCATCAATGATTAAAGCAAATGCCTCTGTACTTGAAGCCGTAAGTAAAGCCTTCCCTTCTATAATTTGCCGTACAACACTTTCCTTTGACGCCTATAACAAAGAAGAAATAACATGCAAATAATCAGTATTAAACCTTAATAATCATTGAGAGCAAATCTCCTTCAGTAATCAATGCAAAGTCAGGGAACGTGCTTCTCTTAAGGGGATTCAATGAGGCATTATCTATTTTTTGGTTATTGTGTGGAAATCAAATGGTGTTTAGAGGGATACAGCATGTGGATACAAGGGTGTGCAGGGAAAGCTAGACCGAGGTACCAAAGAGAAAAATATCAGAACGTTTTGGCTTCAAGCAGTGCATTGGTAAAATTGTGTAACAAAAAACATGCACTAGTAGTAAATGCAAGGTAATATTTCAATCAAATAACTCCTAGTAAGTAATGCGACAAAGAAAGAGTATGTGTTACCCTGAAAAATTTACTCAAGCTTTGTAATAAAGATATAAATGTGCGGCGGGTGGGGGGTGGGGGGTGGGGGATGGGGAGTAACGAGATAGGTATTTACCCTGGCAATAGCATCTTTGTCTCCTCCTTTCTCTGTTGCTTTAATATCAGCGGTTTCCAAGTTTATGATGATTTGGTTCATTCCTTGTCTAAGCAAACTACAGGCATAACTGCAACAGATATTATGGAAAAAATTATGTCTAGCTAGACAACGATTGAATCAGACAAGTAATATAAAAATCATAACAAATACTATACCCGATATTAATGGCTGTTTCCATCTTATCTCCAGTCAAAACCCATATCTTAATACCTGCTTGTGCAAGTTTGTCAATGCATTCAGGAACCTGCCACGATGAATAACAGTACAAAAGTCATATAACACATCCAAATGGTGATTGGAGGGAAGAGACCTGTGGCTTTAATAAACTTACCCCTTGTTGGAGTTTGTCCTCAACAGCAGTGGCGCCTAGTAGAATCAACTCCTTTTCAATCTTTTCAGTTGCTTCCTCAATCAACGTGTCACGGTCTGCAGTGACTGAATTCTTGGCCTCTAAAAATTGCTCATTGAATACTTGGTATTCGTCCTTGGTGATTTCTCGGTAGGCCAGTATCAAAGTCCTCAAGCCTGCATCAGCATACTCGTTTACATGTTCCCTTGTTATCTCTTCAAATTCCCTTCCACTTTTCGCGAGCCTTTCAAACATGACACTGCATAAAAACCATAACCAGAAAGAGCAGATAGTAGAAGGAAAACCAAAAATAAAGTAAGCAACTAATTTAAGAATCCAAGGAATTTATGGCACCTGTTAAGTTTCAATGTTACTAACCTATCAGCGCCTTTGCAGAATAGCAATATCTTTCCCTCCTCATCCTTTACTATTGCAGACATCCTTTTTCTTGCACTATTAAATTCCAAAACATTCAAAATTGTATATAACCTGCAACTAAATAAATCTATGATTACTCTTAATATCCGAAATCTATTGCTGCTTGCAGCAAAAATTCAACGTCAAGGCAGCTGTATCTGCAAATAAGATCTCAAAACAACTTCATTCTGTGAAATTTCAAATCCTTCATACAGATAAAATGTCATTTTTAATATATGCACAAAATTTATAATGTCATTGATACTAGGCTGTTTTCATTACACAATCTTGAACATAAAATCTCTCCTGTCTAAGGATATAAATAAAAAGGATTAGTTCCAGGAGTATGCTTTGTAATATTTAAAAAGTATTTACTGTGTTAATATGCATTTTAACTTGTCGTTATCAAGAGGCAGCAAAATCTTAAAGATGCTATTCTTTCAAAAAATTAATTTTCTGAATATACATATACTGTAGAGAAATGTTTGATGTTAACTAACCTCTCGACTTTCTTTCCAGATACCAGATCCAACTCATGCACTGACACACTTGTTTGTGTCCTTTTAACTAATTCAAAACCAATTTCTTTAGCTGCAACTACAAAGGCCGCCTCGTCTGGAGATTCAGATTCATATGAAATCTTACCTGTGCCTTCATCCACTTCTGGTATGACCGTATGACAGACTGCTAATAAACGGAAAAAGTTCTGTATGACATCTAAATGAGGCTCATGCACCCAACTCCCATTCATGATTCGCTCATCATTAAAGTTGAAGCTTTTAATTGAGGACTTCTTTGGACTAACAGTAGAATCCGCAACCAATAGAGAACCATTTCTTTTAGCCATAGCCCTCTCGACATCTGTAATACCACGTCCATAAGCTGTTCCAGCCACTGAGCACTTGACGAACTCCATTGAGTTACAAGTCAAGGTACCAGTTTTGTCTGAAAGTATTGTGTCAACCTGGCCAAGTTCTTCATTTAAATTTGAGGTCCGGGCGTGTGCTGGTTTATCAGTTTCTTCATGATACATATGAATGTCCTGATTAATGAACATACTCTGAAGAACTTTAACAATTTCTATTGACACATATAAGGATATCGGAATCAAGTAGCTATACAACATCACGGCTGTCAGAAAATGGTAAACGGAAGCACCAAAAGCTCTATTGGGATCAAAATATATGTCAGATGCATCAGGTCGTAGATACCACCTTTTATGTCCATCATCTAAGTCCTCTTTAGTCAGAATTCCGAAGCAGACTGATCCAACAAAGGAGATAGTGACCAAAAGTCCAAATAAGAAGTAAATGATTTTATCCATTCTCCTCTCAACGTTGCTTCTTTTTGAAGGGGGCTCGGTAGCATTCTGCATGACCTTTGTGTCGTGACCAGTGAAGATAACAGCCCCGTATATGTAATCTGTGTTCCGCAATTTAGAGTCTCTAAGAAGTAATTGCTGAGGAGAAAGAGGATTCTGCTTTTCTTCATATTCCATAGTTCCAACAAAAGCATATAAATTAGCATTAGGATCTTCACATTTAACAAAAGCCTTAAAGTCCTTGAAGTGGGAATCTTCGTGCAACGATGAAGTCACCTCCAATGCCTGTTTAAGCTTCAAATTAGTCTCTCCATCAAGGTTCATGGTTTCAACATAGCAGACTGCATCTTCATAACTAGAGGAAAGCAACAATAGGTCTGCCGGGAAGAACTCATCCTTCTCCACCTTAACAATGTCACCAACTCTCAAGTTTTTCCATTCTGTATTGTTAAAAACTCCATTTTCTTGATGTACTTTAACCTTCCTATTATTCATCTCAGTATCCTGAACGGGAGAAAATGCAAACACATAATCATATAAACTACCAGTACCTGTACATTAAAGGAGACTGCGATGTGTATCGATTATATTTGGCAAGGAAAGCATAAAATTAGTTTAAAATGAAACGAGAAAATGGAAAAAGGGAAAAGAACCAAGTGAGAAACCTCTTTCACTATAGTTGGTTCTTTTTTTTTTTTTTAAGAGTAGCCCGACTAATCCAAGTTCGTGCCAGGAAGGCTCAGTAAGAGGGCATAGCCCTTCCTACCAGCTGATTTTCCATTACCGAGGAACTATACTTAATTACTCAAAAGGATAAATCACCCTACGAGAAGAAGAGTATTACCTGTTGCTTTCTATGCCAGTCCTCAATACCTTCTTTCAGCATGGTGACTCCAATGACAATAACCAGAGGAATAACAGCAGTGGCAGGTTTATAAGGAGTCAGTGGTGTAAAGGACAATATAGCAATGACAAGAAAGTAAAAGTTGGCCACCCTTCTAAACTGCTCAAATAAAGACTTTGGCAAGAATGTTGCAGCACTATACTTTGTAGTGCTTACATAATTTCCAACATAATCTCTGATTCCGGCCTCAAAACTACCTGGTTCATTGCAATAAACCACTCTTGAATATCCTGGACCTCCAATTTGTGAATGATCAACATCACCTAAAAATAATGATCTCCCACAGTTAAATGTGTAAATCTTACTAAAATGTAACTTCCTCCTTCTTCCTGTCTTCATTTTTTATCCTTCTCTTTGTAACCCAAACCCAAAATAAACGTGCTTCAGGGTCACAAAACAGGAATTCACGATTTTCAGGCTTTCCGGTGTGTGTTAGTGCATAGATTTTCAAGAATTTGTTCGACCAACTCTGTTTGACACCAAACTTGGCTGGACAGTACCAAGACTAAGGCCAAAAAAAAATAGGAACTATTCTTTTCAGCAAAGCAAAATGGAGTTTTTCAAGAAGAACCCTTTTTCAATTGCCCAGAAACAGAAAAACTCCTTGAAAATCAAAATTTTCTCACATCCACCAAAGAATACAAATGTATAATATATCCAAAATAACAGAACCCCAGATAAAAAATAAATCCAAAAAAAAAAAATACTTTAAACCTCAGAAAAAGACCAAACTATCACACCACTATAGCTTGCACAAACAAGAACATGAAGAGGAAAAAATCACTTTTTAAACAGCTCAAAAGGTGTCATAGGCCTCAAAAATTCAAGAACATTAATCATACACTCAAAAAGCTTCACAGGGAGTAACCGTTCATCGTGTTGAAGACATAATTAAGTAAATATCGTGATCTTTCTAATAACTATTACATAGAATGATCACACATTTAAATAAGACATTTCTTAGTTCTAACTTGAGAAATAAAAAAAAAAAAGAACAAAAGGTGAAATGATGAAGAAATGAAAGAAGACTTTTGACTTCAAATATTAATGTGTATTGCTTATTATGGTACAAGGTGGAATAGTGGTAAGAAAGACAATGTGACAAGAAATGTTAGTTGATCTAATAAACATTAGAACAACGACTTGGATTTTTTTTTCCTCTCTCTTTCATGGAGGTTGACTTTACATAAATTTGGACTAACCATAAAGAAACTCTAAAATCTTTCGGATAAATTATTCCTTAAAAGAAAACAAATTGACATCACATAATAATAATTGTTCTAATAAAATTGCAATATATTTGGTTCTCACCACACATGAGCAGACAGTTCACAGAAAAAAAAAAAGTGAAGAAATTGATGTGTATTGTGTTTGTTTTAGCTTTTAGCGGGAAAATTTGCCAAGAATATAACAGGTGGAATACTTTCATTTCTGGTGTTGGTCTTCTCTGTATTCTATCTGGGAGTTTCACAGAAAGTGAAGAGAAGAAACTATTATTTCATCCGTCTATTTTTATTTGTCACTGTGTTAAAAATAGATTATCACTTTTATATCTATTTTACCATTATTAGTAAATATTGCTTCCTTCGTTCATCTTTACTTATTCAATATAATAAAAGTAATTATCCAATTTTACTTATTCAGTTTGAAAAATTAAGACATAATTTACTATTTTCTTATCTATTTTACCTTATTATTAAATGTCATTCATTTTTCAACATTTAAATGACTTATAACTAATAAGGAATTACTCCCTCCATTTCAAAAAGAATTATCTACTTTTTCTTTTTAGTCTGTTTAAAAAAAAAATGACTTTTTTCTTTTTTAGCAATACTTTAATTTTAACTTTCCACATAGCATGTTTAAGACCACAAGATTAAAGGGCATTTAGTATATTTGACACAACTTTAATTTATGACTACAATATTCAAAGTCTTCTTTATTTTCTTAAACTCTGTATCAAATTAAAATAGATCATTATTTTTAAAACGGAAGGAGTATACAATAAAATTATTTCATTATGAAACAACTAATTTGGGTATTATCATTTCACCTTATGACAATAGCTAGTCCTCATATCAATTAATAAGTAATTACTAATTTTTTATATAACTTATCTCAAAATTAATAATCAAATAATAGATAAGACAATGCTAAATTTTTATCTTAAAACTATTTATATTTATCCAGCATATCAAACAACACCATTTGTCATAAAGGTGAAGAAAGAATTATATTTCTTTTATTAATTTATTAATCTGATGTATACGACAACATGGATAATTGTAGCAGATATTAGAAAATAGTAGTAAGTTCCACATAGGTGAAGACAAAAATACAATTATAAGTAGAGTAATTTGTATTAGGTAGTTTGTTTGTATACACGTAGCACTTGTAGCCGGATGCTTATAAGTTTCAAGGAGGTTAATATAAAAATAATTACATATCTTAATCCAGATAATTGTAGCAGTATATTAATCTATGTGATTCCAATAGCTAAAGACAAAACATGACGATATATTTTATCTTAATTAGTCTATAAATAAATAAATAAATATCAGTGTAGAAATTGACTAAATATCAGTCTAATTAACGTAGTCTGTTTAGTTATCATAGTCTGTGTATAAATTAATTAAATTAAGAAGGCCGTAATCAGCACCCAACACCTAGTACGGCGAGACAATCAAAAAAACTTACTAATTGCTCCCTCCACTCATATTTACTTATTTATATTTGATTGAACGCACTTCTAAAAAATATAATAAATAAAATAATAATTTTATCATATCACATCTACTTATTACTTTCTCCATTCGTTTTTACTTGTTACTTATTTTCAAATTGAATTTCTATTTTTATTTATCATTTTTTACATATATATCAAGAAAACACAATCTTTTTTTCCTATTTTACCCTTAGTATTAATTGCGTATTTTTCAAACTAATTTCAAGACACAATAATAAACATCAGTTAATAGATATATTATGGTAAAATAGTCATGTTAATAATTATTTTCTTAATAGGTGTGACAAGTAAAAGCGAACGAAAGAGGATTTTATAGAGGGAGGGGGGGAGGGAAAAGGCTTGGGCCTACCTATCCCGGTAGGACCCCATAAAAGAACGGGAGTTGTGGAGAGGTTCCATATTACCGAGACGAAGGACAACACTTCTGTATATGATCGCAGTATGTCACGTCATCTCGTCCCCACTGCATCGAAAAGTACCTATGCACTATGTTCCAGTTCACTGATAAAGAAGAAAGAGATGGGTCGGATACTAGAATCTGCCCAAAAGTCCTGACTTTTTCTAGGCAGGGTTTCGACCCGTATCTGGCCAACTCCTCGAACGCTAAGTCTCCCAAGCGTTCTTCCATGTTTTCTGTGTTTAATCTCTGCCTACGACCTGCTCGAAAAGCCATGAAAATATCCAAAGGTGCGGCCAAGCCCATAGTAAGAATGTATTTTAGTCCCAAGGAGGGAAGTACTTCCTTCATCCAAGTTACTCTATGCAACATCTTTTTTTTTTTGGCAATTAACAATCATTTTTAATAATCACCAATGCAAATCATTACATAACCAGAGCAGCTCAATCCTAAGAAACTCTTCTCAAAATAACCAAACCCTCTAATTCAGCCTTGCTCTAACTCCCCCCCCCCCTAATTACAAAGAACTAGCAAAATCAAATAGTTTTTTATTCGTCCTAATTCTAGTGCATACAGTTGTCAAAAGTCATGTATTAGTGCTTCCATACTCCTGCATCTGTGTGTGAACACTCTCGAGTTCATTTCACCCCACAGACTATAGACCACTGCTGCAAAGGTCGCTTTGAGCAACACACCCCTGTTTGTTCGTGATTTGCATTCCTTTTGAACCCAACTCCACTCTTGTTCCCAAGCAAGTATACCATGTTTCCATTTCTGCTACTGTAACATAGCCAATTATATACCATGTGAAACAGCACACTCAAAGAATAAGTGTCTTATCGAATCAGGGTGGCTTTCCACAAAGTCCACAATCATTAGAGATAGGCATGCCCCATTTCAATAAGATATCTTTGGTTCGTAGCTTACCATGTAAAGTCAGCCATAGAATGACACCTACTTTGTACATGCTGCTAAATGACACACCAGATTTCTCCATACTACATTAGGAACAACACCTCGAAGATGTGTATAAGCCATTGAGACATGAAACTTACCATTACTGACAGTGCCAGATTGAGCATGAAATAGATGTCAGTGCGGCATGTTTAAAAGCTTCTTAACCATCCGTGATGCTTGTTTTGGTAAGTCCATGATCTGCCAATTGTTCTATTTTATATAGTATGTGTGGATCCAGGATATCCACAATTTCTACTTGTGTTAGCTGAGTACCCCCAACAACTTGCATAAGGCAGCCTGATTCCAAGTTTCAGATTTATAATGTTTAGTCCTCCAGCTTCTCTAGGAAGGCAAAACTTAACCCAAGCAACAAGTGCTTTCTTTGTTATTATTGCCTCATCAGACCAAAGATAGCTTTTACACATTGCCTCTACTAGTTTTATTACCTTTTGGGGAAGAAGAAAAAGTTGTGAACAATATGCTTGCACTCCCATCAAAACAACTTTAATAAGTTGTAATATGCCTGCATATGAAACCCCTTTAGCCATCTATGAGGTGATTTTTGCAGTGATCTTCTTGACAAGAGGTTGACATTGAGGCACAATTAGCTTTTTAGTTGAAAGTGGCACCCTTAAGTATTTGAACGGAAGTTTTTCCCCATTTCATAGCCCATCGTTTGCATAATATCCTCCTTTATATTCCTAGCCACCCCACCAAATAAATCTGACTCTTTGAGAGATTTGCTTTGAGACCAGACGCCTCTGAAAATAGCTTGAATTTTTCCCTTAACAATTGTACAAAAACTAGATCACCCCTTGTAAAGAGTAAAATGTCATCTGCAAAACTTAAGTGAGTGATCCCCAACTTTTGGCACCTAGGATGATAATTAAAATTTGGCTCCTCTTGTAAAGTTGATAGGCACCTATTTAGATACTCCATTGATAGCACAAATAGGTAGGGAGACATAGGATCTCCCTGCCTAAGGCCTCTTTTCGCTTCCATACTATTTGATAATGCTCTATTGATCATGAATGAATAGCTCATTGTAGTAACACAACTCATTATCCAGGTGACCATCCTCCCTGCAAAACCTAACTCTTGCAGCACTTGTTCTAGAAACACCCACTTTAGGGAATCGTATGCTTTTTGAATATCCACTTTGATCATGGCTTAGGATAATGTTGTCCGAAATAAGTCCCCCAAGACTAAAAGCAGACTGATTTGGCCCCACAAGTTTATCAATAACCCTTCATATTCTGTTGAAGATGATTTTTGACATAATTTTGTACAGGATGGTGCAGCAAGCTATAGGCCGGAACTCTTTTATAGTAGTAGGATATGACACTTTCGAAATTAAAGTAACCCCTATGGTGTTAACAATTTTAAGCATAGATCTCCATCAAAGAACTCCTGGACAACTCTATAAATGTCATCCTTAATAATTAGCCAGGCCTTCTTACAGAAGCATGCATTAAATCCATCAATACCAGGGACTTTGTCATCATCAATTCCAAACAGTGCTTCCTTGATCTCTTGGTGAGTAACCTGTGCACTGAGTGTCCTTTGTTGTTGCAGATCAAGCCTAGGCCCTCTCCTCATAATATTCACATCAAAACTGGACAAAGATTCAGCTCTAGACCCCAGCAAGCCTTTGTAAAACTGGATGGTCTCATCCTCTATTTCTTCATGTTTCTGCAAAATTCTCCCATCAAGGCTTGTAAGCACTAAAAAACTGTTACAGCTTGTCCTATTTTCATATGAGCAAAAAATATTTTTTATTTCTATCCCCTACACCAAGCCAAATGCCTTAGATTTCTGTTTAAATACTCTTTCCTATACTCCAGACCACTTCTGTAGTTAAGTCATTACTTCTTTCTCCCTTGATATCAAGTTAGGATCTACATTGCTGCCAATAGTTTGAGTGATCATTTCCTAAATGTCCTCCAAACTATTCCTGGAATCCAACACCCTTTTATATAGACTTCCCACCCTTCTTTACAACCTCTTGAGGAGTTCTTTACACATTTTCAACTTGGGCCAAACTCTATACATTCCTCCTCCTTGAATATCCCTAGTCCAAACATTTTCAATAGTTTGCAAGAACATATCATGGTCAGCAAGAATGTTCAAAAATTTGAATGATCTATGTTGCCTCCCTTTTGTACTACAGTGTTCAATATGAACAGGGGTGTGATTTGAAAATGTATTTTCTCTGAATTGAGCAGTGAGTGTTCCATAATGCAGTATCCAGGTAGTGTTGTACAAAGTTCTGTCAATTTTACTCCACATATGCCCATTACTCCAAGTATAAGTCCTTCCAGTTGCCTTCATATTAGTGAGGATGAGTGTACCCATTACATGTTGATGTTTTTTAGTCCAATACTGGTTGCCCACCAATCATGTATGTGCTATTTAGAGGACTATTAAATTCCCTTCAAAGGCATCAGGGATCAGTTATATTAGCACCTAGTCATAATAAGTTTTGCCATAAGTTTTTTCTCTCCTCAATAGTGTTCTTGGCATAGACCACTGTGATAACACAACATAAATCAAAACCTTTATCAAAGACTTTAATATGTATAAATGGTCGTGAACCTCCAGTACATCTACATTCACAGCAGCAGTCTTCCACAATACCCAAACCCTTCCATTTACTGCCTCAGAGTAGTTATGTACATAATAACTGCCTTTAGCAATTTTATTGATGCAAACCTTGCAATTATGCTCCTTGACTCTAGTTTCTAGTATACCTGCTAGCGTTATTTTATTCTTTGCTAAGTATGTCCTCATCTCCCTTTTGTTTGAAAGGCATGTTCAAGCCCTCACATTCCAAAATAACCAATTCATTATAAAGAAATTCCCCCCCCCCCTCCCCTCCTCTGGAGGCTCACCTATCTTCCTCTCACCCATATCCCCATTTGCCAGTGGAGCAAATATGTTACTACTTTATTTATCATCCCTGTTATTTGTCCCGACCTGTCCTTTCCTACTTCAAACTAATGTTGTATATGACATACCACTTTGTCTATAGTCTTCCCCAATTTAGATAGAAGTGATTACCCTTTCAGGGTTATCCTTCCATTCTTGAGCAATCTCCTATTGACCAGGTTTCTGTTGCACCCTTTGCGTCCTTTCTTTTTTAGATTTGGTATTCCCAATAGGTAATTGTTGATCTTGATATTCATTCTCATTAGGTTGTGGTACTTTAGATATCCATCGCTTAACAACTTCCCTCCGACCTTTCCTACCTTGAGGCAAGCACTCATGACCAAAACTTGTGCACTTTTTACAAAATAATGGTTTACAGACACAAAATATCGATTGTGTCCCAATTTTCCCCTCAGGTTCAGCAATTTTTATCTCGACTGGCAATTACTGAGTAACATTTACTTCTACTAACACTCGAGCATATGAAATCTTTATCTGATTAGCTGTGCAGGCATCAGCAAAGATAGATTTACCCAAGCGACTAGCAATTTTACTTATTGCTTCTAGTCCTCAGTAATTCAGGGTAAGGTTTCCCCTAAATTAGAATTGTTGTGCGGAGCTTCTGACTGAATTTGAAATCCGGCGTCCAAACTTGGAGAATAAGTGGTCTATTATTGATTGTGTACGACCGCGAAAATTAAACCTCATCCATGTCCTTCAAGCTATGAAACTTGAAAATATAATATCCCTTATCACGGTAATATAACTCCAAGACTGCAACAAAATTCCAGTAATCAGCAATGTAATTTTGCATGTATGAAAAAGCAGGGGGCTCACCAGAAGTATACACAACAAGAGTGTTATTCCACTCTAACGTCTGTTTCTCAACCTCGGGGGTTTCCAACACCACTACAGGTCTACCATCAATAATCCTTGGGGGTTTAAATGTAAGAGGCATACCAGTAGTAGTTGTTCAATTCAATGTGAACATATTCGACCAAGCTACTTTACCTTGGTTACTAGTTGCCTCCTCTAGCTTCAATGGTCAAGCAACTCCAATAGGGACATCATTAAGTGTTTGTTGACTTTCCATTGTTACTTCTGCCCTTCAATTGACCTCCTGTGATATCTCAGTCCTCACGTCCTGGCTTGTTGACCCAATTTCTTTAATAACCCTACCAGAATCTGTAGATCCCAAATTAGATGCAGTCAATTTCCCAGAAGCCCCCATAGCTCCTGTAGCTGGAGATATTATGATTCCATGAGTACTATTTATTGAGGTTGTCATGAGTCATGTACAAACGCCCTCATCAGGTGTTAGACCCTCATCTTGATGGTTTGAATGACTTGGCTTGGCTAGGGATTTACATGATCAACATAGATAAGACCAAATAGTGAGGGCAAAGGTGTAACAGCCCGTACCTTCCCAACCCTACTTGACGACGTTGAACAATGTATACTTGAGTGTCGAGAGCCACACAAAACAAAAAAATTGAAATTTGGCCTTGGCAATGTGATTAACCTTGTGTCGTAGGTGTTTTATGATTTGCATGGAGCATTTTTGGGGTTCAAAACGAGGCTAAGAGGACCTCTAAACAAAGTATGTTAAGGGTAAGAAGTGAGTTAAAGAATAGGACTTGAAGTATCTAACCGAACCCGCGAAGAAAAGCCGAAAACAAAAATTTTGGAAAAAAATAAGGAGGGGCGCGCCCAGGGGCGTACCAAGCCGCTCTGGTCTGAAATTTTCAGTCCAGAGGCAGCAAAGGGGCGCGCCAGGCAGCGTGCCACGCCGCCCCTGCGCACCTTTCAAAAGTTGAAAGTTTTGTTTAAGTCCCAAGGGTTCCCGGGGACGTATTGAGCCAATTTTTGCCACGATTCTTCTACAACCATGAGAATATACATTAAATGAGTGAAATAATATATTGGGATGATAAAATTACTCGAGAACGAATTTGACGTCAAAATGATGATTTTACCCTTTTGGTCAAAATGGGTCATACGTGGCTAGAAGCACTTGGTTTTTGGATTGAGGCTACGGATATGAATAGCATGAGTGGGAATATTATTGTAATACGTATGAGACTACTTAAACACATTACATTATTGATTTTATCGGGTTAAGTGAATTGGGCCCAAAAATGGAAAGAAGACATGGCCCATATGGGAAATTTGACCCATTCATCTTGGCCAAGTATAGACTTATTATTGGACCAAGTGTGTGAGTAAAAAAAATTCATTAAGGGGCTATAAAAGTTGGAAAAAAATCAGATTTTCTCTCATTTTAACTCTCATGCTATTCTAGAAATTTCCCAAAGATATTTCTCTCATTTTTCAAGAACCCTAAGCCAACTCTTTGGACAAGATCATCATTTGGAAAGTCTTGGTAAGTGTATATTATGATGATTTAATATCTTATATGCATGATAGACTATGTAGATCATATTGGTTATGCTAGAAAGTGTTGGATATGGCACTTGGGGTTTTTACAAAAAGATGTGTAATTCTTGTGAATTAAACTTGAAAAAGGACTTGATGTTTTGATGAAAGTGAATGGTGTTGATGATATCTCAACTTGTATGGTGTTGTTATGTCCATAATTTGCTATTTTTCTACATGTGTAAATTATGGAATTTTGGCCGATTTGTGCTATGAAGTGTTTTAAGGTGACTTGATGGATTATTTGTGATATGGTGGAAATGAGAAAGTGTAAAGGAGAAGATTTGTGGTGAAATATTGTTGGGTTAACATGTGTTGGTAAATGTATGAAATATTGTGGTATTTTTGGTATGATAATGCCATGAATGGTATTGTAAAGGGTGAAATAATATTATAAGGGACTCATGTAATTCATGGTCATCTTAAATGCTTGGAATGTAACTTGTGGTCAATGTATGGCATGAATGGGGTATTGTTGGTATAACAATGCCGTAAATGGTATTGTTGAAAAGGAAATATCATTTTAAAGATAAACATGTAACTCATTGTTGTCGTATGCATGTGTAAGGTAGTTGGTGGTTAATGTTGGTTCCGTTGTGTACTTGTGATGTAGACTAAGAAAGGAGCGGGATTGTTGTGCTCACACATTGGATTGTGTATTTACATTTGGGAAGATAAGGTATGTAAGGTTACTCTGTCCGTTTCTTTCTGCGGCAAATAGTTTTCACATTGACACTACGCATGTTCCATCCCGAAATGTGCTAAGGTATCCCATATTCGGTTATCCATGGTCATGGTCATATATTTCCTATTCATTGATTATTGGTGAATCTCTTGTCCCGTATTCATGGTTAATGTTCCAAAAACAATAAGGTTATGTTCCCATGTTCCAATAGTAATTATACTCATGTCCCTTGTTTTATGGATTATGGTCCAATGGTTTCAATCGTGGTATGTTTCTCATAATGGGATGTTTCTCACACTGTTTACTCATATATCTCTTACCCATTGGTTAATGATCCGAATCTTCGAGGAAAGTTGTCATAACGTCGAAATCTCTAAAGGACCTAGTTCAAGAGAATAAGAACATAAGAGAATCTATTCAATCTTGGATGGCATTTTCCAATTATGCCTTGTTTCAAAGTCCTTTAATATGATGATTATCCTTGTACCAATCTTTTATAAGTAATAGTACCAATCTAATGAGAAGTGAAGAATGAGGTAAAGTGTGTGTGTTTTCAAAAGTGTCACGATCCTCAATGTATCAATCTCTCAAATGAAATAAATGAGGTTATACATGTTGTTGGTTGCAAGAATGGAGGAAGATAATAGGGGGTGGACACAATTCCAAAGTTCCAATAATACTATGACTCCAAACTCCGATGATGTATGATCCAAGTTCTAATAATGTCACGACTATCTTTGTACCAATCTCATAGGTTTCATAAGAGAGGATGTGTTAATCTCTCATAAGTTGAAGTATCACTCTCTTACATAAGACTAATACGAAGGTGAGGTGCACGTTAATTAATTATTCCTCATAAGTGAAGATGTCAATCTCATGTAAGTGTGTGCCTCAATTAAGGTCATGAACTCTAATGTGTCACTCTTATAAGTGTGGAAAGGAAAAGATGTGCATATGGTTCCTTTATGTTTCTTTGAGTATGAATCACAAACTAAAAGGGTACAAGTTAAGAGGGAACAATCTCAATGCTATACATATACATATATATATATATATATGATATCCCATCAAAGGTGGAGGCCCGGTACTATATATATCCCACCAAGATGGATGCCCGGTACTATATATACATAAATATATTAAATCCCATCAAAGGTGGATGCCCGGTACTATATCCCACCAAGATGGAGGCCCGGTACTATATACTTATTTATCATATCCCATCAAGGTGGATGCCCGGTACTATATATCCCACCAAGATGGAGGCCCGGTACTAAATAGATATATATACATCATATCCCACCAAAAGTGGAGGCCCGGTACTAATATAAGATGATGATCCATAAGGTGTTATGAATCACTAACTAGTTGAGTGACTAATAGTCAATATGGTTGTAAAAGATATGAGAATATATCCCTTGCGTGTATCTCTAAATATGGATGTTACGATAAGAATGAGGACGAGGCGACTGAATGACCAAGTAATGAAATAATGGACGTAATGAACATGGTTCCACATATTCATGACTGAGGTATATCCATATTATTATTCTCTTACGCTTCATTTCTTGGAAGTACTTATGTGCTATTCTAGTTTCATATGGCCTTACATACTCAGTACTTTTTTTTGTACTGACCCCTCTTGGGGGACTTACCTTACATGCTGCAGGCACAGGAGGTAGTAGATCTCCGCAGTAAGTGGCGTGATATCCGCAGATTGTTGGTGAGCTCCAGTTGCTTCGGGGCTTCCCAAGTCACATGTGTATAGTAGATTTTGGCATTTGTAAATATTGTATAGACATGGGCATGTATCTATTAGAGGCTTTGTAGACATATGTGGGGTATCATGAGGTAAAAGATATACGTTCATTTTGATGAAATGGCCCTAACGGCTAAGTTGCATATATATTACATATGTTGTCATGCCTTTCGCTATTGATATTTAATTACATAAAATAAGATGATATTCATACGCGAACATACATATGAGAATACATGAGCATGAGCAAAGATTGGTTCTCTCGGGCCTTATCGGCTTCGGGTGCAATCACGTCCCGATGGGATTCGGGGCGTGACAAAAGTGGTATCAGAGCAGTTCGTTCTAAGGGTGTCTACAAAGCCGTGTCTGAGTAGAGTCTTGCTTATGGATATGTTGCGCGCCACATTTATAAGTAGGAGGCTACGGGACATTTAGGAGTTGTTTCATTTCTTCATTCTAGATCGTGCAATAGAGCCATTGTCATAGGTGGGATCACATCTGACCATTGTAATTGGTTTTCTTTGGTATAGAAAAATGCCGATGACAAGACAAGGTATGGGTAAAGATAAGCAGGTTGATATGCAAGCGGGGGAAAGAATTGGTAGATCCCCACCTAACCCAGATAGTCAGTATGGGGTTGAAACGGAATTTACAGCACGGGCACCTTCTCCTCCCCCTTCTCCAATGAGACCACAAAGGAGGGAAGTATCCCCAGATTCACCTGTTCATGTTACTAGGCAGGAGTTACAGGACTTGAAAAATGCGGTGCAAATGTTGACTCAGATAGTTGTTGCCCAGAGTCAAGGACGAGTAGGTCCAGTGACACGTGATGATGGTGCGACTAGGATAGCTAGTCGGAGAACACAGGATTTCCTGAAATTGGATCCTCCCACATTTACCGGGTCCGATATTAATGAAGATCCGCAAGACTTTATAGATCAAATTCAAAGGGCTCTCGATGTTATGCATGTGACTGGTGCAGAAACAGTGGAGCTTGCAGCATATAGACTAAAAGGAGAGGCTATATTATGGTACGAAGATTGGAAACGATCCATAGGTATCGGTGCAAATCCAGCTAGCTGGGAGGAATTCAAAGTGGCATTCCTTGATCATTATCTTCCATATGAGGTCCGCGAGGCTCGAGCGGATCAATTTTTAAATCTTCGTCAAGGAAATATGAGCGTCAGGGAGTACAGTCTTCGGTTTAATTCGTTGGCTAGATACGCTCCTCATATGGTAACGACTATGGCCGATAGAGTTCATCGGTATGTGGACAGATTGGAGCCCTACTTGGTAAGAGACTGTACTATTGCTGCATTAAATAAAGACATGGATATAGCCAGAATACAAGCCTTCGCGCAAAAGATGGAAGATCAAAGGCAAAGGGGACGAATACAGGAATCTGAGACAGGGCCATCAAAGCGGGCTAGACCCATGGGACAGTTCATGACATCCCAAGGAGGAGTTAGGGCTCGGGTTTTCCCTAGACCACCTAGACCATCGTTTTCTCACCCTACAGCAGCAGGTACTCCACCTCTAGTTCGAGGATCTAGAGGTAGTCAGGTTGGGCGGAGTAGTGGAATAAGGGGTTCACAGACAGTGGGCTCTGTTCGTCAACTGTGCCAGCGCTGTGGAAAGTTTCATTCAGGTGAATGCTGGTTTGAGATGGATGTTTGCTTTCGGTGTAAACAGCCAGGACACGTGAAGAGAGACTGCCCACAGAGGGCCACGAGTAGTATGACACGACCTACGGGGTCATCAGAATTTGGAGGCTCTTCTTGATATGGTGACAGGTACATTATTTATATGTTTACCTAATGAATATGCATCAATCGATTTAGGTTCTACCCTATCATATGTTACTCTATTGACTGTGGGACAATTTGAAGGAACACTAGAGTTAATAGTCAAGTTAATTAGGGTGTTCACACCATTTGGTGTACCTTGCACATGACGACAGTTAGGCAGTTATAACTGCCTTGGACATATTATTTGGCTCTGTTGCTGATTGTAATTTGAATTTTTGATTAAGCCTATCATTTGGGGATGTCAACTGGATTAGGATAACGGCATGTGATATGCATGTGTTGTGCAAGTGCCTGCCAAATTCATGACATTAACACAGAACGCAAGTTATCGTGCTGCTGTAGACAGTCAATTGGTTGGTCTTGTCACTTTTAATGAAAATGTGGGTACACAAATTAAGGGCCTTTTGAAAGAAAATAAAGATTTGAAGACGAAGGTGATGGTCCTTGTCGGGCTATTACTGGTTCATCTCGTAGCGGCGAAGAACATGCCAAAATCAAAATTTCAGAACCAAAGTACTTTGATGGTGTTCGTGGTGCTAAGGAATTGGAAAAATTTCTGTGGGACTTGAAACACTACTTTGCTACTGCTCATGTGCCTGAAAATGACAAAGTGACTATGGCGGTTCGCTATTTCAAGAATGATGCAGTGTTTTGGTGGCGTACAAAGAATGTTGATGACGAAAGTGCTGGCAGACCCAAGTGTGATACGTGGAAAAAACTGAGAGATGCACTTCGTGAGAGATTTTTGCCTAGTAACTCGTCTTGGGTTGCTAGGGACAGATTGAATCTTTTAAAACAAGTTGGTTCCATTCGGGACTATGTGAAGAAATTTTCATCGGTGATATTTGATATTCAGAACATGTATGATAAAGATAAGTTGCGCAACTTCATTTATGGAATGCAAGGCTGGGAACAAAACGAACTGCGTAAGCAGAAAGTTCAAGACAAGTAAGCCAGTGAGAAGGTCTGTTGGACTTGTCAAAAACCTGGGCATCAAGCCAGGAACTGTCCAAAACAAGGGAAGATCAATGCTCTTCTTGCTGAAGAGGAGAAACAAGTCAAGGGACAGGACATTGCTGCCTATGTTAACCCACTACGTTTGCTGAACAAGTTGTCTAACGTGAATGTGGTGGACATAGAGGCAAATGATGATGTTGATGCCTTAGTTAATACTGCTGAAAGTATTGATGATTTGTCGCATGCCTATAGTTCTTTGATGTACGTTGATGTGAAAATTGGGCATAAAAGTGTGTAACAATGGTTGATACCAGCACTACTCACACTTTTATGGCCTCCAGAATCGTGAAGGAGTATGGACTGAAGGTGACTACTTGTGCAACAAAGATGTAGGTTGTAAATTCCACACCGCAGCCAGTCTATAGCATGGCATTGGATGTTCCACTGACCATAGTTCATTGATCTGGACTACACAACTTGACTGTGATGCCGCTTGATGACTTCAATTTTTTGCTTGGGATTGATTTTATGAAAAAATTTAGGGTTGCTCCTATTCCTCATTTGGACGGTCTAACGTTCATGGCGGAATCTAACCCTGGATTTGTGAAAGGTAATCGGCCCTATAATGAGGAAAAAAAGAGGAAACACTCCGAAATTGTTACAATGTTGTCTGCCATGGCTTTTGAAAAAGGCTTAAAAAAGGGTGCGACTGGTTATCTTGCTGCCTTGGTTGAAGTGAAGCCTGATGTGCAGATTACTGTCCCGAACAGTGTAGCTAAGTTGTTGGCAGAATTCAAGTATGTCATGCCACCAGAACTGCCTAAAGAGTTGCCTCCAAGAAGGGAAATTAACCATAGGATCGAACTGATTGTTGGTTCAATGCCACCGGCACACCCTCCTTATCACATGTCTCCATTAGAGCTGGAAGAATTGAGGAAGCAATTGTCTGAATTACTAGAGGCCAGACTGATCCAGCCTTCGAAGGCTCTCTATGGTGCCCCTATTCTGTTCCAAAAGAAGCAAGATGGAAGTCTGCGCATGTGTGTTGACTATCGTGCACTGAACAAAGTGACTGTGAAGAACAAGTATCCGGTGCCGCTGGTTCAAGATTTGATGAATAGGCTGTCTAAGGCTAGTATTTTTTCTAAGTTGGATTTAAGGTCTGACTATTGGCAAGTGCGCATAGCTGAGGGGGATGCCCCAAAGACCACTTGTGTAACTAGATATAGTAGCTATGAATTCCTTGTAATGTCGTTTGGGCTGACTAATGCCCCAGCTACTTTCTGCAACTTAATGAATAATGTTCTTTACGAGTACCTTGATGACTTTGTAGTTTTTTACTTGGATGATATAGTCATTTATAGTAGAACACTAGAAGATCATTTGTTGCATTTGCGAGTACTGCTGCAACGACTTGGAGAATATCAATTCTATGTCAAGATGGAAAAATGTGAGTTTGTTTGGATCAAATTTTTGGGCCATTAGGTTAGTGCAAACCAGGTGCGCATGGACCCTAAGAAAATGCAGGCTATTATAGATTGGCAAGCACCTAATGGGGTTAAATAATTGTGATCCTTTCTTGGATTGGCAAATTATTATCGGAAGTTCATTGCTGGCTATTCAAAGAAGGTCGCTCCATTGACGGACTTGTTGAAGAAGAATGTTAAGTGGGGTTGGTCTGAAGCATGTGACAAGGCTTTCAATTCATTGAAAAAAGCCATTGCTTCTGAACCAATATTACGGTTGCCTGATTTTGACTTTCCATTTGAAGTGCACACTGATGATTCTAATTATGTTGGTGGTGGTGTGCAAGTGAAAGAAGATCATCCGGTAGCATTCGAGAACAGAAAATTAAATCCTGCGGAACAAAGGTATTCTGCTCATGAGAAGGAAATCGTGGTTGTCTTACATTGTCTCTAAATCTGGCGAGTGTATTTGTTGGGTACGAAGTTTGTTGTCAATACTGACAATGTGGCTAATACATACTTCAAAACTTAACAGAGATTGAGTCCAAAGCAGGCCCGATGGCAGGAGATTCTGGCTAAATATAACTTCATTTGGATACACAAACCAGGCAAGCAAAATCAAGTAGAGGATGCTTTAAGTCGCAAAGAGGTATTTGATGCAGTTTATGCACTCACTAGACTTGAATCTAATTTCTTAGATACGATTAAGTTTAGTGCTACATATGATTCATTATATATTAAATTGATGGATCAAGTCAAAGAGGGGACAGTTAGACAGTATTGGATTGAGGATGATCTGCTGTATTTTAAGAGGGGAAAATCGTTGTGCCTCAAAGTGATAGGTTGCGTCGAAAACTACTTAAAGAAACACATGATCCTGTCTATGATGGTCATCCAGATGTCGAAAGAATGATGGCATTATTGTCCCAAAATTATTTCTGGTCAAAAATAGAAGATGACATTGAGGTCTATGTAAAGTCTTGCCTTGTTTGTTAACTTGACAAGACTGAAAGGAAGCTGGGTTACTGCAACCTCTACCTGTTGCAGAAGGTCCTTGGGCTTCTGTTTCTATGGATTTCATTAGCGGGTTTCCAAAGTTTGATTGCAAAGCATCAGTCGTGGTGGTGGTTGACAAGTTTTCAAAGTATGTTATTTTCATTGTTGCTCCTACCCTTTGTTCTTCTGAGGTAGCTGCTGAATTATTCTATAAGTTTGTGGTGAAGCATTTTGGTGTTCCACTTGACATTATGAGTGATCGAGACGCTAGGTTCACAGGCCGATTTTGGGCTGCAGTGTTCAATAAGATGGGTACTAAACTGAAATTCTCAACAGCGAATCATCCACAAATAGATGCACAGACCTAAAGAATCAATCATCTGCTTGAAGAATATTTGAGACATTATGTGACTGCAAGCCAGAAGAATTGGGTGGAATTGTTAGACAGTGCACAGTTTTGTTATAATCTGCATAGGTCGTCAGCAACTGAGAAGAGTCCCTTTGAACTAGTGTTGGGCATGCATCCTAACACGCCGCTGGAAGTCACTAGATCCAAAATAGAGGTCAAGTGCCCTGTTGCCTACAAGTATGCACGAGACAAGCAAGAGTTGCTAGATGAAGCGCAGGATAGCTTGAGAAAGGCAGCAAAGTGAATGAAGAAGTATGCTAACAGGCATCGGCATGCTTTAGAATTCCAGGTTGGGGACAAAGTGTTACTGAAACTTACTCCCCAAATATGGAAGAAAATCAGTAGCAAGACGATTCATCGTGGACTAATTTCAAAGTATGATGGACCCTTTGAAGTGATAGAACGGGTGGGTGAAGTACCTTACAGGTTGAATCTGTCGGAAAGGCTAAAAATTCACCCTACTTTCCATGTGAGTTTTCTGAAACCTTTTCATGAGGATGCTGAAGATCCAGGAAGGTCGACTACAAGACGTGCTCCTCCTGTTATGTGGTAGCAGTATGAAGAAGAGATTGAAAAGATCTTGGATCACCGATCTTTGGGGGCAAGGTAAGAAGAATAGGCGAACAGAATTTCTGGTTCAGTGGAAGGGCAAACAAGTGTGTGATGCTACTTGGGAAAAAGGTTCATCATTGTGGCAGTTTGAAGATGAGATCAATGCCTACTTAGATTCTATCTCGTCAAGGATGACGAGCTCATCTGGTGGGGTAAGTTTGTTAGACCCTCAGCTTGATGGTTCGAATGACTTGGGCTTGGCTAGGGATTTACATGATCAGCCTAGACAAGACCAAATGGTGAGGGCAAAGGTTGGGTTTGCTTAAGGCCAGTCTGCCGGCATGGGCATGTTAGCATGGCAGGGCGTGTGTCGGCACGGCATGTCAAGACCTTGGCAGGGGCATGGCTAAAGCATGCAAGGCGTGGCTAAGGCATGACAAGGGCTGGCAAGCTAAGGCGGAACAATGCTAAGGCTGATTTAGGCTAAGGCAAGTCATGTTGCGGAGGCATGACTAAGGCAAGACCTATTGGGCTGGACGTGACTCAAACAGGGCGGCTTGGGTGCTGACAAGACAGTGGCATGGGCGAGTGCACAGACGCCCAGGGCCCAGGTGCTAAATTGGCACAAGTACTACCAATGATGTGCTGGCACTGGGCATGTACCTTGCACATGACGACAGTTGGGCAGTGACAACCTCCCTAGACATGTGGCTTGGCTCTGTTGCTGATTGTAATTTGAATTTGTAATTTGAATTTTGGATTAGGCCTATCAGTTGGGGATGTCAACTGGATTAGGATAAGGGCATGTGTTGTGTATGTGTTGTGCATGTGCCTACCATGTGACAGAAGTTGTGGCCTATAAATAGGCACAGGCAGGCTGTCTTAATGAGAAGTCTTGGTTGTGTTAGTCAGACTTTGCAAGGCTTTTTTTTTGTGCTTCTTTGTGGCACGAGTTAAATACAAAGTTGGAACTTGTTCCTGTATGTGTTTGTGTCTTTCTAAATTAGTAAGCCTAGGTAAACTAGTGTTGAGCGAAAAAGAGAAAGGCTGAAGCCATAGTACGTGTGGCTGCCATAGTGAGTGCGAACAAACAGGTTGACCCTCTATCACCAGGTGAGGCCATTATTCCTTTCCCCTTTTCGATCGAAATTCCTTTGTTCGAGGTGTGATTGGCCTGCGCTGCCTCTTTCCGTGGTCTTCCTCGTCCTCGCTTAGCCATGAGAGCAGGGTTTAGGTGCACTTTAGCAGAGAGTACTAACATACGCCAAAAGCACTCTCTCTTACTCTATGCAACATCATTTGACTTGATTCAAAATTTAAATTAAAAAAAAAAAACTTAAAATATTTATGTAATTATAAATTACTTTATTAAAGATAGAAAACTTTTAAAGTTAAACTATTTTTTATTTTTAAAAAATGACATTCTTTCCTAGACGGAAAATATAAATCATCTAAATAACTGAAATTAATCAAACATACTCTAAAGGTTGTGCAGCCGACTAACAATTCCTTGAAGTTATCAACAATACGTAAGATTAAAGTAGGTATTAAATAATAATTATTTCTTCATATTTAAAATTATAAAACTGAAGATTTATTTTTTCAATATAATTGAAAAGTAATTATAAAAAGGACAAATAATTTTATTCAACATTGTCTGAGTATTAACTTGGTGAAATATAAAAGGAACAGATGGAGTAATAATTTTTAGATAAACTTGCATTCCAATGCCAATAAAACAAGAATAGATATACTTTCATAGTTCCGTTTTACTTGTTTCTTAAATCAAAAATATTTTTTCTTTTTATTTGTATATATTACTAAACTAAAAGAATTTTTAGTATTTTCTTCATTCATTTTTACTTGTTCGTTATATTAAAAAAAAATATTTTATCTTTTAGTATATTAAGAAAAAAATATTTTTTTCTTATATTTTTAACGTTAATTACTTAATTATCAATTCGCATGACCAAAGACTAAACATCAAATTATTATGGGTGTTATGGTATAAAATATTCAATGTAATCATTATTTTTTAAAGAGTATGTAAAATTTAAAGCGGACAAATAAAAATGAATAGAGGAAGTATTTTCTTCTAATATTACTCTTATTAAGTACTTTATCAGTCCACTTTTATATGTCCACAATATTAATGTTAGATGTTTAGTTTAGAAAATTAAGAGATTATTTATACTTATTTCCTATTTTACTTTTATTATTGACTATAGTTATTTAACAATGCATTTTCCAAATTAAAGCATTGAGTTTATTATATTCAAACGGTGATATATAGTAAAATTGTCACTCTATTTATTACTTCTTTTATGTTACTAAAAGTAAATGTCCAACAATACTTGTCCAGTTTGAAAAATCAAAGAATAATTTATCCATTTCTGCATATTTTACACTTAGTTATTAATTATACTCATTACCTAATACATTTTTCAAAGCATTGAATTAATTATATTCAAAAGGTGATATAATAAAATTACTTATATTATTTATTGTTTCTTAACATGTATGTTAAGTTAATAATGGACAACTATTGTTAGACAGAGGGAATACTCTTTAAGAGGTGTGTCAAGTCAATACCAGACAAGTAAAACTAGACTGATGGTTTACTAGTAGTCAAACTTAGATTCTCGACACATAATTAATGAGGATCATTTAATAAAACAAACTCCTAATAAATACTCCTTCATGTCAAAATACGTGTTATCTTGACCAAAAAAAATTGTTCCAAAATAAATGTCACCTTAAAAATTTAGTATTCTCTCCGTTCGTTTTTATTTGTCCATTATTCCAAAAATAAACTGTCACTTTTACTTATCACTTTTAACCTATCAAGAAAAGACCATTACTCCCTCTATCCGACAATACTTTCCCACTATACTAAAAATAAATATCCAACAATACTTGTCCAGTTTGAAAACCTTATGGATAAATTACCCTTTTCTACCCATTTTACCTTGTCATTGAATACTATTTATCACTCGATGCATTTTTCAATGCATTAAATTTATATTATTTAAAGGGAAATATAGTAAAATTACTCATATTATTTATTGTTTCTTAACCTATATGCCAAGTCAATAGTGCACAAGTATTGTTGGACGGAGAGAGTATTTTTTTTTCATGTTTTACCCTTAGCATTAATTACTTATTCTGTAGATTTTTCTTCAAGACCTAATACGAAACATCAATTAATTGGTGGTTATGTGGTAAAACAACCATGTCAATCATTCTTTTTCAATGAGCGTGTCAAGTCCAAATGTAACAATAAAAGTAAACGGAGGGACTATGTTGTTTCAACTATACCCTTATACTATACTCATTTTCTTTGTAGTGTTCAATTTTCATCATTAATAGGGATTTATTAATAAATTACAATTTATATTTATTGATTTTTAACGACTGTGATTTTTGCTTAAATAACATTTATTTTGAGACGAAGAAAATAGTTTATTATAGTAAAAGGAGTGTCAAGTTATCGAGAGACAATTAAGAAAAAACAATGAGAACATTCGGATAGAATCCCAAATGTTAATCTAAAAATCGATAGACATAACTAAAAATGAATAAAATGAGCATGTACAAGTATTGTTTGGGATGTATGGCCTGACATGATAAAGAAGAAAGTAAAACAATGACCAACTAACCACCCATGACATAAGTGCATGCATGTGTGATCAGTCCACCGCAATTGGTTGGGTAAGCTGACAAGTAAATCTTAGCTATCTAATTCTGATTAACTAAAACTGAATGAACATAAGGAGGTGTCATCTTACTTATATTCTCATGCTAAGAAACTAGACTGAAATGATAATAAGCCACCCACAGTTAACTTATACTGATATTGTGTCATGATATGCAATTAAATGCGTTTAAAGCATCCACTCTAACGGATTATTCCACTACAACAACATATTTAGTTCTGTCTTACTGTATTTCACCTGTGGTATCTAGGGAGGGTGGTATGTACACAGTTTTATTTTTGTCTTGTGAAGATAGAGAGATTATTTTCGATAAGGCTCTCAGTTCAAATATAACAATCAAAATCAAGTATAGAAAGGAATTACAATAGAAGCAAATCATACTGACAACAATGTAGACAAGAGTAGTAGCAACAACAAAATAATACGATAATGGAGGAAAAGAAATAAGTGGAAGGAATAAAGTTGAAGAATAAGACAATAGGAGAGTAATAATAACAATACTGATAAGAGAAACAGGACAACACTTGACTACCTACTAACCTTACCCTAATTCTCAACCTCTAAATTTCCCTATCTAGGATCATGTCCTTAGTAAGTTATAGGTGTGTCATGTCATGTTTAATCACATCCTACTACAACAAAAACAACCTTTAGCGGCAATAAATATGCACTTTAACAAGAGTGCTAAAAATTTTACCGGCATTAGTTAAATGTCATTGGATCCAATGTCGCTATAAGCTTTAGGGGCATTTACAAAGAAAGTTACAATGTAATTGTCACTAGCAAATGCCTCTAAAACATATATTTAGCGCCAATTAAGCTATTGCCGTTAATTAATTACCGCTAAAGATCATTTTTGGTGTAGTGTCCCTTCTTCAGCCTACCATTACCTCAATTTTTTCATACCCACCATAGCCAACCTTACACACCTCTTCATTGATGTATTTGTGCACCTCTTCTTCACATGTCTAAACTATCTCAGTCTCGTCTCCCTTATATTGTCCACCACAGAGATCACTCTCACCTTGTTTCAAATATCTTCGTTCCTAATCCTATCTCTCATAGTATGCACACATCCATCTCAACATCCTCATTTTTGCTACTTTTATTTTCTAGACAGCGAGTTCTTAATCGATCAACACTATGCCCCGTACATCATATATACTAGTCTGACAGCCACTTTATAAACCTTGTCTTTAAGTCTTGACGATAAATTCGATGTTATCATACAAAACACCGGATGTGGGCCTCCATTTGATCCACTCAGTTCCTCCAATACGATATGTGACTTATATCATTGTCAATCATTTCATTACCCTGAATTATAGACCCCAAGTTATTTTTGAAATTTTCTCTCTTGGGAATGACTTATGTATCAATTCTTTGGTATTATCATGTGATTTACGTTGTTCATCTTGCACTCTAAATACTCTGTCTTAGCTCAGTTTGACCCTTTAGACTCCGGGATCTAATGTAAAACCTTCAATCTATCATTAACTTCGCCATGGATCTCGTCCACCAAAATTGTTATCTAATCTTAATATCCTTATTTTACTCTTAATGACATGACTTGCAGGGATTTACTTGATTATATATATATATAAGTTTCTATATTCTTTTATATTGAGTATATATCAAAAATATTGATCTATGCAAGTTTTCTTCAAGACACGTCGAACAAAACGCATAATAACAGATCCAGAATGTAGCGTATGGGTTTACTAGAAGGCGGAAGCAAATAACTTTTGCTCAGATGTCACGACCCAAATGGCCATGAGTGGCACCCACACTAATCTTCCTGTGGGAGAACCATCTAACCCTAACCATCACCCAATCATTTATTCAATATTAAGACAAGGCTATCATAAAAATCGACTTAATAATAATAAATCCAAAACTAATCTTTAATTAATGCAGAAAATCGAACAACTACATATTAAAATTCCCAAGACCCGAAAGTCATCGTACAAGAACTTCTAAAACAAAAAACATGTCTAAAAGAAATATCCAAAAAATAAAGAAATATATAGAGTGTCTCATTGTCCGAGAGAAGGACAAGAACTAATATGATGATCCATGGCAGGATGGAGATGGAGTGCTCACCCTTGGATCGAGATCAGCTATCAAAAGCTAGAGATAAGGTCGTATCTGAACCTCTGGAACACTTTCTGCACTCAACAAAAGAAGAGTACAGGGTAGTATCAGTACAAGCCACTATGTACTGGTAGGTATCATAGGCCAACTCAATTTAATAGCATGTATACAACATAAATCAAATAACAAGTAGACAGGCATCAACACATAGCAAGTATTCAATAAATCAGCAAATACATCAATGACGGGTCAAACAATGCTTACAAACAAGCTACATAACCATCAAAAGTATCAACCATACCGTAAACAACCACGAAATCAACAATAATACCATAAGTAACAACTATGTCCTTCTCAACCTCGTAATTAGAACACCATTAGCTCGTTATCAACTTATTAAACCATACGACCTCTCAAAATCAATACTAGTCTGTACACACATGCTAAGGGACTTATTTCTGCCCAACTAGTCATGACCTGTAGGGGACAATCTAAGCCCATGTACCGTACCGGCGTGGTACCCGATCCTCTATAGATAAGTAATATCAATATCCATATCCGTACCGGCGTGGTACCCAATCCTCCATAACCATATTATGTATATTTTATCAAATTCACACTATTTCTCAGGATACATCACGACGTACTAAATTTACAAGTACACTTATAATTAATCATAAGACAATTCGATCAAGTTCAATTTTCAATAATTATTCATACAAGTGTCACAATCCAAATATCCTCAAATTCAAGTATGTCCGAAGACCAATCAACAAGCATCCAATTTAGGAGCATACATACAATTAACTCGAGTCTAAACTCCAATTAAACCATAACCTACCTCAACCGAAGAATCCGAATGCAGGCTAATTTGCAAGGGCCTTGCCCTTCTTTAAAGCTTTCGAATGGTCAAAATCTGTTCAAATAAATAATCTTTATAAGAGTACGAAGTAGCACGTGGGATTTCGGTTAAAACGGGTCATTATTCGATTCCCAAATGTAGAATTCTTATTCTAAAAATCCTAAACCTAAAACTTCAATTTATCAAAGCTACCCGGATAGTTATACGAGAAACAGTAGTTGCATTGCAACTCTCACGTAAAAATCATTAACCAAGTATATATCCTAATCATTGATGGCCAATGATTTAGTCATCATTTGCCTAATCATTGCTTATGTCACTAGTAAAAGAAAATAAAGGAATTTCAATTGACAACATTGTTTCTTGTATACTAACGTCTAGTTATGTTCAGCGGCAGTGAATATTGGGGCAAATAAATTACATCTCATGCTACAACAAGTGAAATAGGTCTAGACTTCTAATTTAAGCCCTCACGTTTTGGAGTTGTAAAATCCAAACCAAACTCATCCCAATTCTAATAACACAACAATGAATACTTCCCCCGTTATATACCCTCTTGAATTCTACTTTTAACTTAACCCATTATCATCAATATGATACCTATAAAATGCAGCAACTTACAAGTTCATACCTATGGTTGATGGAGAATCTCGTCTTTGAAGTCCAACTCGACGCCAAACAATTTGAGTTTGTGAAAGTTTTCTCCGTTTCTTTTCTTTTTTTTTTTTCTATTCTCTTCTGAATGTGTTAATCCTAAAAGTTTTAACCTAATTTGATATATGCCACATGAGAAGAAAAATAGTTGTGGTTTTGACCCATTAAACCACTAATTAAATTAATTATCTAAAATACTCGAAACTTCTAATAGATCCTTATAATTTGCTCGGAACCCCGTGGAAACAAACCGAATATGTAAATCAACTAAAACTCACGTTCCGAACCTATTGGAATCACTAAAAATACTAATATGGGGTCGTCTTAACCAAATATTGATCGAGATCAAGCTTAACTTTATTAAAACTCGAGAACTCAATTAATGACTTAAATCACTTCGAGCACCTCAAGAATCGGTACTACCCGTCTCCCTAAGTCATAAATCATGTATACAAACTATGAGTCTAGCTAAAATAGGAAAGACAAGTAAAATTCACAAAACGACTAGGAGGGTCGTTACATCAGATACCAATTAAACAACTGTTCGTCCCCGAACGGGCAACCAAGAAACAAGAAGGGAAACAAGGAATTACTTGAATCAGCAAAAAGATGTGGATATTTGCTATACATGTCCTCTTCGGTCTCGCAAGTGGCCTCCTCAACAGGTTGATTCTTCCACTGGACCTTCACAGACACAATCTCCTCAGTCATCAACTTTTGGTCTCTATCAAGAATAGCAACAAGTTCTTCTTCATAGGAGAGGTTTTTAGCTAACAAGCCTGAATCCCAACGAATTATTTAGTTACCATCACCATGAAATTTCTTCAACATAGATACATGAAACACGGGATGAACTCCCGACAAACTCGGAGGCAAAGCCAACCTAAAGGCCATCGGTCCCACGAGCTGAAGAATCTCAAACGGTCCAATATATCGTAGACTAAGCTTACCTCTCTTCCCGAAATGCATAACACCCTTCATGGGTGAAACCATGAGCAACACTTGCTCACCCTCCATAAAGTGCATATCTTTCACTTATCGATCCTCATACTCCTTTTGCCTGTTTTGGGCTGCTATAAGTCTCTCCTGAATAAACCTAACCTTCTCCAATGAAGATTTTACGAACCCACCATCATCTATAAGAGAATATAAAAGAGTAAATCAAAATCTACTCTTAAAGAAACACTAAGAACATCAAAACCTCTAAATTTACCCTTAAACAAAGTTTAGACCGTTTACCAAGGGTTATTTGAAAGACCTAGAATGTTTCTCTTTTTCCCAACTTAGGGTTCAGCCCTAACTCAACCCTAAGCCTGAATTTAAGATATTTTAAGGATAAATTCATAGAGAACTTGTTAAAACAAGTTAGAATTACTTACTTTATGGAGAAAATCATCCAAGAATGAACAAAATCGCTCCAAGTTGCTCCACTAGGGGTTGGGAACGAAGTTTTTTGAGCTTGGGAACTCAAAAAAACCGTCAATTGACACATAGATAATGCGGCTTTACCGTTATAGCGGCATACAATTTTTCTGCACAGACAGTCTTCAGTAAAACAAACATAACGTTTTACTCCAATAACTGATTTATTAACAAGTGGTGGCGTTGGAAAGAGGACTTGAAGACCTTTAATTTGGTAGGTCTTAGGCAACCTAACTCGTTATATTCTAGGAGTAGTACTCTTTTGAAGTTGACTCTAAATTAAATTTAAACCAAAAAATAGTAGGTAAGAATTCTTTCAACACAACTTTGTACTAGGGATTTCGGATGACCTTATATCATACCAATGTATTCCCATACTGAAGAATTAGTCTTAAACTTATGAACCACTATGGGTAAATCAATAACGACGGAACGGGTCGTTATAATAGATATCAATTTCCCACTGCTCATCCCCGAATAGTCAAAGGATAAAGAAAGTCACGATAGTATAAATTTTTGATCTTACAGCAACTATAACCATCATAACTCATCACCCAAAACAAAATGATGAAATTACACCACTTATTCAATAAGACATCACAAGTTCTCAGCTCTTTCTAATCTTCAACATCACCAGCTCTTAATATACCTATTTCATTTGTCTACCCCAATCGCTTTTCCTGGATATTACTTCTCCTATTCACACGATCATCACAACATATTTCCCTACCACCTATCAAAAAAAAAAAATCATACTTGACAACCAACATCTACAAACAAAGGCTCAAATCACTATTAACCACAATCCCTATAATCACTTACAACCGCTCCTCTAACCTTAAGGATTACTGTAACAGGAACATGACAAATCCCTCCGAAGTCCTAAGCTAATATGGATACACCCAAACTCCACAACCAAGACAGAACTACAGGAATTACCTACCGAACATCATTTTACCCTTCACTAAGTTCAAACCTACAACCATTAATGGGTGCATTAAACCATGGTTATAATACTGACTTTATTCACACTCTTACAACAATACTAAATCCACCAACGTGTATTTCCACACCTATTCATTGATCATTCAGCTTATCTAACATTCCGATATTCAATTACCAATATCAAGTAAATTCATCATTATCATCTCCACCTAGCATATCACAAAAATCAACCCTGGAATATAAATTAATCGCCAACAACAAGGTCTACAATTAGGTAATTATACCCCAACTACGAGTCAACAACAAAACAATAAATATTAAACTTAGTCTTCCCTTTTCTAGAATCTACTGTCAAGGTACCAAATTCCAACTTATGCAATAACTGCAAGAATTAGTCTTTAAAGTCTTAACGCACCTTTCAAGTATATACGACAATTAACTTCTTATAGTTGGAAACTTTTAACCGGTCAGGTTATCAAGCTAAGTGATCAACCTACCCTTATTAAATCAGAGTCTCATGTGCCAAACTAGTTAGCACCCAATCGTTTTATCTATATGATTTTTGGAAGAAATTGGGAAAGGTATAAAGGACAGGGAAGGCTGACAGTCTCTGAAATTTCCCCCATCCTTCCTAACACAAGACTGTTCTTTCTTTTCGCACTTTTCATTGCTTTTTATGAAAATGCTAAGATTTGGTACCCTTAATGTTTCATAACACTAGTTTCTGACTAATTGAATAGGGATTTAGTCAAAATTAGGACCTTGAAAAAGCTCAACAAAAGTGTAACGAAATAATATAAGGATAAGGGGAGATTCTGTCTCCCTACCGCTATAGCGACATGCAGACACTGCCTACCTTCTGCTGTAGCGGAAGGTTACCGCTATAGCGGTACACCTGCAATGTTTTGCAAAAAATTTTAATTTCTTATCCTATTTTTCCGACAGATAACTAGTTCCAAACCATTTGATTCCTAGGATCCTTAACTCAGAATCCTTAGCACTTCACTCCTTGATTTAACATCTCTCAAACTTACGGACTAGACTCGTCATCACAATGACAAATATCCGATATTAATTATACCCCTTATTAATTCAATTTAACAACCACCAGTTATTATCTTTCAAAGGTACGAATGCATTCACAGAATTTTGCACAACTATTTCATCAGAATAGTTTCATCCCAAGGTTAGAATCAATTACCGTATTCGTAACTTCATATTTTCAATAAACATGTTCATACACACTTCCTACATGAACATCAAAATTATCTCATCATTTGCCCAGTTTTAGAAAACTAGTTCATACAAAAGCGATGAACAATGTAAAGTAATAAACTGGCTTGTAAGTTGCTTAATGGTCATATATCATCCACAATCCCCGTCCTCTTAATAAACCGTTATTAATCAAATTATCATTATCAATATTATCAATCAACACTACAATTACTCTAATCATTTCACTAAGCAACTTCATTCTACTGTTAGGAGCAACAATACAATTATATTTCCATAACCCACTCTAAAAGAAACATTATTATCCGATGCCCATGCTGTCATTTCAGCATCAGTAAAGCTTTCATTATATCTCTGACTTCATGGTCAATTCAAACCACATAAGAAGCATAATTGGACTCTTTGTTCCATAATCCGCACATTATTTCATAATTCGACAATTTATTCGATCAATTCATCATGAGTCATCATCAGCTAGTTTATCATACCACAATTTCGATTAATATTTCTCCATGTAACCCATATTTCAATGAGTAATTGTATCACACAGAGTTCAAGTAGTACATATAGTTTCAACCAACACATAATTTCAGCCAAAAATAAATAATAAATAATAAATAATAATAATAATAAAATGAACTACAATTTTAATCAACACATCATCACTTAACATTTATTCAACACAAATCTAGGTATTGCAACAATACAATCTACCTGACAGTACAATTACACAAGCACTTTATAACCAACAATACATACTTTTATTCATTATCTTTATTTAGGCGGCAAGTTTTTTTTTTTTCCAACGATCACTACTTAATCATTCGCACACAGTACGACCTTTCGGTAGATACTAGTTGGAATAACCTATATTCCAATTTAATTCTGGGATATAAATTGAGAAAGGTCAATATCAATCATCTTTAGTGAGATACCAATTGGTGTCAACTAGATACCAATTGGACTCAACCCAATCATGCAACTGACTCCGAATGCACGATAGAAAAGAAGAAGTGAAACAGTTCCTAAAATGTCTTATAGCCTTCTGTAGATTTAATGTGGATGTATACACATCAATCCCGAGAATTCTATTCGACATTTGCTCTTGTTCTCACTGTTTGCGACAATAAGAATGAAAGAAGCTAGATACCAATTTGTATCACCATATACCAATTGAAGTCAAGTAATAGCACGAAAGAAAGAAGAATTTGAATTTTCCTAGTGTCCTATAGCCTCTCGAAGAAAAGTACAGACGTCTCTATACCGTTCCGCAAGACTCTGCTAGACATGTTCTTGTTCGATGAGATCGACAAACCTAGGTCTCTGATACCAACTTTGTCACGACCCAAATGGCCATGAGTGACATCCACACTAATCTTCCTGTGGGAGAACCATCTAACCCGAACCATTACCCAATCATTTATTCAATATTAAGACAAGGCTATCATAAAAATCGACTTAATAATAATAAATCCAAAACTAATCTTTAATTAATGCGGAAAATCGAACAACTACATATTAAAATCCCCAAGACCCGAAAGTCATCGTATAAGAACTTTTAAAACAAAAAACATGTCTAAAAGAAATATCCAAAAAATAAATAAATATATAGAGTGTCTCATTGTCCGAAAGAAGGACAAGAACTAATATGATGATCCATGGCAGCATGGAGATGGAGTGCTCACCCTTGGATCGAGATCAGCTATCAAAAGTTAGAGATAAGGTCGTATCTGAACCTCTGGAACACTTTCTGCACTCAACAAAAGAAGAGTACAGGGTAGTATCAGTACAAGCCACTATGTACTGGTAGGTATCATAGGCCAACTCAATTTAATAGCATGTATACAATATAAATCAAATAACAAGTAGACAGTCATCAACACATAGCAAGTATTCAATAAATCAGCAAATACATCAATGACAGGTCAAACAATGCTTACAAACAAGCTACATAACCATCAAGAGTATCAACCATACCGTAAACGACCACGAAATCAACAATAATACCATAAGTAACAACTATGTCCTTCTCAACCTCGCAATTAGAACACCATTAGCTCGTTATCAGCTTATTAAACCATACGACCTCTCAAAATCAATACTAGTCTGTACACACATGCTAAGGGACTTATTTCTGCCCAACTAGTCATGACCTATAGGGGACAATCTAAGTCCATGTACCGTACCGGCGTGGTACCCGATCCTCTATAGATAAGTAATATCAATATCCATATCCGTACCGACGTGGTACCCATCCTCCATAACCATATTATGTATATTTTATCAAATTCACACTATTTCTCAGGATACAACACGACGTACTAAATTTACAAGTACACTTATAATTAATCATAAGACAATTCGATCAAGTTCAATTTTCAATAATTATTCATACAAGTGTCACAATCCAAATATCCTCAAATTCAAGTATGTCCGAAGACCAATCAACAAGCATCCAATTTAGGAGCATACATACAATTAACTCGAGTCTAAACTCCAATTAAACCATAACCTACCTCAACCGAAGAATCCGAATGCAGGCTAATTTGCAAGGGCCTTGCCCTTCTTTAAAGCTTTCAAATGGTCAAAATCTGTTCAAAAATATAAGCTTTATAAGAGTACGAAGTAGCACGTGGGATTTCAGTTAAAACGGGTCATTATTCGATTCCCAAATGTAGAATTCTTATTCTAAAAATTCTGAACCTAAAACTTCAATTTATCAAAGCTACCCGGATAGTTATACGAGAAACAGTAGTTGCATTACAACTCTCACGTAAAAATCATTAACCAAGTATATATCCTAATCATTGATGGCCAATGATTTAGTCATCATTTGCCTAATCATTGCTTATGTCACTAGTAAAAGAAAATAAAGGAATTTCAATTGTCAACATTGTTTCTTGTATACTAACGTCTAGTTATGTTCAGCGGCAGTGAATATTGGGGCAAATAAATTACATCTCATGCTACAACAAGTGAAATAGGTCTAGACTTCTAATTTAAGCCCTCACGTTTTGGAGTTGTAAAATCCAAACCAAACTCATCCCAATTCTAATAACACAACAATGAATACTTCCCCCGTTATATACCCTCTTGAATTCTACTTTTAACTTAACCCATTATCATCAATATGATACCAATAAAATGCAGCAACTTACAAGTTCATACCTGTGGTTGATGGAGAATCTCGTCTTTGAAGTCCAACTCGACGCCAAATAATTTGAGTTTGTGAAAGTTTTCTCCCTTTCTTTTTCTTTTTTTTTCTATTCTCTTCTGAATGTGTTAACCCTAAAAGCTTTAACCTAATTTGATATATGCCACATGAGAAGAAAAATAGTTGTGGTTTTGACCCATTAAACCACTAATTAAATTAATTATCTAAAATACTCGAAACTTCTAATAGATCCTTATAATTTGCTCGGAACCCCGTGGAAACAAACCGAATATGTAAATCAACTAAAACTCATGTTCCAAACCTATTGGAATCACTAAAAATACTAATATGGGGTCGTCTTAACCAAAGATTGATCGAGATCAAGCTTAACTTTATTAAAACTCGAGAACTTAATTAATGACTTAAATCACTTCGAGCACCTCAAGAACCGGTACTACCCGTCTCCCTAAGTCATAAATCATGTATACAAACTATGAGTCTAGCTAAAATAGGAAAGACAAGTAAAATTCACAAAACGACTAGGAGGGTCGTTACATCAGATCCTAGAATCAGGTATGTATTAAAATATTAAAATATCTACTAAATTAAATATTTGACTATAAAATTTATATTTTTGTATATTAATTTAAGGTCACTTTAGAAATTCATAAACTTCAAATTCTAAATTTTCAAATTAAAATTCATCTAATAAAGCAATGAACCAAATATCGTAATTAAATTCTAACGAATCTTCTTTGAGGTGCGCTTTCATCCAAATTGGTAAATACTATTCCCTTCATCCTAATAAAAATGAATTTCTGACAATACTTTTTTTGGTCCAAAATAATAAATTTTTCAAGTTCTAAAAATTTATTAATTATTGTTTTTAAAAGAATTCCTTATGTAATAGATTTTTCTTGTCTATCTTTAATTTTAAGAAAAATTTGAAAAGAAGCAAAATGGTGATATTGAAATTATCCTTACATTAATGTTTTTAACTAACATTTTAAGGAGAGGTATCACATTCCAAATATTCATTTATTTTAAAATGAAGGGACTATTTTCTTTCGTCTATCTTTAGTTGTTTAGCATACTAAGAAGACGTTTGATCATGAAAACTAAAAAAAATTGGAGTTAGAATTGGCGTTGGAATTGAAGTTGGAGTTGGAGTTATGTTTGGCTATGAAACTAAATTGGAGTTTTTTTTTACTTTTTGAGAGAAAAGTTGAAGTGAAAACAAGTTTCACTTGTTTTCATTTTTCCAAATACAATTCTAATTAATTGTATTTGGAATTCTTATGACCAAACATTACAATTTTCACTAAAGTGAAATAATTTTTCGAAAAAAGGTGAAAAATTCTCATGGCCAAACGGGCTCTAAAAATAGTTGTCCAATAATTTTACTTGTTCAGTTTGAAAATCTAAAAAATAATTTATCATTTTGTATCTATTTTACCCTTTTTATTAAAGTACTATTTATTTCTCAACATTTAGATGACTTATAATTAAAAGAAAAATATAGTAAAATAACTTTTTTATTTATTATTTTTAAAGAGATGTGTCAAATCAAACATAGGTAAATAAAAATAAACGGAGCTTCCGTTCACAATACATTTCTACAAGTCAGTCATATATATGTTGGGTTCTAGAGAAAATGTGAATGGAAAATGGAGAAAATAAAATAAAGGGAAAGTGAAATGTATGTTCACTTTATAAAAGGAGTGTTCTCCCACATTTATGGGAGAAAAGAAAATCACTGTGCTTAAATTAAGAAGCATTCCTTCATGTGAATAGTGAGGCAAGAAGAAGACAAGTCTCGCGCTGCGTCGTTTTCGGTCGCTCGGCTTCAACTTCGGCTTCGAATTTGGATGACAAATGATCGAGAGATTATCTTTTTGGACAAAATACTTTTGAAACTTGAGAGTTAATTATTGTTTAATCCAAAAATCAGATACGAAAATATTCTCCATGTGCAGACGCATGTCACAACGCACCTTGAAGGGACATGACCCTTTGATGCACTGTTTGAAACTGGAAAGGCGACCTGCGAATGCAGGTCCCCATCTGCGGACGTAGATGATGTCCGCAGGTGAGCCAGAAGTTTCTGGTTTGTGCCAAGAATGCAGTCTGCTGGCGCAGGTGAACACGATGGTCCGAAACAGTGCGATTTTTCATGAACCATTGTTTCCTTTCTGAAGCACCACCTTTTGGCTATAAATACCTGATTTTTTCCTCAGGTATAGGAACAAAATTTTAAAGTGAAAAACATCTTCTTCTTCCTAAAAACTCAAGTATGATTTACGAATCATTGAGTGCGTTCATTGTTCGACAGAATTTGAGGTACCGTCATTCTGTTGATGTAATTCATTTTATCCTGGGAGGATATATTACATAACCTTGGATACTTGAGGGGAATAATTTTCTTAAGGACACACCGTGAATTCGGTGGACTTGAATCTTCTAATCTTCATCTGTTTCTATACATTTGGTTTTGTTATTTTCTAGAAAATAGTTTGAACTTATTTTGTTGTTGTTGAACTTATTGTTGAAGTTTAAAGTTGTAAATACAGAGTTTGAGTTTTATTTGATTGTTCATATTTTAAGTTGAACATGTGTTTGAAGTTCTTGTTGAAAAATATAAATTTTACTAAATCCGAAAAATAACAATCTTAAGAAAATTATTAAGTACTTAGTTAATCTGTATCAGTTCTGATTTTGTGAAGACTAAAATCTTTTGATTTCTACTCCCTCGGTTTAAAGAATATAAAAACTACATAAAGAAATCAAATTGGGAATTCGGTTCGAAGAATATAAAAATCTCACCGATTCATTAAACTCTCTGTATTGGTTTCTGGAGTTTAAAACCTATGGGTTTTCATTCTGTTTGAATTTGATTCTGATTTGAAGAAACCCGAAAAACAACAATATATTCCTCAATTCCTGAACTATCATAAATGGTACGCATATACCCTTCGTTATACTTTGGGTACATATATACCCTGTCGTTAATCTTTTGGGTTGTATATACCCTTTACTGGAACGACGGGACACGTGGCTTAATCTTGTGCATTTACCCATTTTTTATTTATTTTACGAAAAAGGAACATATATATCCCCAAACTAGCATAAATGGTACGCATATATCCTTCGTTATATTTTGTGTACGTATATAACCCTATCATTAATCTTTTTGGTTGTATATACCCTTTACCCAAACAGCGGACACATGGCTTATTTTACCCATTTTTTATTTATTTTATCCAAAATAAAATTAACCCACCCAATTTAGATCCGAAATTAAACCCATCAATTCTCCACCTGAATTCTCCATTAACACTGCCGCCCTTTTCACTATCAATTCTCTTTCCTTCCCCCATTAAAAAAAAAAACCAGAACCACCACCACTCCGACCAACTCTTGGCCGAAAAACATCGCTCCACCTCTCTCTCAACTCACCTCCCTTTCAGTCAACCACAAAAAACCAAATTAATCATAATTAATACTTCTAGTCCCACTATCAACACCCATTAATTTTCAGCAACCAACGACTTGTTTCTCAATTACTACCACCGGCGAACTCCTTCCGCCATCACCTCTATTTCTCTAGCGAACAAGCACCGCCCTCTACCTATCCGATTTCTGTCACCACTCAGGTGGAACTAGGCCACTAGCGAGCCTTGCACTCTGACCATGAGTGAATTAAACCACCGGTAGAATTCATCCACCACAACAATTCTGACAAGCTCCTTGGGATCCTTCTATTAGGTGATCTAAAATGGGGGCCTAAGTGATAAATTAAATTAATGGGTTTAATTTCAGGTCTAAATTGGATGGGTTAATTTTATTTTGGATAAAATAAATAAAAAACAGGCAAACACATAGGATTAAGCCATGTGTCCCACCGTTTGTGTAAAGGGTATATACAACCCAAAAAATTAACTGCAGGGGTATATATGTACCCAAAATATAAGGAATGGTATATGCATACCATTTATGATAGTTCGGGGGTATATATATCCCTTTTCTATAAATAAAAAATGGGTAAACGCACAGGATTAAGCCACGTGTCCCGCTGTTAGGGTAAATGGTATGCACAACCCAAAAGATTAATGATAGGGATATATACATACTCAAAATATAATAAAAAATATATGTGTACCATTTATGATAATTCGAAGGTATATATATCCCTTTTCCGTTTCTACAAGTCAATCATATATATTCCTCAATTCCCGAAAAGGTTTCCTTATAGCTAATGACTTTATTCCCTTTTGTTTCTTGTGCTTCCCGCGCCATCCCTTTATTGCACCGTAAAAACTTACAGTAATATTAATTCTTGCAATTTAACTACTCCTAGCAATAACAATATATAATACTTTCTTCGTTCGCTTTTACTTGTCACTTTTTGATATGGCACATTCATTAAGAAAAATAATTATTGAGGTGACTATTTTATCATACTACCCCTATTAATTGATGTTTACAGTAATGTGTCTTGAAAATAGTTTGGAGAATAAACAATTAATGTTAAGGGTAAAATAGAAAAAATTCCTTTGTCTTTTCTTGATATGTCAAAAGTGACAAGTAAAAATAAAAATTCAATTAGGAAAATAGTGACAAGTAAAAGCGAACGGAGAGAGTATGTGTTTGGTATGGAAAAAATATTACACATACTATGAGATGGAGAGTGAGGGTAAGTTTGGAGGGTGTGTGTGTGGAGAAGGAGACTATTAGGGGTGACTCAAAGAATTTGGTGGTTTAAAGCCAAATTTTAAAAAGAGGTTTCAAGTATGTTCAATAAAATTAGCTTTTGTGTGCATCACACGTGTATCTTGTGTGTCACACGTGCATCTCGTGCGACTCATGGCATCTCGTGCAACTTACGTGCATCTTATGTGCATTTTGTGCTTCATACGTGTATCCCGTTGTTAATTAGTAAAAATATTTAGAAAAATAGGACTCCCAAATAGTTGGACCCCCATGCCACTGCTTTTGTGGCTTTATGGTCGAGCTGGCCCTGGAGACTGTGGGGTGAGGGTGGTAGAAGTTGTTGTTTTTTTTTATTTTCAAGAAACTTATTTTTTAATCTTTTAAAAATTTGACTAATAAAAAAATTAAAAAACATTTTCTACCATTAATCAATTTGGACAGACTAGTCAAACTTACAGGATACATGAAATTACTCTGATGATCCTCAACATGTTCGTGAGAATAAGTCTTGATTTCCCCTCTGTGTCATGTACTCATGTGCATGAAATGAAATTCACTTGACCACGAACCTACTCCAAATTATAATAAGCTATACGAATGTTTTAACCTGAATTATTTATCAATTAAATGTTGATGATATAATTACTTTATACGTGAAATAAGTAATGATGCATGGATTAATTTTATAAAGATTATTATTTCTTTGGGTGTTTCGTTTGTTATATTAGAAATTAATATAGCATTTTACTATAATTTTTAAGATAAAAATGTTTGCTTAGAAGTATACTTTTGCAATTTTGAGAGAAATATGTTTCAGTTATACTGATTTTGTCTTTATAAAGCTTCTGAACATAGAAGTAGGGAGAATAAAAACTTCTCCTTGAATTTTAATTTCTTTTATATTTAATACTCCATTCGATCATTTTTACTAGTCACAATTTGATTTGACACGTCCATTAAGAAAATAATAATTGACATGACTATTTTATCATACTACCCCTTTTAATTGATGTCTAGTTATATTAGATATTGAAATGATTTGAAGAATAAGTAATCAGTGCTAAGAGTAAAACATGAAAAAAAAAATAATTTTTTTTTCTTGATATGTCTAAAGTGACAAGTAAAAATTAAAATCCATTTTAGAAATAAGTGACAAGTAAAAATGAACAAGGGGAGTAGTTTCAAAAAATTTATTAGTCTCATTGCCTGCTATTTTACCGAATTCTCTTTTTTGGTTACTGAATTCTGCATTTGTTAACATATATGAATAATTTAAGAGCAGGAAAAAAAAAATTGACATGAATTTTCTCCAGAATTAATGAAAATGTTATGAAAAAAAAGTGCCAATAGAGTGTAATTATGGGGTGTGAATAAATTTTTAACTTGCGTCATACTTTGCACATGAGCTTTCAATACAAAGATCTGTGGTTCCCCATTCACAACATCAAATTAAAATATTCTTAGATTGGATTAATTTCTAAGATAATTTTACTTATTAAATTTTAAAAAATAAAATTGCGTTTTTAGAAATAATAAAAAGTAGCGTTTAATATATTACAACTATTATTAACATAAATTAAAAATTATTTCAAACTGTCATTATAAAAAAAACTATTAGGATCATCAATAAATAACACGGAGTACTAATGTCTTTTTCTTCTGCAGAAGAGAACTACAGTACTTTTTTGTTGACTAAAGGTGTGATAACACACGTATAAACATGATTATTTTTTTCAAGATCCTTGTAACGTGTCAAAACGTAGCAACTCAATTTCAACGAAAATAAGAAAAGCAACTACTCCAATTACTTGGTAATTAAGGTGTAAAAATCTCCGACAAGTGTTGTGATAGATGTATAAGATTTTTTTCGTGTTTAATTAGAGGTTTAAATTCGAATTATAAGAGTAAGAAAATCTTGATATGAAGCATTTCTAGTTAATAGGTCTTATTTGATATTAATTCAAATTAATCAGGTCCAAATCAAAATAAATAATAACATTGTATAAGGTAAAACCCAGAATCAATGGTAATCAAATTAGGGATCGACGCGTGATGGATCAGACTTGAGTCAACGTATGGATCCAGTGTAGAAGTATTTGGGGTTGGGTGAAGGAACAGAAGTGGATGGGATTCAACAATTAGAGAACTCTATGGTTTAACTATATATAAATTGTTACCTGTTCTTTGTACGCACCTAAATTTTCACCATCGCACAAGCTTAAACAATAAAAGCTCTCCGTTCTCAAGTTTTTTTTGGATTACATTATTCTAGAACGACACAAGCTCATTAACCAGATCTTATACATACCGCTCTATTTGTTATTATTCTTTTTTCATTTATCGTTTAATTGTTGCGATTTATTTCGCTATTAATTCATTCTAAAGTTAATCTGCATGCTCTTCAACCATATTTAGAAATTCATTCTAACTGTAACCATCTAAGGGTAAACAAACATGCATTGGGTAGGAAAAATGGATAAGACCTAATTGAGAGCACCCCAGCAGCTGATTTAGAACTTTATCTCATTAGTTATTGCTAATCATAACAAGTCCAAAAATTATGGCATCTTTACCTTGCTTGCACAAAATTAGGATAAACCTAGTTGTTATTAAAAAAGAAAATCATTCCAATTATCTTTTCTTTTTCTTTTTTTTAATAATACTTGGTGAGAAATAGTCTTTCTTACAACTTAGTAGGTTGGCACCCTTTCAATCCTATATTACTATTAGGTTTCCATATCCATCAAATAATTTGATTTTAGTTTGAAAAATTCCTATACTTACGGATTTGGTTGTATGATTGTATCCAATGTAGATCATGAGAGAATATAAAAAGTTTATTAAGATGACATTAAGATTACTTGAAACAAAAGAAAAGTTATTCTTAAGACTTTGTGCGAACTCGAAATACTTTATGCACTAAGTTATCTAAAGAACAATTTCAAGAGGAGGGTGAACATATTTGTACTTTTTACTTGCTTGTTTGAGTTATTCCTTCTAACCTATAATTAACATACCTTAATTCTTAAAATTTATGTTTAATTTCTAAGAACGAAAGGTTAGGCATGGAAAGAAAATATTTTTGTTAAAATTATTATTATTACTTACTTTGTTTCAATTTATTTGTCGGGTTTTGACTTAACACAAAATTTAAGAAAGTAAAAAAGACATTTTGAATTTTGTGGTCTTAAACTAAAAATTATATAGTGTACCAAAATTTTCTTTAATCTTGTGGTCGAAAAAGATATTTTTAATAAACCTCTCCCTTGGAGCTCTTAACCTTTTTGCTGGTGTCTTGAACTCACAATTTTAGGATTGAAAATTAGAGGTATTGCTTATCATCCAAGCAACTACCTTTTATCAATAAAAACATTCATTTTGAAACAGACTAAAAAAAAACAATACAAACAATTAAAATAGAGGGAAGTATTTAATAATAATATTAGGATTCGGATCCAAGTGGAGGGTTTTTTCTTGGTCGAATACAAATTTTAATTTTGAACATAAATTGTCACTTTTGAAGGAACGTGATGAAGACGTGAAAGTGATGTAGAAGACGTGTTTGTGCTTGTTTATCGTACTTTACACTAAACACATTTTTAGAAAATGCATTAATTCCAATTGATTTTGTTTTTTTGATTAATCTTCCAATTTTCAACAATCTTCATTGACATAGTCTTTGTGTGGTTAAATAGTGCGCATAGTTAATACGGTAAAAGAATTCTGTCCTTATTTTATGTAAGGTCAAATCTGACCAAACTTCTTAAATGGGAGTTGAAAATTCATTACACAAGGATAACAAAAATTCACAAGAGAAAGGAAAGGGGAAGAGAAGATGGTGGTCGAGGTGACGATGATAATGACGGCGGCGACAGATAATCAAGAAGGAGGAAGAAAGGGTGATTTGTGATGGCGCCAACGGTAGTGGCGAAAAGAGAAAAAGGGAGAACAAAAAAATTAAAATGAAAAACTCAAAATTAGGGAAAAAGATCAAATTTTGCATTGATTTATGTGAAGGGGTCAAATTTACCCTTAAATTATGAGAAAGTTTAAATTTAACCTCTGTTTTATAAAATTAATCCTTAATTGCACCGGGTGCAAGCTTACACTATTTAAAAATAAGAACAAGTTTATTCTAATTTGTACGGTTCAGAGGCAAATTTTAAAAATAAGAACAAGTTTATTCTAATTCATACGGTTCAGGTTCAGAGGTAAATTTGATCCCAATTAATAACGATGATGACATATTTGACTTCAACTATTAATGAAAATTAAAGCAAATTTGTTCCATCTTGCATATTTAGAAGCAAATTTAATTATAGCAATTATAAAAAATGAAAATATATATAAAACTCCAACTTAATAATGGTGATTGGGGACTAACACAAATTTATTTATTTTTAGTTATTTTTGCATTTACAATTTTATGGCTTCAAACTCAAAGTGTTCTATACTTCTATTGACCTAGACGAAATAAATGCAAACAGATAAACGTAAGAGTCAACTGTACCTTTTGGGTAGCATTAGGGTTTGTTTGGTTGAAAAATAAGTTATCCCGAGATTAATATAAGATAGAATGAGTTAAATGAGTTTTATCTTAGAAAGTGGATTTCCTACTAAGTAGGTATTCTTTACTTTCTGAATCAAATAGCAACAATTGAGTAACTTTACTGTCCTGAACAAAATGACTTTGATAGGATGACCATCCAGGGAATTAGCTCCTCCAATTATGCGCAATGTTCAAGTGCTCTCTCCTTTTTCTTTTGTTGTCATATTATCTTTTACACACTTTTTTTTAAAAAAAAATATCAATAAATTTATTTTGACTAATTTACCTTTATTTATATATTTTTTCCTTTTACCATACCTCCAAGAACTATTAATACTAAGGCAAGGTGAGAAAAAAATAATTAATTTAATTTTAATGTTCTAAAATGATTTATACTCCATAATAACTTAAAATGACTAGGGGAAATAGTGCATATTCATTATGAATCATATTTATTCCAACCTCTTTTGAGTCAGACGACCATTTCCAGTAGTTGGACTTAGCATAGTGGTACTATATAGACGTTTAATTAGGTCCAATTCCACTAGACTTGACTTGAGGTTCAATCAAGGACGTGTTTGAAATGGAGATATTTTTATTTTTGATTAGTCAAAAAAAAAATTTAATTTTTTTTTAAAAAATAAGTAAATCAAGTTTTATAGTGGATATTATATTATTTGTATGCTCCCTACCCTCCAACACATCTCACCCGTACCACCAATATTCCCATGGCCTCTATCGCCACACTACTATCCTCACCGTCGTTCCTAGGAGGTTTGCTTAGATTATATACAAATATTTTTTTATTTAATTAATTATTAAACACCAAAATAAAAGCTAGTGTTTAGTCATAGATTTGAGAGTAATTTTGATTATCTGCAAATACTATTTGTTTTGGCAATGAAATTTGATCAGATTTTTGAAAATGTGATCTTCAAGTATTTTCAAGTTTCAAAAAATTGATTTAGATCAGGTTTTGAATTTTTGAGATTTCCAATCACAAAACCTCAAAAACAACATTTTAATAAAATACATGCTCAAACACAACTTCTAATCCTAAAATTACAACTTCAAAAACTCAAATTTTCAAGTTTTGTCAACTTCAAAATATATAATCAAACAAAAGTTAAATGAGAAACACACTTATTTTTTGGATAAACATTTTTTTTCAGAAAGTATATTCTTTCCTACCAATCACACCCAAAATCAAAGATTGACTCCGTCGTTACGTACGTATCTGCCTGAATTTTGGAAAATGACATCCACCAAAAGTAGCAGTACCCATTATTACTAAAATCAACAACATCTAGACAATACGTATATTTTCTTTAATGACAAAAGATATCGACTTCTGATTTTGGAGTTGGTCATTTAATTAGTTTAATTCATTTTCATATCCTTTTGGAATATATATATATCATATAGTATATGTATTTGCAAGATACGATCAACGAACAACTCCACTATTTCAGATATTTTCACTTTTTCCCCTGCTCTTTTTTCTTTTTCTTTTTTGGATTATAATTTTTGGAATATTATCTAATATGTATTTGCAAGATAAGATCACCTTTTCAAATGGTAATATAATTTTTGTTACGCCATTCCTCATTATTGGGAATATAAAATAAATAAACAACTTCCATTTTCCTTCCTCCTCCTTTTTTTAATTTAGTATTTTGAGTCAGCAATTGTATTGTATATGATCAATTTGCAGAAAATAGCAAATATCACACGACTCACGAGTGGATCAGAAGTCCTACGTTGTTGATAAGCTTTGGTGACCAAATAGGATTCAAATTTATATACACCATCCTTTATGACATAATACATAAATTTGCTATTTAACTTTGCCTCAACTAACATATATATCTTCCAATTTTGAGTGTACACAAGTAGACACTTAAACTTATATAAAGTAGAACAATTAAACACACGTGTCCTATGTAGCGTCTTACGTGAAAATTCACGTGAGACACCACGTAGGACGTGTTTGTCTTCTTGTTCAACTTTGTACAAATTTAAGTGTCTACTTGTACACACCCAAAATTGAAAGACATAGATATCAGTTGTGGCCAAATTAAAGGGTGCATTTATGTATTATGACATCCTTTATCTTATTAGTGGACATAATTTAACCTCTTATAAAGTGTCTATTATTTGTTTTAAGTTGTCAATCAATACTACTAAATAAAGTTACTTATTATTATCTTTAAGTAATCTGATAATATGATGTAAATAATTTTTTATATTCGTTAGTGCATAAAACTTAACTTCGACCAACTATAGTACTATGTGGATATTACTTCGACGTCAATTCGCAAACTAATGGGGTTAGTTGCATTATATAGACGATATTGTTCCTAAATCCTGCTTTTGGTTGGGAAGCTATAGCCATTAATTATCTAATTAAATATTTGAGTGAATGATTTATTTGCTGATGTCATAGAACAAGAGACAACGATGAAAAGTAATACTACTACCTTACACAAACAAATAGAAATAAAGAATAATGAGTAATAGTTATTGTTTGATTAGTATGTCCGAATAACAATTACTCCATGCATTTTAATTTATTTGTCTAGTTAAATGAAGTTTAAGAAAGTAAAAAGAAGTTTTGAATCTTATGGCCTTAAATTACACAGATAAGAGAATGTTACAAAATGCCTTTTCATTTTATGGGTTTAAACATATTATGTGAAAAGTTAAAATTAAAAAGTTGTAAAAAAAAAAGACACCTTTTTTTTAGACAAAATTTAAAAAAAATAAATAAGACAAACAAATTGAAAAGGAGTAATAACCTTTTGGATAGCTTGAGTTTGCTTATTTGCTACTCCATCCGTCCTAATTTATGTGACATATTTCGGATTTCGAGATTCAAACAAATTTATCTTTGACCGTTATTTTTTCATATATCATTTAAATATTTTGAATTGTCAATTATGGTATCTTATAGTACTTTTTACGTAGTTTTCAAATATATAAAATTTATTTCAAAAAATCTGAAGATTTCATGTCCAAATTCAAGTCAAACTGAAACTATTTGACTCGCGGGAAGCGAAAAGTGCCACATAAAATGGGACAGAGGGAGTACCAATAAAGATTGTGGTGGTGTCGTAAGCAATCCTTCATCCTTAACCAGAGATCTCGGGTTCGAGTCCTCCTGGGTAAGTAGTAGCCTTTGTTAGGGAGTGGTTTGCACTTTCCCCCCAATGTGGGACTTGCCGCATGAATTTGAATTTAGTCGGACTTCAATATGGATACGGAACATTAAAAAAAAAAAAAGAAGAAGAGTATGCTTGTTTGCCTAAGATCAAGTGGTTATTAATTAATGTAATAAGCTTTTTGCTCCTAGTAATCTGTCACTCTACTTTCTTGGGATATATGAATTGAGGACTTGATAAAGTACATTTGGCTATTTACGTTCGTTGTCGTTCTCCTTTTTGCTTTTTTCCCCCTCATTAATGATTGTGGACTCATGATTTAAGAGCCAAGTCAATTGGAAATATATTTATAATCTCCTCAACTAAAAATCAAGTTCAAATGAGTTAGTAATATTTTTCCCTTTCAAATATATAATTAAAAAGAAAGTGACTAAATTTTTATAGAATCGAAAAAAATCACTCAATTTAACCTAAATATATCATAGAAAATATTTTCATTTGGTTTTCTCGAATAAGGTTTTGTGATACTTATAAAACATGTATAGTTGAGTAATGTTTTGGATATGAAAAACATATATAGTTGAGTAATGCTTGGATACGAAAGTGTATATGCTTTCTTGATACTTTGGATAAAATTGAATAATTTTCTTATTAAAAATAATTTAGTATTGTGATGCAATAAAGTGAAAATTAAGTTATCCTATGCAATTAACCCCAAATATATAGTATCACACTGAAATAAGAGTGGAGGATCTATTGCAATAAGGTCTGCATATACGTCATTTTTTTTAGATTTTACTTGTGAGCTTACAATGAAGATATTACGATATTATTCTCCTAACAGATAAAAATAAATACTGAAAAGGGCCAAAACTACTCCTGAACTATCTGAAATAGAGCAAAAATACCCTCCGTTTATTTTTTGGCTCAAAAATACCTCTCCGTTTATTTTTTGGCTCAAAAATATCCCTCACTTTAACGGAGTGCCACCAAGCACACCACGTGGAAAAACAAAGCCACATGACCAATCCATGTCAACATCTCATTTATGAAAAAGGACCAAAACTACCCCTGAACTATCTGAAATGGAGCAAAACTACTCCTCTATTTGTTTTTTGGCTCAAAGATACCCCTTCATTTATTTTTTGGCTAAAAAATGCCCCTTCATTTCACCCGTCTTCAAAAAACCCCACCCGTCCTCATAAGTAAAGGGTAAAGGTAGATTCACCCTTCATTTCACTTGAACTCTCAAAAAAAAAAAAAAAAATCGATGCAGACTTGGAATTCTGAGGGAAAAGAAAGCTCTTAGTACATGGGTTGAAATTCGACCCGTCTTTATCACGTAAAAGAATATGGGAGAGTTCTACACATGTACTAAAGGCTTTCTTTTTCCTCAAAATCCCTAGTCTGCATCGATTTTTTTTGTGGGAGAGTTTGAGCGAAATGAAGGGTGCATCCATCTTTACACTTTACTTACGAAGACGGGTTGAATTTTTTGAAGACGGATCGAGTACAGGTATTAAATGTGTTGGGTACGGATATTAAATGGTTGTTAAGTTGGATGGTTAAGTGGACTGGTCGGGTATTAAATGGGACGCTGGCATGGACTTGGTCATGTGACAATTTTTTTCCACGCGGTGTGCTTGGTGGCACTCCATTAATGTGAGGGGTATATTTGAGCCAAAAAACAAATAGAGGGGCATTTTTGAGCCAAAAAACAAATAGAAGGGCATGTTTGAGCCAAAAAATAAATAGAGAGGTATTTTTGCTCCATTTCGAATAGTTCAGGGATGGTTTTGTCCCTTTTTCATAAATGAGATGCTGACGTGGACTGATCATGTGACATTTTTTTTTTCATGTAGTGTGCTTGGTGGCACTCCGTTAAAGTGAGGGGCATTTTTGAGCCAAAAAATAAACGGAGGAATATTTTAAGCCAAAAAATAAATCGGAGAGTATTTTTACTCCATTTCGGATAGTTCAAGTATAATTTTGATCCTTTTCCGAAATAAATATTATTTTATATGTTTGTACGTCATTGTATAAAAAGAGAGTGTCCCACCTATCCAATTACTTGAAGGCGTTTGGTGTTGCAATCGTAATTATTTTTGGTCCATATATGGTTGAGTAGTTGATGGATTACACCACCAGTTATGGATCTTCTTTGTATAATATGTAATGTGTTACAATCAAACGCTATTATCACGCAAACTTTGGTTAAAAAAAATAAAATAAAAATATTTTACATAGGATAATAGGGAAAGGTAGGGGTGTTTACAATTCGATTTGATCGATTTTGATTAAATTTTTAATAGGGAAGCAAATTTTACACTATTAGGTTATTTTTATCGTGACAGTTAATATATCTTATTTTCACTCACATTTTAAGGAGGCCGTTTACCTGTAGACATCCCTTAAATAACCTAATGATGGTGTAAAAACTAATCAATATTAATGGTATGCAAATCTCAAATTTTTATTATATATTAACTTAAGACCGTTTAGGAACCTATAAACCTCAAATTCTTAATTTGAATCCGCCACTATTTTTCAATCACCTCTGAACCATAGACTTTAAGAATTAATGATAGCAACCTGTGATAAGTTAATTCATTTTCATGGAGAAAAGTCTAAAGTATTAACATCCTATGTAAATATATATTTTCCTCTTCCCAATTATGTTAAAAGTTTGTGATCTAATAAAATACTTTTTGAATATAATCCTCTTGCCAATTATATGTGTTTAACAGTTTTCTTTGTGCTAATGAAATTTAACATTCGAAAATATACATAACAATAAAAGAGAATTCACCTAGATATGCATACTGTTAAGTTTTGGAAAGAGAAATACGATTGATCACCCTTGCAATATGGTTTGACATTAATGTGCACTGGCTCAAAGCTATTGTATTATTCCCAATTTATTTAACACACATTCTTTTTCATTCCGTTTAAAAATGAATGACATATTTCTTTATCCAAGAATAATTTTATTTTTTTATTTTTTTTTATTTCCATGATTAGATTATTATAACCACACTAATGTATATAACTTAGTTTAGATTAAGAGTTAAATTTGTTTATTTTTTTTCTTAATTTTGTATCCAATCAAATGATGTTACATAAATTGGAACGGAGAGTAAGGGAGTAATTTCTTACTTTGTCCGACACGAATACACATCGAAGTACATGTTTATATATAGTTTGGATCCATTGTTGGTTAAAAAAAAAAAAACTAATGTCTTTTTGAATTTGAGCTATAAACCAAAGTTTTTTTTTTTCTATCCAAATTAATTTTGCCACTGAGTCAAACGAGGAACGATGAAAGGCAAAACCCAAAAAGGGGGGCAAAGAATCATTCAACTTAAGTCAACTACAAAAATCTACTATTATGTCATTCAAAAAGAAAAAAGAAAAAATGTTTTACTATTATGAACAGTCAAGTCAACTACAAAAATCTACTTTGCTTTATTGTTCTAGACTAGGCTAGAAATTAATACATGCATGGGCCCTAAATATTTGGGGAAATCTTCTTCTTTTTTCCTCTTGTCGCATGAAAACTAACGTGGAGTTGAGATTTTTAGTTTATGAATTTTGAATCATAAATATAAAGTTTGAGCCTAAGTTACTAACTCTGTTAAATCTGTATCTACAATGCGGCACCACCACTAGGAGTGTGTGTGTGGTGGTGGTGGTGGTTTGGGGGGGTTGGGGGGGAGGGAGGGGAGGGGAGGGGAGGGGAGTTGTAATATGTGAACAAATTATAAGGTTAACTTTCATGATGTTGTGTTATGACCCCATACATGAGAAAAAATTAAAAGCAAGAAAATTTAGACCAGAATTCATACATGCATGGGTCCTAAAAGAACAATAAAATCAGTTCCTCCTATAGTCCAATGCTTGCTAAAATGATATTATGGTCACACACATAGTATGACCTAGTTTTGTTAGATTTAGGCAATGACTCTGTGTCTAATACACCTCCGTAGCTTTGTATTTTGTTAAGACATATATAAGTAGAGAAATTATTCATATATTTTAGGGAAACTTAAGGAAATCACCTGAACCCTTTTCAACGTTTTTAGTGCTAAAATCAAGGTTCACCCTTATAGCATTTTCAGGTGGAGAGGTCGGAGAAGATGCCTTTTCGACTTCCTAGTCCTAACTCCTAAGGCTTAGCAGATATAGAGCTAGGTTTCCATTTTTGTTTTATGGGTTGGGTGGTTATTATGGACCTGAGACACCTTCTCTCTTTTTCTTGTTAGGCTTTTTACGGAGTGGGCTTCTAGTCCTTTTTGTTCTTTTCCGATTTGATTATCAATAAAATGGTCCATAGACCACCAAAATTTTTATTATTTTTTTTTAAAAAAAACCCTTAATAGGCAAAGAAACTTTCAAGATATATTCACCCTATAATAAACAACTAAAAAACGCTAAAAAGAGATGCGTGCTTCAGAAATGCGACAATAATTGGTTTTCATCTAGAAAAAATAGCGCTTAGAAAAATAATACGTAGGTTTTCATCTAGAAAAAATAGCGCTTAGAAAAATAATACGTAGGTTTCATCACAAAATTCAAGGATTGCGAAATAGAAATTGGATTTTCATCGATCAACTTCATCAAAAAATAAAAAAATAAAAAAATAGGACTTTTCATTCAAAAATTCAAAAAGGGAGAAGTCAATTCAACCGTTAAAGTCAATTACTTCAATTGCTCGGCATCGGAAGTGCACTATGATGTTGAAGTCTAGAAAGGAATTCTAATTTGCAAAGTTTTGATTAAAAGACTAGCAAAATATTCAACTTTAACTTTAAAATTTGAAATTTCTTAGTTGTTTTGAAGTAGGTACATTGCAATTGAAAACAAAAAACAAAATTTGAAAAAGATTGGAGGTGATTTGGAGTCAGATTCGCAGCTGAAATCAAGTTTAAAAGCATCATTGAGACACATGTATATGTCACTGCATAATCATGTATATGCACACGAGTATACAATGGATATACAAAGGATACGGATGATACAAGTGGGACACACACACATATATATATATATATACATGGAGGATATAAATAGATATACACAACTCGTCTTCTTCCCTGTTCTTCGTCTATTTTGAGTTTTGGCTCTGAATTTTCATTATACATAGACATACATGGAAGCTTGTAAGCAACTTGCTGAAAAACATGGAAGCTTCTTTATTTTGTCATAATTAATTTTTGTTTCTTAATATTAACACCATGTTTGGATTTGCAATTTTATCTAATTGTCCTTAAATATTAGGGAAAAGTATACTAAATGGACTAAAAAATTAAAGTATTTACACTCAAATATCCCCTCCTATACTAATTCTAAAATTATCCAGGCGCCCCAAACAATTTACACTCACTAGCCCCTTTGTTGCCCCCATTTTTTCTTCCTTTTTTAGTCTTTTTCATTTAATGTTTTGTACCTTCATTAAATGCTCTTGTCTTTTCCTTTATTATTTTGTATTTTACTTAAATCCACGTGACATGTTCCTTTATCATTTAATCCACAAAAGATAATGGTGGGTCCTATTATGTGCAGAAGTAGTTTTTTAAAATTTCTATTTGTCTCTTTCTTATTTTTTTTGTTTTGTATTTTGTTTAGAGAAAATTAAAATAAAATATAAATATAAAAATATTAGCTAATTATTTTAGACTAATAAAGCTATAGAAAAAATAAATATTTAGATTATAATAAAAAGTAATTAAAATAATTTGACTAAAATCACTAGTTTATTTATTAAAATATAAGTTAATAGAAACATATTTTTATATAAATTTTATTATTTTTCAAATACAAATAAAATTTATATCTAAGATTAGGGGTGTTCAGATGAAATCGTGAAATCGGACCAAATCGATAAACCGGAAAGAAACCCAACTTAGGTTTGGTTTAGTGTGGTTTGGTGATAAACTTTCAAAAATCGATAATATTTGGTCTGATTTGGCATCGAATAAAAAACAGCCAAACCAAACCGATAAATATACACATATTTATAATTTTATATATTAAATTGTTATGGTTGCAACCGGCATCATAAGCAAGCTAAATGTTCATATGATTTGGGATTAGCATAAGGTGACTAACTGATAACTTGTAAAGGGGTAAAGTGTTCCTCTTTTTCTTATATAATCGAAATATTTTTGAGAATTTTAAACTAGCACTGAAGTGATGGATGATGTAAAAGACATGGAATCATGCAATTTCCAAAAGATGAATCTTTTTTTGTAACGTAGAAATTGGCAGAGGATAAACACATAAAAGCATATTGAGTCAGCTGATAATTGTTTTTGTTGTAAAACTCTTGGAAGGAAGCAAATTGTGAGGCTTCCAAGTTCTAGTCACTCCAAATATTGTCGATTACTTTTTAACACGCAAGTTGTATTCAATTTTCTCTTCTTCTTCTTTGTTTTTTCTTCACGTGATATATCTTCTTAGTATTTTTCATAGCCCAAAAAAATAACCGTAAAAACAGAATCAAACCGATAAAACCGAAACCGACAAATTTATACATATTAGTTTGGTTTGGTTTTAATAGTATAAAACCCAATTTTATAGGTTTGTTTTGTTTGTTTTTTTAAAGTCAAAATCAAGTCAAACTGCACCATGAACACCCCTATCTAAGATATGACTCTATTTTTTATATTTTATGGACAAGTAAAACTTATTAAAACTGATATAAAAATTAAAATATAAAATGAACATGTCTACTATGTTCTTTTTAAAAGTTTTTGGTTAGATTATCTTCTTTTTAATCAATTTTTTATATTTTATGTACAAGTAAAACTTATTAAAACTGATATAAAAATTAAAATATAAAATGAACATGTCTACTATGTTCTTTTTAAAAGTTTTTGGTTAGATTATCTTCTTTTTAATCAATTTGTTTTTAGACTAATAAATATATAAGAAAATTAACAAATAAACCATAACAATAAACAAAAAAAACATATGCTCCATCCGTTTCAATTTGTTTGTCATGTTTTGACTTGACACATAGTTTAAGAAAGTAAAGAAGATGTATTAAAATACTGAGACATACCTCAATGATACCATGACAGTATATAAATATATTGTGATGGTATCATTGAGGTTTCACTGAAGGATTGAAGCAGACATCAATGATACCACGACATTATACAGATATATTGTGATGGTATCATTACGGACTGAAGCAAATCCCACTGATACCATGTGAGTATATATATACTGTGATGGTATCATGGAGGTTTGACTGAAGGATTGAAGCAGACATCAATGATACCATGACAGTATATAGATATACGGTGATGATATTGTCGCACCCCATTTTTCTCGCGAAAAACGGGATTCGACATGACAACTCTTTTTAGGATTGATTAGAGGTGAAGAGTCGCCACCTAACGAATTAATGTGCGTTAGGGCACCATACTATACTAAATTGCGAACTTATTTTAATAGTCTACGTCAACCAGAAATTCGGGTAAAGGTTCAGGTTACCTCGAAAGGAAGGTGTTAGGCACCTTTCGAGGTCCACAAATGTGGGTCCCAGTCGAACTCATATATTACGTGGGGATCTATGTGATAAGCAAAAGTCAATTGATAATTAATTAATCTAAACTAACCAAGTGCCAAAGCATGCGATATTTAACTTAATCATTCTAGATGAAGAATAAAAGCAAGTTTAAAAGTAACAAAAAGATGAATAAAAACCTAACAAAATACATGCATTTTAAATATAATCACAGCTTAAAATTACCACACAAGTTGACACACAACCTATTTTATAACTAAATGAAGTAAAAATTCAATTGTGATTTAGTTACATTATACGAGCATAAAGAAATAAAAGAGATTACGTTAATTAATTTATACTATACAATAATAATTATGAAAGTCGAGGGACTTACCTGGCTGTGGAGCATCAATTTAATAAAGAATGTCAAAGTATTCAAAATATTGAGTTACAAATAGTAATGGGAGTCCAATAAGCCAACTGAGATTCTCGAAGAGCCCTCAATTTTCTCTATTCCGCATTGTATTCCAGACCTGTCGTAAACTATAAAATCTCACATAATAAAAGAAATTGTTAGTAAAATCTATGCCACTTTAATTTGGTGGCAAATCTATATATATTATAAAGCAGAGGACGAAGCACCAGAAGAAGCCAAGTGGCAGCATAAAAATAAGCCACTTGGCAATTTTAAGACAAAGGAAATAACTTTGTAATAAAAGTTTCCAATTAAAAGATTAGAAATATTTGAATTTGTAAATACATTATCCTTTTAAAAAAAAAATAATCATAAATATAAAAATAGAAACAGAGTTCTAAATGAACTCTTACTATTTCATGAACTTATCTCTTTAAATATATTTAAATTTATTTAATTTAAATATTAAATGAAAGATAATAATATTAATAATTAAAAAAATAATAATTGTAGTAGTGCCCGTAGTAATATATTTGACTTATTTGAATATTAAATGAAGGATAGAAATATTAATTATAATAATAATAATAAATAAATAGATATAGATAGATAGTAGTACTAGCAGTAGTAATACGTAGTAGTACTGGTAAGTAGTAGTAGTAGTAGTTGTAATAATAAAAATATTAGTAATTAAAAAAAAATATTTGGATTGGTTTCAAAATTTTCTCTAATTAAAATTTGTAGATTATAGGATAAATATGCATTTTATTTGAAAAATTAAGGATAAGGAAAGAACAATAAACTGATCTTTTTATAACAAATTGATATGATATGATATTTAAATTTGAACTTAAATAGAATTTGAATGGGAATGGAATTCTAACTTCTTAACCTCTCTATATGTATAATATTTATTATTATTATTATAAATATACATTAATAATAATTATAATTTAAAATATTAAATAAAAAATAAAAATACAATAATAATGATAAAAATAATAATATTAACAAATAAATAAATAGTAATCATAGTAGTAGAAATAATAATAATAACAACAATAATGGCAGTAATAGTAGCAATAATAATAATAATAATCTATATCTGTAGCTATATATACTATAAAGCAGAGGATGAAGTACCACAATTAGCCAAGTTGCAAGCTATTGAAAAGTCACTTGGCAATTTTAGGATAGTAATAATAGTAGTACATACTGGTGGTGGTAGTAGTAGAAGTAAATATAATAATAATAATAATAATAATAATAATAATAATAATAATTCTATGTAATAATAGAATAATAGTATTTTTGCATTTCTTCTTGGGTTCCTTAGTATAAAAAAACAAAATAAAAATTTAAAAAACTAAATAAAATAGTTTTTAAAGTATATGCGAGTAACCATAAGATTGAATATTAAATCACAATCTATAAAGGTACATTTTTAATAATTTAGTTTAGAGTATAATTAAACATAATGTACACAAATTACATACTATTTTTTTTTCTTGGAATGAATTCATGATTTTACTTTTTTCTTTAAAATTCATATTCAATTGTTTTTTTACATGCATTATGAAATTCCTTATAATTCTTAGGATAAGTTAATATTTATTTTTTTGAATTCGAGTAAAAATAAGAAAATTTTAAAATAGAATGTGAGCTAAAATGACATTTCGATAGATGTGCAATTGTTTAACTTAAATTTAAAATTATAATCACTTCTAACAGATTAGATTATTTTGGAGACTTTTTTTAATTAATATTTCATTTATTTTGTTATGCATAACAAAACTTATCTATTCTAATTTCTATATTTTGAGATAATAGAAAAGAAAACTCAACGCTTATGAGTGTAACACAATTTTTTTTTTAATTCAAAGTCAAATTAGAGAAAGGTAAAGTAATTAAAATACAATAGAAAAAATGTACATCAAGGATTGGAGGGGGTGGGGGAGGACAATAAAATAAAAATTTAAATTGTTTATGAAAATTTTAAATTATAAATAATATAATATATTAAAATATGAAACATAAAAGCTTTTTTGCAATTACATGATTATTTTTACTTATAGATTTGGTTATACATGGAGGGGGGGGGGGAGTGTGGAGGTGGGGGTAGGGGTAGAAATTTTTTAAATTTATTTTCGCATTTCATTGAGAAATAATACAATAGTTGAACTTTTTTTAAGGTAATATAATTTAACATGCTCGGGGGGGGGGGGGGGATTTTTTTTTTTACAATTACATGATTGATTTTTTCGTATAGATTTGATTAGACACGGGGGGGGGGGGGGGGGAGTAGAAAAATATTTTTATTAAAAAGTTGAGGGGGCGGGGGAGTGTGGAGGTGGGGGTAGAAATTTTTTAAATTTATTTCCGTATTTCATTGAGAAATAATACAATAGTTGAACTTTTTTTAAGGTAATATAATTTAACATGCTCGAACAAGACATTTCAATATAAAAATGATTAGAAATAATACTTTACTATTATCCGCGCATCGCGCGGGTACGTATACTAGTATAATATAAGAGAATGGATAATAAATTAAAAATACATAAAGTTAAGGCTAAGAGTGAGAGAATGTAGGATCAGGGTATGACAAGGCTGCAATGGGCCCAATACGATGTTACACCCCTCTTCTCTATTTTTATATTATCAACTCTCTTAAAGACCTTAAGACAAGACTAAAGGAATTCTTAAAGAAAGTACTAAAGAGTATTGATAAATAAAATATTTCAACATTTAAAAGTCATAGAAAGTTTAAAAGTATTTTGATACTTAGATCGTATGAAAATATATATATCGAAAATGTAGCATAACAATAAAAGTTATTAAGTATTTGAGATTTTTAAAAGGGTGACATATAAAATTAGAAAAGACGGGAGTAACGAGTTGCTTTATTTTTATAATAAAGTTATGCGTGTGCTTCATACAGGAAGTCAACTATAGCTTGTCTTATGTCATCATTTCCCAAACGTACCTGACCCCCGACGGGGTGACGACTCTATTTGAGCTCCACTTCATGCATTTAATCCTCCCCTTCCGTGGTTGAACTCTAAGAGATGTCGTCTCATTTTGATGTACATGTAAAAATATTCAAAAAGGTGAGAGTATGTCTGTTCTTGATATTTAACTAATCAAAAAAATGAAAATAATAAAATATAACAATTCTTGATCAAAATAAGCATATAAGGAGATTTAGATAAGATATGTAGCAAAATAAATATACAAGTAACTAGCTACGGATCATTATTCTAAAAAGATAAGCCATTGCTCATAGAGAAAATCGACTCAAATAAAGTAGTGAAATGGAGGCAAAAATATCAATTGATCAACAAAGAGATAGCATATACGAGGTAGCTCTAATACTATCGGAATCCTTGCCCATTAGTCTCCAAAAATGAGAGACACATTCCATTATTTTGAAGTTTATACAATATTGAAAAAAAATAATTACAAGCACAAAAATACTATGAGATTTCGGTCCTCGTAGCAGCAAGACAAAACCTGTAGCACTCCAATTATACCAATGCGCGTATATACCCAAAACAAAAATGAAGGCTACGACAATAAATCGTAACACTAGATTAAATACCCAAAATACTCAACCAAATTTAATGTCTTCATTACAGAGGCATAGTCTCACACTAAAAGAAAATAACTAATTAATAGAAATATTAACACATGGATCCAAGTTAATAGACATGACTACTTGATACCATTTTTTTTAAGAATACCAAGATAATAATATTACTATACCTTTGTCTGTTTTCATTTAATGAAAACGAAGACAAAAATCTATATCTAAACGCTAGTAACTAATGTAATACTAAGGAAATCTAACCCATACAAACTTTCTGGGTGAAACTAAACCAAAGCATGACAAAATGAGATATTGGGTTAGTATATCACTGTGAATTTGAGTTATAAACGAGGACAATAAGTTCTCTTATCACAAATTAACCGAGCTTTGTGAATATACTTTGCTAAACATATGAGAACAAGGCTATTTTAAATCGTACTTTTAAGAACTCACCAATTGAAGATCGAGACATGTAATATTTATGGTGGCCTAAGTAAAGAAACGGATTGAGAATGTACCTTTCCCGAATTCTAAGAAAACTATGATGCCTCGGCTACTTCTCAATCAAAAGTCACTCTTTCTTGTAACTTGAGAGAAGTGAGTACTTGCTGGTTTTGGGCCAAAAGCTGGTGAAAAAGTATGCATTTTTCTCTTCTCCGTGAAAGATGTGTGTGTAGGTGTATCTATGTGTTGTGCTTGGTCCCCCCTCCCCTTGTATGTTATGTAGGTCTATGATGGGGGTAAAAAGAGACGTTGGGAGCTAGTCGAAAAGAGAAAACATTTCTAACTCCCAAAATAGGTGTCAAGTAAGAATTCATATATGTTTTTTTTAATATCAAAAAATATTCTGGGAGAGTTTATTAATAATAAAAGATATGATGGGAATCCTTTGGGAGGTGGAGAGATGGAGTAGAAATAGGTAGGGAGATCTCTTATTTTTTGGCAAGAGTTATTTTATACATGGAAGGAATTGATAGGAGGGAATTATTTTTGGACAAGAGTAATATTTTCAAGTAAGAAAAAATATCTTTTGATTTTGTAGGAGGATATTATGGATATGGAGGGAGTAAAATAAAAAATAGGAAAATTGATTTAAAATGATTTTGAGGATAAAGATATTCTTCACAAGAAAGAAAAAATAGTGAGAAGGATTTTTTCTACTTATGAAAAGATTTGACAAAATTTGAAGTTGAAATTTGAAATTTGAGCTTGTTTAGTACTAAATTAGTTTCTACCAAAAAATATATAAATGACTACTAAATTAATAAGTGAAGAAAAATAATACTAAATTATTAAAGTCATTAAAAATAATTCACAATAAAAGAATAATAACTCTTAGAATATTTGATCAAATACTTTTAAAATAGAATAAAAGCGAAATGTGAAAAGTTAAGTAAGGAATATGACATGATAATAGTGATAAAAATAATTAAAAATAATAATCATATAATAATAGTAATAATAGTCATAAAATGATATTAAATAATACAAATAATATTTGTTTACACAAAATTTGATAAAAAATAAGTAAAAATAGCGATTTTGACCTCGTAACAAAATAAAGGATTAAAAATGAGTAAAATGACAAAAAGGAAGGTCAAAATTGGGTGTCAACAGATATCATGGGGAATTGAAAAGTGTCTTATTGAAGGACCGAAGCAAACCCCAATTGAGAATTGATATATTGTGATGGTATCATTACGGACTGAAGCAAATACTAATAATACCATGTCAATATATAGATATATTGTGATGGTATCATGGAGGTCTCACTGAAAGGATTGAAGTAGATATTAATTATACAATGCCAGCATATAGATATATTGAGAGTATCATTACGTACTGAAGAAAACCTCAATAATACCATGTCAGTGTATAGATATATTGTGATGGTACCATGGAGATCTCATGGAAGAATTAAAACATGCATTAGTGATACCACGACAGTATATAGATATATTGTGAATAAGTGATGATATCATTATAGACTGAAGCAAACACCAATGATATCATGACAGTATATAGATATATTATGATGTTATCATTGAGGTTTCACTGATAAATTGAAGCAGACATCAATGATACCATAACAGTATACAGATATACTGTGATGGAATCATTACAGACTGAAGCAAATCCTAATGATACCATGTGAGTATATATATATATATATATATATATATATATATATATATTGTGATGGTATCATGGAGGTATCATGGAAGAATTAAAACATGCATTAGTGATACCACGACAGTATATAGATATATTGTGAATAAGTGATGATATCATTATAGACTGAAGCAAACACCAATGATATCATGACAGTATATAGATATACTATGATGGTATCATTGAGGTTTCACTGATAAATTGAAGCAGCCATCAATGATACCATAACAGTATACAGATATACTGTGATGGTATCATTACGGACTAAAGGATGGTATCATTACGGACTATATATATACTATGATGGTAGCATGGAGGTCTGACTAAAGGACTGAAGTTGATACCACGACAGTATATAGATATAATGTGATGGTATCATGGAGGTCTCACTAAAGAATTGAAGCAGACATTAATGATACCATGACATTATATAGATATATTGTGATGGTATCATTAAGCAAATCCAATGATACCATATTAGTATATATATACTATGATGGTATCATGGAGGTCTGACTAAAGGATTGAAGTTGATACCATGACAGTATATAGATATAATGTGATGATATCATGGAGGTCTCATTAAAGAATTGAAGCAGACATCAATGATACCAAGACAGTATATACATATATTGTGATAGTATCATTACGGACTGAAGCAAACCCAATGATACCACATATACTGTGATGATATCATTACAGACTGAAGCAAATTAAAAAAAATAGAAATAAAAAAAAGAAAAGAGAATAAAGGATTTTGGAGCTGCCTCTACTCCAACACCATCTGCCGAACAGAGTCGAATCTCGTTTTAGTGTTGGAAATCGGTAATTGAGACTTGGGTTATGGTGGAAAGGCGAGGTGTGAGGTTGAAGAGAGTTTTGGAAAATGTTTTCCTTACTTTATGGAGGGAAGCCATTTTCCTTCAATTTGTGGAAAATAAGTTGATTTGAAAAACATTTTCCAAAACATTTAAGCCAACCAAACATGAGAAAATTGAAAAACATTTTCCACTTCATACCGAACACACTCCTAATCTTTGTCAGCTGACTTTGGTAAAGTCCAAGCTCCATCCAGATTCAATCCAAGTGTTGGAGAAGTTAACCTACTTGTCAGTTTTAAAACTAGTTAAAGTTTTTGATCAATATGACCAACAAGATTATAGTATCGCAATATCGGAGAACGGGTTTCCTGGACTCAAGTTTCTCAGGGTGGATCAACTAATGTGTATGAACGAGATGAAGCTAGGAAAAGGTGAAATGGCAGGACTCAAATGCCTGCAAATCTTCAAATGTTACTCGATTAGGAGGCTCCCAAAAGAGTTGATATCATTGACTGACCTTGAGAAGCTGGAGATTCGAGAAATGCCTGAAGCATTTATTGCTAGGCTTCAAGTTTTAGATTTGCCCAAACTCTGAAATTGTTGCCTCTACTTCAACACCATCTGCCGCTGCTTTGCCGCTTCTACGTCGAAAATTTGCTGGAGTTTCATTGGAAATCAGATGTCTAGAGAGTTCTCTCCTATGCTTCTACAACTTCTCCTCGTATGTCATATATATGTCAATATATACAGATGACATACACATGTTATACAATAATTTTAGGCTCAAGTCATCCACGATCCATTAAAAGTGATTATCCACAGAGTTCACTTAGCACCTCAACCCAACCTTATACCTATTGAGGCTCTGTCTTGCTCGTTGTTGTTGCCAATGATTGTGTACTATTTTAGCTTTTTCGGCCATTTTGGGCTCGCGTTTGTATAAATAGATTTTAACTTCACATGAGCAGTACCTATATAACGATGTATAACTTTGTATAAACTTGTATATGAAATGTATGATAATGTATATCGATAAAAAATAAGAAAAAGAGAAGAAAAATACAATATGTATAACAGTGCTTATTCACCCAATATACAATATTATGCACTTATTATAATTGTGTACAATGTTGAATAAGAAAAACAATGTTGTATAATATTGTATACGAAAATTCTTTCATATTCAACTTTATTTTCAATTGGTATGATTCTTAAGACCAACATTTATTAAACTCAATCAACCGAATATTCCCTGTTACTACAAGTTTATTAAACTCAATCAACCGAATATTTTCAATTGGTATGATTCAAGTTACTACAAGTTTGTTCAACTACTCACAAATCTAGCATCCTTGGTGTTACTATTCCCAGTCAAGAGACTCACAAATCCATCCTCAAATATACATAGTCAGATCTATTCACATCATAGTACCTGTCTTGGAAGAGAAAATAGCAATCACCTTGCAAGGGAGATCTTTAATGACAATATGATCATTCGTACAAATAGTACCAGTATGTTGAGGATATGTCTTTGAAGCTCCAACAACGATTGTGGATTCAAAGTGGTGCTCTTCGTCCAACATTGTTTAGGTTTTATTCTGCTGGTTCACAGTTCGGCCAAGGTAGAGGAATAAGGAGGATGATCCGAAGTTTCGTTGTTTAATGTTGAACTAAGAAATGAAAGAATAAATTTAAGTTATATACAAAATTGGTTATATTCGGTAAGAAGGTAAAATATAGGTCAATTTTGATAACATTGTTTGCCCCAACTAACATAGAGTGTTATTTACTCATTTTAAAGGGTAAATCATTAATTATTTTGAACGGAAGGGAGTAGTTAAACCTCAGAAGGAAAGTAAAAAAAAGACAGAAAAGAAACAATCGGTCAAATAAGCAAGCCCAACACGCCGCATGAATCTGGGCATGTCTTTCTTTCCCCATAACTCAACTTTTTTGTTAAAGTTGGAGTAGCAATTTGTAAAATTCAGTTAAAGAAAAGAAACTAATTCTCATTAGATATATTGATGGAGTCTGAATTAAAATATATGAGTTTCAAATTTTAATTTCGTAAAGTCTTAAATTTTTAATTAATAATTTGTGCAATTTTAATGAATTTTTAAGAAAGATATAAATTTTGAATTAAAATTATTAAGTTTAGACGAACCCGTGATCATACTGTTTAGCTAGTGTCGATCTCAAAACGTCTCGAATAAAATAATTTTATATATAAAAATACGGATTTTCGAGTTCACACTCTCCCTCTACAGTGTACTCCAATCAACTCAACAGTAAAGTAAACAGCAACCTAACAAAATACCAACTCATTTCACTATCTTTTTTGCTAAATTCAATTTGCACTGTTAAATAGAACTTTTATTTTCTTATATAGTTTTGGATAATCCCACTTTGGATTGAATTAACCTCAGAGTCCTTTTTTTAAATTATGATATGAGACTCATTCTTATTCGTGATGAATCAAAGTAAAGCTTTAATATTATGTTGTTCAAGCTCTAAATCTTAATATTGAGTTATTAACCTATTTGATCAAGCTTCTAAATTTGTTTATTTAAAAAAACACTTTTGTCAGAAATTTCTGAAAGATAACAATTTGTGATTGACTAATCAATTTGAAAAATACTTTTACAATATTAGAACAAAAATTTGTCCTTGACCAAAAAGTTTTTATGGATTTGTGATTGACTAATCAATTTGAAAAATACTTTTACAATATTAGAACAAAAATTTGTCCTTGACCAAAAAGTTTTTATGGGGAAAGCTTATCTTTTCTGCTTGTGAAAAATAACTTTTACTGCTATTCAAAAACACTTTTTTTTTTTCAAAAGACTTAGTCGAATGCCTCAACTCTCTAAATAATTTTTTTTAATTAAAAAAATACTTCTAGCTTCTCAAAAGCTTGACTAAACCAGCTATAAATATCACACATGGGTTGTTATCTCATTATATATAACAATCTCACAATTGTTTTGAGATTAAGTTAGACTCAATGTGAGTTTCTTGGTGTACAATTTATGGTGTATAAGCAGGGGTGGATCTAAGGTGCATTTTTGTGGTGCTCCGTCACCCGCTAAATTCAATGCAGACTAAATATAATTATATAAAAAATGTATAAAAACTGGTAAAAGACTTAGAAAAGCACTCTGGAAATGAAGAAGATAGCTGAGTGCTTTGATTTTCAGGCAGAACCTTAAAGATTTGGATGTCAATATGTTATGTTCGAACCTCCCAGACACCCATGACTTCTAAATCCTGGATCCACCACTTTGTATAAGAGAATCTTGAACCATTTCTCTTGGCGCGCCATTTTTTCGTCATTGCCAATACTCTACTCAACCAGCTTAACATTCACGTAAGCAACAACCCAAACAAAACATCCAACTCACTTCACTCCATCAAACTCCCTTTCTATACTCAATATTCATTTTTTTTTAAAAAAAAATCTCAATGCATGCAATCACATACTCCCTCCGTTTCAAAAAGAATAACCTACTTTCCTTTTTAGTCCGTTTCAAAAAGAATGACCCTTTCCTTTTTTGGCAACACTTTAATTCCAACTTTCCACATGGCATGTTTAAGACTACAAGATTAAAGGGCATTTTGGTATATTTGCTATAACTTTAATTTAGTACCACAAGATTCAAAAGTTTCTTTATTTTCTTAAACTCCGTGCCAAGTCAAACTAGCTCATTCTTTTTGAAACGGAGGGAGTAGTTTTCTTCCTATTTGTAACCCCTTTATTTACACCCCTATCAACAATGATCCTCAGAAGCTCAGCTACAATTGACACAATGTTAGTCACATCACAGGCCAATTTGCCATCCACAATGGTTCTTGATTCTTCTTCTTCATATGATGATGATTCAAAAATTGCGACCATACCATTTATTTCTCTTAACTTGTTGCAGTATCTAGGGTAATGTGTCTTAGCTATGAATTTCATTGCTAAATTCCTCGTAGCTAACATAATATTTTTGATAATCTGTAGTTAATAAGATTAAGTACAAATTTTGTTGTTTAGCTACAACTTCTCCACCCGCTAAATCCTGTTTTTTAGTAGTATTCCTTTTGCTCTCATTTTCTTCTTGTGTTGTTCATATATAGAGACTTCATAGCTGATTTCAACTAGTTTGAGAATGAAAGCAATTGATTGACAGTGTTCATAATGTGCGTGTTTATTATCTTATCATCAAATGCAAGTTTCGATTTTTCTCTGAAAGTGAGATGTATCCTGGAGTAATCTTGGACAAGAGTTCCTTGTATCATCCATTTATTTGGTTCATGTAATAAGAGTAAACTTACAATTTTCTGTTTAACCAAACAGTGTAGTTCTCTAAATTAGGATTCTTTTAAGCAGTAGCAGTATACTGCTGGTGTACCATGAGAAACCTTAAATAAGACATCAAATATTTCCTTAGATTTGAGGAAAAATACCTGTTTGTGTTGTTTGAACTTTTTGTTTGTATTGTTTTCCTGTCTCTCTTAAGTGAGATGTTTCATTTCTTGTTATTGCAATATTGTTCTTAGAGGTAATGGTCAAAAATAAACCTGAACTATCATTTTTTCACTAGTTTCACACTTCAACTATCAGTTGTTCCCTTTTCTACTTGAACTATCACTATCTATGTATTAAAACACCATTCAACTATCAGAATTTTGACCAAAGCAGAAATCAAGAATTTGTCTGGAGATATTTGTACCCCAAATCTTGATGTTATTATGAAGAATATCGAAGGAAGTTTCTAATGATTTATGGTCATCTATCTTTCTTCAGGGTAGGCTACCGATGGATCACCATGCTTCTTGCTCTTGGATGTTACGGTTTTCTACTTATACCTGGTTTTATTCAAGGTCTGGAACACTATGTTCCTTTTTGAGCACCTCAATTTACATAATTTGATGATATCACATGACCAAAATAATCTTTCAAATTTTCTTGTTTCTTTTTGCTCTTCCACCGCGCCACAATTATATGTGTTTACAGTATAATTTCAGTAATAAATCATGCCTAAGGCATCTTCTCGTCGTTTGTTGCAGTTGGATATAATTATTGTTCTTCTAGTCAAGTACTTAGAGATATTGTTTATGGTGATCAACCAAGAAATAGGTACAGTATCCATTTAAACGCTTCTGTTCTTTTAATGACTATGCACTGCTTGTGTTTGTCTTCATGAATTTATGACTTAGTTAACATCTCATGTTGCAGGATAGATCTATACCTACCGAAAAATAACAATGGACCAAAGCCAGTTGTTGCATTTGTAACTGGTGGAGCTTGGATCATTGGGTGCGTAATTAAGTCATTTGCTTCAGTAATTGTCCTTTATTGAATCAGCTGTTGTTGCTCTGCTAATTGTGGAAACTATTAAACCTCTTAGAAGCAGAAACTTTGCTATGAGTTTTTACGACTCTTTTCTTTATGATTATTATTCCTTCAGGTTACAGTTTTGGCGAATATACATGTATAGAAAGTTTATGCACGCTTATCGTCTCACATAGTTGAAACAGTTACCAATCTTATTCTTTGTTTGAATGACTGCTTCCTTCAATAATTTTTCATCTTGGTTTGTCCTTTTCTTTTGGTTTACAGTAACAAAGCTTGGGGTTCTCTTCTTGGTCAACAGTTATCAGAAAGAGACGTTATAGTAGCATGCATTGACTACAGGTGATGTCTATTACATCTGAGCTTAGCAATGGTTTGCTAATTGGTATGCTCTGCTTAATGTGCTTTATGTGTGGTGAATATTTTTTCTGTATAGAATAAGCAATGAGATATTCGCTTTTTTATATACATTTGTGAGTTACGGAATTGCTGTTTTTACATGAAAGAAAGGGAATACTTGAATAAGAGAAATATATTCATTCAAAATGAACCAGAAAAAGTTAATAGAGGAAGTTATTTGGTATACTAAAAAGGAGAAGGTTCCAAATGTGTCACTTCCTAGTAATCTTCACGTCCACTTCTTATCCGCCAACAAATCATTTTCTTACTCCTGACTATTGCACATTAACTGTTCTCAGAAACTTCCCTCAGGGAACTATCGGTGACATGGTTAAGGATGTTTCTCAAGGAATTTCTTTTGTAGGCAATATCATAGCTGAATATGGAGGTGATCCTAGTAGGTAATCAAGTTCTCTTTCACTTGCGTTTTCTCACGAATCATTCACAATTAAATGTTTGGTTTCATTCTGCTTGTAGGATTTACTTAATGGGGCAATCAGCTGGTGCACATATTGCTGCTTGTGCTCTTTTGGATCAAGCAATCAAGGAGGCTGGAGAGAAAAAGAGAGATTCTTAGAGCGTCTCTCGAATAACGTCTTGTTTTGGTCTATCTGGAGGGTGAGTTGCTCTTGTCAAAGATTGAATATTTATGCAATTGATGTTGAACTAAGATATAGTGATGGATTCTAACAGACATTACTAATGAATTTATCTTACTAATATTTATCGTCTCTTCTTTAGCTCAAATTCTTTTGGTTGTTGGTTCAGAAAAGACTAAGTGGGAAATGGTTGTTGATGATTCGAAAAAATGTGGTTTCTTAATTGTGCATATAGAATTGATAGAACTAATCAGTATTTCTTTTTCAATACTTGTGCACAGGTATAATTTGTTTGACCTGGTTGATCACTTCCATAGTCGAGGTCTATACCGCTCAATTTTTCTAAGGTATATATTTGCTATCTTCTGGCATTACAGGTAATGCGGCCATTCAACAGTTATTGCTTTTTTAAAATGCCTCCATTCAGAGCAGAGGCGAAGCCAGAATTTCAACTAAGGGGGTTCAATATTTAAAGAAAAACTAGCCGAAGGGGGTTCAACACATACTATATATACATAAAAAATAATTTTTATCATGTATAAATAGTATATTTTTTCATCGAAGGGGGTTCGTCCGAACCCCCTTCCCAAAGGCTAGCTCCGCCTCTGATTCAGAGACGAGTTGATCATTTTGATTCATATATTATAGACATGGTTCAAGCTGAAAGTAATAGGTTCAGTTGGACCCGCTGAACTACTGTAAATCCGCGTCTGCTCCCATTGCACACAAATAATGTTTTCTCTTGGTACATGTGCAGCATAATGGAAGGGAATCAAGGTGGTCTAGAACATTATTCACCTGAAGTAATGGTGCAAGATCCAGACATTAGGAATGCCGTTTCTCTCCTTCCTCCTACTATCCTTTTCCATGGAACTGCAGATTATTCCATTCCTTGTGACTCCAGGTTTGAACCTCCAGTATATGCAACTTGAATTTATCACAAATTGCTGGCTATAAAAAGTTTACTACCGCGATATGGCTACACAAATTGCATTACTTAGTTGAGAGACCGATGACAATAAATATTAATACATTTACCAAGGGTCTTATTTTTAAGGTTATGTCATTGTTTTTACTAAAATGGATTGATGAAGTGAATGGAATTTTTGACATTTAACTTCTGATCGGGTTTCACAATTTTACGTACTGATTGCACATATTCTGAGTAGAACAGTATATATAGTTATTATTTGCATACACTTTGAAATGAAGATCAGCATATTGCTGCTAACAATTTTTTCTTATTTCAGGGTAAGTTATGTTGACACTCTTAGAGCCCTGGGTACTAACTGAATGCATCTTATTAGAAGGAAAAACACATACAGATTTGTTTCTTCAGGTAATTGACTTTTTGTCTTATTGAAGCCTCTTTTTGTACCATCTCATGCACTAGAGTAGGAAAAACACATATAGATTTGACCGCTCGGTCAAAAAGATTTGCAGTCGCTAACCAATGTACATATATTATACTCTAAATATACATGGCTGCACACATTTTATACATATACCATGCATCTGCCTGCTAATTTTTTTTTTTGGGTGCGCTTGTACTGTGTGAATCCCTAAATTTAAAGTTGTTATCATGTGACCAGGAGGTCACGGGTTCAAGCCATAGAAACAACCTCTGGCTTAAACGCAAGGTAAGATTGCGTACAATAGACCCTTGTGGTCTGGCCCTTCCCCAAATCCTGCGCATAGCGGGATTTTAGTGCACCAGACTGTCCTTTTTTTTTCTTTCTTTGTTTGTGGCCATTGTCAAGTATTTTCATATACCTCTTATACCAGCTTCCCATGAAATATATAGTTTCACTGGATGGAGCATAAATTCATAATTAAAATGAACAAAACAAAGTAGCATAGCAACTAGCTAAATATGGTAGGAGGATGAAGGAGTCCACTAGTATTATACATTTTAGTATACCGTCAACCGGGCCGGGCCGGGTCAACCCAGCTCCTGTTCGGTAAATTTTACCGGGCTTGGGCCGGGTCCGGTCTTAAATCTAACTGGGCCGGGCCGGGCCCAACAGTAATTAAAGGCCAAATGGCCCAGCACCGGCCCATTAGTGCATTTTACATGGGCCGGACCGGGCCGGGTCCCGACTAAAAAAAAAATTGAACCTTGATTATTTTTTAATATAATACTACTTAGAATACGACTTTAAAGAATATACATACATATATACATTCAGTATATACTACTTTAAAGAACATACATATGTATGTACATTCAATATATACTACTTTAAAGAATATACATACATATATAAATTCAATATATACTATTTTAAAAAATATACACATGTATTTACATTCAATATATACTACTTTAAAGAACATACATATGTATGTACATTCAATATATACTACTTTAAAGAATATATATACATATATACATTCAATATATACTATTTTAAAGAATATACACATGTATTTACATTCAATATATACTACTTTAAAGAACATACATATGTATGTACATTCAATATATACTATTTTAAAGAATATACATTCCCGACTAAAAAAAAAATTGAACCTTGATTATTTTTTAATATAATACTACTTAGAATACGACTTTAAAGAATATACATACATATATACATTCAGTATATACTACTTTAAAGAACATACATATGTATGTACATTCAATATATACTACTTTAAAGAATATACATACATATATAAATTCAATATATACTATTTTAAAAAATATACACATGTATTTACATTCAATATATACTACTTTAAAGAACATACATATGTATGTACATTCAATATATACTACTTTAAAAAATATATATACATATATACATTCAATATATACTATTTTAAAGAATATACACATGTATTTACATTCAATATATACTACTTTAAAGAACATACATATGTATGTACATTCAATATATACTATTTTAAAGAATATACATACATATATACATTCAATATATACTACTTTGAAGAATATACATATATATGTACATTCAATATATACTACTTTAAAGAACATACACACATATTTACATTCAATATAAACTATTTTAAAGAATATACATACATATATACATTCAATATATGCTACTTTAAAGAACATACATATGTATGTACATTCAATATATACTACTTTAAAGAATATACATACATATATAAATTCAATATATACTATTTTAAAAAATATACACATGTATTTACATTCAATATATACTACTTTAAAGAATATACATACATATATAAATTCAATATATACTACTTTAAAGAACATACACATGTATTTACATTCAATATATACTATTTTTAAGGAATATAGATACATATATACATTCAATATATACTATTTTAAAAAATATACACATGTATTGACATTCAATATATACTATTTTAAAGAATCTACATACATATATACATTCAATATATACTAAAGAACATACATATGTATGTACATTCAATATATACTACTTTAAAGAATATATATACATATATGCATTCAATATATACCATTTTAAAGAATATACACATGTATTTACATTCAATATATACTATTTTAAAGAACATACATACATATATATACTATTTTAAAGAATATGCATACATATATAAATTCAATATATACTACTTTAAAGAACATACACATGTATTTACATTCAATATATACTATTTTAAAGAATATACATACATATATACATTCAATATATACTATTTTAAAGAACATACATATGTATGTACATTCAATATATACTACTTTAAAAAATATATATACATATATACATTCAATATATACTATTTTAAAAAATATACACATGTATTGACATTCAATATATACTATTTTAAAAAACATACATATGTATGTACATTCAATATATACTATTTTAAAGAATATACATACATATATACATTCAATATATACTACTTTAAAGAATATACATATATATGTACATTCAATATATACTACTTTAAAGAACATACATATGTATGTACATTCAATATATACTACTTTAAAGAATATATATACATATATACATTCAATATATACTATTTTAAAGAATATACACATGTATTTACATTCAATATATACTATTTTAAAGAATATACATACATATATAAATTCAATATATACTACTTTAAAGAACTTACACATGTATTTACATTCAATATATACTATTTTTAAGGAATATACATACATATATACATTCAATATATACTATTTTAAAAAATATACACATGTATTGACATTCAATATATACTATTTTAAAGAATATACATACATATATATATTCAATATATACTACTTTAAAGAATATACACATGTATTTACATTCAATATATACTATTTTATAGAACATATATACATATATACAATATTCAACAACATATACTTTTATACTATTATATTAAAAGTATTGAATTCATACAAGATATTCAATTTAAATTTTAAATGAAAAAAATATATAAAGAGTAAATGAATTTAATATTTGATTGATTGCAAAAATGTTTGAAAACTTACAAGTTACAAGGTTGCAATTACATTTCACTAATTTCACAAAGTTAAATTGAAAAATGAAAATTCAATTGATTAATTGTAAATTCTATAAATTTTTCATCATTTTTTCCAATTCACGCCTGTTAACATTAATGGGAATTGGCTGTGGATTGTCAAAATCAATGGCACTAAAGCCATGCATTGGACTTGATTGTGCTGAATTCTCTCTTGAAGTCATTATTTCTTCAAGATCTTCTTCGTCTTCCGGCTCCACGAACATTCCTTGATTTCTTCGTTCTGCTCTAATCCAGTCTCTAAGGCAAACTAAAACATTCATGGCATTGCCTCCCAATGTGTGTCGGTTGTCTCTAATCTGCTGCCGTCCTTGACTAAAAGCGCTCTCTGATGCAACGGTTGACCTTGGAACATTCAATATATCTCTAGCTAACATTAAAAGTATAGGATATTGTCTTTCATTATTCTTCCACCATTCCAGCATGTTGATTCTACCTCTAGGATCCTCTGTAGGCTGCATAAGATAATACTTAAGCTCTTCCCGACTTACGATTCTATGCGATGAAGGCTGCAATCTATTCCAAACAGATAGATCAGAAACACAATAAGCAGGCATATTATGTGCCTGTCTTTTAGAAGATGATAGTTCCTCAGAAGGATGGGGAGCGGGGGTCGGTGTAATGTGTGACGGTAAAGCATTGTCAAGTAAATCAGCATAATAATTGTATAATGTGTTCATGTAACTATTCGCATCAGACATAGCCGTAAACAAAGAAGGTTCTTCATTAGTTTTTACTCCTAAAGCAGAATAAATAAGAGAAGTAAATTCGGACATAGTATTATATTTCATACATGAATTTATTATAGCACCAACTAAGAAAATAGGGGGAAGTGGAAAAAAATATTTTTAAAATTTATCAATCATTGCCTCAATAGCATATTTGTAACCTGGTTTAGACTTATACTCGTTAAGCAATAAAGAAATGTCGGCTAAATAAGCTAAAATATTACAAACAGTAGGATAATAAGCTCCAGAAAATTCAACCGTAGCTAGATAAAATTTTTGCAAAAAATTAACAATATCATCAATTTCAGCCCAATCTGAATTTTGTAACATACAATCGGGAAAATCACTAGCAAATTGGTTAATAGTCATAGTAATAGGAACTTTATAAATATTGCAAGTTTTTAAGAAATCATACGTAGAATTCCATCTAACATCTATTTCTTCAGACATTAATCTCGGTCTAAGTCCATTTTCCTGACATTTTCTTTTAAATTCGGTAAGTCTAATTTTTCTATTATTTCCTTGAATAAAGCCAACTGCAAGTCTAACTTTTTCAATAGCAGGCTCAAAAAAAGGAAGACCATCTTTTACAATTAAATTATATATATGGCAAGCACACTTAACATGAAATATTTCGGGTAACGGTGGAGAAAGTTCAGTTTTTAGCAACTCAATAGCAGCGTTGTTGTTAGATGCATTATCAAAAGATATACATAAAACTTTACGGTCAATACCATAATATCTTGCAACTTTTGTAATAGATTCAGAAATAAATTTTTCAGTGTGTCTACGGTCTTCATCATACAAAAATGCTAAAATTCGTTTTTGCATAACAAAATTACTATCTAACCAATGACAAGTAATTGTTAAATAATCATTTTTATTAATAGCACGACCAAGATCAGAAGTTAAAGCAACTCTACATGAAAGATTTTTTAATAATGCAGATAAATAGTAAACATATTGTGCATGGAGTCTAAAAATATCGGACCGACAAGTACTTCTAGGAATACCCTCAAACATAGGATTATAAATTGCCTGAATATAATGAATAAAAGCTTCAGAAGAAGCAAAAGAGAAAGGCAAACAACCCACAACTATCATTTTGGCTATTTCTTCACGATCCTTCATTTTATTATAATTCTTAACTAATTGATTGGTTTTTGGGTTCAATCTAGTTTGACTTGGGCCCCCAACTGTCCCACCACCAGTTACCTGAGCTAGCTCTATTGGGTGGATATCCTTCAAATGTCTCGACAACTGACCCGTACCTCCTTTATTACCCCGGTCTTATGCTCGTATTTTTTCTGACAAAGATCGCATTCAACCTGAGTGGTTCCTTCTATTCGGGTAAAAAAATTCCACACAACACTAGTTTTTTTACGAGATCTTACAGGGGGCCGGGGAGGAAGATTAACTAATTCAGATTGAACATTAACATTATCAGATTCGGGTGTAACATCACATCATCATCATTTTCATCTAAATTAACAGAGTCTACTTCATTCTCTTCTTCTGTACCATAATTTTCTTGAGCCTCAAAATAATTCATATCGTGAGCACCTACACGTATTTCATTCTCAAATGGTTCGCTAATTGGTACCGGAGGCACACGAGTATATCGAGTATTTGAACTACCTCTACCGGAACCAATTTGTTTCTTACTACCACTACCACTACCACTTCCGGGACAAAAATTTCTAACACTTTTACAGACTTTCCTTAATTTATCCATATTACCAATTAAACTAACAATTATTCAAAAAACACAAAAAAAATCCAAATAAATATTCAACAAATAATACACTAATTAAAAATTAAAAGTAAGAGATGGAACGATAATACCAAATTTTTGAAGTACTCGAAAGTTGGTCAATTGAATACTTTTGGAAACTTCAACGTAGTATTTGTAATTCCAAAATAATAAAATATATAGAACACTTTATGAGATAATTTTAGCAAATTTGAGAGAGAATAAGAGAATGAGAATTGAGATTGTAGGAAATATTTTTTGAAATGGCATGTATTTATAGGAAAAAAAATTGATTTTTTTTTTTTTTTTAAATTTAAAGCCTAAAAAGTTTGTTTGGCCGTTGGGCCAACGGCATTATAGCCGTTGGGCCTCAACGGACCAAAGCAGCCTTTGCAGGCTGGGGCTCAACGGCCCAGAATTTATTTTATTTTATTTTTTAAAAAAAAAAAAGCTTACCGGGCCGGGCCGGTGCACCGGTGGACCCGATCCAATTTTTTAACTGGGCCGATCCACCGATTTCAATACCGTGTCCGGCCCATCCCCCTAAAAACCCGCCAGGCCCACCACCAATATCGGGTCCGGTCCTATCCAGTCCGGTGGCTTAGTGGGTCGGGCTAAGTGGGCCGGTACCGGATCAAACCGGCCCACTTGACACCCTTACATTTTAGTCAAAATGATCTATTGAATGCTTATACTTGTATGAGTTTATATTGTGGACCCTTCTACTTAACCTTTCATCTGAACCCCTCAACAATCAGAACACAACACTTTAAATTCTTTTCTCATTCGATTAACGTGCATGTAATATAAACAAATACACGTGGAATTTCATGTATTTTTTAATGACACATAGGAAATTAACTTTTTCTTTTTAAAAAAAAAAAAGAAGTCAAATACCCTTCCCCTTCTCCACCCCTACGCCTCTCCTCTTTCAACCTCTCCCACCTCTTTCAACCTCTCCCCATTTCTTCATGGGTCTCGCCGCCCCAATCCCACATCTCTTCCCTCGTTCTTATTCTATCGATTAACTTCATCAACTAGTTCAGTAAGTTCTCTTTATGGTGGCTCATGTGTAGAAAAATAAAAATTAAATTGGGGCAAATATCCACTGGATAAAATAGAAACTTTTTATCAAATTGTGAGATTCCCAGTTGAAAATTGAGCAAAATAAGATTGGGAAAATAGAATTTTGGAGTTTTCGATCAATTTGAGAGACACCTAAAAGTAGCAATAATGGTGTATTTTGCCGGTGAGTAGAGTCCATGGTGATTTTCTTGATTTTAATGGAGGAGGGAGGGTGGCTATGGTGTTCTCCGGCGACCCCAACAATGGTGGAATTTTGAACTGCACTAGTTTTTTTTTCGACAGATTTGGTGTATTTTCGGATGAACTCCGATGGTCCTCATTGATGGCTACTCACTTTCTTCATCTTATTTTCAACAAGACCATCCCGCTTAAACTTTGAATGGTTGGAGAAAGAAGGAAAAATGGGGATGGAGAAAAAACACTGTAGTGAACAACAATGGAAGATGGGGGAACTATTTTTTTTCTTTTTCTTTTTCTTTTTATTCTTTTAGCTTATTTTTTTTTTTTAAAAGAAAAAAATTTAAAAAATCACGGTTCACTCGCTCTATATGCGTATATCACACGCACTTTGGTCAAAGATGTCACATAAGATGAGCAGTCAAAAAAAGGACTTAAAATATTATATTTTATTGATTTTAAGGATCTAGTTGGAAAAATGATTAGTAGAAGGATCCAGAATACAAACGTATACAATACAGGGGTCTATTAAACCATTTCGCCTACATTTTATAGTTTCTCTTTGGAGATTTTGCAGGCAGCTAGACAGTGACAGAGTCAAGACTTTAACCCAGAGGAGTCAAAATATAAATAAATATATATGCGCAGTTGGGATTCAACATATATTGTATATGTATATTTTTTTAAAAAAAATTAACCTATCTAAACAGTGTAGTTTTTTTGATGATAGGGTATCAGTTTACTCCCATTAGACAAGTTAGCTCAGCCCCTATAGACAGAATTAGTAATACTCGAGAAGCACTAAGCTATGTACTAATGCTACTTAACCTATACATCTAACACTTTTTTTGTACCAAACGAAAAAGTTTCATCTGAATTTTGTGATAAAAATTGCCAATTAATCGTTCTTATTGCGACTTTGTTCTTGTAGGATCCGATGAGAGGCGGTACAGATGATAAGTTAGAAGACTTAGTTTCAATAATTCATGGTGAAAACTCTGAAACCATCAAAGCGAATGCACCTCCAAGGAAACGTCTTGTGCCTGAATTCATGTTGAAGTTGGCTTCCAGTGTGAGCCCTTTTTAGTTATTGCCTAATCATTCTTTGTTTCCTTGGATGAATAATTCCTCTTTCGCTTTAGTAGTTCATTATTGTAAAATGCAAATAAGAACAAGAGCAACAGTGTTAGACCTTTGAAGTAGTTATTATTTCTATATTTTCATCAGTTTAGAATGGATGATTTGATTAAGGCATAATACATATGCCCTTTAACTTGGCCTCAGCTAGCATCTATGCCCTCCAACTTTGTATGTGCATAAATAGACACTTAAACTTATATAAAGTTGAACAAGTGTACACACATGTCCTATGTGGCATCTACATGGCAATCTCACGCGAATTGCCACGTAGACGTCACGTAGGACGTGTGTATACTTGTTAAACTTTATACAAGTTTAAGTGCCTATTTGTGCACACCCAAAGTTGAAGGACATAAATATCAGTTGAGACCAGGTTAAATGGTACATTTATGTATTATGCCTTTGATTAATTGTTTTATGTTCATTATGACTTTGGCCTTTGTCACTCTTCATTGAATTGTTGTAAATTTTGACACACTACAAGGAGGCTAGTACTCATTTTTCTGAAAATGGGTTCATACACTTCTATGTTATGCTGCTTGGTTACTAGTGCAGATCTAGGGGTCAGATTCGTCATCACTTAAAAATTTTAATTTCCGGGGTATGAATCGACACATTTTTTGTTTGCGTATAATTATATTTTTAGCCAATAACGTAATTTATAATTAAATGGCCAATGCTTATTGTGTAAACTATGACTTGATCTATAATTTTTTATTAAATTAAGTGGCCGTTTGGCCATGAAGTTTGTTTTACTTTTTTTTTTCCGGAGTTAGATTTTGGAAATCACGTTTGGCTATAAAAATCTAGAAAATTCTGAAATTCAATTCAAGTTGAATTCCAGAATTTTTTGAAAGTTGAAAAACACCAAAAGTTATTGCCACTTGTTCCACTCCAAATCACTTTAAAAAGTTTAAAAACAACTCCAATTTTTAATCATGGCCAAACATAACTTTAATTTCTAAATGCTTTTTTTTCATTTTGAAAACAAAAGCTATTTCTTTTTCAAATTATTCACACACTACTAAAAACTTGGTGTGTGCAATAAAATTTTATTAAATTTAAATCCAAATTCAGATTATATTAATCCAAAATATATTAGTCCAAATAAATATTGTGGATTAATATAATTGGATTAATTATTTAAGTCCAACAAATATAGATTTAATTAAAGTCCAAAATTTTTTGGGATAGTGCATTAATTTGGGCTACGAATGATGAACCCATTTTGCTAAGCCCAAGATGTCTTCTTATTCTAGAGGCCCAATTTGGTACCACATGGCGAATGACGTGGCATGCCAAGTCAAGTGAAGGAACCAATAAGATCATGCCACGTATCAAATGATGCAGCATGCTTAGTGAAATCAAAGGCCAATAAATATGTGTCACACCATGTTACTCAAATCCCATTTGTCGGAAAGAGTTTGAACTTACCATGCCTCTTCCCTTCTACAAACTATAAATAGGGGTCTCATAATTCAAAAAAAAAAGAAAAAAAAAAAAATTCTAACAAGAAGCAAGAGAGAGCTCGTGGATCAAACGCCGCAGATTTCTCTACAAGCCACAAGTTCAAACATTCAACCATCAAGTTCATCAAGATTCAAGATTAAGACCACAAGATTCAAGATCAAGTTCATCAGATTCGCGATGCAAGATCAAGACCATAAGATTCAAGATCAAGCTCAAAAGCCCTTGAATTCAAGTACAAGTCAAGATCAAGTCCATCAAATCCATAAGTCAAGATCAAATCCATCAAGTTCACAAATCAAATTCAAGATCAAGATTGAAGGCCCTTGAATTTACATTTGAAAAGGCGAATCAGAGGATTCATAGAGATTGTAACACTCACATATTGAAGTCAAATAAAATGATTGTTGCAATATTTTCTTGTCCCAAATATTATTTTCTCGACGCAAATTTTATTGTCTAACAAATTCTAGCACTCCCAGTGGGACAATCTCTACCTCTCATCTCAACTTTTCCAACATCAAAGTTCAAAAACACTGAAATGATTTCCAAGAAGGTAAACTCTCAATCGACTGCCTCTAAGTCGGTTGATTCCAAGTTCTCTGCTGAGGTAGAAAGAATCCTCGGTGTTACTTTCGGAAGTTTAGAGCTGTCACAAGGAGCAAGGCCAGCATGTTAGGACAACAAACACGTCAAGTGTCATCCGCATCAACTCCAGTTTTTGAATCTTCAACCCCAAAAGGAGCAAGGTCTCCCGCAAGTGTTTCAGAAGAAGGAAGCAGTGTGACAGAGATAATTTAGAAGACTCAAGCTCTACTTGAGCTCTCTGGTTCAAAAAACTCTGCCCCAAAGAATGATGGTCATTCAACTAATGGATCATCTCCACTTACACCGCATGAGTTGAGCACTTCAAAGATCAACTTATGCGATAATCCGTGCTACTCTCCGATATTTCTAATGATCATACAAGTAATGGTAGCTGGTGCCTCATCTATGGAGGAGCAGCTTGCGAACCTGGCGAAGGCGTTTGAAGGTTTGACCAAATATGTCCAAAATCAAGACACTCGAATTGATAAGTTAGTGGATAGAATGAAAGGCATAATAGACGGAGTTTCTAGCCATGCTCCTGGAAAGGCTCTAGGAGTTCATGAGACAGAACATCCTACAAAACAGACCCCACATGCTAAGGAGGTACCAGCCTCTTCTGAGGGAATGATATCAATTGATCAATTGAAAGAGTTTATCTAAGGGATCCTCAAAGATAAGTGTCACGACCCGATTTTTCAGGTCATGATAGCACCTACTATAAGCCACAAGTAGGTAAGCCGATTCATAGTCCGGAATGGCTAGTAATGGACTATCAAGAGAAGAGAAGAAAACAGCGGAAAGTGAATACAATAAAGAGACTAATATAGAGAATTATCCCTAAGACCTGGCGAAGTTAATACAAGAGCTTCTAATACAACAGGAGTACAAAGTGAAATACAGAATAACTAAACATATGCAAAACCGTCTCTGAAATATAAAATAGAGATCAAACTAACAATAAGAGGGAGAGAAGAAATACTCTGAACGTCAGGAGCTAACTCTAAATCTCAGACCCATGGCTGCGCCGCATGATGCACACGTCAACGGCGAGAACTTATACTATAATCTGCAGGCTACAGAAGTGTAGTATGAGTACCAAACACGTGGTACTCAGTAGACATCGACCGACTGAGCTTCAAAGATAATGCAAGCATAAATAACATGTAAAGCAGGAATATAAACTATAGGCAACTATCTAGGGAAACTAAGCATAATAATGCTAATTGAGTAATAAGGATAAACTATCCTATTCTAACAATAACCAGGGACTAACATACAATACCGTATATCACTAGCCAATATATAAATGAGGAGTGAAAGAAGGATATATAGTAGTAATACAAGGCCAAAGGATACATATACAATATGAATAGATAAGAAAAAGAGGGATATATATAACACCATGTCTGTCTATCTATCTATCTATCTATCTATCTATCTATCTATATATATATATATATATATATATATATATATATATATATATATATATATATATAGACACACACACACATACATATATAGGACAAAACTCAAAGATTTTAACCTGAGGGAGCAAACCTAACATCTTAAGGAATCCTAACCAAGTAGGAAAGATAATACTAGCATAATCAGGGCCTCTAACCAAAGGAATGCCTAAACATGAGATAATCTAACAGTAACATATCTTACTATGAGAAAGAAAATGGAGTCAGAAACGTACCGACAATCTCGGGTACCAGTCCATAATCATCCTGCCATGCGCTAACCATAATAATAATAACCAACAATAAAGTAACCAGCTAGTCCGGACAAACAATAACCTAACTGGGCCCCCATAAACCCAGAAGTTTCAAGCAAGCACTCTCAGCAAACAACAACTATAGCTTATACCTATGCAGCCCCCCATAAAACTGATAGATATAACCAAACAATTATATTGGTGATATGCAATGCATATGAATGAATGAATGAAACATACACCAGAAATACTATATCCAATCTGAGTACCATACTGTACAAGTGTATACACCTCCTCCAGCTCAATAGCTCACAAAGGCAGGACCTACAACGACCATCTTTCTCCGGTACTGTGGCTCACGGGTGAAGGGGCCTATAGAGGACTCGAAATATCCGTATAGACTGTCTGGTCCCAAACCAGGACTTCCAATAACCATCATAGTAAATATACTCCATCCAGTATAGGAGATATGTCTGTAAATCCAATGCCCAAGATCAACTTCGAGACTAAATCGACATAATAGCATAGACAAGACCAAAATCTCTCTCCACCGAAGTAAATAGTAGTGGTAACAGAGTGGATTAATAATGGACCGAGATCAACCTCGGTCTAATTTTCAAAATAGCACATTTAGTTTCAAAAGATCATAAATCATTAAATAAGATGGTACGATTCCCGTTTGTAAGAGAATCCGTTTTAAAAGTGAAAATTGGAAATAAATCCCTTCTTAGAAAACAATAGTAAAATCAAGGTTTAAATCCCTTCTTAGAAAATAGTAGTAAAATCAAGGTTTTGGTTGGAATCGTACCACTAAATGAGCATGAATGCGCCTAAAAGTATGCATGCCATCACTAGTATCCAAACAGTACAACCATAAGTGCCTAAGTGTCTACATACCAGAAACACGTCCCCTCTAAAGGGTAGAATACTAACCTGGTGTCCAACTGGTATCGTAATCACGGCCACGGGACCAAATGTATATATAAATTAATAACATAATAGCACCATGATCTGGGAAGCTACGATGACTAAGGGCATGAAATCACTACAAGGATCTAATCGGGGAACTACCGCCCAAATCACTAAGTCAAATGGTAAGCCTTATATTAAAGGGGTCCATAATATCAAACTATGACTAAACAAGTCTATAATCAAGGATAATAGGATCCTAAGGCCATAACAAGTATCCTATGCTAAGGTTCGGGTCATAGTTCTATCCCAAATTCCCTAAATAGATTAAGTCATAATATACTAGTTATAATCCCATCCTATAATCCCTACTAGCATGCAATCTATACATAACACCATCTCATAGAGAAAAGGAGATCGACGCCTACCTCGTTCTCGAACCGCAATCTCAAATCGTCCACGAATCGTTCTTCTTTGCTCTATGATCCCAAAATATCGTAAAGCTATCAAAATAATAATCTACACATTATTATGAATAAAACGACACCCATATTGCAATATAAAACTCCTGGCCCAAAATCGGATAAAAACTGAATTCGTGGGGTCTACTAATGGAACCCCAAAGTTGAATACTTCACGAGGTCGCTCGAAGGACAAGGAATGCGTGCTCAAAAGTTGAGCACAAATGGAGTACAAATTGGGGCCCAAATCAACCCATAAAGTTTAGGAATTTAAGACCTAAATTCTAAGAATGTACAATGAAAAAGGATGGAATTTGATGGGAAAAATAATAGAAAATGACCAAGAAGTGTTGAACTAGCTTACCTTAGCTTCAATGGATGATTTCCCACACTTTCCTACGTCCCGAGCTCTCAAAAATAAAGGAAAAAGCCCTAGAAAATGAGGGAGAAATTGGGTGAAGAAGAAAATATAATAACAGCAGTGACCGCTTAAGCGGCCACTGGGTCGCTTAAGCAACTACTACTTAAGCGACAATTGACCGCTAAAGCGATGGGCCAGGAGAGTCGGGGTCAGCTTAAGCGACACCCTGGTCACTTTAGCGTTGTCCGCTTAAGCGGACAGGGATCGCTAAAGCGACCCTCAACTAGGCAGCCAAGTATCGTTAAAGCGACACAAGGTTGCTAAAGTGACTATCGCTTAAGTGACCCGAAGCTGCTTAAGCGACTGCACCAGCAGCTGAGGCATCAGATTTTGCTATATCCAATTGGACTTCGACCTGGTGCTCGGACCAACTATCTACCATACCAAATTCGATATTACGGACTCAACAAAATCATTAAAATTTCCAACAGAGGTTATTTTGACACAATGTGGGCCCCACATCCATAGTTCTATTTTAACTAAATTCTACCCAATAGCCCAAAATGAGTCTGGAAGCCTCAGGACCTGAACCAAGAGTGCCCCTAGCCTAAAATCAATGTTCCAAAACTGATGGTACTGTCAAAATTTTCATCTGAGATTGTTTACTAGGAGTTTTAGTCCAAGACCAATTCATTCACAGCGAAAGCTCTAAAACAGAAAATTGAGCCTAAAATTCAAATGAACTGTTTGATAATCGAATCGAAAGTTTTGGTAAGTCATAAATAACCTGTAGCCACTGTGGGAAGTCTCGAAGCACTGAAAATGCATGAAAATTGAGAAAATGACTTGGAGGGTCATTATAATATCCACTACTAAAAGGACTTTCATCCGCGAAAGTCAATGGATGAGAGGTGCCCGAAAGCTCAAATGGATGAGGTATTGGGCCCACATGTACCAATCAAGACTCCTTGGATAACCTCTAAGGCAAACCTATGCTTTCAAGGGATTTCACCAAAGGTATCCCTTTTTTCACCAACTTCTTTACTTCACTTCCCAAATAACTAAAAACTCAACTTCAACAACCAACTGGACTCCAACTGAATCGAGAACGACTGATGCACGCAAACCCAAACCACGACATGCTGACATCACACGGATACAAGCATAACCAAGTGAAAACTCAACCAAGCCAAAAACCAACCAAGGCATGAATCATGCAACTAACTCCAAATTGCAAATCAAACTTTCTCTTGCCTTCCCAAACCTGACGTTAACTCTGAGCTTCACAAAATCTATCCAACATCATCCTAGTCTTATCCGTATAATCACATCACATTAATCCCAAAATTCTAAAATTGATCTACCAAACATCCATATTGGCGAGCATAAGAATAAGTCCATAAGGTGCTACTTGGATACACAACTGGAGATGATCAGAGCCTGCGATCTCTTGCCAAAGCTACAACAGGTCTGAATAACCCTCGAAACCAATAATCATGAACCCAAGTATAATCTCTTAAAGCTGAATGATCCGCTCTGAATGCCCCACCGATTGTAGGTGAAACCATGTTAAGCCCAACTTAAGCACACTTCTTCTGCTGAGAAGACATTCAAAATTCTGACAAACACTGAGAACCAAGGTCAATAGCAGTAGAACCAATATCGTGTGCCAATGGACCATCTTCCGAGCATCTAACAAGCATAGTCTATCTGGACTGAAGAGAACCGAACCAGTAGGCAAAGAGTAGGCTTAGTCAGCGTATAAATGAATGCTCAACTGAAACAAATCTGGGAATGAGGTTGCAATCAAGTTACACAATCCATAGTTGTAACCTTCAAATCGAAATTGAACTACTTGACCTCAACTATCCAAATCAATCCCGATAACGAGTAGTATCCATATTCCAAGAGTTATCATAACTTTTAAGTCGGCATTCAAGAGAGTCAAAAACCACAACTGGAGTCAACAAACCTTCGCTAGGGTCAACTACCCAAATCAATCTCACTATCAAAAATCAAACATATATCCAATGGTTTCTACAAGGGTTGAAACTGAAATATTGCCCAAAACATAATCGTAACTAAGGAAAACCATAGGTTGAGGATTCGAACAATCAAATCCACATCCGTTGAGGTCATAACACATCAAGGCATAGCCAAGAACTCACTAAGGCTGCAAAGAGCACTAGTGGTAGCCAAATCTCGAGTAACTCAGAAAGATACGATCTTAGCCTAAATTTGGTCAAACCACTGCTCAATACATGGCAGCGAATACTCACTTCTAAAAGACATCCACTTTTTCTACCAACAGCTGTTACACAAGCACATATCGCCAAGCAGAAGCATTACACAAAGTCATATTAGGTCAAGCAATATCGAAATGGGAAGTTTCTGAATTCACCCATTTACACCAACTTTAACTCTGTTGAACCATGAACCACATTGTAGGAAGAACAGAGTACCCAACTCACTATCAATCATCAAGATCAAGACCACTAGAATCGCAAGAAGGAAAATGTTAACTAGATAACATTAGTCTAGCCGTCTATCAAGCAAGAATCAATCACCTCCAAAGTAATAATAGCAACACTAGAAAAAAGTGTAGGAGGCACCAAAAGGAAGAACCACAACCATTACCACTCTATAACCATAACAAGACCAAAATGTCAAAGAAAAGGGACTTTAACCCAAGTGCTACACCCCTAGAAAATTATCACACCGATCCACTCAATCCACTACTAAAAGAACATGTCTACGGGGGTAGTCACATATGCATCAAATCTACACAAAGGCTACAATAACCAGCATAGTAACATCAAGGCAGGTAACCACTGATGGGTATAAAACCCCTAACATAATTCAAATAGAAGCTAAAAGACAGCAAATCAAAATCATACCTATACGATGAAATCTGAAGTCGTGGTACTTGACATGCCCGAAGAAGTACGAATCTGAACACGTCTGAACCTGGACTGAGGATCTGAATAATCAACTAAAATACTAAGGACATCACCTTTAGCCAAAGGTGTTATAACACTAAGACACTAATCTGACTGTACTGACTTCTCATTAATCCCACATCGGGGACACTCTCTGGACTAATGACTGATCTCTCTACAGTCATAACAAACCTCTGAAGCTCTAACTTGGCGAGAAATACGAGCTGGCCCCAACTGGCTGACCGACTGACGCCTGGGGCACTCCCTAGACCAATAACTAACCACCCTGGAACTCTCTGATGCACTAAAACTGCTAATCCAGAATGGCTGCCACGACCTAAAGATTTATACCGAATACTCCATAATGTCTGACAAGAACTCTGCCCACTATGACCACCACGACTGATCTAAGAGTCATCTATCATTGGAGATGCTACCTGTACAGACCTGATAGTCTGGAAGTGAGGCTGACATCTGCTTGGAGAATCCCGACCTCTAGGCGGAATACTACTAATACTATACTGCTGACACGGTCTCTCACCACCACCTCCATATGTATCAATACATGCCCTATTTGTAGTCCTCATGTGGTCAATAACCTGAGAGAAAGGAGACCCAGCTGCTATCAAATAATTCGCCGCCAAGTGGAGTGGTAAAGTCAATCCCATGATAAATACATGCACCATCTCATGCTCTATAGGAAATAATATAGGAGTATGCCTGGCCCACTTGAGAAACCCAATCTCATACTCTGAAACTGATAGAGAACCCTATTGAACACGAACAAATCCAACACTGGCCTGAGAACGACTCTATATATAGGGCACCATCACTGACTGTGATGTACCTATGAAAAGACTCGAAACCCCTAACACTGGATCCTGAAAAACTGAGGTGGTAACAAACTCTGCTGGAGCTGGGCTGGCCCCAGACCCTCTTGCTGACGCTGAAGATACTCAATATCAATCTCTAACTTCTTAGCCCGATGTTGAACTGAAACTCTGGAAACACGTGTGAAAGTTTCATCCGCATCTATCGATGACCTAAGGCCATCCGTCTGGGAAAGAATGGAGTCAAAGAAAGTACTAGAGGTTCATAGAAATATGGACAAGGACAAAGAGTCAAGAATAAGAATTCCTAGGAATGCCCTGTAGCCTCTCGAAGATAGGATACAGACATCTCCGTACCGATCCGCAAGACTCTACTAGACACTTAGTTCTTATACCAAAATACCGGTAAACCTAGGCTCTGATACCAATTTGTCATGACTCAATTTTTTAAGTCATGATGGCACCTACTATAACTCACCAGTAGGTAAGCCGACCCATAGTCCGTAATGGCTAGTAATAGACTATCAAAAGAAGAGAAGAAAGCAGTGGAAAGTAAATATAATAAAAAGACTAATATAGAGAATTATCCCCAAGACCTGGTGAAGTTAGTACAAGAGTTTCTAATACAGCAGGAGTACAAAGTGAAATACAGAATAAATATACATACACAAAGCCGTCTCTGAAATATAAAATAGAGATCAAACTAACAATAAGAGAGAAAGCATGAATACTCCGAACGTCAGGAGCTCATCCCAAATCTCCGACCATTGACTGCTCCACATGATGCATACGTCAATGGCGAGAACTCATACTATAATCTGCAGGCTGTAAAAGTGTAGTATAAGTACCAAACACGTGAAACTCAGTAGGCACCGGCCGACTGAGCTCCAAAGATAATGCAAACATAAATAACATGTAAAGTAGGAATATAAACTATAGGCAACTATCCAGGGAATCTAAGCATAACAAGGCTAATAGAGTAATAAGGATAAACTATCATATTTTAACAATAACCAGGGACTAACATACAATACCGTATATCACTAGCCAATATACAAGTGAGGAGTGAAAGAAGGATATATAGTAGTAACACAAGGCCAAAAGATACATATACCATATGAATAGATAAGAAAAAGAGGGATATATGGTAATACCATATCTATATCTATCTATCTATCTATATATATATATACATATATACATATATAGGACTAAACACAAAGATATTAACGTGAGGGCCAACCTAACATCTTAAGGAATCCTAACCAAGTAGGAAAGCTAATACTAGTATAATCAGGGCCTCTAACCAAAGGAATGCCTAAACATGAGATAATCTAACAGTAACATATCTTACTATGAGAAAGAAAATGGAGTCAGAACCGACAATCTCGGGTACTAGTCCGTAATTATCCTGCCACGTACTAACCATAATAATAATAACCAACAATAAAGTAACTGGCTAGTCTGGACAAACAATAACCTAATCGGGCCCCTATAATCTCGGAAGGTTCAAGCAAGCACTCAGCAAGCATCAACCATAGCTTATACCTATACAGCCCCCCATAAGACTGATAGAAATAAGCGTGAAATAATTATACTGCTAATAGGCAATGCATATGAGTGAATGAATGCAACTTAAACCAGAAATACTATATCCAATCCGAGTGTCATACTGTACCAAGTGTATACACCTCCTCCAACTCACTAGCTCGCAAAGGCAGGACCTACGGCGACTATCCTTCTCCGGCACCGTGGCTCACGGATGAAGGGGCCCATAAGGGACTCGAGATATCTGTATACATTGCCTAGTCCCGAACCAGGACTTTCAATAACCATCATAGTCAATCTACTCCGTCTAGCACCGGAGAGATATATAAATATAATAAGTGCACGGACTCGAACCGTGAATAAAAGAGTGTAAGTCTGTAAATCCAATGCCTAAGATCGACTTCAGGACTAAATCAGCATAATAGCGTAGAAAAGGCCAGAATCTCTCTAGACCAAAGTAAATAGTAGTGGAAACAGAGTGGATTAATAATGGACCGGGATCAACCTCGATCTAATTACCAAAATAGTACATTTAGTTTCAGAATCTCATAAATCATTAAATAAGGTGGTACGATTTCCATTTATAAAAGAATCCATTTTAAAAGTGAAAAGTGGGAATAAATCCCTTTTTAGAAAACAGTAGTAAAATCAAGGTTTTGGTTGGAATCGTACCATTAAGTGAGCATGAATGCACCTAAAAGTATGCATGTCATCACCAGTATCCAAACAGTACTACCATATGCGCCTAAGCATCTACATATTAGAAAGGCGTCCCCTCCAAAGTGTAGAATACTAACCTGGTGTCCAACTGGTATTGTAACCACAGGCACGAGCCCAACTGTATATATAATAGCACCATGATCCGAGAAACTACACGATGATCAAGGGCATGAAGTCACTACAAGGATCTAATCAGGGAACTACCGCCCAAATCACTAAGTAAAATGGTAAGTCTTTTATTAAAGGGGTCCGTAATGTCAATCTATGACTAAACAAGTCTATAAACAAGGATAATATGATCCTAAGGCCAAAACAAGTATCCTATGCTAAGGTTCGAGTCATAATTCTATCCCAAATTCCCTAAATACATTAAGTCATGATATACTAGTCATAATCCCATCTTATAATCCCTACCTAGCATGCAATTTATACATAACACCATCTCATAGAGAAAAGTAGACCGAAGCCTACCTCTTTGCCGAATAGCAATGTCGAACCGTCCACGAACCGCTCGTCTTTGTTCCAAGATCCCAAAATATCGTCACGCTATCAAAATAATAATCTACATATTATTACGAATAAAATGACACCCATGTTGCAATATAAAACTCTGGCCTAAAATCGGGTAAAAAATGGGCCCCTGGAGCCAGTTAACGTAATCCCAAAATTGAATCCGTCATTAGGTCCCTTGAAGGACAAGGAATGCGTGCTCAAAGTTGACCACAAATGGAGTACAAATTGGGGCCCAAATCAGCCCACAAAGTTTAGGAATTTAAGACCTAAATTCTAAGGATTTATAATGAAAAAGGATGGAATTTGACGGGAAAAATAATAGAAGATGACCAAGAAGTGTTGAATTAGTTTACCTTAGCTTCAATGGATGATTTCCCATACTTTCCCACGTTCCAAGCTCTCAAAAATAGAGGAAAAAGCCCTAGGAATGAGGGGGAAATCGGGTGATGAAGATAATATAATACTAGCAGTGACCGCTTAAGCGGCTATTGGGTTGCTTAAGTGACTACCGCTTAAGCGAAAATTGACCGCTAAAGTGATGGGTCAGGAGAGGCGGGGTCCGCTTAAGCGACACCCTGGTCGCTAAAGTGCCGTCTGCTTAAGCGGACAGGGATCGTTAAAGCTACACTCAGCTGGGCAGCCAAGTATCTCTAAAGTGACTATCGCTTAAGAGACCCCTAAGCCGCTTAAGCGACTGCATTGGCAGCTGAGGCATCAGATTTTTCTAAGTTCAATTGGACTCCGATCATGTGCTCGAGATTCATTCGGACCCCCATGCGCTCAAATCAACTATGCTACCATACCAAATTTGACATTCCGAACTCAACGTAACCATCAAAATTTTCAACGGAGGTTGTTTTAACATAATGTGGGCCCCACATCCATAGTTTAGTTTTAACCAAATTCTACCCAATAGCCCAAAATGTGTCTGGAAGCCTCGGAACCTGAACCAAGGGTCCCCCTAGCCTAAAATCAATGTTTTGAAATTGATGGTGTTGTCGGAATTTTCATCTGAGATCGTTTACTAGGATTTTTGGTCCAAGACCAATTCCTTAACAACGAAAGCTCCAAAACAACAAATTGAGCCTAAAATTCAAACTAACTATCCGATAATCGAACCGACAGTTTTGGTAAGTCATAAATGACCTATAGCTGCTGTAGTAAGTCTCAAAGCATCAAAAATGTTTAAAAATTAAGAAAATGACCTGGAGGGTCATTACAACAAGTACGACGTTACCACCAAGTCTTCCCTGACGTATGCTAAGCCCTATACTGCTAGAATTGATAACTTCAAGATATTTGTAGGCTATTAACCTCTCAAATTTCAATAATTTGAGGGCAAAGTGAATCTAAAGCAATATATCACACACTTTGCTGAGACATGTAACAAAGCTGGAACCTATGGTGACTGTCTCGTCAAGTAATTTGTCTGCTCCCTAAAGGGAAACACCTTTGATTGGTACAGAAACCTTGAGCCTGATTCCATTAATAGCTGGGAGAAACTAGAACATGAGTTCCTAAATCGATTCTATAGCAGGAGGCATACAATGAGCATGGTAGAACTCACAAATACTCGTCAAAGAAAGGATGAGCCAGTTATTGACTTCATCAATCGATGGAGAAATGCGAGCCTAAACTGCAAAGATGGGCTCAGTGAAACTTCCACAATAGAGATGTGTATCCAAGGAATGTACTGCGAGCTTCTGTACATCTTGCAAGGCATTAAGCCAAAATCCTTTGAAGAGTTAGCTACCCATTCTCACGATATGGAGTTGAGTATGTCTTCTGCTGGAAAAGGAGTAACACCTATCCATGATCCTCGAAAGGAAAAGGACAAGCAGGAACCCACAAGATGGAGAAAGTTTATCCCCAAAAGCGACAACAAAGAGTCCATCAATGTCAACGTGTCTTCTGTGAAGTTCACCACAAAGGTGAGCAAGAAGCAAAGAGTGAAGACGACTTCTCAAGCACGTCCAAATATGAAGTTGACTTTGAAGGAAATGTAGGAAAAGGAATACCCCTTCCTTGATTATGATGTTTCCAAAAATATTGATAAACTTCTTGAGTTAAATCTCATTGATCTACCAGAGATAAAGCGGCCCGACGAAACTGGAAAAACTGATGACCAAACTATTGCAAGTATCATAGGCTTGCGGGTTACCCATGGAGAAATGTTTTACCTTCAAGGATAAAATCATGCAACTCGTTAATGAGAAGAAGATCATACTTGATGATGAGAAAGCCAGTTCTCATCAAATCTCTATCACTTTTGGCTTGCTCAATTCGATCCGAATATACAACTTCAAAGAGCATAATGAGGAGCCATTGGAGCATTACAAATCTCCAATTGATGAAGATGATGATGAAGGTTGGATTTTGTCGACTAGGAAAATACGCAACAAGACGAGTCTATGAAAAGAGTCATCCGAGAAACCAACTAGAAGGAGGATGGTAAGAAAACCAAGAAAGCAGAAATTAGTTAAGCTTCTGAAGAGGGAGAAGGTAGTGAAGCATCACCACTAAAAACTATGTCGTCCTGTGACTTTGGAAGAGTTCTTGCCAAGTTGGTTCTACGCAAAGACTGCTCAAGGCAATACTGAGGCATCTTGTTTCAATACTGTCAAAGGAGAAATGAGGGGTGAAAACCTATCAATGGAACCTGTTTCGTCTTCTATAAAGACTATCGAATCCCTTCTCCAAGAAGCACATTGATGTGATACAAAAATCACATTTATAGATGATGCAAGCATCAAGTTCATCAAGATTCAAGAACAAGACCACAAGATTCAATATCAAACTAAAAAGCCCTTGAATTCAAGTATAAGTCAAGATCAAGTTCATCAAATTCGCGATGCAAGATCAAGACCACAATATTCAAGATCATTGAATTCAAGTACAAATCAAGATCAAGTCCATCAAATCCATCAAGTTCACAAAGCAAGTTCAAATTCATCAAATTCAAGATCAAGATCGAAGGTCCTTGAATTTACATTTGAAAAGGCGAATCAGAGGATTCATAGAGAATGTAACACTCACATATTGAAGTCAAATAAAATGATTGTCGCGATATTTTCTTGTCCCGAATATTATTTTCTCTACGCAAATTTTACTGTCTACACTTGGCTATTAGTTGCCAAGGTTAACGAGGAACGAGGGACATTGTTATGTCGTCCCTTGAAAAAGTCCAATACTTGGGGAAAATTATGCAAAATGTTCATTAAGCTAAATTTCTTACACAAAAAATAACCCACTTTTTTTTTTTAACTTAAATTGGCCAGTCGTCCATTGTTCTTTTAATAAATGGTCATTCGGGCAGATTATTTACGGCAAAACTAGCCGCCGATTGCCTTCAGTTTTCAATTGCCTCATGGTACTGTGTTATGGGGATAAGATGGCCACTGTTCAGCCATTTTGCCATTTCTTTGTAATTCTTTTAATAAAAAATAAAACTTGTCTACTATTTAAAAAAAAAAAAAAAAATCTTTGTTTAAATTTTTTTTGTTGCTCTTTTTTAAAAACCTTTTTTCTTTTCTAATTGTTTCACTTCTTTTGTGAAAAATATGACTATTTATGTTGTTATGTTATTTTTTATTTATTACAAAGAGGAACCACATGATAGTCAAATAAATATCGATATTGATACATTACATAATTATTTATATAATATCAATACACGATTCTACACCATTTATACAATATCGATACATTATATACTTATTTATACAATATCGATACATGTTTATTTACCATTTATACAATATCGATAGACATTTATACACCATTTAAATAATATCGATACTTTACATAACTTTTATACAATACAGATATGTAATGACCTTCCTAGTTATTTCCCTCGTTTTCGTATTTTCTCAGCGTTTAGAGCTTTTCTATAACTGCCCCAAGTTATTTATGACTTGCTAGGACTGACAATTCGGTTCCCGGGCAGTTCATTTGAGAATATTATTTAGACCGAGCACGTTGTAAAATATTAAATTAAATTTGAATTTGGTAAAATTACATAGTTAATTACCTTTTGAAATTTATAAAATTCTTTAGTTATGATATATCTATACTATTTTATAATAGTTTTATAATTTATTAATAATTTAAGTGGAGATAGTGAATTTAAATATGTTAAAATAATATTATTATTTTATAGAGGTTTTATTCGAAATAATTTTCTATGAATTATGGTATATTTAAAATATTGTATTTATTTTACCACGAACCTATGCAATACCCGAGTATATAAGTAATGGGACAAAATTAAAGTCATGGACTAATAAAGTGACACCACCTTTACACGTGGTGTCTATTGGGCAAAGAAGATAGTGACTAAGTTGTGAAAGTCACTATTATATATATATGCAGAGTTATGTTTTGGATAAAACATATAACATAACGTTTTCCTCTGTTTTCATTTAATTCCTCCACCATTTCTGATCATATTAGCTCAATATTGAGCTAATCCATTAAGGTTTGAGCTTAGGGGTTTATGTATTTGAGTCCGTGGACTCGTCCTCGTCATTTCTATGGTATGTTTTATTGTTTTTACGGTAATTTTCGTTTACGATGGTATATTTTGGGATTGGTATTGATGTTTGAGCTACATTTTGAGCTCAAATTGAGCGGTTCTAGTTTTGACTATTGATCACGGGGTGATTTGGGACGCTTTGATGGTTTCGGTTTTGCGATTCCGCAAGCGGGCCCCACGTGGGATTTTTGGACATTTTTCGAACTAATGCAATATGGGTATCAATAGTAATGTTTTGACCTGTAGTTTATTGTTTTGGTAGCGTGGCGGTAGTCAGAGGCCTCTCGAAAGGGGAAGGCTCCTGAATAGCTGGTTCTTTTAGCAAGCTTGCGGCGGCGTCCAGGTAGGCTAGGTTTACCTTCCTTTACACATAGATTGAGCTTATGTGTGATATATGTATGCTATTATGCTGGTGTTGCGGGCTGGTATTATAGACTTGGTGGAGCTGGTTTGCTGTGATTTAGGCCTTCTAGGCTGGATAGGGCTATTCGGATATATTCCAGGCCCGTTATCCTCGTGGTACACCACAGATGACCTATTTGGGGTCGGATAGTATTGTTGTTATTGTTGCTAGTCTGGTAATGTTATTGTTGGACCTTAGTCCAGGCTTAGGCAGACTTAGCCCAAACTTAGAAAGGTATATCTAGACTTGGTTTTCGGGATCCGTTAGTGGGCCCCGTTACCCTTTTAGTCGACTTGTCAGAACTTTGACATCTTTGGACTTAGTTAAGCCCTCTATGACCTATTAGGGTTGTGACGGGATTGAGTCACCCCGATTATACCCGATTGTCCTGTTTAGCCTTGTTAGTCCCTAATAGCAACGTATTTGACCGGGATCGGCTAGTTTGATTTAGAATACGGACCTACCTTTCCATGACTTCTAATGTATACCCAGACTTGTATGTACATATAAAGTAGATATTTGACCTAGAAGGACCCCGAGATTGACTTGTAGCATGTTGTGGGGTTAGCTTCTGTACCTATATACTAGTATTGACTTAGGACTAGGGCGTTCCCCGTTTATCTGATATGATATGACATTTGATTCTGTTGTGGTTACTGGCTATGATAAGTTTCGGTTTGAGTCCGACTACTGATTTAGGTATGATGATTTTGGTTATTGACTATTGGGTGTTTCGATTAGAGACCGGCCCCGAATTAAGGTACACTATGAGCTCTGGTACTGGGTACCGTGATTATGATACTGTTGTTCTCTAAGTTTCAGTTTGAGTCCGACAGATATGATATATACATGTGGCCTATTGTTATTACCCACTGCTTTCAGTTCGACTCCGGCGTCTGCCCTCATGTTATTACCCATTGGTGCCGGTTCAAGTCCGGTGCACCCTTGTTGGTTATTGTGGTTACTGGATACTAATACAGCTTTGAGATACTGGTGAGAATGCATTTACTTTTCTTGTGTGTCCCGCTGGTTTATGGGGGCCAGACTGGGTTATTGTTTTCTTCCGTGTGCCTATCGGGTTTATGGGGGCCCAGATAGATTATGTTTGACTTGTGTGTTTACTTAGGCATTTATTTACTAGTTACTTTGTATCACATTTATTTAGATCCTGAGCATATCTATACTTCTCGATAATTACTTATGTATTTATTACCTATACCCCGGACTTAGCATGCCTCCCTGCACTTTAGCTTGCTTATATTATATTGAGCTCTGTCGTCGATTATGACTACTGAGTACCCGTTGCCCCGGTACTCATACGACACTTCTGCATCTTTTTCCCAAATGAAGATCCAGGCACTAGTCGACTGTTTTGACGTGACTCTTTTCTCAGGATTGACTCCGGAGCAGGGTGAGCTTACTGATGTCCGAGGCAGATCCTACTCCATCTTCTACTGTATAGTCTTTTGCTCTCGAGATTGTTGTACTTGTTATATATATTTGGTTTCTGTCTTGTATTTTGGATATGTCTAGTAGTGGCTCTTGTACCGACCTCACCAGGTCTTGGGAGGGGTTCTTAACTATATATATATATTGTCCTCTTCCTTCTCAGTCTCGGTATGGGTTTATTTTGGTTCTATTTGTCTTTATATTTCTAGTATGTTTATGAGTATGATTACTTCCACTTCATCTATAGTTTTTGAGATTTTGCCCGTTAGCCTGTTGCTTGTCGCTCCGGGCTAGGGTTTGGCTTGCCTATTGGTGGGTTACGGTAGGCGCCACCATGACTCAAATATTGGGTTGTGACATCTTGGTATCAGAGCCTAGGTTGTACGAGTAGTGTCGGTACATGAGCAGAGTCCTGGGGATCGGTGCGGGGACGCCTATATCCTATCTTCGGGAGGCTACAGAGCATTCTTAGGGGAGTCTCTCATTTTATTGACTCATGTCCGTGCATTGGGTCTATGTTAGTTTCTGATTTTCATTTGGTTCACTCTTTCTGCAGATGGTTAGGACGCATGGTGCGGAGCCGAGGGTCGGGACCCTGAGCCTACAGCGAGGGCTCCTGTTAGGGGCCGAGGTCAACCCAGAGGTTGGGGGCAGGGCAGAGCAGCAACCCCAGGCCGAGATCATGCTAGGGATCAGTTATCCGATCCCGTTATAGCTCCAGATGTTCCGCCTCCACAGCAATCGGTGGGCCAGGGAGCAGTCCAGGCTCCACCCGATTTTATTGATGCTTCTTTGCTCTGAGGTACATTACTTCAGTTGTTGGGGATAGTTGGAGGTCCGTCAGCTGAGGGAGCCCAACCAGCAGTACAGGGAGTTGGTGTTGGGGCGCAGCCTGTAGCTGCAGCACCCAGAGTTGAGATTCCACCAGCGCCAGTAGCTCCACAGCTGGTTACAGATCAGCCTGTTATGTTTGTCGATGAGCAGAAGATGTTGGGGTGTTTCTTGAGGTTGACTCCACCGAGATTTGCTGGTACTTCGGGTGAGGATGCATATGAGTTCTTGTCCCGCTGCGAGGATGGACTGAGGAATTTGGGATTGGTACAGTCTCGTGGTGTTGATTTCATGACATATCAGTTTGATACTGCAGCGAGGAGATGGTGGAGGGGATATCTTGATTCCAGGCCAGCAGGATCTCCGTCGGTTACCTGGACCCAGTTCTCTGAGATTTTCTTGGAAAAGTATATGCCCCGTACTATGCGGGAGCGACTCAGGGATTAGTTCTCCAGATTGACTCAGGGTTCATTATTTGTCGTCGAGTATGAGGCGAGGTTTCATGATCTTGCTAGGCACGCTACTTCTATTTTGCCTGATGGGTATGAGAGAGTTAGATGTTTTGTCAGGGGACTGAGATTGCCACTCCGCAGGGCTACCCAGAGTTTAGTGACTTCAGAGAAGTCATTCGCAGAGATTATTGAGCATGTATACTCTATTGAGGAGATGGATCGCGAGGCCCAAGGGGGAAGCGATAAGAGACTTCGTATCCAGAGTAGTTTCAGTGGGAGCCATAGTGGTTCGCAGTTTAGAGGTCGTGGTTTTCAGTTTCAGGGTAAGTACCCTCAGCAGCAGCAACAGTCTTTTCAGCGACAGGGTCAGCCTAGTAGACCCGTACAGTCAGCCTTGCAGATATCTGATAGGGGTCAACCCGCCTATAGTGGTTCTGTTAGTCAGCCTCAGGGACATGGTCAGCCCAGTTTATCGGCTAGAGGTGGTTATATCGGATCTTCTAGGCCGAGCAGGGAGCCTGGAGCATGTTATACTTGTGGGGTTGTCAGTCATTTTGCGCGTGAGTGTCCTCAGCGCAGGGCGATTGAGCCTTCAGTTCAGACAGCACAGCCCATCAGATCTGTACCGCCAGAAGGCAGAGGTGGTGCACAGGGTCATCGGGGTGGTCCCCAGGGTTCCCGAGGTGGAGCGCAGGGAGGTCGGGCTGGTAGTCAGGTTGGTGCTCAGACTAGTAGTAGCTAGCGTCAGTTGTATGCCGTACCGGCTAGGCCAGAGGCTGAGGCTTCAGATGCGATGATTACAGGTACAATTTCCGTATGCCACTAGCCAGCTTCTGCATTATGTGATCCCGAATCCATGTTTTCTTATGTATCTACTTATTATGCACCACAGTTGGGTTTATGTTCTGAGTTGTTATCTGTGCCCTTACGTGTATCTACCCCCGTTGGTGATTCTTTAGTAGTGGATCGGGTATATAGATCATGTCTGGTGACTATTCAGGAGTTTGAGACTCAGGTTGATTTTATTGTATTGGCCATGGTAAAATTTGATGTGATTCTGGGCATGGACTGGTTGTTTCTTTACCATGCAGTCTTGGATTGCTTTGCTAAGACCGTTACCTTAGTCATGCCCGATGTACCCCCGATGGTGTGGCAGGGTTCTGTTAGCCGCACACCGATGGGGATTCTTTCATATGTTCAGGCTCGTAGATTGATGGCAAGGGGTTATGATTCATTCCTTGCTTATGTTCGGGATGCTAGCATTGAGAGTCCGTCACTTAACTCCATCCCGGTTGTTCGTGAGTATCCTGATGTATTCCCGACTGACCTACCTAGCCTTCCTCCTGAGCGTGATATAGAGTTCATTATTAACCTCGAGCCGGGCACCCGACCTATTTCTATAGCTCCTTATCGTATGGCTCCTGCTGAGTTGAGAGAGTTGAGTACTCAGCTCTAGGACCTTCTGGGGAAGGGTTTTATCTGGCCGAGTGTGTCGCCGTGGGGTGCTCCAGTTCTGTTTGTAAAGAAGAAGGATGGGTCTATGCGAATGTGTATCGATTACGGACAGCTAAATAGGGTGATGGTGAAGAATAAATATCCTATGCCTCATATCGATGATTTGTTTGATCAACTTCAGGGTGCAGCAGTATTCTCGAAGATAGACTTGAGATCTGGATATCATCAGTTGAGACTTAGGGCTGAGGACATCCCAAAGACAGCCTTCAGGACTCGGTACGGCCATTATGAGTTCCTGGTGATGTCTTTTGGGTTGATTAATGCCCCAGCAGCTTTCATGGACTTAATGAATCGTGTATTCAAGCCATACTTGGACTCCTATGTGATTGTGTTTATTGATGATATCTTGGTTTATTCAAAGAGAAGTGAGGAGCACGAGCAACATTTGAGGATTGTGCTCCACACTTTGAGAGATCATCGGCTTTATGCCAAGTTCTCAAAGTGTGAGTTCTACCTTGAGTCTGTAGCTTTCTTAGGGCATGTTGTATCCAGACACGGTATCATGGTAGACCCAGCGAAGATCGAGGCTATTCGAGGTTGGGCTAGGCCCACGTCACCTACTGAAGTTTGCAGTTTTGTTGGGTTGGCAGGGTACTACAGTTGATTTATTGAGGGCTTCTCGTCTATTACATCTCCTATGACCAGGCTGACCATGAAGGAGGTTCCATTTCAGTGGTCTGAGGATTGTGAGGAGAGCTTTCTGAAGCTTAAAGGATCGACATACTTCTGCCCCTGTGTTGACTCTTCCAGTTGAGGGCGAGGGTTTTACCGTGTATTGTGATGCATCTGGTATTGGTTTGGGATGTGTTCTGATGCAGCAGGGTCGTGTTATTACTTATGCATCGAGGCAGCTGAAGGTGCACGAGCGTAACTATCCCACTCATGATTTGGAGTTAGCAGCAGTTGTGTTTGTATTGCTAATTTGGAGACATTATCTCTACGGTGTTCATTATGAGATCTTTACAAACCACCGCAGTCTTCAGCATATTATGACTCAAAGGGATCTTAATTCAAGGCAGCGCAGGTGGATTGAGTTGCTGAAGGACTATGATATCTCTATTCTCTATCATTCGGGCAAGACGAATATGGTAGCGGACGCCTTAAGCCGGAAGACAGTGAGTATGGGTAGCTTAGCCTTCATTCCAGTCTCTCAGCGGCCGTTGGCTTTTGACATTCAGTCCTTAGCTAACTCAATGGTGCGTTTGGATATTTTTGACCCCGGAAGGGTTATCGCTTGTGTTGGTGCGAGATCTACTTTGCTGGAGCAGATTCAGAGTGGTCAGTTTGAGGATAGCGGTCTCCGTAGCATTTGAGATCGGGTATTGAAGGGTAAGTTTGAGAGAGCTACCTTGGGTTCTGATGGTGTTTTGAGGTTTGACGACCGTATTTGTGTTCCAAGGGTTGGAGATTTGATTCAGTTGATTTTGCACGAGGCGCACAGTTCCAGATATTCTATTCACCCTGGGACAGCTAAGATGTATCGAGATCTGAGGCAGCACTATTGGTGGAGTGGTATGCAGAGAGATATAGCAGGGTTTGTAGCTCGATGCCTTTGTTGTCAGCAGGTAAAGGCCGAACATCAGAGACCCGGTATTTTACTTCAGAGTGGAAATGGGAGCGGGTCACTATGGATTTCATTGTTGGATTGCCTCGCACCTCCCGTGGTTTTGATAGTATTTGGGTTATTGTAGATCGATTGACTAGGTCTGTACACTTTACCCCTGTTCGGGTTTCCTACAGTGCTAAGAGATTAGCTCGTGTATATATTCAGGAGGTGGTTCGTCTACATGGAGTGCCAATATCTATTATCTCAGACCGAGGGTCTCAGTTTACCTCCTATTTTTGGCAGACTTTCCAGAAAGAGTTGGGTACTCAGATGAGTCTTACTACTGCATTTTATCCTTAAACCGACTGCCGCATTTCATTCTTAAACCGACGGGCAGTCGGAGAGGACGATTCAGGTATTGGAGGATATTCTCCGCGCTTGTGTGTTAGACTTTGGGGGTCAGTGGGATCAATTCTTGCCTTTAGCAGAGTTCGCGTATAATAATAGCTTTCATTCCAGCATTCAAATGGCTCCGTTTGAGTCTTCATATAACAGACGGTGTCGGTCTCCAGTTGGCTGGTTTGAAACTTCAGAAGTCAGTCCTCGTGGCACAGATTTGCTTCGAGAATCTTTGGACCGAGTTCGAGTGATTCAAGATAGGTTGCGGACAGCTCAAAGTAGACAGAGGAGTTATGCTGACCGTAGACGTCGTCCGTTGAAATTCAGGGTAGGTGATAGAGACTTCTTATGAGTATCACCCATGAAGGGCGTGATGCGGTTTGGTAGGAAAGGTAAGCTTAGCCCCAGATATATTGGACCCTTTGAGATTTTGCGGACAGTTGGAGAGGTGGCTTATGTGCTAGCTTTACCTCCGGCATTTCCAGCTATCCACTCAGTGTTTCATGTTTCTATGTTGCGATAATACATTCCGGATGAGTCGCATGTGCTTCGCTGGGACTCACTTCAATTAGACGATAAGTTAACATTTGTGGAGGAGCCTGTGTCCATTTTAGCCAGAGATGTCAGACGGTTACGCTTCCGGGACATTCCAGTGGTTAAGGTACAGTGGCGTCACCATCCGGTTGAGGAGGCTACTTGGGAGCTTGAACGTGATATGCGAGCCCAGTATCCCTACTTGTTCACGTCTTCAGGTATGTGCTTCTTCTTGACTTTTGAGGACAAAAGTCCTTTTAGTAGTGGATATTGTAATGACCTTCCCAGTTATTTCCCTCGTTTTTGTATGTTCTCAGCGTTTAGAGCTTTTCTATAACTGCCCCAAGTTATTTATGACTTGCTGGGACTGACAGTTCGGTTCCCGGGCAGTTCGTTTGAGAATATTATTTAGACCGAGCACGTTGTAAAATATTAAATTAAATTTGAATTTGGTAAAATTACATAGTTAATTACCTTTTGAAAATATTTTTGAAATTTATAAAATTCTTTAGTTATGATATATCTATACTATTTTATAATAGTTTTATAATTTATTAATAATTTAAGTGGAGATAGTGAATTTAAATATGCTAACATAATATTATTATTTTATAGAGGTTTTATTTGAAATAATTTTCTATGAATTATGGTATATTTAAAATATTGTATTTATTTTGCCACGAACCTATGCAATACCCGAGTATATAAGTAACGGGACAAAATTAAAGTCATGGACTAATAAAGTGACACCACATTTACACGTGTTGTCTATTGGGCAAAGAAGATAGTGACTAAGTTGTGAAAGCCACTATTATATATATATGCAAAGTTATGTTTTGGAATAAAACATATAACATAACGTTTTCCTCTGTTTTCATTTAATTCCTCCACCATTTCTGATCATATTAGCTCAATATTGAGTTAATCCATTAAGGTTTAAGCTTAGGGGTTTATATATTTGAGTCCGTGGACTCGTCCTCGTCATTTCTACGGTATGTTTTCTTGTTTTTACGGTAATTTTCGTTTACGATGATATATTTTGGGATTGGTATTGATGTTTGAGCTACATTTTGAGCTCAAATTGAGCGGTTCTAGTTTTGACTATTGATCACGGGGTGATTTGGGACTCTTTGACGATTTTGGTTTTACGATTCCACCAGCGGCACCACGTAGGATTTTTGGACATTTTTCGAACTAATGCAATATGGGTATCAATAGTCATGTTTTGACCTGTAGTTTATTATTTTGGTAGCTTGGCGGCAGTCAGAGGCCTCTCGAAAGGGGAAGGCTCCTGAATAGCTGGTTCTTTTAGCAAGTTTGAGGCGGCGTCCAGGTAGGCTAGGTTTACCTTCCTTTACACTTAGATTGAACTTATGTGTGATATATGTATGCTATTTTTCTGGTGTTGCGGGCTGGTATTATAGACTTGGTGGTGCTGGTTTACTGTGATTTAGGCCTTCTAGGCAGGATAGGGCTATTCGGATATATTCCAGGCCCGTTATCCTCGTGGTACACCACAGATGACCTATTTGGGGTCGGATAGTATTGTTGTTGTTGTTGCTAGTCTGGTAATGTTATTGTTGGACCTTAGTCCAGGCTTAGGCAGACTTAGCCCAAACTTAGACAGGTATATCTAGACTTGGTTTTCGGGATCCGTTAGTGGGCCCCGTTACCCTTTTAGTCGACTTGTCAGAACTTTGACATCTTTGGGCTTAGTTAAGCCCTCTATGACCTATTAGGGTTGTGACGGGATTAAGTCACCCCGATTATACCCGATTGGCCTATTTAGCCTTGTTAGTCCCTGATAGCAACGTATTTGACCAGGATCAGCTAGTTTGATTTAGAATACGGACCTACCTTTCCATGACTTCTAATGTATACCCAGACTTGTATATACGTATTGCTTATAGTAGATATTTGACCTAGAAGGACCCCGAGATTGACTTGTAGCATGTTGTGGGGTTAGCTTCTGTACCTATATACTAGTATTGACTTGGGACTAGGGCGTTCCCCGTTTATCTAATATGATATGACATTTGATTATGTTCTGGTTAATGGCTATGATGAGTTTTGGTTCGAGTCCGGCTACTGATTTATGCATGATGATTTTGGTTATTGACTATTGGGTGTTCTGGTTCGAGTCCGGCCCCGATTGAGGTACACTATGAGCTCTGGTACTGGGTACCGTGATTATGATACTGTTGTTCTCTGAGTTCCGGTTCGAGTCCGACAGATATGATATATATATGTGGCCTATTGTTATTACCCATTGCTTCCAGTTCGACTCCGGCGTCTTGCCTCTTGTTATTACCCATTGGTGTCGGTTCAAGCCCGGTGCACCCTTGTTGGTTATTGTGGTTACTGGATACTGATACAGCTTCGAGACACTGGTGACTATGCATTTACTTTTCTTGTGTGTCCCGCTGATTTATGGGGGCTAGACTGGGTTATTATTTTCTTCCGTGTGCCTATCGGGTTTATAGGGGCCCAGATAGGTTATGTTTGACTTGTGTGTTTACTTAGACATTTATTTACTCGTTACTCTGTATCGCATTTATTTAGCTTCTGAGCATATCTATACGTCTCGACAATTACTTATGTATTTATTACCTATACCCTGGACTTAGCATGCCCTCCTGCACTTTAGCTTGCTTATATTATATTGAGCTCAATCGGCCGATGATGCCTACTGAGTACCCGTTGCCCCGGTACTCATATACTGCACTTCTGCATCTTTTTTCCCGATGTAGATCCAGGCACTAGTCGACGGTTTTGACGTGACTCTTTTCTCAGCATTAACTCCGGAGTAGGGTGAGCTTACTGACGTCCGAGGCAGATCCTACTCCATCTTCTACTGTATAGTCTTTTGCTCTCGAGACTGTTGTACTTGTTATATATATTTAGTTTCTGTCTTGTATTCTGGATATGTCTAGTAGTGGCTCTTGTACCGACCTCACCAGGTCTTGGGAGGGGTTCTTGACTATATATATATATTGTCTTCTTCCTTCTCAGTCTCGGTATGGGTTTATTTTGGTTCTATTTGTCTTTATATTTCTAGTATGTTTATGAGTATGATTACTTCCACTTCATCTATAGTTTTTGAGATTCCGCCCGTTAGCCTGTTGCTTGTCGCTCCGGCTAGGGTTTGGCTTGCCTATTGGTGGGTTACGATAGGCGCCATCATGACTCAAATATTGGGTCGTGACACGATACATGTTTATACACTATTTATAAGCTATTTATATAATGTCAATACACATTTGTTCACTATTTATACAATATTGATACATTACATATACACCATATAACTATTTATACAACATTGATACATTAGATATACACTATATGACTATTTGTACATAATATATACATGCTTATACACCATTTATACAATATTGATACATGAAAAAAAGTTGAATGGAAAAAGTTTATTTAAAAAAAAAGCGAAAAAGCTTTTAAAAAACACAAACGCAGCAAAGAAAAAAACAACAAAAAAGTTTTTTTTTTTTAAAGATTACCACTGAAAAAAAAAAAGAGAGGAAGAAAATGGCTTTATGGTCATTTTAAGTAATTAGTTTAGTGTACGTGTGTTGCACGTGAGTATTACGTCAAGCAATAAAAAGATTATTAACATTAAAATAAATGCAATATTTTAACTAAAATCGAAAGTGAAAGTTCTTTTTGTTAATTGATACATAAAGGCACATTATTTTCAGGCAATAGAAGACAATAACCACTTCATATAAATCCGAGACTACCCTCCACGTATCCATAACAATCTAGAAAATATATCCACCTAAGATCATGACGCGTTCCAAGAGATAAATTGGACAATTACATGGTATTGCTAAACTTTCCAATACTTAAAAAGGAAAAAAGAAGAAATCTTGACACACATAATTAAGAATTACCTACAAAATAATCACTTGCTTCTCGTTTATATAAGTAGGAAATAGCACAAAAGGATCCACCGAACATATCATCCATGAGACCACGTTCAATTAGGACAATCCAAAATCTTATCATCAATAGTAAATCGGCAAATCGACATATTTGATAATTGTATATGATCATCCAAAAGCACAGAACAAAACAAAAACACTAACCAATTAAATTCAAAACTCCCAAAATTTTGGATTCGAAAACAAATAAAATAATCAAAAACCCCAAACTCTTGAACGCATACTTGGCCCTGCATCGCCTCGATCCCCACCACGCGTCCATAATAACCTAGGAAAAGATATCCAACTAAGCACATAAAGCATTCAAATATATCAAAATATAACATTATATATCGAATTCAACAAATAAGTGTAATTAAAAATTAAATTATAATACTAACAAATAATATACCAAAATATAATTAAATAATATAATCAAAACTAAGTCACGATTAAACAAAGGAAGAAAAAGATGAAAAGAGATAAACCTTTGATATTTTGGCTACTTTATTTGACATCAACATGCTTATTTTGTCCAATTTTTTTTAGGGGAAAGGACAAAAATAGCACTTCATTCTAAAATAATTTCATTGAAATAGCCCCCAAATTTAGATATCCTCTAATTAGGCGTTAAGCTAATTTCATTTAATAGCCATCACTAACAACCCTTTACTTCTTTTTTTTTCGTTAGTTTTTTTGATGTGGTTATGTTTAAACTGCTACTTTTCTTCAAACTTTTTTCACTTTATTTTTTGTTGTTGTTGTTGTTTTCTTTGCGGCTCTTTTATTTTTTTTTTAAAATCTACTCTTTTAATTGTTGTTCTTTCTTAACAATTAACTATAAAAAAAAATGTTTTTTCAAAAACAATAAAAAAAGAATGTATCAATGCATATTTGCAACTTTTTAAAAAACAAACAAACAAAGCTATCATAAAAAACAGAACAACAATTATAGAGTAGAGTTTTTAAAAAAAAAAAAAAAAGAAGTCAATGATACATATACATTTTTTATATAACAATGATACAATTTCTATGCACATCCTATACATATACATATTCTATACAACAATGATACAATTTCTATATAGATCATATACAAAAACATATTCTATACAATAATTATACAGTTCCTATACACATTTGATACAACAATTATACATTTTCTATACACATTCGATACAACAATTATACAATTTATATACACATTTTATACAATCTTTAGTTGCAATAATTATTGAGATACATATTTTATACAACACTATAAGTTTTCTATACACATTCTATACAGTTTTTATACATATTTTATATCGGTACATCTTTTATACAACAACGATACAATTTTTATACACATAATATCTAGTTTCTATACATATATCTTATATACATGCATATTCTATACAATTATATTTAATTATCTTTTTTTTTTAAAATAAGGAATCAGATTTTTTAGCCCCAAAAAAGTTGTAGCGAAACAAGGAAAAAAATATCTGAAAAAACATTGACGGGCCGAAATGGCCCAAGAAGGAAGGGGAGGGTCAAAGTAACCCAATGGCCATTAAATAGCAATAAATTGGCCGACTGGCCATAATTTGGCAAATTGGTCAAATGTTGGCAATTTATTTTCAAAATGACCAGTGGGTGTCCTTTCCCTATTTTTTTATCTAAAATTTTCAAATGAAAGAGAAACACGTGAAATTATCAAAAGAGGAGAATTCGTTGTCAATCATTCGTTTTATATAATTAATATATAATATATAAAGCTATTAAATAAAAAAAAAAAAAAAGAATGATGATAATGAATGATGCAAGAAGATGACTTGAATCATCAAAACCAAAATATAAGAAGAAAAATTAGAAGTAAAAGAAGCCTACGTTTCTTGAAAATTTTAATTTGATCCAAATATTACTTAAATAGAATTGTAGAAATTCTTTTTTATATAAAATAAAATTCAAATTAATTTAGAAGTGTTAAATATTATGATTTCTTACCTAATTAACAACCACACGTAAAAAGTTACAAATCAAATGAAGCGCAAATTTTTTATTGACCCAAATTAGGAAGTATACATGATAGACAAACAGCAGGACTACAATACCCTTTTACCTATGCAAGACAAAATAATTGATAATAATTGATTTAAAAAAGTTCATTTATGTAATTATATCATTTTTCACATGGTTTTTCTTTTCATGTTTTCCTTCTTTGTTCCTTTTTTTTTTTACACGCTATTTTCCTTCCTTTTCTACTTTCCATGTTTTCACAAAAAACATTTATGCAATTTTTCACATGGTTTTTCTTTTCATGTTTTCCTTCTTTGTTCCTTTTTTTTTTTACGCTATTTTCCTTCTTTTTCTACTTTTCATGTTTTCTTTATTTAATTTCTTTTTGCGTGATTTGTCTATTATGGTAAGTTTATTAGAATTATAAGACGAAAAGCATTTCTTAAATTAATTATCATTAATCAAATATTTTTAATTTTAAAATAAATTATTATCTTAGAAAAATAGTAAATGACTATTGTGTCTATTGCACAACCCTTTAATAAATGGCAAAAAGTTTGAATCACTTTTCTAAGGGTCTTCACACTTTTAATACATTATAGATTATAGATATAAATTATAGATTATTGATTACAGATTATAGATTATGGTCATTTTAAGTAATAAACAAAACCTTGGTTAATTTTGTTGTAAACTATTTATTTATTTGTATATAAATAAAAAAAATTCCTATTTTAATTTTTAATTATTTTAGAAGATAACAACGGATGTCCTTCACAAAAATTATGCAATTAGTGAAAAACTTACATTAAATTAAGGAAAAATTACCTGACACCGTAATTTATTTTTACTAAACTACATAAAGTCCCTACCCTTTTTATTAATTACCTAAATTCTGATTTTCCCCAAATCCCTCAAAACCATCAGATACATCCCCAGCTGTCAATTAATTTCCCTAAAATATCGGATACGTCCCCAACAACCACCGATACTCCACCATTTGTGCCGCGCATCAAGCACAGAGTAACTTGCAGTTACTCCCAATCATATGTGCAATTTGAATTGGAGTATTTCCCCCCTAACTTCATCTTCAATTTCAAAATTTCAAGGTTCAGCAACTACTCTCAAATCTCCATTTAAGTTTCTTCTTAAATTTTTTTGGAGTTTTGTTTCTGAACATTATCTTTTAAAAATTGAAATTGTTCGAAATTATGAGCCAATATTTGTTTGATTTTCTTTTTTTTTTTTTTAACTCAAATTCAGATTCAGGACCATCTTTTAGTATTAGAATTACTCAATTAGACAATATCAATCAAATGACAGATATTGTTAATTTTGTTCCTGGTGTTTATGATATGATGGCTGATGATTTTCGTAAAACTAGATCAAAACACCGCAACGATCTGGTTATGATGAAGAAGTTGTGGCAGGAGGCTATTAGATCTAAGAAAAAAAGGGGTTAGCAAAGCTGGTGCTTCAAAATGCAAAGTTGTTGAAAAATCAAAAGAGACACCCTCAAAAAGGTATTATAGATATGTATCAGATTAAAAAAACTGTGAGATACATAAAATTTGGTGTGGAAATACATAATTTAAATCAGTTCCATGCATGAGACACAATTTTAATTATGTTTCTCTCTTTAATAAATTATAGTATTATGTTCTCGACCTAATAGCTTTAGTAGTGGACGCTTCTCAGTCAATATTAGTCTACTGATATATTCAGTGATTACTAACCAAGTTGATCACTAACTGTTACATTTTTATGTATCTCAATGCAGTGTATGTATTAATTATGTTGCATTATGTATCTTGACAACACTGAGATATTCATTATGTATCTTGCTGGAAAAAAAAATTGAGCAGTAGAAAAACAGAGAAGAAAGAAGAAGCTTGTTGTTGCTTGAAGAATTGATCTTTTTTGAATTTCAAATTTTGAACTGATTAAGTAATTACGGGGATCCTCTAAAGAGATTTTAATGAAAGTCGCGTGATTTGCTCCATCAATTGAATAGATTTTCGTTACTTTCCCTTTTTAAACGCGAAAATTTCTCACCAAGTGTATCGAAAATAGATACATCGGAAGGTTAGTTATATATCTGAAAGTGGCAAAATAAGGGATTATTTGTAATTTTGTTAAGAGAAGGGATAAAGAGTAATTAGGGGTAAACTTGTTGGAATTTATGTAAGTTTCCCATTAATTAACTATCACTAGGGACTCTATCATGAAATAATAAAAATAAATTAACATTGTAGGTAAAAAATATTCTGATCTTTTTGCTGGTACCGACGATGTATTAATAAAAAATAAATGGAAATGAAATAAACTTTAGTCAAGGAGTCCCTCGATACGGTAGAAAAAGATGTTATACCCTCTCCGTTCGCTTTTACTTGTCACTATTTTCCTAATTGGATTTCCACTTTTATTTGTGACTTTTAACATATCAAGAAAAGACAAAAGAATTTTTCCTATTTTATCCTTAGCATTAATTGCTTATTCTCCAAACTATTTTTAAGACATATTACTCTAAACATCAATTAATAGGGGTAGTATAATAAAATAGTTATATCAATAATTATTTTCTTAATGAGTGTGTCATGTCAAAAAATGACAAGTAAAAGCGAACAGAAGGAGTAATTGAAGGAGTACCTTAGAAAGTGATGATAGTTAGAATAAGTAGAAAAGTTTTTAGTGGCATTCTTAATAAAAGTTGATGATTTATTAGCTTATAACTTGATAATGGCAAAAGAATTGTATTACTAGTATCGTTATGTAATATTAGTAACTAGAGAAATAGGTCGCGCTTTGCGCTGTAATAATTTTTTATTAATTAGATATGCAATTTAATATTTAAGTGTAAAGAATGTGTTAACATTACTTTAGTTTTCAAATTTAAATAAATTAAATTTAATATTTTAATTCATTACATTATTTACAATTAATTTTGTAGTTTATTCAAAAATTTCACTCTTTAAGAGTTATGATTTTCTAGAGATACTTGGTTTTATCTATCTCTACGTAGGTAATATAGTTTTGTTTCATTTACTAATTTTTTTTAAAATGTATAAATAATGAATCAAAAACTCAATAAATAAACAAATAGTGATTAAGAATTCATGAATTAAAAATTACGGTTCCGCTTCTATATCTAAGTATATCTAATGCTTTAGATGTCAAGAATAATAATAATAAAAAAATTTAAAAAAACTTGTAAAAACACTATAAAATAAATTGCCAAGATTCTTAGTTATTGACTTATTATTTTCAATGACTTAAATTTTCAGCGATATAGTTTTGTTTCTTTTACTAACGTTTTTTATTTTGAAACATGTATAAGTAATATATCAAAAACTCAATAAATAAACAAATAGTGATTAAGAATTCAAGAATTAAAAATCATGATTTCGCTTCTATATCTAAGTATATCTAATGCTTTAGACGTCAAGAATAATAGAAAAATAATTTTAAAAAAAAACTTGTAAAAACACTATAAAATAAATTGCCAAGATTCTTAGTTATTGACTTATTATTTTCAATGACTTAAATTTTCACACTTTTAGTAGTAATTCTCTTCCATCATATTGAACAAACTGTATTGTAATTTGTAAATAAAGGAATATAGTTTCTCATTTTAAAAATATTTTTGGTGCTTATATTTGCTGAATTACAAAAAATATAATTAAATTTACATCTAGAAATTAAACTCAAACCTTTTTAATTCTCACCATCAATGATATTTGCATCTTGAGTTGTAACTACCAATAGTTACAATGTGAAATAGTAAAGGATTAATAAGCTATTAATAGTGATAATTGAATAATTAATATTCACATTAATTAGATATAAAATAGGGGGAAGCCAAAAGAAGGAAAAAGATAAGTTAAATATTGTCTTAAAATATGAAAGCAAATAAGAAAAATTTTGAGCTAAAAGAGATGTTTTCTACAATACTTTTAAAAAAGATTCCATTCCAATTTTATTTAAGTATATATTTATGATTTTATATACCATTTGTCTTCTTCTTTTCTTTTTTTTTTTTTTGAAACAAAAATACTGCAAATAATATTTTTTAGTTTCTTTAGTTTTTCCTAAAGAATTATACAAGTATTCTATTTTGTTGTCATTTGTTTTAATTCATTGCATGAATAAAACATTTTCTTTAAGATTTTACATTTTTGTTCTTTAAAATACTACCAACGATGACTTTTTGAATCTCAGTGTCGAATTTAGAAATTAGAAATGCTCTTCATTGTGCAAAAAGAAGAATAACACGAGCACATAATGTTTGCTTTAGAATAATACAAAAAGCTACCATAGTAAAAATTCACAAGAAGAAATCATAACTTAACATAATGAAATATGTGTATACAACTACATATAGTCATATAAAAGAAAAAGAATATAAAAAGCCTATTTATCAGGTTTTTCTTTTCAACCTTCTGATTTACCTTACATATCATCCTATTACATTTCTAAAATACAACTTTAGGAAAAAAAAAAAAGAGAAAGTAGGGAGTTGTAAATAAAAGAATTTAAGGAGGAGGAAGGAAAAATCAAAGAGATGGAAATTATTATAGCAATAACAATTTTATTATAAGATTTTACATCATCTTCTTTTGAATTTGCTCAATTTTCTCTACTCTTCTATCTACATCTTCTTCCGCTCTCTTCTTCATCCCTACAAACATAAATAAGAATATACTAATACAAAATTGTTAGTTACTCTAAAAAGTTAAAACGAATTTTTCAACAAGTTAAAACGAATTTTTCAACCTTAAACACCTAAAATTAGATTTTGTAATTTTAAGTGACCCAAAAAAAAAGGAAATTAAAAAAAAAATTACAGCTTAACCAATCATAACTTGATTGGTAGTTTAGTATTTTGATTTTGTTGTTCTTGGGCTCATCTAATACAATATAGTTTCAAAGATTAATCAAATTGATTCTCAAAAAATTAATGAGTACTACATAAATTAAAATGGAAGAAGTATAATTTAAAAAATTAAAAGAAATATCCCTGCCCACAAATTTTTTACGACTTTGCTGACCATGATTCTTAATCGTGAAAACAATCATATCATGTGATGATTAATATTTTCTTCATTTTCTTCCTCACCCTTATGTATGCTAAGGTGATAGAGAAGAAAATGGATGAACTTGAGTGAGAATTTTCATGAAACAGAACATGAATGTATATAGCCAAAGTGAATGAATACATAAGGTGTCATAAACTTACAAAATAAATTTTGGGGTTATGAAGATTAAAAAATGGAGTTATAGATATTATTAAGAGTATAAATTGAAGAGATCATGTGAGTTATGAATAGTTATTTTTGTAAAGACATTAAATATAAAAAGAAGGAAAATATTCTAATATATGGAGATTTATCATTTTTAATAATAAAAACTCAAAGAAGAAGAAAATGATAAATAGGATCCTTGGCCAAAGAGAGGTGCCACGTCACTTTCTAAGATAAATTTATTTTTTCTTTGTTATTCCATTAAATAAATTGGAGACAAATGAAAAAAGAAATTAAAAAAAAAAAGGAGATAAAAGAAAAATCATAAGAATTAGGTAGAAGGAAGTTGATGAGGCATGTTATTTATGTAGAGAATGTAAATAAATGAATTTGTTTTGTAACTTATGAGTTATGATTAAAAGTAATAAATATGAGATTTTTTTATTATTAAATAAATTGATTAATGAAAAAATAAGAGAAAATTCAAAAAAAAGGAGAAAAAATAAAAATAAAAATAGAGGTCATTGAGAGGTGCCACATCACCCTGTCTTCATTTTGCTTTATTATTATATACAGATTAATTAGCTTATAATTGATATTACAGTAAGTGAAAGTGTATTAGTGGTATTCTCACCTAATGTTATTGATTGATTATCTTATACTCGTTCCTAAATAAGTGGTGTTTTTAGTTTGGGCACACCCCTTAAGAAATTACTCATTCCTATAAAAATAAATAGTGTTTTTACTAATTTACTCTTAATAAATATTTTGAAAAAGATAAGTAATTTTATAGTAGTTTCTTGGTTATGTAAAACTCTTTTTTATTTTAAAGAGGCTTAAAATTAAAAGAGCATAACTAACATATTGTTGATTATCTAAAACACTATTTATATAGGAATAAAATGAAAAAAACTAAAACACTAATTATTTAGAAACAAAAGAGAGTAATTTGATAATTACATTACACTAGTGGCATCCATATGAAATAGTATTGATTGGTTAATTTATATGTCATTAAAAATAATATTGATTGATTAACGTATATGATTGGAATTAAACTAAGTGAAGTGTAGTGATTTTTGAGAAATATTATGGACGGACTAACTTATACATTGACAATTATACTAACTGTAAGTATATTAGTGATATTTTAAAGTAATATTAGCGAATGACATATTAACATATATTTTGAAAATTATACTAAGTAGAAGTGCATTAATAGTATCTATAAGAAATATATTAATTTATCAACATAAACATGATAATTACAGTAAATAAAAGTTGCATTCTTAAGTAGTACTCCTTCTGTTCTTAAATAGTTGTCATTATTTATGTTTGCACTATCCTTAAGAAAAACATTAACTAGATGCTAAATTGGCTAAATTACCCTTCTTTATTACTCCTTTCTATTTAATACTTCTTTTTTTTTTCCCACTATATTGATATCTCTCCATATTTATGACTAAGGGTAAAGATGGAAAAAATAAGTAATTATACTTTGATTTTGTGAAATGACAAGTATTAAGGAATATCCATTTTTAGTAAAGACGACAACTAATTAAGAACAGAGAAAGTATTACTGATTAATTAAATTGTAAATTAATAATTACTTTAACTGGAAGTGCATTAATGATATCTTTAAGAAATATTATTGATTGATTAGCTTATCCGTCAATATTTCAATAAGTAGAAGCGTATATGTGATATTCTTAACAAAATATTACTATTATTGATTGATTAACTTACACGTTAATAGTTAAACTAAGTAAAGTGTATTTGTGTCATTTTTAAGAATACTATTGATGACCAACTAACTTACCATCCTGGGAATTAAATTTGGTGTAATTGAATATAATTACACTGTCTGGCCTGTTTGGTTGACCAGTTTATTACTTGGTTAGCAGGTAATTGAGTGTAATTGATAGGGGGCAATTACACTCTCCAATTCTCTTGAGATGCTGTGAATTGCTGGTAATTACAAGATGTAAATTACAAGGTTACTTTTTAATTTCTTACTTTTATTTCTTTTCGTTTAATTTATTTTTGTTTCTATTATTTTAAATTCTTTTTTATTTTTATTATTCTAACATTTTTTAAAAATATTTTTTTATTTAACATTATTTATATTTTATTTCCTTACTTCTCATTTTCCAACCTCTACTTCTTGTGATTCCATGCAATTGTTCATTTTATTTATTTTTTCATTTATCATAATTGTGTTAGTATTCTAATTTTTAAATTAAAGTAGAATTCATTGTTGAATAAGATTATAGATTTACGTTTTCCTTTTCTTTTGAATTACTATGTTATGTTGAAATTTGCCATAAGAGTATTATGTTAATTTTTTTTTGTTTTGAATTTTGAAATTATGTTATATTTTTAGTTTCAAAAATGTATTTGTTTGCCATTGTTTTACTAGTTAGAATTGATATGTTATCTTTTCGTCAAATATTTTAATAATTTTATGACATTATATTTATAATATTATTCTTTTTGTCAAATATGCATTTCATGATATTCTTAAAATTTATGAACTTTTAGTTTTTATGATTAATTTAATGAAAATATACTAATTTGAAAAATATATATTATTTTTTTATAAAATTAGTTGAGTACATATGTTTGCCAATTAATATATTTTCAAAGGACAATATAAATCTTAAATTTCTAATTTAATATCCTTTAAAAAGGCCTTTATTTGTCAAATATTCGTAATTTTTTTTATTTCTGATAACTAACTTTGATTTAAAAATTTAATTTAATCATGTGATTACATTTGTACAATCAAACAATACACTTGTAATTACACTGTTATTACATCGTGTCAAACGAACATGTGGACGTAATTACTAGGTTGTGTAATTACCAAACTCCTAATTACTACCCTAATAATTATATCAATTCTAGTTATCAAGTGTCTTTTCAAGCAAACCCTAAGTAGAATTGTGTTAGTGATATCATTAAGTAATATTAGCTTTTGATTAACTTATATTTGATAATTGTACCTAACAGTATATAAAAGTGTATCTTTATGTCCTCCTCCTCTTTGTATTTACTTTTTCAGATATACTTCCTTCGTAACTATTTTATCATTATGCCTATATTAATTGATGAATACTATTATATCTTGAAATTAATTTAGAGAATAAATAATTAATACTACGAGTAATATAGAAAAGAAAAAGTTATCATTTCTTGATAAATAGGACGGGTAAGTTAAAATGGAAATTGAATTAGGAAAGAAGTAATTCTGAAATCTGAATGGAGGGAATAAATACGACCAGAGGTGGTAAAATCAAACTCAACTCATTCAACCCACTTCAATCCGTTCAAGTTTGGGTTGGTTATTGACCCGTCCATTTATTAGCTCAACCCATGTCAACCCATTAAAATTTGGGTTGATATGAAATCCAAATTGATTTTTGAGAAATCATGTTAAAATAGTTTTAAAATACTTTCTTTTTATTTGATATATTATATTTAATCATAATAAAGAAAAAAATAATTTTATTCGGTGCTAAAAATTTATAAAAGAACAAATAAAACAATTAAAACTTTAGTAAGAATTGGACGGATTGAGTTATAACCCATTAGCTAACCCATTTGCACCTAACCTATTTTGATTCAAACAAATTTGGGTCGGATTGGATCTTGACCCATTCGTTATCTTGACCTATTTTAGAGCCTGGTTGGATACGATTAAAATCTGGTCAAATTAGATTTTAATATCTTTTTTAGGTGTTTGGTAAAATTAAAAGTACTTAAAAAAAAGCTAAAAGCTGATTAAAAAAAGCAAAAGGTGAGAAGCTGGGTACCCCCAACTTTTATTTTTAGATTAAAATTCTTTTAAGTTTGATCAAAACATTTACTTTTTTATTCGTTATATTTTCCTCCAATTCCAACAATAACCTGAATTTGTAGCCCTTAAATATATGGTTTTTCTTTCTTTTTCTCTTTGTCGATTCTCTTCGTCTCTTCCCTCTATCGTCTTCATCTTTCTCCTTTGTTTTCAGCGAATTCATCATTGCATCGAAGGTTTACTCATTGTCAAATCGAGCTTGTTACAAGCTTGCAATATTGCAATATAATACTATATTTATATTAAAGATGCCCTAAAATTTTTATTTTTTAACATTTAAAAGTAACTTATATTTATAAATTGACCTCACATAATCACTTACGTTGAAAGTGTATTTAAATAGAAACTATTTTTGAATTATTAGAATTAAAAATTATATATAATTTAATTTATTTATGATGTTAGCAGCTTTAAGGAAATTTAAGTCATTTTGACAACAAAAAATGCTTAACATCACTTGTTTACCAAATACATCAACAAGTTTTTTTATTTTTTAGTTTCAGCACTTCTATTCAAATACTTATCTGCTTAATTTATAAAAATTTATTTTAAGCTTTAATCACTTAAGCTAAAAATTAATTTTTTTAATCCTATTCAAACAAGCTCTTAACCTGTTCAAATTTAACTCAACCCGTCCAATTGACACCCATGGGTAAAATCCGAACTCCCCCTCTATTTTTTTGAAAGATACCTTTTCGAGTCCAAAACATAAAAAACCCTACATTCTCATCTTCCTGTCGGGACTAGTGCTGAAATTGACGGTGCTGGTCGTCTCTCCGGACTCCGCTCATCGCTTACTTGGTAAATTCCCTTCTGTTTAGTTTTTTTAGTTTCCTTCGCTTACTCCGATCATTGCTCAGTTTTTTTCTTGTTAAGTACTACTGGGGTGGGGTTGTGATTGGGGTTATTGCTGGGTCTAGCATCGTTTTACTTAATGTTAGTGCCGTTTTGGCTGAACTTTCTGATCGATTTTTTGCCGGAAAAGGTGTACAAGATTTCTTTGGTTGATTATCAAGATAAGGGTTCTTTGATTTTTTTTTTTTTTTTTACTTTGTTCTTTTGTGTGTTTTAGTTCCTTTTTGCCCTCCTACTCCATGTAGGAAAATTGGCAAATGTAAACAGTTTGTGAAACAGAACAACAGGATTGAGGGATATTTGACAAGATGACCATTTTTGGAGATGGTTTAAAGTACTTTCTTGAATATATATTTTAGCAAGCCATGCTACTCCGTGAGAGATTGCTATAATTCTGAATGTTGTTGTGAATAAGATGTTACACATTCCCTTGCTAATTATGCTAATGGCTAAAGCAACTGTCAGAGTTTAGTTGGATTTTGCAATACTTTTACTACATCCAAAACAATGTTATCAAAGGCGTCGCCTAATGTGCGCTTCAGTATCGTCATCAATTTTCTAAGGCATACGTTTCCTTGGCAATGAGTCTCTTCTGAAGAGGCGACACTCATCAATTGATATTTTTATTTATCGTAATATTTTTCAGTTTCTTTGTTATAGTTGTCATTCATGCTTATAATTATTAATCTTGGACTAAACATACATATTTGTATCTTTTCTCCCTTTGCGCTTTTTCCATTAAAGCCCAAACTTTTTTCGCGTTTTGCGCTTAAAGCCCTAACGGACCTTAGAGCTTTTTTGCGCTTTTTGCTTTTAATAACACTGGTCCAAAAGTAACATATTTTGAATTTGCATCTGTTGTGTTTTGATGGTGATGATATGAAATGAGCTTAAATTATAAAGTTTGGATTCATATACTTTTACTATCCCTTTTTCTCTGTGCTTTTAACACTTCTAAAGTTACCATGTGCTACTAATAACTTTTGAAGTTTATGTGGTGTTTAGTGTAGGTTTATTTAATAGAAAGAAAGCATCATAGGGTCTTAAATGTTTATTAGTAAGACAAACCTTGTTATAATTGATTATTTGGATCTGCCTCTACACCTTTTTGTTACTTTGGCAATCTATATGTTTGTAATGAATTCTTAGCTGCATTTTGATGGCATTATCTGCACAAGGTTCTTGGGACAACTCAATCTATATAACAACAGAAATACAAGTTTGAGATTTCTCTGGCCTTTAGAGGCAAACATTTATGACTATTCATTAGTCATGGATTGAACTATTGATACGAACAGAAATACTTGAGAACTAGAGAAAGAGGAATTGTGACTTTCCATTATAACAATTTCAATGCACTAAGAAAATGGAGAAGAGCTATAGGATTTTCTTAAATTTCTATGTATTTGGCCTTACCTTTATCAACTAATGCTATATATTTTGTTTGTAGAAAAGTTGTACATGGAGCCCTTCCGAGGATCATGCTATTAGAGGCAATTTTAAGAAGAAGGCGTCTTCTTTATCGTCAAACGTGCTTACTAGAGCTCGAGAAGAGGTTAAAACTAAAATTCAGTATATAATAAACAGTAAAAAAAATATTTTAAGTAAGTTTTGAGCTTACATAGGTATTCTCTGCCCTTGCCTTGACCCAAACTTCTGTTCCGCCTCTGATTTTCTTATGGGTCTTCTTTCATACCTCATCACGAGTGATTGGTCTACCAAGAGATGCTTCATGCAAATAAAATAAACATAGTGAATGTATTTTAAGTCATTATTCATATTTACTACCATCTAAATGTTTAAATGATTACCAATTTCTTTTTTTTTAGTCCCATGGACACCAAACCACAAGTGTGCAATGAGCCACCTTTCTTAGACTTTCGAGCTGCCTTTGTCTGGGTGTTCTTCTTTTGAAATTCTGGAGTAGCCCAGTTTAGATTAAGTTGTTTCCAGTAATTTGCCCCAAGCTTCACTTCACAATCACCACAATTCAAGGGAAAGCTTGATTGGCTTGGGGCAGATTACTGAAAACAACTTAAATCTATACTGGGCTATGTCGAAGTTTCAAAAGAAGAGCGCCGAGACAAAGGCAACTCGAAAGTCTAAGAAGTGTGGTGCATTGCACACTTGTGGTTCGGTGTCCATGGGGCTGCTAAGAGGAAATTGACAATCATTTAAGCATTTAGATGGTAGTAAATATAAATAATGACTTAAAATACATTCACTATGTTTTCATTTGTAGGAAGCATCTCTTGGTAGACCAGCCACTCATGATGAGGAATGGAAGAAGACCATATGAAAATTAGAGGTGGAAAAGAAGTTTGGGTCGAGGCACTGGCAGAGGATACCTATGTAAGCTCAAAGCTTACTTAGAATATTTTATATCGTTTATTATATACTAAATTTTACTCAATTAAATACCTTAATCAAGTTGCCTTGTTGGTGGAGGATGCAATGGATTATTAGGTGTTATTTTAGTTCTGGATTCTGTTATTTTGAAGTCCAGTGGGTTCTTTTGATGCTTGTTTGATTAATGGTTAAGTTGGATGAATTTGTATGATGTTTAGTTGCTTAATTTTAATGTTTGAATTGTTTCAGAAGTAACTTTATTGTTGTTTTGCTGGTTGCTTAATTTTTATTATTATTTTGATGATTCCTCATTGACGAGTGTAGGGATGCGACTTCCATTTTTGAAGGATTTGATACGAATGATATTTTTGGACGATATATATGAGCAACATTAAGTTCCAAGTAACTAGCCACTTCACTTCTGATGCGACATAATTCATCATCCTTTGGAAGCAACTTTCACAATCTTTACCTTTTCTAAACAAAAATGTTAATAATCGCTTAGACTCTATACGGTTATATTGCAAAAAGATTCTTTGACTGGACAGTTGTTAAGCATGGTCAGAATTCTTGATCTCCTGAGAACTCGGTCCCGGGTCTGTTTCGCCCCTCGACAATCGTCATCCCATCCCAACAACCACAATCTTATCACTGAAACGTGCCGGAGAGGTGCAGGGACTTAGTTAAGGTTAGACCATCTTATCCCCTCCTCCCGCTACTGTAGAATAGATAAAGAACATACAGAACCTTTAATGCTCATTATTATCGTTTGCTATCAATCAATAAGAATTACCTTGCTCTTTCTGCCTCATTATTTACTTTGTTATCTTTACTATGTTATTATTTAATTATTTTTACATTATCTAAAAGAAATATTTTTCAGATACAATAATAATAACATTATACAGTGTAATCCCGCAAGTGGGATCTGAGAAGGATGTTGTATACACAGTCTTATTCCTATCATGTAAAGGTAGAGAGACTGTCTCCGATAGATCTGTGGCTCAAGTAATACAGATCCAAAATCAAGCATGTAATACAAATACAATAGCGAAGAAACGATATTGAAAACAATTAAGAAGAGAACAAGTAGCAAAAACAAATATATGTAATAACGAAGCAAGTAAAACAACAAGTACGAGTATGAGATTATTTCAGATATGAGTATGAGATTATTTCATTTAGAGGAAACCAAAGAGTAGAAAGTACAAGCTAGCTATTATATCACTCATAATTTTAAACAACAGCATCCATATTCTTCATCATACTCTAATTACTCCAACTTCTTCTTAGTTGTTCTTTGCAGCTGCCTTGCTACCTGAAGCCTAAACAAAAGAATCAAACTGTATTATTTACATGGAATAATAATAATATCCAAAAATATACATATTATTTCTTCTCAAAAATATATTAGAGTTCTATAGTATAATTTAGGTTCTAAATGATAACCCCGGTACCTATTTACTTTATCTATCTCAATATATGTGACACTTTTAACTAAATACAGAGTTGAAGAAAGAAAGAAATACTTTTGAGACTTGTAGTGTAAAACAAGACTTAACATATTTGTGTGGCTACAAATCATGTCATGGTCAAGGTTAAAATGATAAATTTATATTGTAAACCGAAGAGTAAATTGGGACTGATGATAGTGTAACATGTATAACAAGTCAGATTACCTGTTACAACACGTAAAACAAATCTCGATTGTCTAAATATTATTTACACAATCAGCATATATATATAAGTCAAAATTAGAAATGTTGATTGACCTTCTTTTTAGGCTCACGAGTCTTTTTCTGGGCGGACTTGGAAGCAGGAGGAGCCTTAGCAGATGCTTTCTTTGCAGCTGGGGCAGATGGTTGAGTACCAACTGGTTTCTCAGCTTTCATTGATGCCATTTCTCTCTCTCTTTTAATTTAAATTGCACCAAAGAAATGTTTACTGCTGTATTGGCTCTGAGTTTGCAGTATCCTCAATGCACTCTCGTATTTATAGTCTCGTTTGACATAAGTGGGAATAATAATTAATAAGTAATAACATCCTGTGAAATGAGAATAACAATAACATGAATATGTCAGAAGCCCAATTTGAGAATTCAGCATCAGATGCTTACATACAAGGCATATAATTTTCACCAACAAAGGTTGTTGTGTTGTAGTGGGGTAATTACTTCTTCGTCCTTAATCAGAGGTCACTATTAAAAAACCCTAAAATCCGACATACTAATACCGAATCAAGGGCTCCATAGTCAGGGGCGGAGCCACCTTATACCAAGGGTGGTCTGGTGAACAACCTTTGCCGGAGAATTATACTGCGTATATAGGTAAAATGCTATTCTATTTGGTTAAATATAAAGGTTTGAACAACCTTGGCAAATTTGAGGGATGTAGCTTAGTGGTCATAGGTGTGCAGCAAAGGCTAAAGGTAACTTGTGCATGGGTTCAATCCCCATTTGCCGCAATCTATTTTTACCCTTTTAATATTTTTAAAGGAGCTTCTATTTTATTGAACACCCTTCCTAAAATTTTTGGCTCCGCCACTATCCATAGTTTATTGAAATACAAAATTGTAGTTGAAGAGTAGTTGAAGAGTATAATAAAAACAACACTTTACAATAAATACTGTATAAGTTTATTGAATATGAAATTTACTTTGTTAAAAAGTGTTTTACCCGCCCCCTTCCCCCCTCCAATATGGGGCTAACCAACACAAATTTGAATTTAATTGAGCCCTACTATAAATATCTGACATCTAGTGAAAAATGAGAAAGAGGCATATAATTTTCTTTCTTTTCATTATTTAAGGACAAATGCTTAAGAATTCATGTTATTCTTTTGGATATTATACGAAATTCGGGGTATAATATACACTTCTGTCACGAGGCAATTGGAAGCTAGTAGGACTGTGGAAAATTCTTTTGTTCAGTTCCAAGTAGTAGGAGTATTTGGAAAATATCAGTTGGCAAACACATTCTATTTAATTTCCTCTCATTGGTGTAATCCTTGACTCTATATTATTTTCTTAGTTTTAATTTGTTTCTCTACTTTGACTTGATCCAGAATTTAAGAAGATAAAAAAAAAAGCCTTTTAAATTTTGTGATCTTAAACTAAATATATGTAAAAATATATCAAAATATCTTTAATTTTGTGTAAACATGTCATGTGCATGGATCCGAACTTCAAAGTCGCTTGATTCTCCTCTTCCTCATTCACCTTTTGTTTCTTCACAGACGGCTGGGAATAGATTTGGATTCCGATTAGTTTGAGCAGGGGCGGCTCAAGCACATTGGTGGCCTAAGGCCAAAGTGAAATGAGAGGCCTTAAACTCAACCAAAAAAAAAAATTATATATGTTTTTATCTAAAATATGTTTTTCCAGCTCTTTGAGATGCAAAATTGTTAATAGTTTTTTTATAATCGTTTTTTCTAATAATTCTTTTTCAATTGATAATATAGTCAATCCACTTGACCTTTTTTGAGACATTGTTGATCTTGAATAAGATTTTATTATTTTAATTTTGAAAAACTTCTTTTTGCTGAGACGACTGCTACAGAAATTGTTAACATTATTCTATAGAGGAAATGACATAAATGTCACTTCGCTCAAAACTATTTCCACGAAATAGCCATTGATTTTGCAATTCCAAAAGGTAGCCATTTTAAGCCTTTTTGTCACTGCTACTGCCTTTTTTTTTTTTTTTTTTTTAGCTCATATACCATAATGATACAGTCCCCATGCCACATTCATATAGTTTATACAAAAAAACATATGCATATATAGTTCATATTCATATAGTTTATACAAAAAAATATATGCATATATAGTTCATATACCATATTGATACAATTTTGATAACATATTGATATAGTCTCTGTACCATATATACCATATTGATACAACTTATATACCATATTGATACAGTTTCGACTGACCATATTTTGGAATTATTTTGGGCCGACTGGCTATTCTATGTCCAATAGCCCAAACATGAGTCATTTATTTTTTGATGGGTCATGTGGTGTCTTTTTCCCTATTCTATAAGTAATATAAGCATTTGAAAAATAATCAAGTCTTTTTATTTGATTGAGTATCTGATTAGAGTAGTATCGGCCGCACTTTATCTCCCATTGAAAAGATTTCTTCTCTTTTAAATGAAAAACTCACTTAAAATAATAGTACTATTTTTTTAAAAAACCTACTAATCAACTGATACAATTAAAACTAGAAAATGGAGCCCCGCCCCCCACAATTAGGTGCCTTACGCAACCACCTATTTCATTAGCCTTACCCGCCGGCCCTGAGCTTGAGAGCCTCCGCTCTCAACTTCTGATGTCTCCAAACGCCGTGGCAGCCAGGGTTGTGGTGGTCACAGTGCAGGGTTGATCATGACGATGAATTGACAAACTCTAGGATCGGGTATGACAGTGAGGTAAATTTTACTTCACTGCCAAAAGTTATTTTTGATTTCTTTTACATAATTACCCTATTTATATAGTTGACAATTCATTTTCATAATTCAATTTTGCTTTAAAAATCAAATTCACCTCAATACTTTGAAAAATAGATATTTTCTCCCTATGTGTCAAATTTTTTTAAAATATCCCCTTTACATCATCAATCTTTATTCTTGGTGACTATATGCTGCATTGCACAATCAAGCATTCATTTTTCTACTTTTTTCCTCTAATATGTCATTTGGTGCCTCAAATCTAGTTTTTTTGGTTCCTGATCAGGTGTAAGGAGAGAAGTTGAGGCATTGACAAAGTAATGATCGTTTAAGAAATGATCACACACTTCAAACGACAAAAGGAAAAAACAGCCAACATGTTGAAACTGGACCTTTTTGTTAACAAACCACAGCCGCGTTTGCAATGACAACAAACCACACAGGTGTCTCGTCTCAAGAATCAACCAATGCAAGGAACACAAACATTTCATTTAGCTTCAACCAAAACAATAGGATATAGAATAATAAAACAACACAAATATATTCACTTAAACTTAAACGAACAATGTTCAGTAAATTTTAACAAAGGACATCGGTTGTTTTTTCTCCCTTTTGCGCTAGAGCCTAGATTACCAACTAAATCATGACGACAAACTAAGAAATATGGCAATTTACTAGTAATGGTGCCACATTGACAATAATTGTTAACGCAAAACTAAAGCTTGAATGTGAGCCAAAATGAGACACACATTTCACATCCACTATATGTCCGAACCTCCCTTCACCTAATTAAAAGCACAAGAAAGTTAGTAGCTTGCAAATGAACTTAGTCATTAATTCTTAAAGTAATCAATAATTCTTAAAGTAATCAAGAAGTAGATCAGATTTTCCAAAGCAATTTCCTGGTTCCGCTTAATCCCAACTGAACAACACATTTACATTTATTTTCTCGCAGAACATGTTTCAATGTGGAAAACCAAACTTTCTAAGTAGTGCTGTATCCATTTATCTTTTTTCCCATTTGACTTAATTAAGCATTCTCAGGAAGAACGAAAAATCAATAGATCTGCCAGCATTAAAAAATTACACAATGTTCACAAAGCAAAAATGAGCATTCATAATGTGATGGGTTAACAAAATCAATATGGGACATAGATTAGTTGAGCGGTTTATTTTGGCGTTTGGGGGGGAAGAGAGGGGGGGGGGGTTATAAAATCAAGAGATTTAACAACATCATACAAGTTATTTGAAAACATAAAACTCTAACATTTATCCACAGAGATTTGAAATATTACTTAATAGGATAGCGAGCTCTGAAATAATTGGTTACATCTGTGAGCGGTGAGCCTATGACAATTCAAATTTCTCAATGTCTTTCCTTTCTCTTGTTTACTTCACTCAACCCACCCCAAATTGCACCCAAACCCCCTCATATAAATAACATGGAGCTGACAAAGAACACAATACAAGACATCTAATCTTTTAAAAGAGGAGAGAGCAGAGGGATCTGTCAAGGCTTGGTGTCACAAATACAGGACATTTAATCAAATTAATATCTTGAACTGAATGATGTGTCAAATTGTGTCACCAAGTTACTCAAAAAGGAGAACACTTTTTCTAGATGAACTGAACTGCTAATTCGTTATATGAGATATTTAAAGTTATGGAACTTGAAGAAAAAGTAGAAAGGAATGCATAGCAGATCTCATTACCCTTGGCCTAACGATTGGGAAATCCAAAGATTTATTTAGATGCCGCACCACCTTAGCTTGAAAATATTTCTTTTCGCCATTCGTAACCGTAAAGGTGAAATAGAAAACGAAGTCGGGACAGCCACCTCCACCTCCACCTCCATTAACCTTCAGAATATTCTTGACCTCATGTTTAGTGCCCTAAATTGAATACGCGGGAACTTTCTCAGCTTTCTAGAGAAAACAAGGAAAAAGATCAACTAGAAAGACAATGGGAGGTGTGACTAGACTAGAGTATCTATACGCTTTTCTTATTGAACTGCTCTAGTGCCTTTGCAGCATAACCCTTCAACATTTCAACATTAGCAGGAGCTTTTAAGTAGTCAATGGCCACCAACCAGGATAATCTTTAATATCAAATCCCTATAAGAGTACAAACCAACCAATTAGAGACAAACAACACCTATTGCAACCAATATGTTCTTGGAACAAGTAAGCGAAAAAATGCAGAAGTATCTCAGGAAAGTATCCAAGAATGTATTTGCTTTTAGCTAGCACATAAAAAGGTATTCTTTTCTCATTTAGTTTATTTTTATTAGCAAACCCACCAATGATATTCAATCTTTCCTGCGATTCTGACATAAGCGAGCATATCAGTAAACTAGAAGAAAAGTTAAATAAACATGACCGAAATTATACAGTAGAAAGAGAAAGGAAAACCATGGGTAGAATCTATATATAAATATAAAGCTGAGCAATTAAACCTCACGTTTGGCATCCATATTATGTTTTTTATTGGTGGTGGTTGCTGTTTCGCATCCATATGACACCTACGAAAGAAACACGAAGAATTAATCCTAGAAAACATAAGTAAGCATATTTTAAACTGTTTTCCTTAAGTCCTTCAATTTCGTTTCTGATTAGTTAATTAGGATATCCATTGGTGCCTTCCTTCTTCGTTTTTTGAGAACTGGTAGGTACTGTATATCCATTAATGTCTTTCCTCACTATCTTTCCTAACACACTTTTTCCCTTCATTTGAGTTCCTTTATCTATCATAGTCCTGCCAGCAACCAAGTTTCATTCCAAATCCAGCTAAGACAGACATAGCGAATCATAGATTTAGCCAATTAAATAAGAATATATTCTACCTAATGGAGAGTTGAGACGGGATTATATTGAAACATGAAATGTCATGTGTTTTCATCTTAATTAGTTAACTATGTTGATAGATCTTCCTTCTTCTTGCGAGCTTCAACAACAGCAACAAACCTAGTGTAATGCAGTCAGGGGAGGGTCGAAGATAAAGAGTTTGCTTCGGAAAGACTCTCGGTTGAGCAATCAATGAAAAAGAGGCAATAGCAACAAACAGAAGGAACAGCAACAGGTAGAAATAAAAATCTAAATTTCTATTAAACTCAATGCAATAATCTCCCTAACTCTGTCAAGAGCTATAAACTCGGCATTGTTTATTATTGATGTGCCAAGTCTTGAGGAGGATGCATGTGAAGATCAAGGAATTTGAGGATTAAAAGAAAGCTTTATCCTTTTTTTCCTCATTAGGATAGATAGGGGTATATAATTCTTCAAATAATTCATCTGTATCGTAGCTGCTACAGCTTTCATTCGACAAATGTGATAAGGATCCGAACTTGAAAATCACTTGATTCTCCATCTTCCGAATTCACCTCTTCTTTCTTCACCAATGGCAGCGAATCCAATGAGTCTTAGAAATTGGACAAGTATTCTCTATTTCATTTTACTTAGCTCCTGTTACACCCCGACACTTTTCTTAAAAAAATATTTATTAGGAGTTTATTTTACTAAATTAGTCTTATTAATTATATTTGAAAATCTAGATTTGAATACTAAATGATATGTGTAGTATTGGAAGAAAATGATAAATACCTCTTCTTTTTATTTTTTTGAACTTTATTTCATAAGTTGGACAACTTAATGTACAACTATTTTTAGTAAGGGGACAAAGTAAAATGAAATGGAGGGAGTAATTTAGTATTTCCTCCGTTTCTAAATACTTGTCATCCTTACTAAAATTGCACGATCCATGATATTTGCATTTTAAAAATCAAGACATAATTAGTTATTTGTTTACACATTTACGCTTAGTCATAAATATGAAAAGAGTAATATGGTGCACGAGAGGTTTACCAAAAAAAAAATATTATCAACCCCCTTTTTTTTTTTCAAAAGATTTTATTAAGTTCAAAAAGGATTTTCAAATACTGAATGTGACTAAAGGTGTTTTAAAAAGAATTTAGATTAAAAATCATAGTCTCCACTTAACATTGAGTTTCGGTGTGCCAAGTCACCTAGATAATCCTTTTCAAAATAATTGACTCTAAACTGATTAGTGAACAGAGATTCCAGTTAAGGAATTCTGTTGCCGAGGGGAAGGTGTGAGGCACCCCTCGATCCCGTGGTTTTAGCACGGTCGCTTCATTGATTCATATCGACTAAATTGACACTATAAATGAATAAATTTCACAAACACACAAGCACACACACAGAAGTAAAAGAATAATGTCCACTTCGATTATACAAGAGTAAAAATACGGAAAGTAAACCTATACTACCTAAGCTAGCCTAATCTATGCTTCACCCGACATCTCGATCTTCTCCACGAACGGCCGCCAAATACAGAGTGTCAGGGGGTATTTCTCGGCAAATGAATAAATTTGAATTAAATGTGATAAAATGAATGCCATCCAAGCAAGCAATTCAAACATACCACAATTATTGAGTCCAAATTTACCTACCAAAGCTATAAGCTTCAAAATTCTCTCTCTAGAGATGACGATTTTCTCTCAGTGAATACTGAAATGGCTAGAAAATCAAAACACAGAGGGACGAATACACAAAGCCAAGGAGAACGCAGGTCAACAAATGCTACAACGAAGGTGGTACCACAATTGGGAGATGCGAAAAAAACAAAAGGTGTGAATTCGTTGCAAGGGATTGTTCCATTCCAACTATCACACAGTACACCAATAGCATCCTCATCGAATTTGGGGAATTCAACGACCAATTTGAAGCAATTGAATTCAGAAAAAAATAATTTGGGAGGATATGGTTAAGGATGAAGCTATCGGTCCAAAATTTAACACCAATGAGGAGAATTCGTAGAGCAAAATCATTGGATCGGGGCGAAGCACTGGGGGATTTGACTTGAGTGAGGAAGCTGAACAATGTACCACAGTGAAAATCACATTGGAGGATATTCATGAGGAAGCGAGCTTTTGGGTCTAACCACCACAGTCAGTGATGAAGGGATATTTTAATCGAGTATGGAGGTCAGGGCATTGAACGTGTAGGACAAGCTAATCGAGGAGTTTTCCTAGTGCGATTCAATTCCAATGAAAAGAAAGTTAAGGTGGTGGAGGAAGGTGTAATAATGTTTGATCACAAGCCAATTGTGGTCAAGGCATGGACTTCAGATGTGGAAGTTACCAAGGAGAAAGTCACTAAGGTGCCAGTTTGGATAAGGATGCCAGAATTGAATGTCAAATATTGGGGAAAAGGCACCTTAACAAAAATTGCTAGGCTAATTGGAAAATCGCTGAAAGCAGATAGGGAAACCACAAACAAGGAAATAATGACTTATGCTAGAGTCCTTATGGAATTTCCATTGGATAAGGTGTATCCAACCGGAGTGATGTTTGAGAATGAACAAGGAAGGATAGTAGAGCAATTGGTTGAGTATGAATGAAAGCCGGTAATATGCCCTAAATGTAAAAACTTTGGTCATGAAAATGTGTAATGCAGAAGGATGTTAAAGCCAGAGAATGGTAAGAAGGCAGTAAAAGAGCAGGGACATAGAAAAAAACCTCCCATGAATCAGCAGGATAACAAAGAGATCGAAAATACTAAAGGAGACAAGTAGCAGGAAACACAAAATGGTAAGGAAAATTTACAGAGGTCTACTATACATGTCACAAATGCTTATGCAGTACTAAATAGAGAAGAGAATGAGGCTGTTCAACCTGGTAATTCAGGTGCAGGGGTGGAAACTATTGGTACAAAACCACAGGAAATGGATGGTGGAAATCCATCCTATCCTAATGGATAGTATGGGTTCCTGGAATGTCAGGGGACTAAACAGGACTGACAAGCAAAGAGAAATACATTTGTTTATGCACAACTCTAAGGTCAGTTTGTTTGGTTTTTTGGAGACAAAGATTAAGAGTGCTAAAGCTCATAGAGCCTCTCCTATTCTTTGTGAAGAATGACCTTTTACAACAAATTTAAGTGCTCATAGTGGGGGCAGGATATGGATGTTATGGAAACCACAGGTATATGCTGTACAAATACCACATGTTACTGCTTAGACGATCCATTGTTCAATTCAAAAGCACTGGTATGATTTTTGCATTAACAATAGTATATGGGTTCAATGAATATGGTCTCAGAAGAAGTCTGTGGGAAGATCTTGCTGTTATTTAAAATAATATAAAAGGAACTTGGATAATATTAAGAGATTTTAATTGTGTACTGCATAAGGAAGATAGAATGGGGAACCCTGTAACTATGGCAGAGATTAGAGAGTTCAAGGAATGTGTAGTTAAGTGTCAATTACAAGATCTAAAATCCTCAAGTTCATTTTACACTTAGAATAATAAACGGCATGGCAATAACAGAGTATATAATAAGATAGATAGAATTCTTGTTAATTAAGAATGGATTAGTGATTTACCTGCATCAGAGGCTGAATTTCAAAAAGAAAGGTTATTTAATCATAGCCCTGTCATCATTCATTGGGAGAAGGGACAAAGAGGGATGAAGGCACAGTTTAGATACTATAATATGTGGAGTCTTGCCCCTGAATTTAAGCAAAGGATGAGAGTCAGTTGGGCTAAACATGTGGGGAAATTAAATAGGCTTAGCATGTCCTCAAGCAGATCAATAAGGAAAGGTTTAGTGAAGTGGAACAAAGGGCTGAAGAGGCAAAAGAAAAGCGACTGAATTGTCAGGAAAGGATCTAACAAACACCTACTATAGAGTTGTTTGAGGAAGAGACAATATTAGCAAAGTCATATGAACAACTCCAGGCAGCAAAAACCCAATTTTTTGTAGCAAAAGTGCAAAGTAAGGTGGCTTAAAAATGGGGATCAAAACACTGCATACTTCCACAGTGCTTTAAAAGACAGAAGAAGCCAAAACAGAGTATTTAAAATTAAAGATGTGCATTGAAATCAAAAGAAGGGTATAGGGAAAATCAACAATGCTTTTATTGAATATTACACAGAGTTGCTTGACACAAGTAAACCTGAGAGATAAACTGTATGTGCTAATATAGTTAACAATGGTCCAACTCTCAAATATGAACAGAGACTTCTACTGGACCAAAATTACACTGCTGAAGAGTTCAAAGTTGCTTTATGGGATATTGATGGAGATAAAGCTCCAGTCTCTGACGGGTATGGGAGAAAATTTTACAAAGATAGCTGGGATGTGGTGGGTGAAGATGTTACATCAGGTGTTTTGGAGTTTTTTTAGACAGGACAAATGCTGAAAGGTATCAATGACATTGTTATTACTCTTATCCCAAAAAGCTCTCATGCTGATTCATTAGTAGACTATAGGCCTATCTCCTATTGCAATACCATTTATAATATAATCTGTAAGATGTTGTGTTCAAGGTTGAAAACCATTTTACCTGAGATTATCTCTAATACACAGAGTGGATTTATAGTTTGTAGATCAATAGTCTATAATATTTTAATTTGTCAGGAGTTGGTGAGGTTATACAACAGGAAAGCAACAACAAAGAGTTGTTTAATTAAAATAAACTTCAAAAAGGCATATGATACAGTGGAATGGAAATTCCTTAAGGAAATGTTATACATGCTACACTTTCCTTACAAATTTATAAAGTTAGTTATAGAATGTGTTACTACTACTCAGTATTCAATAGCTTTGAATGGTGAAGTATATGGGAAAATTCAAGGGAAAAGGGGTTTGAGACAAGGTGACCCCATTTCACCTTTGTTGTTTGCAATTTGTATAGAGTATTTTTTCAGGTTGATGAAATGGTTGACTACCCTAGGTGGATTTAGTTAGCATACAAAAAGCAAAAGTTTGCAGCTGAATTATCTGTGCTTTGCAGATGACATGCTCATTTTTTGTAAATGAGAGTTCATGCCTATAGTGCTTATGTTAAGAGGGTTGAGCACATTTTCAACAACATCTGGCTTGACACCAAATGCAAGCAAGTCCAGTATATATTCAGCTAATATGGATACAAGGGTGCTTAGTGATGTGCGTGCAATGACATGATATACAAAAGGAAAGATGCCATTCAAATATCTAGGAGTACCCATATCTCCTAAAAAGTTGACTTTGCTGGATTGTGAAGTCTTAGTTGAAAAACTCAGTAGTAGAATTAAGTCATGGGGGAGCAGGAATTTATCATATGCAAGAAGAACTCAGTTGGTTAATTTAGTATTGATGCACATTCATACTTATTGGTTGACTATCTTTCTACTGCCTAGGAAAGTGTTGAAAAATATTGTCTAAGTATGTAGGAGTTTTCTGTGGACTGGTCAAGTAAACACCAGTAAAAATCCATTAATAGCTTGGGATATGGTGTATAAGACTAAGAAAGAGGGAGGATTGGGGATTACTGATTGCTTACTATGGAATGAAGCTGCAAGCGAAGTGAGTGTGGAACATAGCCAATAAGGATGGCAATTTATGGGTAAAGTGGGTTGATCATGTATATTTAAAAGGGGTGCATTGAAAGGATTATACCCCACCTCAGGATTGCTCCTGGTACTGGAGGAAAATTTGTGCTATGAGAGATACCTTTTTGGGTGGATATCTGCAAAATGATTGGTTGATGCAAGGGGGAAGATACACAGTAAGGAGTGGCTATATGTGGAGGAGAGTGGTCTTGCAGGACTGGCCATGGTGGAGAGGAGTATAGAATAAGACAAATGTCCCTAAACATTATTTTATAAGTTGGCTGGTTATGCATAACAAAGTACAAACCAGAACTAAATTGGCTAAATGGGGTGTTTGTCAAGAAGATAGCTGCTTATTATGTGGTAATGCTCCGGAAGCCACTGAACATTTATTATTTGCCTGTCCATACTCACAACTATGCTTAAAAACAACACTAGAGTGGATGGGCATAATACTACAAAACAAGGAGATGCAAGGGTTATGGAAGAGAATGGCAAGATATGCAGTTGGTAAGATAAGTAGAGGCTTGATTTGGGCAGTTTTAGCTGCACTTATCTATCACATATGGTAATCAAGGAACGAAGCACTTTAGAATCAAGAAGTACCACGACACAGATAATGATCAAGAAGATAAAGGAGGATTATAAATATAGAAGTTTTGAATTCATTAGAAGAAGAATCAGTAGCAAAGATAGGTAGTGGATAGAAAACTTATACTTGTAGAGGACATTTGTTGTAGATAAAGCTATGTGGTTTGGAGGAGCTTAGGCTAGGCAAAAGGTTTTAACATTTGAGCATATTTGTAAGGTGTGGAGTTTGCTATAGTAAAATGTGTTTGTTCGACAAAAAAAAATTGCCTACCCAATTCGATGGCCTAAACATGCTTCTATTAATCAAAAATTAATTTAAATTAAAAACAACAGAAAAGTGAACAAACTGACTTTATGAGATTATGATTCTCTAATCCCTTCTCCCAAATTCCCACAGAAAACATTCATTCTATTAAACCCAAATCATAAATAAATCAAAACAGATCATTTAATCAAACCAACACAATAACCATAATTAATCTATACGCAAACCATGAAAAGAAATTGAAACGGAGATAAAGAAATGGACCGTTAATTGTATTTCAATTGATATTATTTAGCCGAATGTAAAAGCTTTGGGTCAAAATTTGAACGGAAGCCTTACAATCGAACCTAGACCGAACTTTAAACCGATTTTAAATCATAAAATGGAGACAAAGAGAGTGATGTCGATTTATGTTGCTCATAGGTTGTCTTTTTACAGCTGGTGGTGTGTATTTGGGTGAGGGAGCTAATCGGAGTGAATTTGTTATGGTAGAAAATTAGTGAGGTGGTGGAATTGGTGTTCTAATGGAGAGATTAAGTGGTGTTAGTATTGATTAATTTTCATGACCCAAAAATTGAGGTCATGATATTATCTACATGACCAAGCCTTGGTAGATATGCCAATCGCCTAAAAAGGAAAGAGAATCGAAAAGTAGCTAAAAACAGGAATAAACGAGACTTCTAAAATGAAGTCAGGTCAACACATACACAAAACATAGCGGAAGTCTAAAATAAATACCATAACACCCCTAACATCTGGTGTTATAAGTGTAGAGCATCTAAATACAATTCAGGAAATATGGAAAATACAAATGTCTGTCTCTGAAAACAAATAAAAACATCTAGATAGATAAGAAGATGTCTGGAGTCAACTCTAGAACCCTAGAGCATGTCAGTACCTCGATCATCAACTCTGACAAGCACGAACTTAGCTACTGCGCTTCGTACTCGTACTAGAATCTGCACTGAAAAGGCACAATAGAAGTGAGTATGGTCCACTTGTACTCAGTAGGTATCATAGGCCGACTGAGCAACATAGAAAATAATACAAGTAAAGAAATACTATGACCACGCTACTTACAAACAGAAAAGTTTTCAAACGGTAGCTCACACCATCTCCACTAACAGTTCTAATATATATATATACGAAATCAAATAGAAACAGGTATTCATGAAGGTACATAGAAACTGATTACACGTCAAGAAAATACAAAAAAGAAACATAGAAGATGCATATGCAAATGCAATGCAATGAATGATTAAGTAAATAGTTTGAAAATCATCGCATGACTTTCTGTATACACCTATCAAGCCTCACTTCTCCCAAAATAAGATCCATGGGGAGTTTGCAACCCGTATACTATCTCAAATCTCAACCCACCTCTCTAGCTTATGTTCACGGATTAAGGTTTTTGTGACAATATCTCATTTTCTTTCAAAACAGTGTTCTTCAATGGTACCGATATCTCATGAATGTATATGTATGAAATGAGGATATAATGCTCACAATCAAATCAATGTAAAGATAACAAATCCATTCAATACGTGTATAAGTGAGCTCAGAATCAACTCAGTATGTCAATAATTCATGATATCAGTTCTAGTTGGACATCATCAGAATAAACATACATATAAGACATCATTAATATCATATCAATCCATAACTAGGGCATTTCTATCATGATAAAGGCAAACAATTCTCAATAAGGCCTACAATATCTATTCAAGCCCTCACACGAGCATCACATTAAGAATAAATGCATTTTAATACATAAATAAGGCCAATGGTGTCAAATAAAGCCCCCACACGGGCAACACACAATATATGATATCACAAGTCAACAACTACAAGAATATAAGCCCACACACCGACACACAACAACAATAATAATCTTGAATTATAATTTCCATAGTTATTTTCCAAACCCATAGCATGATTTACTTATTTATTAACTACCCAACCCAGTCTGAAGAAAGTTAAGTCATAACCTACCTCGAAGCATCGAAATGCAAGCCTAAAGTCCTTCAATACAGAGCCTTTCCCTTTGAACGGTCTTAGAATCAACTAAAACATATAAATATAATATCTACATGTTAAAAGAAAACTAATGATACCCATATTGACTATTTTTAATATGGGACCAAAACGGGTTCGAAAAATTGGTTTGAAAATAAAAGAGATAAAATTGGAATTTTATTTTAGAAACACATTCCCCAAGGTTATAGGAGTCTACAGTTGAAAACCCACGCAAAAACGCGTTAAACACGAGGTCTAAATCGACGAAAAACCATTTTTAAGCTTTACCAGCAAAATCCTCAAAATCCCATTTTGAAATCAAGATTAAAAGTGTTTTAGATGATATAATCAATGTAAAGTAATGAAAATAAGTTTTTGGAGCTTACCTAAGCTTAATAATGATGAAACCCCCCAAAATCATCCAAACCTAAAGCTCAAAGGTCCAAAAATGGTGAAAAATCGCAAAAAGGGTATATATACAGCGATGACCGCTTTAGCGTCTAAATGATCTCTAAAGCGACCGGACACCGCTAAAGTGGTCCAGCCTCGCATGGATGGCTTCCGTTTAAATGGGCGAATGTCTCTTAAGCGACCTCCGCTAAAGCGATCACCGTTCGCTCTAGCGACTCGGGGGGACACTAGGTTGGTCGCTAAAGCGACCTTTTGGCCGCTTAAGCGGTTGCACCAGCTGATGCCCAACACCAACAACTTAGCAAAAATGCCAAGTGTTCTATCAGACCCTCGAGATTTATTCGTTATCCCGTGAATGAAAATGATCTATGCTACTAGACTATTTTCGATGTTTTGGACTCAATGACAATGTCAGATTTTTAAAAAAGGATCATTTTCAATAAATTAACCCCCGGGACCCCTTTTTAGCAATTTCACTAGTTTTTCTAATAGAGGGTCGAAATGCAAAATAAAGGTTCCAAACCCGAACCAACCTCACTACTAGTTCAAATTCGACATTTTGAATCTAATGGAACTATCTAAATCACCATCCGACACACAAAACATAGAATGTTGACTGAAGTCAAACTAATGACTTTTAAAGCCTCAAAGAGTTTCAAACTCTTCCAAATCATTCCCGATCGCATTGGGGACCGTGCCAACCATTCCCTACGGGGAAAGACAAAAAGTTCAAATCACATAAAAAGAAAAATCTCACGAATTAGGTTATTACATTAAAGGAGTGTGTGCCAATTGAGGAATTTTGGTAGTGTTGTTTCTGGGTTTTGTAGTGGATAGAAATAGAGAGTTGGTGGGTGTTAGTGGCAGTGAATGAATGGGGCTGCAGTGATGTGATTGTGCTACCGCCGGAGTTGATGGAGGATGAAGTATAGTGGTGGTGTGTGAATTAATCGTGTGTGTGTGTGTGGGGGGGGAGATGTTGGAGTGTTCCGGTGGAATTGGAAATGGAGGAGAAGAGTGGAAGGTGTTAATGGAAAATTGAAAAATGGAGGGGTTCAGGCTTGTATTGTTGCTGTGTGAGGTGGTCCAGTGAATGGAATGGACGAGGAATATTATTGCGATGTGCAGGTGAGTACATTGTGGGAAGAGGGTGTGATAAGGTGGGTGCAAGTGTAGGTTGAGGGTGTGAGGTGACGCATGGTGTATAGTGTTGACACCTAATTTTTGCCCTCCACAACTAAATTTAATCCTAAGTTTTCTTCGGTTTTAAATAAAATTGAAATATTTGGTTTTTCGGATAAATACTTTCTAAAATATTTATTTGAGTTAAAATTTGTCATTTAAGTGATAAATTATACATTTTCATATGAAATCGTATAATTTTAGTCGCTTAAGTAATTATTTCATCAAAAATTAGATTTTATCAAGAACTATTGGGAATTAGTTCAAATAGGAGAAATCTTGATTTAACATATAATTTGTTCTTAAAGTAAATTATCCGGAAGATACTTATTTTTATTTTATTGAACCAATAAGCTCAGGGTTAAATTGGTTATTAATTTGTTTCGAACTTTGATTCAATTTGGCCGATTTGGTGAATTTGGCCATAATTGAAATTAATTGGATTACAATTGCGATGCAATTGACCAATTGATCTTTTAATTTGGTTAAAATTTGACTAAATGACTAAATCATAATCTGATTGGGCTATTTATTAAAGAGCCTAATCTACCCAATCTATTCCCCTTTAATTGGACCTAAAAATCAGGCCCAAAACCCATTTCCCTTCCTATTTCAGCCGCCCCAGCCCAACAACCCGACCCGACCCACCTTTTAACCCTTATAACCCCTTCCTCTTCAGCAAAATAGCAACAATATCAAACAACAGCAACAGTAAACAATTCCATTGCCATTGACGACCACAACCTTTGACCCGACCCAAAATCAAAACCCAAATCCTTTTTCCCGCTCGATTCTTCCCCCTCTCCCCTCTCATTCGTACACCATCATGTGACTACCACGTTTTTGGTACGAGGTCGGTTTCGAATTTTCTAGAAATTTGCCCTATGTGGCAAATTCGTACAATTTCACAGCTTACCCTTGAGTCTATCCTCTCTCAAATTCGAATCCTCCTCTCAAAATACCAAAATTACCCCTCAAAATCCTTCTCTCCCACATCGACAGAAATTCGAAAATCCCCTCAAAGTTTCTTCTATAAATACAACCACTGTTGAGGGAGGAAAACAAGCCTTGGAGGGTGAAAAACTTCCGAGCATAAAAGTCTTGAAAATTTTTAGGAGTTTTCGAGCAAAAGAGGGAAAATTATCGAATTTTCCCTAGTTTAAAGTTTTAGTGGTGCTTTGTGGTGGCAAGGATTTCGACAAAGCTCGTAGTTTCGTTTTACTGCTCCGAAAAAGGTGAACACTCGTTCTTATTTTTAGTCTATTTTTCTGTTTCATCATAATGGTAGTAGCATTTCGATTTCTAGTGTATGGTGCGATTGTGTGCTGTAGAGGCTATGAAGGCCATAGGAATTTATGATGTATTCTGGCTGCTTCTTGTCATATCGTAGTTCTAGTATCATTTTTTTTTGGTTCTAAACAGTATCCGTTCTTTGCTTGAAACCTTATTGCCCTCGTCTCTTTATTTTAGTCTTCATTTAATTCTCTCTTTTAGCTTGGCGATTTCTGTTTTCGATTTCAAAACACGTCTGTTGTAAAGCTAAAACTTTTGTTTTAGGACTAAAGCATTCTGAACACTGTTTATTGTGATTCGATTGGTTTATTCTGGGTCGACGTCTTTATCTTGATTTTTAAATCGTTATATGTGTTCTTTATGAAATCTAGTGGTATGGGGGAATTCTGTCCTTCTCTCTGAAATCTAGCTGGCTTGTCTTTCTTTTATGTTGAATGAAACTACTCCTAAAGTTTCTCTTAACTCATAATGTTAAGAGGAAATATTGGAGGTATGTCACAGGAAAAATTTCTTTTAGTAATCCTTTGACCCTTCTAGGATGCGTTTTGACATAAAGTTCTTTGAACTCGTCAAGAGAAGGGTAGGACGAATATAGATGACCAAAACAATATGTTTTCTCTGTATGCCTAAAGATCATGGCATTTACTTCTGGCTAAAAGTTTTTTTTCTTTCCTTGTTTCGTACGAGTTCTAAAGGGCGAGGGAACAATTCAAGGATAGTCGAGCTCTAGAGAAAGCCTTGAGCATACTAGCTCGGCTTTCCTAAAATGTGCTCCTGAACTTGACTTCTTCACCTCAGCCTTAAATCTTCTACGTTGCAAACTCCGTTTTCTTTTATGTTAGTTTTACCATTACTTCCTTAATCTTGCTTTTTGCGATTTCAACCCCTTGTTTTAAGTTTGATATTAAGTCTAAATGTTTGGATTTCTTTTTCATTGTGAATAAGGATGAGTTTTCGCTTCTCTGTTTCATAGGTGTTTAAACTAGCAGTTTCTTTCGGTTAATATCCATGTCTTTCTTCTTTCTCTTTCCTAAAGGGCATGACTTGAACCATGAAATGCCATAACTGATTAGTATCCCCCGAGTCTGGAAATAATTACATTCCTAGTGTGGGTTCGATGAATGTTCTTGGTCATTTGTTTAAGTTTAGTAAAATTTTCTTTCGTATAGTATGGGTTGCTGAAATTTGTTCACTTTCCTTTTTAGAAATTGCATATTAGTTATTTCAAAATCCTCTCGGGAGAGCTGATTTGAATTTAGGTCGCTTTAGAGGTAGTTTTTATTTGCACTGACGGCTTATTGTCTTAAAAGATTAAAATAGTTAAGTTTTCTTTTTCTTCCTATCCGTTTTTGCCATACGTGTTTCTTGTTTCTTGTTTGTAATGAAGTTCAGGATTAAAATGTGCTCATTTATTTATTTTACTTTGCCTAAATGCTTAATTCATGATCAGATTAGCCTATAAATGTTGGTCGGATTCTAATTGTCATTTTTCCTTTGCATATGACACTGCTATGAGCCCAATGGGTTCATTTCCCTCGCATTTCCTCAATGGGCCAAGGAGGCCCATATTATCGAGTCAACCTCAAGTCCAAAAAGACTATCCCATATCAACACATGACGAACAGGTTGAAGATAAGGGAAAAAAATGGGCCAAAGTCCATAATTCAAAGATATTTTGAGACTTTCAAAGTCTTAAATTTTTTATACATTTTATGGGCCTTGAAGCCCAAATTTGTACTTAATACACGTGAAGCCATCATTTGGGCCTCAAAGGTCCGAAAAAGTAGTCTAGGACAGGTGGAAGTAGAGAAGAAATGGGCCCAAATCCAGTCCAGGCGAACAGAAACTGGAAATGGGCCTATGGTTTCAGTTCTCTTGATTTTGGGCAAAGCCCAAGATCTTTCTATTTTCCCTTTTCTAGATATTTGTGTTTATGTGCTACTAACTTAAAATTTCTTTTAACTTAGTTAAATTTCCCACTAAGTTGCCAAATTCTCGATTTGCACAAAATTTCCAACAAACTTTTTCCCTTGAAACATTCCTTTTCAAAGTTAGTCAAATAAAGTCGTTTCAAATAGTCCGGATAACCGCAAGTTAGCGGATACCTTAGGTGCTTTAAAACCCTTCCTAAGGTATTAATAGGAACCGCTTACCTAGAATTTCTCAAACTTGAAAGATATTTTCTGTTTTAAATCTTTTAAGTTTCTTTTAAAAAGGTTTTTCTTGATTCTCCTTTAAATTAATCAAGTGGAGACTCTTGCTTTATTCTTAAAGTTGTTTTAAAAACTTGAACAAGTTTTCGAAATGATTTTTGAAGTCTAAGTCCTTTCTCCGCAAAACATATAGCGAGAGATGAAATTTTGAATACTGATCAAGAAACAATTTCATTGGTCATCATTTTTTGAATTTTTATCTTTTCATTAAAGGTAAAAAATTAAATAAAATTATTATGCTAATAAAAAATAATAATTAACAAATTAATTTTAAATTAAGGAAAATTAAGAATATTACTAATAAAATACTAACTTAGTTATTTAAATAAAGATAAAAATATTTTTTGATTTTTTCTTTTCTTCAAAAGTAATAGAATATTATCCTAAAAATATAATTTTTTTCCAGTTATTTTCAATTTTTCAAATAAATACTATAAAAATGAAATAAACTCAAAATGACAAGATTATGTTAAAACAAGAATATATTTAAGGTTAAAATAATGTAAAAGTTTTAGGGAGAGTCAAAAATAACATGTCTACAAATATGGTGCAAGAGAGAAGTATTAAATAGAGAGAATAATAAACAAGAGTAATTTTGTAAGTTACTCCCTCCATTTTTTATTAGTGCTCCTTTTGGGTTGTGATTTTGTTTCTCAATAAGTGTATGTTTAAGCCTTTAAAAATACTTTGATCATAATCTTTCTAATATGCCCTTGAGTTTAAATATAGTAATCAATGTCAATTTAGAAAGAGGTAAAATTTAATTAGGGGTAATTTGGTAAAGTTACTTTTAATTTTCTAGACATTGAGTAGTTTATTAAAGGGTGTGTCCAAGTCAAAAGGTACACTTATTTAGAAATGAAGGGAGTAATATTTTTCTCAAGAGATATGCAAAATAAAATATGACAAGTATTTAGGAATGGAGAAAGTAATATTTTGATTTTTGACAATAGTGGGAAAAGTTTTTTTTCTGCAAGTGTGCCAATGTTATTGTTTTAAATTATTAATCTTCAATGCGTTAGTGAAATACGAAAAAAAAAATAGAAAGTAATAATCTATGTAGTCACAACAAGCTATATACTACTAATCAAGTGTACGTGCGTTGCATGTGTGCATCATGTCAACCCATCAATCGATAATATATATATATATATATATATTTATTTATTTATTAAAAAATAGAAACTGACTTTAAAAATCGAAGATAGACAGCTTTATGCATTCAGGCATGCATGACGTATCAGTATCTTGATCATAACAGATGATAACAAAAACAATATATAGTAAAGATCAAAAACTACAACAAAATGATATGATTAAATCTAACCTTTAAACAAAAAGTCCTCAAAGTCCGACTGAACATTCATCTACCACCTGTAAACTACAACAAAATAATATGATAATCAAGATATCAGAATGATATGATTAAACCCTAACCTTTACCAAAAAAATCCTCAAAGCGCAACCGAACGTTCATCTACTACCTGTATTAAGTAGAAAAAACAACAGATAATAACAGAACAAAGACTACAATAATCGAGATATTAGAACAAAAATCATTATATCTAACCTTAGCACAAAAAGATCATCAAAGTCTAACCAAACATCCATCTACAATATAGACTTGAATAAAATAGAAATGACAACAAAACAATATGGTAATCAAGATATTAGACAGTACAATTACGAGGGAGGTGATTAGACATGACATGGAGCAGCTTCAGCTTAACAAGGACATGACCCTAGATAGAAAGGTGTGGAGGAGACGGATTGGGTAGAAGGATAGTAGGTAGCAGTGCATCATTGCTAGTAGGAAGAAGGACTTGGTTTTGTTATCCGTGCTAGTAGCTATAGTACTAGTATTATTTCAGAGAGTGTTATTGTTTGTCGTATTACTTGGTGAGTCTTGTTTATGTTATTATTGGGTGTGGTAATTCCTATTACTTTTTGTCCCTTTACTATTTATTTTCTAGACTGTTTTATCTTCAGCCGGGGTCTATCGAGAACAACCTCTCTATCTCACCTCTGAGGTAGTGGTATGGACTGCATACACTTACCCTCCCAGACTCCACTTGGTGGGAATATATTGGGTATTGTTGTTGTTGTTGTTGTTTGATTAAACCTAACCTTTTGTGATTATTGGATAGCACCTTCAAAGTTCATCGAAAAAGTAGTTATAACAATATCTCTTCCACCAAAATTTACGTCGTGAATATTATTATATTATTGTAGAAAGAAAAAGTCCACAATTTATAGAATTCGAAAACCTTTTCCTCCAAGAAAGGGTTAATTAAATAAGGAAGTTTTTTATTTTTCTGTTGTGAAAAGTAAAAAAATTAATTATGTTATCAAATTATTTATGGTAGTATTTTATTCTTTTGTTACTAAGCAAATTATTTATATATGCTAGTGTTTATTACTAACTAACTCAAGTAACAAATTATTTATATATGCTAATGTTTATTTCTAACTAACTCACGTAAGGCAATGCACTTCCAAAATTTTTCTAACAATAATATAATATAAAAATAATAAAGATTCCTAAAAAAACATAAGTCCTCCACGAAACAGGAAAAGTTCCTATTTTTTTGTGTTAGGTTTTCTTACAAATTTAACTATATAATATAGTTCAAATAAGGAAGGATTTCTGACATAAAGTTTAGTTAATTTAAAAGTTTTAAATGAAAAAAAATTAGTGAAAATACGATTTTATCTATTGAAGAGTTTTTAATGAAGGGTAAGAAGTTCAAATAACTTTTCTAAGGGACTTCACACTTTTAATATATTGTAGATTCCTTTCGTTCATTTTTACATGTCACATTTTGACTTGGCGCGCCTATTAAGAAAACAATAATTGAAATGACTATTTTATTACACTACCCCTATTAATTGATGTTTAGTATTAAGTATTAGAAAATAACTAGGAAAATAAGCAATTAATGTTGAGGGTAAAGTATGAAAAAAATAATTATTTTTCTTGATATGTCAAAAGTGACAAGTACTTCCTCCGTCCAACAATACTTGTCTACTATTGACTTGATACACAGGTTAAGAAATAATAAATAATAGAGGTAATTTTACCATATCACCCTTTGAATATAATTAATTTATTGCTTTGGAAAATGTATTGGATAATGAATAGTATTTATTACCAAAGATAAAATGGGTAAATTATTCATTGATTTTTCAAATTGGACAAATATTGTTGGACATCTATTTTTAGTATAGTGGACAAGTATTGTTGGATGGAGGGAGTGGATGGTTTCTTCACATTTGTCTTAGATTTGGTGGACAGAGTTACCTGTTACATGCTGCTGGTTGAAGGTGATAGTATCCTGTAAAACTACTCGAGGTGTACATGTCACGACCTAATTTCTGAGTCATGATGACACCTACTCAACCCGCCAGTAGATAACAAGTAAAGGGCTAATTGGTGGAAGGTAACATAAATACCAGAAATCAAGCATACAATAAGATTGCAAGAAAGAGAAAATAATGCAATAGCAAAGGAGGTCAAGCAAGAGAGAGAGAGAATAAGCGAATACCCCACGACCTAGTAAGATCGGTACAAGAGCCACTAAATATAAAAGAGAGTACCGAACAATATCAATATACAGAAAGTCTCGAAAACTAAAGACTGTCCAAAAGTAAACAAGGGAGAGAGAATCAACTCTAACTCTAAAAGCTCACCCTATCTCCGTGTCCTGAGAGCAAGCTGGATAGAGCGTTAGCGGTGACAACTAGTATTCGGATCTGTATCAGAAAAGATGCAGAAGTGCAGTATGAGTAAAAAGCAACAGATACTCAGTAGACATTATCGACGGATTGAGCTAAATCAAATAAAAGCATAATAAAATGCGAGAATGTAAACTAAAGTCAGGGATAAAGGGGCAAACCTGAATAACGCTCCAACTGACAGATAATAAATGACGAGGTAAATAATATTGAAAGTAAGACAACTAACTACAACCTAACTGGAACCCCATAAGCCCAATAGGCACAAACAAGAGAAAATCAACCCAAACGATCCCCTATAGGCCCTATGGATGCAATCCAGAAAAGAACCAATAACAAAAAAAGAATCTAACATAACCGACCACGGAAGCCATAGCCAAGAAACCCTTATTACCAGGAAATATCGAACTCAAATCAAATCCCCAATATCATAAGTGAACCATAAAGTACAGGACTTGAACTGGGTTCTTAACATCGTAACCATATCATAGATACCGTAATTGAATCGGTAATATAGTATCATTAAGGTTTACGAAAGGAGTTTTACTAGGTCTACAACGAGCTAATTAAGATATTGACCTAATAGAGACTAACCCCGAAAGTCCATACTAAGGAAATTTCTCCACAAAACTAGACTAAGGCTTCAAGGTTCCCTTAGAAGGTGTTAATTATGTCTAAATAAACTCTACGACAATAATTTAATTTGAGAAGACGATGAATGGGTCAATTAGCACCTAAAACGGCTCTCTAATCGGCTAATTATTCCAAAATCCACTAAACATACGACCAAGCCGTAAATTCCAATCCAACTCTAGCATAATACTATACTAATAGTATTATAAATCTCAATCTATGAGGAAGGTAAGCCTAGCCTACCTGGACACCGACGAAAGCCCAGGAAAATCCACTAAATCGGAGCTTTTCCCTTCCGAGAAGCCTCCTCATGATGCCACGCTATCAAATTAATGATCACACATTAATACGAGAATATCAATACCCATATTGCATGTAAATGCTCTGGGTTTAAAATCGAGCTAAACGTCTCATGTGGGGCCTGCTTACGGAATCATAACTTTGAAACCGTCAAAATATTCCTCTAAGCTCAAGGATCATTTACCCTCATAAATGAGTGAAATATGAGCACAAACTAACTTTAAATCAACTCATAAAGTAAACTAGGGATTTAAGTTTAAAATGGAGAATTAATTATGGATTCAATGGAGACGTACGAAAATAGCGAAGATGAAGTGACCACACTATCATCTCCAACTCACCACGAATACCCATTGATCAAATACCACTCTTCACACTCTCACTAGGGTTTAATAGAACTTGGGACCTTGAAAAAATGAAGAGAAAATCGGGTTTGACAGCATTAAATACTGCCAGGGGTCCTTTCATCACGATCGTAGGAACCCTATTGTGATCGTGGGATTCGACCTGGCTTATCCTTCATGAACGCGGTCAAGGTCATCACGATCGCGATAGCCAACAACCTTGGACTTCACAAATGCGGCCAAGGCCTCACGAACGCGAAGGCCATTTTTGGCCTGCACCAACTGAAGCTGCACCAGCTGAACTTGGCATTTGCCAAGTTTCCGATCGGACCCTCGGAATTCATTTGGAATCCTGTGAACGCAAACAAACTATGCTACCTTACGAAATTTGATAATTCAATCTCAATGGTACCATCAAAATTTCCATCCGAGTTCGTTTCAATGAAATGTAGGTCTCACATCCAATGACCGTTTTAATCAACTTCCACCCAATAGCCCAAAATGAGTCTTAAAGCCTCGGGACCCAAACCAAAGGTCCCCTTAGCCTAAAATAGATGTTTCGAATCCAACGAAACTGTCAGAATTGTCATACAAAGCTGTTTACCTAAAGTTTAGGCCCGATACCCTATCCTCAATAGCGAAAACTTCAAAATAGGAAATTAGCTCTAAAAACCAAACAAACTGCCCGGTAACCGAACTGTCGGCTTCAGCAAGTCCTAAATGACTTGAGGCAACTATAGGAAAGCTCTAAACACCTAAATAGTATAGAAATGCAGAGAATGACCCAGAGGATCATTACAACATCCACTACTAAAGGATTTTCGTCCGCAAAAGTAAAGGGTCAAGATGTACCTGAAGGCTCAAATAGTTAGAGGGATAATGGGCCCGCATCTCACTCTCGATCTCCCAGGTAGCCTCCTTAACTGGGCGGTGCCTCCACTGGACCTTAACTACTGGAATCTCTCTAGAGCGCAACCGCCTGACATCCCTGGCTAATATGAGGACTGGCTCCTCCACGAAGGTCAACCTCTCGTCTAACTGAATCGAGTCCCACAGAAGCACATGCGACTCATCCAGGATGTAACATCGCAAGGCCAACTCATAACCTACCTCTCTAACCAATCATCGTATCTCAAATGGTCCAATATACCTGAGGCTGAGCTTGCCCCTCTTCCCTAACCTTATCGCTCCCTTCATGGGCGATACCCAAAGGAAGACTCTGTCACCCACTCCAAACTTCAAAGCACTCGGCATAACTCTTCTATCTACTCTGGGCTGCTCTCAACCTATCCTTAATCACCCAGACCCTATCCAATGACTCACAATGTAAGTTAGTACCACGAGGCCTAACCTTGGAGGTCTCAAACCAACCAATCAGAGATCGACAATGCCTACCATATAAAGCCTCAAATGGTGCCATTTCAACAGTCGAATAGTAGCTATTATTATAAGCAAGATCTGTTAAAGCTAAGTGCTACTCCCACTGACCTTCAAAGTCCATCACACAGGCGCGGAGCATATCCTTCAGAACCAGAATAGTACACTTCGACTGACCATCAGTCTGGGGATGGAATGCGGTGCTAAGATCAACCTGAGTACCCAACTCCATTAGAAATGTCCTCCAGAAACTAGAAGTGAACACCGAGACTCTGTCTGAAATAATAGACACGGGTACTCCATGAAGGCGAACTATCTCGTGAACATAGATACGGGCTAACCTCTCAGCACTGAAGGAAATTTGAATCAGGATGAAATGAGCCAATTTGGTCAACCAATCTACTATGACCCACATGCTATCAGAACTACAAGAGGTAAAGGGCAAATCACTCATGAAGTCCATAGTAATGCGCTCCCACTTCCACTCAGGAATGGGTAATCTCTGAAGTAATCCACCTGGTCACTGATGCTCGGCCTTTACCTGCTGACAACATAGGCAACGAACCATAAAGTCTGCAATATCTCTCTTCATATCGCTCCACCAGTAATGCTGCCTCAAATCCCTATATATCTTAGTGATACCAGGGTGAATAGAATATTTGGAGCTATGAGCCTCCTACAATATCAACTGAATCAAGTCCCTAACCTTTGAAACATAAATACGACCATTAATTTTAGAATACCCTCAGAATCTAAGGTATCCAGACTGGGCTCACCTCTCATAACCTGATCATGGATGTCACAAAGTCTACTATCCTCGAATTGGCGACTCTGAATCTGCTCAAACAAGGTAAACCTAGTCTCAACACTAGCAAGGATCCTCTTGAAGTCCGAAATATCGAGTCTAACCATCAAGTTGGCTAAGGATTAAATGTCCAAAGCCAACAGACACTCTACAGCTGAAAGAAAAGCCAAGCTAACCATACTCACGGCTTTTCGGCTCAAGGCATCTGCTACCACATTCGCCTTGCCTGGATGGTATAGAATAGAGCTATCATAGTCTTTTAGCAACTCAATCCACTTGTGCTACCTCGAATTCAGCTTCCTTTGGTCATAATGTACTGAAGACTACGGTGGTTAGTATAGATCTCATAGCGAACACCATACAAGTAATGCCTCCAAATCTTAAGCACAAAAACTACCGTCGCCAACTTCAAATCATGAGAGGGGTGGTTGCGCTTATAAACCTTCAGCTGCCTCAATGCATAAGCAATAACTCGGCCCTGCTGCATCAACACACAACTCAAACTAATACCTGAAGCATCATAATAAATTGTAAACCCCTCGCCTTCAATAGGAAGAGTCAAAATAGGGGCGAAAGTAAGCAAGTCCTTGAGCTTTCGAAAGCTCGACTCGCACTCAGTGGACCACTGGAAAGGAACCTCTTTCCTAGTCAATTTAGTTATAGGCGCTGCAATAGAAGCAAACCCTCAACAAACCACCTGTAGTAACCAGCCAAACCAATAAAACTACAAACTTTGGTTAGAGATGTAGGTCTGACCCAATCACGAATAACCTCAATCTTCACTCGGTCTACCATAATCCCATCCTTAGACACCACATGCCCTAGGAATGTAACAAAATTGAGCCAAAACTCGCACTTTTAGAATTTGGCAAAAAGCCTATGATCTCTCAAAGTCTGGAGCACAATCCTCAAATACTGCTCGTGCTCCTACCTACTACTCAAATACACAAGGATGTCATCAATGAAGACAATCACAAATGAGTCCAAATAAGGCCTGGCTTGAAAATGTGGTTCATTAAATCCATGAACGCTGCTGAAGCATTGGTCAACCCAAAAGACATCATCAGGAACTCATAATGGCCATAGCGAGTCCTGAAGGCTTTCTTAGGGATGTCCGCCACTCGAATCCTCAACTGATGGTAACTGGATCTCAAGTCAATCTTAGAAAATACTGTTGCTCCCTGAAGCTGGTCGAACAAATTATCAATACTAGGCATAGGATTTTTATTCTTCACTGTCGCCTTATGCAGCTACATGTAGTCAATACACATAAGCATAGAACTATTCTTTTTCTTCATGAATAAGACATGAGCACCCCAAGGTGATACACTCGGCCTAATAAAACCCTTTTCTAAAAGATCCTGAAGCTGAGAGTTCAACTCCTTAAGCTCTGCAGGAGCTATACGATAAGGTGCCATAGAAATAGGTCGGGCACCTAGCTCAAGATCAATAGCAAACTCAATATCACGCTCAGGAGGAAGGACAGATAGCTCGGTAGGAAAGACATCAAGAAAGTCTCAAACTATAGGAACAGAATCAAGCGAAGGACTGTCCGTGCTAACATTACGAATATAAGCAAGATAAGACTTGCAACCTCTCGATATTAGTCTCCTAGCCTGAACATAAGAAATAATCCCTGTCAGCACATGGCTAAACGAACCCTACCACACAATCGGGGGAATGCCAGGCATGACCAAGGTAACGGTCTTGGAAAAACAATCCAAAACCACATGATAATCCACCATATCTAACATAATAAGATCAACCTGAGTATCAAACTTACGAATGGTCAAACCACATAATCTATAAACCCGATCCACTACTAAAAAATCACCAATGGGAGTAGATACATGCAATGACACAGATAAAAGTTCCCAAGACAACTCTAACGGTGGTGTACAGTAAGCAGACACATAAGAATAAGTGGATCTTAGATCAAATAAAGTCATTGTTGGCTAACGACATATTAAAATCGTACCTATAATAACAACATCTGAAGACTCTACCTCTGGTCTACCAGGTACAACATACAAATGACCCCGTCAGCCCCCGGATTGGGTTGTCCTATCTGATTGAGGACCCTCTCGAGAACCCTGGGGACCACCCCTATGACCATGAGCCGATAACCAAACCGATAGTTTTGGTAAGTCAAAAATGGCCTGTAGCCGCTGTGGAAAGACTCAAAACGCTGAAAACACGTGAAAATTGAGAAAATAATCTGGAGGGTCATTACAAATATACTATACACATATGCCATATTCCTCAAGGAACTTTGCAAATGGGTCTGGACATTGTTTCGATTCATCATATTTTCCATAATCTTCACCACCTCTATCTGACCTAATGATTTTTTGTTTTCTATCTAATTGTCTTTCAACCTCATTAAAGTGCACTTTGAGAGCGTCCGTTGCTTGAGATTTTTCTTTCAACAAATAAATAAATCCATAATGTGAAAAAATCCTCGATAAATATGATAAAATAATTTTCTCTATAAAAAGATAAAACATCAAGGGTCCTCAATATCAGTGTGTATGATTTTAAGAAGCCGAGTGCTTACTTATACTACAAGTAAGCAGAAATTTTATCCAATGAACTATGTTTAATTCCAATATTTTAATGAATATCAAGAAGGTATTCAGAAAAAAATTATCGAGTTTCAATCTATATAAATCATCAGTAAGAACACCAGAACCATAAATTAGCATTCTTATATAAATTGAAACAACCATGTCCAAACTTGAATTTAGATTTGTAGTTTGGATTGTAATAAATCCCTACAACATAGAGGATACATGAATAGTTGTTCTAGAATCAAGCCACCAAGTATTATTAGGAACTTCTACTAAATTTGATTCAAAACATACAAAAGCACTAGATGTACCTTTCTTTTTGAGCCAAGTTTTATGTTTCTGGTAGTCTTTTTGATAATGTCTTTCCTTTTTATAGAAATGACACATATCTGCCTTGAGTTCCTTATGAGCATCCTGTGAAACTTTAGCAGGTGATTTCTTCTTCCTGAACTTATTTGCCTTCACCTTAAGTCCTTTACCAGCTTCTTGACCTATGGGGTTAATAGAATGACCTTCTTGTTTCTTAAGTCTTGAATCCTCCAAAGTAAGCATATTGGAAAATTCATTAACACCCCACTTATCCTTAATAGTTTTATAGTTATTTTGGAATGGTCCATACTCAGGAGGTAATGAATTCAGAATAAACTGAACTAAGAAGATTTCATTCACTTTCATCCCCAAGGTCCGAAGTCTTGCTACAATATTAGTCATCTCGATGATATGATTTTGCATACTATGTGATCCATCAAACTTCATGATCGTGAGTTCAACCATTAATGTACCGGTGAGAGACTTGTCAGCAGAATGAAAACATTCTCCACAAACTTCAGGTATTTTCTGGCACTTTCTATTTGTGGAAGAGTACTCTTAATGTTGTTAGCAGTAGTCATTCGTATGAACATAAGGCTCAGTCTGTTAGAGCATTCCCATATTTTATTAAAAGACTTCTTAACCTCACTGCTCATATCAGTAATAGCAGTAGGTTTATCATTCAGCATAGCCAAGTCAAGATCCATCACACAGTGGAACTGCACTTGTTCATGTCAATCAAAGAAGTTCAATCCATTGAACAAAATAACAGATGAAGCATGTGAATGAAGAGGGATAGTTGTAAAATATATATACATGCTCACAAATTGGATTCAATAAAACAATAAAAATATATCATAATTCTCCTTTGGGTAGATACTATGACATACTATCATAATTAAATGTCATTTTCAACTCTAATAGGTAACTAAATATTTTTAATCAAACATATATGACATCTTTGGATGTACAATATATATTCGACTAAAGAATATTAATTTACCACATAATGTTCGCTATTCATAGAATAATTGATTCACCTTTGGGTAAATCCTTAAGTTCTAGCAATAGTGAGTTAATTTATCCATTTATTTTTGATAATAGGTATTTCATTAGTTTCATGGGTAAATGATAATTTTATGCATGCATATTTTCTTAACCATACTAGTTTGACCACTTTGGTGACTAACAAACTATATTAACATAAACGCACACATAATATCATAAAATTTTATGCATGTGAATAGCTTTAAATATTTTAGTTTGACCACTTTGGTGACTAACAAACTATAGAAACATAATACATGCATAGAATTTAACAAGAACATAATATATGTGCAAATGTTAAATATTCTAGTTTGGCCACTTTGGTGACTAACAACCAAATAAGTTTAAACACATACATTAACCTACATTTTTTCATTATTGCACCGAAAGAAACTAAGTGCAGTCATAATATACAATATCTATCACCTTAATTGTATGCTTGAAGGTAGAACATAAAATCAACCAAACACCTTTAGCAGATTTGGAAACTATATGTGAAATATATATAAGATCGTAATCTGGAGAGTTGTCTTAGTGGCTGGAAAAATTGATCCAAAATATCCATTTTTTTTTTGAATCAAATTTGAGACATAAAACAAATATGCTGCCAACCATATTGATTTGCCCTATGATGCATCTTAGGCATTAGCCGCCAGAGGCAATATGCCTTTCATTAAACAAAATTAACGTGATTTTGGAAGACACTGTTATATCATTACAACAGTGACTTGGAAAGTAATTCAATAATTTTGTAAGCGTGATGGTACATACAACACAGTGATACACCATAATATATTCTTTGAGGAAAATTATCAATTCAAATATCTCGGCTCTGATACCACATGTAAACTTTAATACTTTAATGCACATCAGGATCTTAAACACGATAATTTTACATATACACATCATAGAAACTATACCTGACACGGAGTACATCATCACAGAGAATAGCGAAAGTGTTAGTAGAAATTAGTTTCTACCTCCTTGCCCTAGCCTTACGTTACCACAATCTTTAAAGATGGAAAAGGAGTAATGTATGTGATAACCCTAATGGATGGATAAAGGACCAATTTATAGAGGTTAATAAAAATTAAGACTTAATCTGGTATGTCCATCAAGTAACCGTTGTACAGCTGAGATTAATTCTTTAATTATTGACATTACTTGGATCATAAGTAAACTTAGGCCACAAATAAGAATTATTCTTACATCATACCCTCTAAAAAGTTTTTCTCTATCTTGTGCTAGATATGGACACCCTCCGTAGATATCAAGCATTCACATCAATTCATATTTGTGCAGATGTAAATTAAATTATGTATTTGTCTGTCAGTTGACTACTTTTTGGTGATCAAATTATCATTTTTTTTAGGTGGCTAAATTAGCTATGTTGTATAGATTGAGTGCTGGCTAGTAAAGAACTCTCACATCCAAAAGATGAAAGTAATGGAGATGAGGATGCTACGATTGATGTATGGGTTTACTAAGAAAGATAGGATTAGAAATGAGGTTATTCGAGATAAGGTGGGAGTGGCTTCGGTGGATGTCAAGATGCGAAAAGCGAGGTTGAGATGGTTTAGGCACATGATGAGGAGGGGCATTGATGCCCCAGTGCAGAGGTGTGAGAGATTGACTATGGATGGATTTAGCCGTAGTAGAGGTAGACCTAAGAAATATTAGAGGGAGATGATTAGACATGACATGGAGTAACTTTATCTTACCGAGGACATGACCCTAGATAGGAAGGAGTGGAGGATGCGTATTAAAGCAGAAGGATAGTAGAAAGGAGTGCGTCCTTGCTAGTAGGTAGGAAAACTTTGTTTGTTATCCGTGCTAGCAATCTTAGTGCTAGGCTTGATTTAGATTGTGGGTTGTGTTGGTTATTTCAGATAAATCGTGTGTAATATTACTTTATGGTACTCTTGTTTATGTTATTATTTGTTGCACCAATACCTATTGTTTCTTGTTCCTATACTATGTCTTTTCTAGAATGTCTTTGTCTTGAGTCGGGGGTCTATCGGAAACAGCCTCTCTATTTCACCTATGAGGTAGTGGTTTGGACTACGTACACTTACCCTCCCTAGAACTGACTTTATGAAAATATACTAGGCATATTGTTGTGGTTATTCCACAGATGAATGGATGAAACTATTCATCACGTTCTGCACACTGCTTTCATGACGGAAAAACAAAGTTGAAGTTGGGCAAATGATGGATTACAAAAGCTAGAAATTTGTACTCTGGGTCTATGCAGGTACTTGGTGAAAAGATAATTAAGAAAGTAGTTCATTCACACTCCAATAGCAGGCTATTAGTGTTGATTATTCAGTTTGAGTTATTATATGAGCTTCATGTTCTTTCAATTATTCACAAGTTCTCACATTGTTCATACTAAATACTAAGTGATATTCTAATTTTTTTTTAATTTCAGCTATGTGGATTTAGAGGGGAAAATTTTGCGGGAAAGTCACTATTTTGGCTACCAAGAAAGTGCATTCCTTTGTGTTCATGTTTGAATCAGAGAAAGAAAGAAATGAAGCCCTTATGGCAGCTCGGAAATACTCCATGACTGCAATGTAAGTAGCTTCTATTTATTTCTTCAACTTTAGTTGCAAATCATTTTTTTAGTTATAAATTACCCAATTAACTATGCCTCAATCCCAGAATCAGTTGAATCGGTTGTATCATGTATGAATTCTCATTATCCATATCTTGTTTGTTATAATTTGTACTCTTAAATAGGGGAGATAGTTAACATTCTCTTTTATCAAGCTCCTACAACGTGTTGAATTGCAGTGATTGTGTAAAAATTCTTTGCCCTGCCAGTATATACAAATTAAGTTAATTAGAGTTGTATATATTACATTAAGTAAACAACTAGTGTCACTAAGGTATAGTTAATTGTTGCTCGGATTCTCTACAAATGTTGTTGTGCTGGTGTTGAATACTTAAAAAATGCACTATTTTTAGAAGATCTGACATACATGCATCAACTTTCTGAATAGTCTGAGCAACATAGAATGAGTTCAACTGTGTTTTGTCGTTGTATGCAACAAAATTTTATTAAATGTAATTCGTACGAAATTCAGATTATATTTAATTCAAAATATACTAGTCTGGATAAATATTATGGATTAATATAATTGAATTAATTAATTAAGTCTGATAAATATGGATTTAATTATAGGCCGATTTCATTGGGTCAGTCCATTAATTTGTGCTACAAATAATGAGCCCACTTTGTCAAGCCCAAGATGTCATCTTATTCTAGAGACACAATTTGGCACCACGTGTCAAATGACGTGTCAAGCCAAATCAAGCGAAGGAGCCAATAGGATCATGCCACATGTCAAAATGATGCAATATGCTCAACCAAATTTAAGGCTAATGAAAATATGACACATGTACAAGTTGACATATTTCAACCAATCAAATATGGTCATGTCACTTCAATCTGATTGGTCAAAAAGAGTTTGCACTCACCATGACTCTTTCCTTTCCACAACTATAAATAGGGGTCTCATAATTCAGAAAAGAACGAATAATTCTAACAAGAAACAAGAGAGAGCTCATGGATCAAACACCATAAATTTCTCTACAAGCTACAAATTCAAGCATTCAAGCACTCAAGTTCATACACAACTCAAGATCAAGACAAAAATTCAAGATCAAGCTCAAAAACCCTTGAATTTATATTCAAAAAGAAGAATCAAAGGATTCATAGAGATTATAACACTCACTATTTGAAATCAATAAAATGATTGTTGCAATATTTACTTATCCCAATTATTATTTTATCAACTCGAACTTTATTGTCAACAAATTCTGGCACGCCCAGTGGGACAATCTCTACCTTTCATCTCAACTTTTCCAATATCAAAATTTAAGAATATCGAAATGACTTCCACAATGGAAGAACAACTAGCAAGCTTGGTTAAAACAGTTAAAGGTTTGACAAATCACACGCAAGAACAAGATGCTAAACTTGCCAAGTTAACAAATAATATGGAGAGCATGTATGAGAGAGAATCAAGTCAAACACTCATGAAGCTTCCTGAAATTCAAGAGAAAGAAGAGTTGTTCATAAGGCAAACAACAACGACCAAAGAAATCCAAGTCTCTACTGAAGGTTTGATTCCCATTGATCAATTGAAGGACTTCATCAAGGGAGCAATCAAAGATAAATCTAACTCCTCATCCAAATTTTCTCTCACATATGCAAAGTCGTATACACAAAGGATTGATAACTTGAAGATGCCTAATGGCTATCAACCTCCTAAGCTTTAACAATTTAATGGCAAAGGGGATCCCAAACAACATGTAGAGCACTTTATCGAGACTTGCAATGATGCTGGGACATATGGTGATCATCTCGTCAAGCAGTTCATATGATCTCTCAAAGAAAATGCATTTGATTCGTACATAGATGTCGAACCTGGTTCTATAGTTAGTTGGGAGCAGTTGGAGCAAGAGTTCCTTAATCATTTCTATAGCACAAGATGTGTCGTTAGTATGATCAAACTTACAAAGGCTCACCAATGTGAAGATGCGTCACTTGTTGACTTTATCAATCGGTGGAGAAGTTTGAGTCTCAACTGCAAAGATTGGCTTAGTGAAATGTTTAGCATTGAGATATTCATTCAAGGCATGAATTGGGTTCTTCACTGTATCTTGTAAGGGTTAAATCCCAATACATTTAAAGAGTTAGCAACGGCTGCGTATGATATGGAATTAAACATGGCTGCAAGAGGAGAGCAACAGATGACTGTCTGTGATCCTCACGAAGTTGAAGATATAGAAGACCTTCGTAGTGGGGGAATGTTTTCATCTGAAGATGAATTTGAAGAGTTTATGTATGTCTCAGTGCTCCTCAACACATGAGCTTAAACTACAAGTTACAAAACTCCTCAGCGCACAAGTCTAAGTTTCAAGTTATAATGCTTCTTAATGCATGAGCTTAAACTGCATATCACAAAGCTTCTCAAATTTAATATAAATATTGAAGTCACAAGGTTTCTTAAATCCAAGACAAATATCAAGTTAAATTGCTCTTGGACACACGAGCTTAAACTGCATGTCATGAAACTCTAAAAATTTGAGGAAAATCTTTAAGTTGAAATGCTCCTCGAAACACGAGCCTAAATTGTATCATCAAACTCTTCAAATTTGAGCTAAGTATTCAAGTTGAAATACTCCTTGATGCATGAGCCTAAACTGTATGTCACAATGCTTCTAAAATTTGAGCTAAATCTTCAAGTTGTGAAACTTGTCAAAATTAAGTTAATCTTTAAGTTGCAAAGCTCTTCAAATTAGAGCCAAATCTTAAAGTTATAAAGCTTTACAAATTTGAGCTAAATCTTCAAAACTACGTTATGACTTGATCTTTTTCACCGAGGTATATAGGCACTTAGATGTACATTCTAAGTTCTGTTGTATGAGTGTAAAAAAAAAAACACATGTTCCCACTTGATCTGTCACATTAAAGTTAGGTCTACAAGTACTCTCACCGAACTTTGGACTTCTATTAAATTTTCGTGGCTCAATGGGGGCAGACCTCCATAACAGATGGGCTTCTTCATAGGATTTAAAATGCTTAAGTTCCTCAAGCCTGCGAGAAAAATTTGCATAATCTACCCAATATGTGAGTTAAAGACAAAAATCTACCAAACCTGCAAGTTGAAGTCGTCAAAGCCTCCAAGTCTTCAAGTTGAGGTCTGCTAGATTTTCATGCCTCAAGGTGGACAAAAATTTTCCCTTTGCATCTTAAGCTGGCCTTTCACGGATTTATCCTTAAACGGATCTTCAAATATCCATGCCTTAAGGTGGAAAAAATTTATCCCTTTGCACCTGAAGTTGGCCTTTCACGGATTTATCCTTAAAATATTCAAATCTCCATGCCTTAAGGTGGAAAAAATTTGTCCATTTGCACCTTAAGCTGGCCTTTTTCGTGGATTTGTCATACAAAGAGTCGAACTGTCAGGTCTCAAGGTATCGAAGGCGAAGTTAAACTCTCACACCTTAAGATGATTGTTGCACAGGGACCACACCTGAAGCCGAACTTGTCAGGTCTCAAGGTGTCCCAGGCGAAGTTAAACTCTCGCACCTTAAGCTGATTGTTGTACAGGGACTAAACTTGAACCCGAACTTATCAGTCTCAAAATATCGGAGGCAATATTAAATCTTTACACCTTAAGCTGACCCTTCATGAATGTTATTTGTTTCAGGTGTATAAAATAAAAAAAAGAAGGAAGGACAATTCAAAAGAAAAAGGGAAAAAATATACCTTAAGGCTTGATGTTTGCAAAACAGATTAAAAATTTCAACCAAGGAAGGACCACGAATTTTGGTTAAAAGAATGAGAAAGCACATTTATTTATAGAGCTTAAGGGCAGTGCAAGTATAGTATTGTAGTTGGATTAGGATTGAAGTATCCTAATTTGGGAGGACAAGACAAGTTGTGGGCAATCCTTCAGGAATGTGATAGTAGCATCACTTATAAAATGTGAAAAAGAACAGTAGTAATTGTTTGCAGCAACGTGGGAATAGTGCCGCACCACTACTAATCTTAATTGTCTAAACATCTTGTCTACTCTAGGAATTGACTTATTAGATGTTGAAAACTTCTCCAAAGAATAAGGATCTTAGCCAAAAGGTTAAGGCCAGTATTCAATGCAAACATGGATAGGTGCAACACATCCATTATGTGAATATTACGTGATATTTAATTCACAAAAGTATATGGTTTATGATTCTTTTCTTGTTCATGAATTAAGCCATCAAGCTAATGCTTCAAGCCTAGTCTCTAAGAATTAAATATCTCGACAAGTCTTAAAGCAGGGGGCAATTTGTATGCAACAAAATTTTATTAAATTTAATTCGTACGAAATTCGGATTATGTTTAATTAAAAATATATTAGTCCAGATAAATATTGTGGCTTAATATAATTGAATTAATTAATTAAGTCCGATAAATACAAATTTAATTATAGGCCAATTTCATTGGGTCAGTCCATTAATTTGTGCTATAAATAATGAGCCCACTTTCTCAAGCCTAAGATGTCATCTTATTCTAGAGACATAATTTGGCACCACGTGTCAAATGACGTGTCAAACCAAGTAAAGCGAAGGAGCCAATAGGATCATGCCACATGTTAAAATAATGCAATATGCTCAACCAAATTTAGCTAATGAAAAAATGACACATGTGTAAGTTGACATGTTTCAACCAATCAAATATGGTCATGTCACTTCAATCTGATTGATCGAAAAGAGTTTGCACTCACCATGACTCTTCTCTTTTCACAACTATAAATAGGGATCTCATAATTCAGAACAGAACGAAGAATTCTAACAAGAAGCAAGGGAGAGCTCGTGGATCAAACACTGCAAATTTCTCTATAAGCTACAAATTCAAGCATTCAAGCACTCAAGTTCATACACAACTCAAGATCAAGACGAAAATTCAAGATCAAGCTCAAAGACCCTTAAATTTATATTCAAAAAGAAGAATCAGAGGATTCATAGAGATTGTAACTCACTATTTAAAATAAATAAAATGATTGTTGCAATATTTTCTTATCCCAATTATTATTTTATCGACTGCAACTTTATTGTCTACAGTCGTCACTAACTTAAAAGCCTAAATACACAATGGCTCCTCTTCCTCTCTCCTGAATATTTACTTTTGTATTTAGGAGTAGTGCTGCCTTTTATATTTTCTTTGAGGTTCCGTTCATGTTTTTTATTCTTAGATTTCTCATTGTACAGAGATTTCATGATAGTACAGAGCATTAGGCGAATATCTATGAGATCATTCAATTTTTTTTTGTCAGCTTATAGAAGAATAAAAAAAACTTGAAAGTTGAAAGACATGCATCGACATCTGATGACATCCAGATGAAGTTTATTTCTGAATTTGAGGCGGCATATGAGGTATAAATTTGAAATTCTTCCCAAATAAATTTTAGTTATTCTTACTGTGGCTGATGTTTGAGTTTGTTGCAGGAGTAATCTAAGAGCAGAAGCATAGAAGCTTATTGCTTATATGACTACCTTGGTCTCCTCACCTGCATTATCAAAAAGAGCTAGTTCATCTATTTTAATCTTATGACTGTTGATGTATAGACCAACTGCTATTATAATCAGGGTATATAATCCCATGATTCTGGTATAAATTTTATCCTCACTAATGCTCTGGAAATAACTGCTTGAGGCAACACGATTGTGTTGTCCAAGAATTTGTTGCCGCTGCAAAATTCTTACCACCACCTATTCCTTAATGTTTCACACATACCTAAGTTACAAATTTGATTTACCAAATTAGTTTTTTAACACTAATGTGGCGCTAAATTGTTTGCCTTTGATGCTTCTACTATAGCATCATTGAAGGCTAAGGCCGTCAGTGATAGTATACAAGTTCCCACATGGGTTGAAGTTGTATGGTTCATGAGCTACAAATGTGTCATGGCTGCTTCAGGGATTGGGACAAGGTTAGCAAAGTTTGACTCACTAATGGTGGGTTGAAATAAAGGTGAATAATCATATCCTAAATCGACAAGTTTAGCCTATTTTCTCTAGCATAAGTTGTATAATTGTAACGTAGGTACTTTGATTCTACTCTTCTTTATTTTATATTCTTATTTAGATTTCAATAAACAGAAAATTATGAAAGCAATCACTTTTATTTTCTAATGATAGGGAAAATTAGAACTTATATACTCATGGTAATGAATTTACACAGTTATAAATGCACTTTTAAATTGTATACTTATGCACATCAAGAGATCAAAAATTCTTGAATATTTCCTTTCTTGAACTTATATACACTTAGTAATCACCTAGTAAAATTATGATGTTTCCATAGCAAGGGGCGTATCTAGGTGGGGGCACCGAGTTCACGTGAATCCATGCTCCCCTCTCTAGATCATATATAATAGTGTTATATTTTTTAAAAATATTTAAATATAGATGTGTGAAATCATGATTGAAGTATTTTTATAATAATGCATCCATACTTTCCAAATCCTGGATACTAGCATGATCAAGTTACTTAGTAATCGTATAAGTAAGCTTAATGAGGTAGCTCACCACTGAGCAAAACTCGGGTAATTTACCGAGGGACTTAAATTGAAGGGGACACTAACTTCTCATCTAAATAATTTAGAGTAAGTATTTAATGCTCTAATAATATTTACTGCAATGTAAGATTACTTTTTAGTAGATAAAATATAATATGAATAATTTTAAATTAAAGGGCAAATTGGTCTTTCAATTTTCTTTTTTGGCAATTAAAAGGATTTTATTAATCACCGAGTAAATCTATACAAAACCAAGGCCTAACTAACCAGTTAGCCTTTCGCTACATAAAATGTCCTAACTCTACATCCAAATCTACCAGAAAACTAAACACCAAACTCCTCTATGATAGTGTCCTTACATAGTCAAACAATCTCATATTATCTCTAACCCTTATGCAAATGTTCAGTTATAGCCCCCTTAATATAGCCTCCACGCTAGCAGCTTTACTTTGATGTATACGAGTGTTCCTCTCTATCCAGATATCACAGACAGTATGATCAAATCAAGCTTTGAGAAGTACACTCCGTGGTGTCTTATTTCTAGTCTGCCTCTGAACCCATTGCCACTCTCCTTCCCAGTCTTGGATTTTTCTATCTATGCAAAGCCACTGCAAGACACTATGCCACAAAGCTTTGGAGAAGCAACACTCAAATAATAGATGATTTTGGTTCTCCATATATGTCTGGCATAGCACACATGTGCCATTTACATCCAATCCCCACTTCAATAAAATCTCTTGTGTTCTTAGTCTACCCCACAGTGCAATCCAAAGGATAAATACACATTTAGGGCTCGCTGCATTATGAAACACCAGGTTGATCCAAGGAACTCGGTTTGGCTCTCTTCTCAAGCTGTTATAGGCTTTCCTTATCTGAAACCTGTTGTATTGAACCAATTGATCATTCTACTCAGTGGAAGATCAATACCTGCCACGACCCAAAATAGGCATGTGATGGCACTTGTCAAACCCTCCGAACAAGTAAGCCTAACCCAACTCGAATTCACAAATATAAGGAAATCAAAGATGAAAACGGAAGAATAGAAATAAATCCCAAATGTAAATATAAACGAGACATAAATCTCAATGCTACATCCCAGGTCTAGTTGCCACTAATTCAAGCCTCTAGATACAGTAGACATCAATAACTATGGTATCTTAAATGTGGATAAGCATAAGATAAGTAAAGAGAGATCCGATAGCTTGAAGTCCAACAACCATCACCTCAGTCACCGCAATGCCAATACTGGATGAAGATGATCTACCAACTGCTACTCAAACCAATACCTACACGGGGTGCAAAAAAAAAAAAGAAAAAGGAAAAAGGAGCAAGAGTTTGTACAAAACCATATGTACTCAGCAAGCATAATCGATAACTGACCAGAATCCAAAGCGATGGCGAGAGCCACCAGTCTAACTACCCAAGGGTTTCCCAATGGCTCTATGCCCAGCCAAATACAATGCCTCAGCCTATTAGGGTAACCCAACATAATAGTTAACAGACATATCAAACACAGGGTAGGGACACTAATCCAGGTGAGTCAACAATATTCATTTCTCTCAAATATAAGGGAGGTCATCTATGGGGAGTCTTACTAACATAATAATTCAGGCTCAATCAATTACAATCAACCAATCATATGGGATAAAGACAGAGATCCTAGAAGTGCAATTCAGCGGTCTCTTAGATTAAGCCATAGTCATACCCCAAGTCTCGTAATACCTCACCTCTCAATCAATACAAGATGACATATGATAATGTAATGAAGTGAAATGAATGCTCAAACAAAATATTACAAACAAGGTCCTAATACAGAATTTGCTATATTAGAGTAAATAATAACACAACATCAAAATACACCAAGAATGATTATGCAAATGCAAATGATGAAATACAATAATGTGATGATGATGATGGGGTGGAACAATGAAAGTCATCGAATGACTTTCAGTATATACCTACCGAGTTTGCAACTCCGCAATAGGACCCATGGGGGGTTCACAATCTCTATACTTTATCTCATATCTCAATCTTAACACACCTCACCTCTCTGGCTCGTGTTCACGGAGAGGGTTTCTATGGAAATGTCTCATTTTCTTTCAAATATAGTATTTCTCAATGGTACCAGTATCTCATGAATGCATATGTATGGAATGAGGATATAATTCTCATAATCAAATCAGTATGAAGATATCCAATCAATTCAATACGATATATATATATATATATATATAGGTGAGCTCTGAAATCAACTTAATATGTCCATAATTCATGATATCAATTCCCACTTGGTACCAACAAAATAAATGGTCATGTAGTAATCAATATTATCATTTTCAAGCCTCCTCTCGGGCATCACTATGATAAGTATGCAATTAAATGCTCAATAAGGTCTTTAATGTCAAGTCAAACCCCGAATCGGGCAACACAATAATAAATATGACATTTCAAATGCACAGATAAGGCCTAAGATAACAATTCAAGCTCCCACTCGGATGACATAATAATAGATAAAGCATTTAATGCGCAAACATGACCAATAACATCAAGTCAAGCCCTTACTGGGCGACACAATAATAAATATGAAAATTAGATACACAATCATAACCAATAATAACAACGCAAGCCCCCACTCGGGCATCACCACCATATATACTCTCAAAATCAATAATAATATGCACAAAGCCCCCACTCGAAAACACAATGATAAATAACAATAATCCCAATAACAATATAACGCGAGACTAACCAAACCTAGCTTGTTCCATACTACAAGTCTCATCAACTATTACAACCCATTTATACTATAAATGCTCTCTAAAAGGTCATTAATCCTCACTTATCACAATAAGATCTGCTAAACAAGATTCAAGCTCTAAGATAGGCATCCAATACTTAACAATACAAAATTGCTAAGTTATCTATCTATGTTCTACTCCAAGGATAATTACTTACAATAATAATAACTAAGAAAGACAATAACCTAACTACAATCCACCGAAAGACTCTGGCACCCGCGGAGATGCTCACCATTTCACTTAAGCGGGACCCCTCAATCCTAATGAAACACCAAATACAAACAACCAAGGATACGAACATATAAAGACTTTGGAAAAAAGCCAAGGAATAACTCAAATTGCCTTAAACGAAGACCCGCAAGATCAAACGCAGTCCAAAATCTCAACCGAAAGCCCAACTCTTCTGAATCAACCCCAAAGAGTTCAATCAGGTCAACAATATCATCTACAAGACAAAAGGAAGCTATCGCTACCCATATTATCCATATTTAAATCGGGTCCAAAAACGAACCTTGAAAATGGGTTTTGAAAATGAAGGGGTAAAACCAGAATTTTTCTTTACAAATACATTACCCATGATTAAAGGAACCCATAGAAGAAAACTCAAGTGAAAAACAAGCTTAAAACTGTAACACCCCGTACATTTCCGACCTTACTTGCCAACTTTGCGTCATGTTTACCTTAGTTTTGAGAGTAATAAGTACGTATTTTGTATTGGTTTTGATGGACTATTGATATTGTACTAATGTCCGCAAAGAAAAGTCGAAGAAAGAAAGAAAATCGCAATTTTTGGTGTCAGGCGCGCCTAGGGGCGTGCCGGACCACTTTGGCGTGAATTTTTTGTGGCACAGGCAACAAAGGGGTGCGCCAGGTAGCGTGCCAGGATGCCCCTGCACACCTTTCAAATGCTGAAATTTTTCTAAGTCCCTAGGGCGCACGGGAACATGCCGGGGTGCTTTTTGCCAAATTTCTTCTACGATTATTAGTCTAGAAAGAGGAATCTTGGGTTATGGTATCATTATTCCATCATAGTAGGACTACTCTTGAGCGAGTTTGGCATCCGAGTTAGGGTTAATTCTTCGTCACAAGCATTCTATCAAATTATGCAAAATTAAGCCATGAGTGGCTCAAATTGTTTATTCTTGGGATTGAGGCTACGAACATGAATCTCGTGATTTGAATATTGTCGTAACATTTATGGGATTATTTAAACATGATATATATGGTGGATCATGCATTGAATTTGGTGGGCTTCATTCACATGTGTTAATGGGCTCAATTTGAGGCCCAAAATGAAGCCAAAATGGAAAAGATCCATTCTACCATTGACCAAGTAAAACACTTCAATTATTGGACCAAGTGTGGCTAAGAGGATGGCCATGAGGGGATATATAAAGTGGAAAAATCAGATTTTTATTCAATTAGATACACATGCCATTTCTAGATTTTTCTACACTTTTCTCTCAACTCTCAAACCCTAAGGCAACCATTTCTTGGGACAAGACCATCTCTTAGTAAGTATTGGTAAGTGTTTAACCTTATGATTTAATATATTATATGCATATGAGAGTATGTAGATCATGATGATTATGTCTAAAAGTGTAAGCAGTGCACTTTGGCTTGTTGCTAAAAGATGTGTCATCTATGTGATATAAACTTGAAAGGAGACTTGAGGTTTTGATGAAAGTGAATGGTGTGGATGAAATATCAACATGTATGGTGTGGTTATGTTCCTTAACTTGTTATTTTTCTATGAGTATAATCTGTGGGATTGTTGTAGAGATGTTGTTATGACATGTATTAAGGTGACTTGATGAAGTAATTGTGATGTAGTGTTAATGAGGAGGTGTAAAGGATAAACTTGGTGTGAAATGCTATTGTTCTATGATATTTTGTTCAATGTGTGGAATTTTGTGGTATTGTTGGTATGACAATGCCGTGAATGGTATTGTAAAGGGGGAAAGGACGTTATAAGGCAATCATGTAACTCGTTATCGTCTTATGCACTTGTAAGGTAGTTGGTTGTTAACGTGAGCTCCGTTATGTACTTGTGTTGTAGAGTGAAATGTAAGGAAGGAGCTGGACTATTGTATTCACATATAGCATTGTGTATTCATATTGGGAAGATAAGGTATGTAAGGTTACGCTTTTCGTATCCTTCTGCAGCACATATTGTTCACATTGTCATTGTACTTGTTCCATTTCAAAATGTTCTAAGGTATCTCAGTTCAGGTTGTCATCTATTGTTATTCACATGTTCCTTATTCATTAATCAATTGTTATTCATGTGTCATATAATTGTGGACATGGTTCCAAAGTTCCAACAACGTTACTTTCTAAAGTTCCAATAATGTTACGACTACCAATGTATCAATATCACAAAGTAAAGAAACGAAGTAATGCATTCTTATTCATTGAACAATTGTGGGTCACATGTCTTTAATTCGTTGACTAATGTATGAAGCTCCAAATATGATGTTATGACCACCAATGAATCAATCTCTCACAAGTAAGGAATGAAGTAATGTATATATATCTATTATATTATGGCCCACCGATAAGGTGGAAGATTGTTGATATTATATTATGGCTCGCCGATAAGGTGGAAGATTGTTGATATTATATTATGGCCCACCGATAAGGTGGAAGATTGTTGATATTAAATTATAGCCCACCGATAAGGTGGATGAACGATGTATGGCCCACTGATCAGCTGGATGAATGGTAATGGTAAAAGTAAAGAAAGTAAGGCACTCGAATGAAAGTAAATCACTTGAAGGAAAGTACATACGAATGATATGATATGAATGATAGTGCTACGACTGGATGATCGAAAATGAAAATAACGAAAGTAATGTACATGGTTCCAAACACATACAGAACGATGACTTATCCATAATTGACTATGCTCCTATATTTGATTCCATTGAAGTTCTTATGTATGATACAGTTTCTTATGGACTTACATACTCAGTACATTCTTTGTACTGACGTCCCTTGGGGGACTTACCTTACTTGCTGCAGGCACAGGTGATAGTAGACCTCCATAGTAGGTTGCAGGCTATTTACAGATCATTGGTGAGCTACAGTTGGTTCGGGGCTTTTCGAGTCACATGTGTACATTAATTTTTGGTACTATGTAAATGTTGTATAAAGCGGGGACTTGTCCCGACTTTAGGTTGGTTGATTATGTATATGTATCTGTAGAGGCTTTGTAGACGTATGTGGGAAGATGAATGTGAGATGTATGTCCATTTTGACTTGATGGCCCTATCAGACAAGTTTCATATATAGCACATGTTTGCCATGAATTCCGCATAGTTGTATGAGATATAATGATGTTCATACAGAGACATGCATATGAATGTACAGGAGTAAAGATTGGTTCTCTCGGACCTCATCGGCTTTGGGTGCCAAGCCGCCCAGTTGGAATTCAGGGTGTGACAAAAGTGGTATCAGAGCAGGTCATCCTAAGGGTGTCTACAAAACCGTGTCTGAGTAGAGTCTTGCTTATGGATATGTTGCGCACCACATTTATAAGTAGGAGGCTACGGGACATTTAGGAGTTATTTCTTTTCTTCATTTCTAGATCATGCAATAAAGCCAATGTTGTAGGTGGAATCATATCTGACCATTGGAATTAGTTTTCTTTGATATAGTAAAAATGCCGATGACAAGACAAGACAGGGGCAAAGATAAGAAGGTAGAGATGTTTGCCGGAGGAGGAACTAGTAAATCACCCCCTGACCACACTAGTCAGGGTGGGTCTGAAATTGAATTTGCATCACGGGCTTCTTCTACTTATCCAGCTCCAGAAGTGCCAAAAAGGAGAGAAGACCCTACCGAAACACCCATTAATGCTACTGAGCAGGATATAAGGAATGCGGTGCACCTGTTTACTCAGATAGTCATTGCAAAAAATCAAGGACAGGTTGGTCTAGCCTTTGCACAAAAGAGGGGTAATCAAAGGCAAAGGAGAATGGCATAAGAATTTAAAAGAGGGTCGTTAAAGAGGGCTAGACCTATGGGACGGTTTATGGTGTCCCAAAGAGAATTTAGGTCCCGGGTGTTTCACATACCGCCTAGACCATTATTTTCTCATTCTACAGTAAATTCTTTACCTCGATCCCAAGGGTTTAGAGGCAATCAATTTGGGCAAAGAAGTGAGATTCAGGATTCACGGATAGTGGGGTATCAAGCACAAGGAAGTAGGAGCCAACCAAAGTCTCCTCGTCAGCCGTGTCAGCACTGCGGAAGGTTTTATCTAGGTGAATGTCGGTTGGGGACAAATGTTTGCTTTTGGTGTGGTATGACGGGGCCCAAAATGAGAGAGTGTCCACAAAAGGGTACGGGTAGTAGGGTACGACCCACGGGATTAGTCGTTGTATCCTCCTCGTCAGGTGTACAGCCTATAGGGCATGACATAGGTTCTAGAGGGATAGTTGGTGCTAGTGGAACTCAGAACCGTATCCATGCCATAACGAATCAATAGAATTCGGAGGCTTCTCCCGATGTAGATACAGGTACAGTATTCATATTTTTACATAAGGTATATGAATTGATTGATCCGTATTCTACATTATCATATGTTACTCCATTGATTGTTAAAAAAAAAAATTGTAAAAGAACACCAGAATTGTTAGTTAACCCATTTGAGGTATCTACACCAAAAGGTGAATCTATTGTAATTAAAAGAGTATTGTATAGTACTGGTTGTGGTCATGGTACACTGGTTGATCTTATTGAGCTGGAAATGGTGGATTTTATGGATTGTGCCACAGTAGATTGCTGAGCTAAGAAGCTATATTTTCATTTTCCACAAAAGGATGTTCTTGAATGGAAGGGTAATATGGGAGCACTGAGAGGTAACTTTATTTCCTATCTCAAGGAAAGGAAAATGATACCCAAAGGAGTACATATGTCACTTAGTAAGAGTGAAAGATACTGATATGGAGTCACCAACTCTTCAATCGGTTCCGATGGTACATGAAATTCTTGAGGCATTTCTTGCAGATCTTCTGGGTTTGCCTCCAGAATGGGAAGTAGAGTTTGGTATGGGTGTGATTCCAGACACTCAACCTATATCTATTCCTCCGTATAGAATGGCTCCGGTAGAGTTACGGGAATTAAAAGAGCAATTAAAAGACTTGTTGTACAAGGGATCCATAATACCTAGTATGTCCCCGTGGGGTGCACTAGTGTTATTTGTACGGAAGAAAGATGACACATTGAGAATGTGTATTGACTATCGGCAACTGAATAAAGTGATAGTTGAGAATAAATATCCCCTCCCCAGAATTGATGATTTACTTGAGCAATTATAAGGTGTCAAAGGTTTCTCAAAGATCGACTTAAGATCGGGTGATCATCAAGTAAGAATTAGAAAGAAAAAAAAATAATATACTCAAGACAGCTTTCCGAACACAGTATGGTCACTATGAATTTCTAGTTATGCCATTTGGGCTAGCCAACGCACCAACAGTTGTTAGGGATTTGATGAATAGGGTGTTCAAACCATTTGTAGATGTGTTCGTGACCATGTTTAGAGATGATATTCAAGATCACAAGAGGACCATGCTAATTACTTACGATAGGTGTTACGGATTCTTCGTGACCGTAAGATATATGCAAAGTTCTCTAAAGGTGAGTTTGGTTAAAATCAGTAGCGTTATTGGGTCACATTGTATAGGATGAAGGACTTAGGGTTGATGTACAAAAGATAGAAGGAGTGGAAAAAAACTAATAATAAAATTGGCTAAGGCCTACGATGCTTACAGAGATTCATAGTTTTCTTGGATTGGTTGGTTATTATAGGATATTTGTTGAAGGATTTTCTTCTATCCCTGCACCCTTTACAAAGTTAACACACAAGGCAACCAAGCTTCAGTGGAATGATGCATGTGAAAAGAGTTCCCAAAAGCTGAAAGATAAATTTGACGTCTACACCCGTAGTAGTACTTCTCGAAAGCACATAAGGGTATGCAGTATATTGTGATACTTCAGGAGTCGGCTTAGGATGTGTATTGATGCAACATGGTAATGTAATAGCCTATGCCTCAAGACAATTGCGTCTATAGACGATATTATCCAATACAGGATCTTGAGTTAGCGGTCGTGACATTTGATTTAAAATATGGCGCCACTATTTGTATAAGGTTCACGTTGATATATATACTGATCATGAAAGTTTGCAAAATATTTTTTTTTAAGCTAAAGGACCCACACTGAAGAAAGCAAAGGTAGTTGGAATTACCAACAGAAGATGATAGTGATATCTTATACCATCCGGGAAACTTCAGATGAAAGAATTATAGTGTAAAAGACGACAGAGTCTTCACTTGTAGCAATATGCAAATCCTATTTTAGTTCAATAAATAAAAAAAAGAATGTACAACAAAGTTCGACAAAGGTATTTGAACTTACGCTAGGGGGAGTACTTCAATGTCAAGTTAGATTTTGTATACCGGATATAGATGAACTAAGTAAATGAATTATGACAGAAGCACATCATTCACAGTATTCTATTCATTTGGGAGCAACCAAAATGTGCCATGGTTTGGAAGAGTTTCATCACAAGTTTGCCTCGTACACTTTGAAAATTTGATTCCATATGGGTGATAGTTTACAGGTTTACCAAGTTAGCACACTTTTCACCTGTCAAGATCACTTGTACAACTGCAAATTATGCAAGGTTGTATGTTAAGGAGATAGTACTATTCCAACTTCTATTATATTAGACAGGGGAGCTCAATTGACTGCACATTTTTTTTTTAAAAAAAAAACTTTCAGAAGAGTTTGGGAATCCAAGTGAATTTAAGTACAACTTTTCATCCCCAAATAGATGGACAGGCAACATGTACTATCCAAACACTTGAAACTATGCTACGAGCTTGCACATGGGACTTTAAAGGTAGTTGGGACGATCATCTACCTCTTGTTGAATTTACCTACCATAATAGCTATTGTTCAAGTATCAATTGGATGGTTTGACCCGGGTAAAATTGGTTTACTTGGGCCAGACCTTGTTTATCAAGCTATAGAGAAAGTTAAGTTGGTACAACAGCGGCTACAAATGACCCAAAGTCGACACAAGTTATATGTCGATACTAGAAGGAAGGAAGTAGAGTTTGCCATAGGTGATTGGGTATTTTTGAAAGTGTCACCAATGAAAGGGGTAATGAGATTTGAAAAGAAAGGAAGGTTGGCCCTATATAACGTGCTGTATAAGATTGATTGAAGATTTGGTCAAGTCGCGTATGAATTTGAAATACCCCAAGAACTCTCCATAGTTCATCTAGTATTTCATGTTTCGATGCTTCGAAAGTGCATAGGAGATCCATCTCGTATTACTCCCACTGAAGATGTACAAGTTACGGAGGATCTCACCTATGAAGAGATACCTATTGCTATTCTGGATAGGCAAGTGAAAGGTTAAGGAATAAAGACATAGCTTCCGTAAAGGTACTTTGGAGAAATCAACAAGTAGAAGAGATCACATGGGAAACTGAAGAGATGATGAAATCAAAGTACCCGTATTTGTTTCACACGAAAGAAAAAGTTCAAACTGCGGAAGTGGAGATATAACAAGTAAGTATCTATAGTAATTATATATGTATATATATGCTAATATAGAGATGCATTTGTTGTACATGAGTAAGACGTTATTAACATTCGAGGACGAATGTTTCTAAGGGGGGAAGAATGTAACACCTCGTACATTTCGGACCTTACTTGACAACTTTGAGTCATGTTTACCTTAGTTTTGAGAGTAATAAGTACGTATTTTGTATTATTTTTGATGTACTATTGATATTGTACTAATGTCTGCAAAGAAAAGTCGAAGAAAGGAAGAAAATCGCAATTTTTGGTGTCAGGCGCGCCCAGGGGCGTACCGGGCTGCTTTGGCCTGAATTTTTTGTGGCACAGGCAGAAATGGGGCACGCCAGGTAGCGTCCCAAGCCGCCCCTGCACACCTTTCAAATGCTGAAATTTTTCTAAGTCCCAAGGGCGCCCGGGAGCGTGCTGGGGTGCTTTTTGCCAAATTTCTTCTACGATTATTAGTCTATAAAGAGGACTCTTGGGTTATGGTATCATTATTCCATCGTAGTAGGACTACTCTTGAGCTAGTTTGGCGTCCGAGTTGGGGTTAATTCTTCGTCACAAGTATTCTATCAAATTATGCTCAATTAAGCCATGAGTGGCTCAAACTGTTTAGTCTTGGGATTGAGGCTACGAACATGAATCTCGTGAGTTGAATATTGTCGTAACATTTATGGGATTATTTAAACATGAGATATATGGTGGATCATGCATTGAATTTGGTGGGCTTCATTTACATGTGTTAATGGGCTCAATTTGAGGCCCAAAATGAAGCCAAAATGGAAAAGATCCATTCTACCATTGACCAAGTAAAGCACTTCAATTATTGGACCAAGTGTGGCTAAGGATAGCCATGAGGGGCTACATAAAATGGAAAATCAGATTTTTATTCAATTAGATACACATGCCATTTTTAGATTTTTCTACACTTTTCTCTTAACTCTCAAACCCTAAGGCAACTATTTCTTGGGACAAGATCATCTCTTGGTAAGTATTGGTAAGTGTTTAACCTTATGATTTAATATATTATATGCATATGAGAGTATGTAGATCATGATGGTTATGTCTAAAAGTGTAAGCAGTGCACTTTGGCTTGTTGCTAAAAGATGTGTCATCTATGTGATTTAAACTTGAAAGGAGAATTGAGGTTTTGATGAAAGTGAATGGTGTGGATGAAATATCAACATGTATGGTGTGGTTATGTTCCTTAACTTGTTATTTTTCTATGAGTATAATTTGTGGTATTGTTGTTGAGATGTTGTTATGACATGTATTGAGGTGACTTGATGGAGTAATTGTGACGTAGTGTTAATGAGGAGGCGTAAAGGATAAACTTGGTGTGAAATGCTATTGGTCTATGATATTTTGTTCAATGTGTGGAATGTTGTGGTATTGTTGGTATGACAATGCCGTGAATGGTATTGTAAAGGGGGAAAGGACGTTATAAGGCAATCATGTAACTCGTTGTAGTCTTATGCACTTGTAAGGTAGTTGGTTGTTAACGTGAGCTCCGTTATGTACTTGTGTTGTAGAGTGAAACGTAAGGATGGAGCTGGACTATTGTATTCACATATAGCATTGTGTATTCATATTGGGAAGATAAGGTATGTAAGGTTACTCTTTTCGTATCCTTCTGCAGCACATATTGTTCACATTGTCATTGTACTTGTTCCATTCCGAAATGTTCTAAGGTATCTCAGTTCAGTTTGTCATCTATTGTTATTCACATGTTCCTTATTCATTGATCAATTGTTATTCATGTGTCACATAATTGTGGACATGGTTCCAAAGTTCCAATAACGTTACGTTCTAAAGTTCCAATAATGTTTGGACTACCAATGTATCAATATCACAAAGTAAAGAAACGAAGTAATGCATTCTTATTCATTGAACAATTGTGGGTCACATGTCTTTAATTTGTTGACTAATGTATGAAGCTCCAAATATGATGTTACGACCACCAATGAATCAATCTCTCACAAGTAAGGAATGAAGTAATGTATATATATCTATTATATTATGGCCCGCCGATAAGGTGGAAGATTGTTGATATTATATTATGGCCCGACGATATGGTGGAAGATTGTTGATATTATATTATGGCCCACCGATAAGGTGGAAGATTGTTGATATTAAATTATGGCCCACCGATAAGGTGGATGAACGGTTTATGGCCAACTGATCAGCTGGATGAATGGTAATGGTAAAAGTAAAGAAAGTAAGGCACTTGAATGAAAGTAAATCACTTGAAGGAAAGTACATACGAATGATATGATATGAATGATAGCGATACGACTGAATGATCGAAAATGAATATAACGAAAGTAATGTACATGGTTCCAAACACATACAGAACGATGACTTATCCATAATTGACTATGCTCTCATATTTGATTCCATTGAAGTTCTTATGTATGATACCGTTTCTTATGGCCTTACATACTCAGTACATTCTTTGCACTGACGTCCCTTGGGGGACTTACCTTACTTGCTGCAGACACAGGTGATAGTAGACCTCCACAGTAGGTTGCAGGCCATTTATAGATCATTGGTGAGCTCCAGTTGGTTTAGGGCTTTCCGAGTCACATGTGTACATTAATTTTTGGTACTATGTAAATGTTGTATAAAGCGGGGACTTGTCCCGACTTTAGGTTGGTTGATTATGTATATGTATCTGTAGACGTATGTGGGAAGATAAATGTGAGATGTATGTCCATTTTGACTTGATGGCCCTAACGACCAAGTTTCATATATAACACATGTTTGCCATGACTTCCTCATAGTTGCATGAGATATAATGATGTTCATACAGAGACATGCATATGAATGTATAGGAGTAAAGATTGGTTTTCTCGGGCCTCAACGGCTTCGGGTGCCATTCCGCCCCATTGGAATTCGAGATGTGACAAAAGCGAGGTCCAAATCAAAGAAAAACCATTTTCAAGCTTTTATTGGTAGAAACCCCATTTTTCCATTTAAAAAAACAAGATTAGAAAGTGTTTTCGAAGACATAATCGATGTAAAGTAATGAAAATAGAATTTTGGAGCTTACCCAAACTCAAATGGTGGAGAAATCGACCAAAAACCCTTAAACCCGAAGCTCAAAAGCTCAAAATTAGAGGAAAATCGCTAAATTGGGTTTTTATAGGCTGACCCAGAAGTGACCGGTTAAGTGGCTAAATGACCACTAAAGTGGTCACCGCTAAAGTACCATTTGACTGCTAAAGTGGCCTGACCCAAATGACTAGGACCTTAAAGCGGTCACCTTCCGCTAAAGCGGTCAAGTGCCCTCTTAAGCAGTAGGTGGCTGGTCCAGACTGACCGCTAAAGCGGAGCTTGGCCGCTTAAACGGCTACCACTAAAGCTGTATTTGACCGCTAAAGTGGTTGCACCAGCTGAAGCAACATCAACAACTTGGCCCAAAATGCCTAGTTCCCAATCGCACCCTCAAGATTCATTCAAAATCTGGTGCATACAAACAAACTATGCTACTAGACTAATTTCAACGTTTCAGACTCAATGGCGTGTCAGATTTTTGAAAAAGGATTGTTTTTAACAAATTAACCACCGAGACCCTATTTTACTATTTTTCAAACCGAGGGTTGAAATGAGATGTAAAGGCCCTGAACCCAAACCAACCACACTACTAACCCAAAATCGATATTCCGAATCTACTAGCACAGTATGTTTTACCATCCAGCACTTGGATCAAGAAATATTGACTGAAGTTAAGTATTGACTCTTAAAGCCTCAAAACGACCTCAAACTCGACCAAAACATTTTCGATTACCTAGGGAACCATGCCAACCATCCCCACAACTCAAAAATTGATACAAAGTAACCACGAGGAATGGTAAAATGGTCAAAATATAGAAAATTCTAAAAATAAAAAATGAGGATCATTACAATATCCACCACGAAGATTCATGTTCGTCCTCGAACGTACAAGTAAGAAAATGCCAGAATAGGTATAGGATAGAAAAATACTCTTAAGAAACAAAAAGCAAGCACTCCAATGGAGAGTCACAACCATAGTACTATAGGCCTCCCATAGAACCACAAATCTATCACATAAGGACTCACCAGGTCACACACTAGCATCTAAGGATAAAATTCTCAATGAAGCCAAAATTCAATATCAATGAACTTTTTCTAAACCCATAATCTGAGTTGAACACAATAAAAGTTGTATATATACCCGGCTAACCTAAACCCGACGAAGACACTGGCTATAACTGCAAGCCTAAAAATAAACCTCGGACCTATCAAAAGTTGAGGAACCCATAAATCACATAACTACCCACCAAAACACTAAATCAACCAACCTAAGGCCAATATCGTCACTATCAAATCAAACCACACTATAGCCCCCGACTAACGCTACTAGGCCAGAAACCAGTAACAAAACTTCACAAAACCTCAAAAGTCCCACCTGGCATAAACATAGAAATGGCATTAAATCCTCACGTGACTCATCACAATGACCCATGCAGACCTCAATAACTAATAGTCATCACACAAGCCAAAGTCCTCAATAATCTGGTAGCACAAAGAATCTTTCCAATCCCGCACTCATAGGCAACCCATCATATCAGGGACAACTAACCCATACAAGAAGCACAACAATGACGATATCTCACTGATGGACGCCCAAGTCACAAATTTAATATCGAGGAATCACCGCTAGACTCCACACAAGCTACCAATGAACTACAAAATCAGGACTTCAACTTTCTAACTAGAACTCATAGATAAATTAAGAATGAATCAAATATCCTTATATAAAAGAATGCTTATCCTCTTTCTTAACTCTCTTCTCATTCAGTATTCTGAAACATAAGAGTCGTGGACTAATAAGGTATAACTTACATTGGCTCAATTCCCATTAAACATTCCTAACATAAGATCCACAGAGAATAACACATACTTAAATCGAAGCTCATGAGCAAAATATTCCACCAAGACACTGAGCTATAAGAGTAACAAATGCCATAAATTAGGTACCCCTTTCCATTAAAAAATCTTTCCAAATCAAAAGCAAACATCCTCATGAGCTGAAATCTTTCAAATCTGATCGAAGAATGTCTCAACCCCAACTAGCTTAACCATACGAATAGAGGCTAACCACTAAGAAAGTAACAAATCACAAGGCCTGAATTCTTGTAATCTTTCCTTGTCCAACTAGAATCTTTTACTCGTAATCTCTTCGAATCAATCACACCAAAAGTCTAGTCTATCATAGGGTATACCTCTAATGAGTACCACTAGGCATGCCAAACTATGAGGCCAATCCATTCTACAATCTGAGACTATTCCAAAACCTAGAATCGATCCACCACTATTCTATAACATAACCATCATGGAAACCATACACAAAACACCAAAATCTATAATACTCAAAGAGATCAAATCAAATCTAGTGATATACTCTGAATGAGTTCCAACATAGGATAGACATACTCGATCCACCACTAAGAAAACATCTACGGGGTAGCCAATACCAATAGCTCCAATAAAAACTCACGAAATCATATCAAAATTAAATACCGAATAAACAAACACATAAGAGAATGTATCTACACAGTCAAATACAACTAAGGCATAACAAAAGCTCACCAAGAATCATACCTGTGGCTACTGCACCGAAAGATCCTACCTCGAGTCCATCATGTGAAACATGATACTAGAATTCGTCATCTCCTGGAGTAACTAGCGAAGCATCTCTCTGTCTAACCTGTGGGCAACTCCTCCTATAGTGCCCAAGATCCCCATATAAGAAGTAACTAAGAGAAGTTGAAGCCCGCTGAACTAGGTCTGAAAAACCTAAACGATCACCATGATCTAACCCTCTCAAAGCATAACCACGAAGATCCTAAACTCCATCATACATCACGCTCTACGAATCTAACATGTCCCTCCAAGGACATAAAGGGTAAGGTCACCGAATGTGGAGCAATCCCTGGCAATATCTCATCAATACTAGGAGAACCAGTAGGAGCCGAAAATGCATCTGAAGTTTGAAGCCCTGAAGTAGCATGTTGAATTAAAATAGAAGCCACTCTCTGAAGAAAACCCAACACTCAAACCAAACAATCTTCAAGCATAGGTATGGTCACCAGTGGTGTCTGCACTAGCCTCAACTCCTCTAACTCAGTAGACCTACCCCTACTAACAACTCTAGAACCTGAAGAGGCAACTCTAACCTGACCTCTATCTAGTTCAGACATCCCAATCCAACCTCTACCTTGAACTATACCCCTACCGCGCACCAAATGCACGATATCTGAGTCTCTAGCCACAAACAAATGCTTGCTCACCATCTGTGAGAGAGTGAATAAGAAGTTTTTGAGTTATACAAAGCTACGAAGGCATGAGAAAGAATGAAGAAATGGAAATCTCCTAAAGTCATGTAGCCTCTCGTGGATAGATAACGAATATCTCCACACCGATCTGCAAGACTTTATTAAACTCAGCTTGTACTAATAAGATCGATAAACCTGGAGCTCTGATACCAATTTTTCAAGACCCAAAACAGGTACGTGATGACACTTGTCAAACCCTCCAAACAATTAACCCTAACCCAACCTGAATTCACAAATATAAGAAAAGTCAAAGGCAAAAATGAAAGAATAGAAATAAATCTCAAATGTAAATATAAATGAGACATAAATCTCAATGATACATCCTAGGTCTGGCTGTCACTAATACAAGCCTCTAGATACAAAAGTCATCAATAACTATGGTATCTTAAATGCAGATAAGCATAAGATAAGTAAAGAGAGATTCGGTAGCTTAAAGTCCAACAACTACTACCTCGGTCACCATAATGCTAGTACCAGATAAAGACAATCTACTATTTTTTACTCAGACCAATACCTGCACGGGGTACAGAAAAACAAGGAAAAGGAAAAAGGAGCAAGGGTGAGTACGAAACCACATGTACTCAGCAAGCATCATCGATAACCGACCCTAATCCAAAGTGATGGAGAGAACCACCACTCCTACTATCCAAGGGTTTCCCAATGGTTCTATGCCCAGCCAAATACAATGCCTCAACCTATCAGGGTAACCCAACACAATAGTTAATAGACATATAAAAATAAGGTAGGCACACTAATCCAGGTGAGTCAACACTATTCATTTCTCTCAAAGATAAAAGAGGTCATCCATGGGGAGTCTCACTAATACAATTATTCAGGCTTAATCAATGACAATCAACCAATCATATGGGATAAAGATAGAGAGAGTGTATATAATAATGAACTACAAGCTACCTAGAAGTGCAATTCAATAGTATCTCAAATTAAGCCATAGTCATACCCCAAGTCTCGTAATACCTCACCTCTCAATCAATATAAGATGGCATAGGATAATGTAATAAGTGAAATGAATGCTCAAACATAATATTAAACACAAGGTCCTAACACAAAATTTTCTATACTAGAGTAAATACTAACACAGCATCAAAAATACCAAGGATGATAATGCAAATGCAAATAATGCAATGCAACCCATATACTTTATCTCATATCTCAATCTCAATCTCAACACACCTCACCTCTCCGAATCGTGTTCACAGAGAGGATTTCTATGAAAATGTCTCATTTTCTTTCAAAATCAGTGTTTCTCAATGGTACCAGTATCTCATGAATGCATATGTATGGAATGAGGATATAATGCTCACAATCAAATCAGTATGAAGATATCCAATAAATTTAATATGATATATATATATATATATATAGGTGAGCTCTGAAATCAACTCAATATGTCTATAATTCATGATATCACCTCTTACTTGGTACCAACAGAGTAAATGGTCATGAAGTAATCAATATTATCATTTTCAATCCCTCTCTCGGGCATCACTATGATAAGTACGCAATTATATGCTCAATAAGCCCCTTAATGTCAAGTCAAGCCCCCACTTGAGCGACACAATAATAGATATGGCATTTTAAATGCATAGATAAGGCCTATGATAACAAGTCAAGCCCCCACTCGGGCGATATAATAATAGATAAAGCATTTAATGTGCAAACATGACTAATAACATCAACTCAGGCCCTTACTATAATATGTCAATTAGATGCACAATCATAGCCAATAATAACAACGCAAGCCCCCATTCGGGCATCACAATCATATATACTCTCAAATTAAGTAATAATATGCACATAAGCCCCCACTCGGGCACACAATGATAAATAACAACATTTCCATTAACAATATTATGTGAGACTACCCAAACCTAGCTTGTTTCATACTACAAGTCTAATAAACTATTACAACCCATTTATACTCTAAATGCTCTCTAAAAGGTCATTAACCCTCACTTATCACAATAAGATCCGCTAAATAAAATTCAAGCTCTAAGATAGGCATCCAATACTTAACAATACAAGATCACTAAGTTATCTATCTATGTTCTACTCTAAGGATAATTACTAACAATAATAATAACTAAGAAAGACAGTAACCTAACTACAATCCACCAAAAGACTCTGGCACCCACGGAGATGCTCGCCATTTCACCTAAACTGGACCCCGCAATCCTAATGAAACACCAAATACAGATAACCAAGCATACAAACACATAAACACTTTGGAAAAAGTAAAGGTATAGCTCAATTTACCTTAAACGAAGACTCACAAGCTCAAACGCAGTCCAAAACCTTAATCAGAAGCTCAATGCTTCCGAATCAACCCCAAAATAGTCCAATCAAGTCAATAGTGTCATCTACAAGACAAAAGAAAGCTATCAATACCCATATTACCCATATTTAAATCGGGTCCAAAAACGGACCTCGAAAATGAGTTTTGAAAATGAAGGGGTAATACAAAAATTTTTCTTTAAAAATAAATTACCCATTAAAGGAACCCATAGAAGAAAACCCAAGTGAAAACAAGCTTAAAACGAGGTCCAAATCAAAGAAAAACCATTTTTAAGCTTTCACCGGTAAAAATCCCATTTTTCCATTTTCAAAACAAGATTAGAAAGTATTTTCGAAGACATAATCGATCTAAAGTAATGAAAATAGAGTTTTGGAGCTTACCCAAACTCAAATGGTGGAAAAATCGACCAAAAATCTTTAAACTCGAAGCTCAAAAGCTCAAAAATGGAGGAAAATTGCGAAATTGGGTTTTTATAGACCGACCCAGCAATGACCGCTTAAGCAGCTAAATGATCGCTAAAGCGGCAATTGATCTCTAAAGCGGCCTGAACCAAATGGCTAGGACCGCTAAAGCAGTCACCTTCCGCTAAAGCGACACCCGCTAAAGCGGTCAAGTGTCCTCTTTAGCAGTAGGTGGCTGGTCTAGACTGACCGCTAAAGTGGTGCTTGGCCGCTTAAGTGGCTATCGCTAAAGCGGTTTTTGGCCGCTGCTATACCAGCTGAAGCAACATCAGCAACTTGGCCTAAAAGGCCAAGTTCCCGATCACACCCTCGAAATTCATTCAGAATCTCGTGCAAGCAAACAAATTATGATAATAGACTAATTTTGATGTTCTGGACTCAATGGCGATGTCAGATTTTCGAAAAAGGATTATTTTCAACAAATTAACTCCCAGGATCCTATTTCACTATTTTCCAAATAGAGGATCGAAATGAGATATAAAGGCCCCGAACCCGAACCAACCACACTGCTAACCCAAAATCAATATTCCGAATCTGCTGGCATAGTTTGTTTTCCCATTCAGCACTCGAATAAAGAAATGTTAACCGAAGTCAACTATTGGCTCTTAGAGCCTCAAAACGACCTCAAACTCGACCAAAACATTCTCGATAGCCTAGGGAACCATGTCAACCATCCCCACAACTCAAAAATTGAGACAAAGCAACCACGGGGAAGGGCAAAATGATCAAAATACAGAAAATTCTAAAAATAAAAAATGAGGATCATTACAATACCTTTGCATATTGAAGATTTGTTTTACCGTCCATGAGGCTTGTTTAGGAGATTCCATTGTAAACAAGTTGTGATGCTTTATATAATATGTATGAACCCAAGTTATCCATAGTTTTTGTTTCTGCTTACTCAATGCCCTTTGTAACTTGCTTATAGCTGCTTGATTCCATTGTTTTCCGCTGAGAATATTGAGACCCCCGACCACTTTAGGTATGTAGATCTTTTTCCATGCCACAATTGCTCTTTTAGATACAGCTGCTTCCCCAGTCCATAAATAGTTCCGGCATATGGATTCAATTTGTTTGAGCACCTTTTGTGGTAACAAAAAAACTTGGCTCCAATAGGACTTTACTCCAAACAAGACAGATCTTATCAACTGAAGTCTCCCCGCATATGAGGTCTTTCAACTTTTAACTATGAGGATTCTCATTTATTACTAGTTTTACATACGTGTATTACATGAATGTCTCTTCTTGATTATTATAGTATTTATTTAAAAATAATAAATTATACTTGCATATAATTACCCATATAATTACCGAATATTCATTTGTTTTTATACTATTAATGGTGAAAAATATTTTATCGATTATGAATTTGCTTAGAAATATTTTATTATTGATTAATAAGGAATTCAAAATCCTAGATATTGGATAAAAAATTTAACAGTATAATATAACTTAGTGTTTATTTAACTCTTGAAATTAATACTTTACTTTGGTGTAATGATTTTTTTCTAATCTTTTAAGATAAAAAATATAAAGTAATCTTAAAATACTTAAGCCTAATCATTTTCTAATTAGTTGGACTTCAAATATTTACACGACAAATATCTTTCAAGTACAAAAATACTCCAATTAAAATAGAAAAAATTACATTAAAATGCATCCAACAATGTTACATTACAAAAATAGTCCATTGTCTATTACATTATCAAAAATGACCCAATTGTATAGGCACAAAATATTACTTTACAATTTGTTGCTCAATACTCCTTTAATGCATAATTTGTGAAATGTTTCATAGTTGTTCATTATTGCTACAACTAAGAATACAGATCTATAAAATTCATAGACCAAGCATATAGCAAATTTACATTACAATTTCACAGTTGTAGCACGAATTTTTTGGATGTTCAGCCATTATTGAAGCTTCAAACTTCAAAATTTGAAAATCAAATTTTCATTAATAAGCTTCATTTCGAGTGGGTATGATTGCAAAAGATCAGTTATGTATTAAGAAGCCCAAATCTGAAGTTTTGAATTTTTTTTGGTAAATAAAATAACATTTTATTACTAGTTGGAAATTACAAAGCAAAAAAGAGGCTGAAGTTACATACCCTCTTCAGCCTCAAAACAACAGGCCACCTATCACTAAACAACAGGCTTTGAATCTAGATCAGGTAGAAGTTTAATGATCTAAGCTTCATTTCAATTCCAGTCCGTAGGTTACCTCTGTAGTATATATATCCAATATGATAATTTTGATTATAGGATGTGCACTTCATGACTTCGCTTGAAATATCCTCATGTTTCCTTCCATATGTGGTAGATGCTGAAAGCTATTCACTGTTCTTCCTCTTCGTTTAGAGATCCATCCAAGCTCAAGGCCCAATGTTGAGGTTGTCTACTGATCCCTAACTAGCTAAATTTTTTTTTTCCAGATATACCTTGAGAAAGGACAAAGGAAGAAGAGATGTTCTACAGATTCAAGTCCAGCGCACAAGGGGCACTCCACAACGTTTGTGATACCTCCCTTTGCAAGCCTATATCTAGTGTACAACCTTCCCAAAGCTACCATACAAAAAAGAAATATCCTTTTGGGAGCCCCTTGATTATTGCAAATCATTTTCCTCCACTCTACTTCTGGCCAGTCAATCTGCATAGCTCTATAGAATTTTTGGATAGAGAAATTTTGCATAGCTTTATAATCACTGTAAGTGTACCCAACATTCTCAAAGTACTTTTACTCTTAAAAATTTTCACCAGTACCCAAGATGGCTGTTTAGGCAAAGTATTCCAGATATTCTATCCTTTATGTAGTAGTTATATACCCATTTAACCCATAGTTTGTCCTTCTTGTGACTGATGTTCCATAATAACTTAGCCACTGCAACTTTGTTCCATTCCATTATGTCAATAATGTTAGCACCTCCAACAAATTTAGGCTTGCAAAGTATATCCCAAGATATTGGTGTCTTCTTAGTCTTCTCGGCATTACCCTTCCAGAGAAAATCTTGGAGAATAATGATTATCATTTTAAGCACTTTCTTTGGAAGAATGAAAACTTGAGACCAAAAGGACTAGATAGAAATAATAACACTATTTATAAGTTGAACTCTTCCGACATATGAAAGTAGTCTGGCAGTCCAAGAAGTAACTCTATATACCATTTTATCCAACAAAGGTTGACATTGGACAATTGATAACTTTTTTGTGCTCAAAAAGATTCCAAGGTACCTAAATGGAAGTGCACCTTTAGAGAAGCCAGTCTTATTGAGAATCTGATCTTGGATAAAAGTACTCACCCTCCAAAATATACATAACTTTTAGAAAGATTAGTAGAAAGACCAAAAGTAGCTGAAAATCTTTTGAAAATATCAAAGATAAACCCCACAGATGGTAGATCACCTCTTGACCATAAAAGTAAATCACCCACAAAACCTGACTGAATGATTTTCATGTAGGCATATTTAGGGTGATACTTGAATTGCTTTACTGTTTCAATAGTTTTAAGTAGTCTACTCAAATAATCCATAATGACCATAACTAGATAAAAGGAAAGAGGATCCTCCTGTTTAAGACCTTTCTTAGCATCAAAAGATAGAAGAACCTTTTACCAATATAGAATAAGAGACAGTCTTAAGACAAGCCATAATCCACCCAACAAACTTTGTGGGAAAGTTAAGAGAGTATTAAATTTGTTCAAGAAATGGCCATTCCACCGAGTAATATGGTGTTTTCATGCCTACCTTAATCATACATTTAGGTGAGATACCTTTCCTCCTATAGCCTTTGACAAGTTTATGGCTAAAGATGATATTATCTGTGATCATTCTGCTAGGGACAAATGCAGTTTGGTTGTCATCAATAAGAAGATTCATTAACCTCTGTAGTCTCTTAGTAAAGATTTTGGAAACCATCTTATATAAAGTTGTACAATATGCAATAGGTCTGAATTCTTTTACACTTGAACGATTCTTAACTTTGGGTACCAGTGTTATAGTAGCACAATTAACAGCTTTGTTCATGATACCAGTGTTAAAAAAATCCAGCACAACAGTGGTAACTTGTTCTCCTATTGCCAGACTTTTTAAAAAAAAAATAGGAGTTTAGACCATCACATCCTGGTGCCTTTGAGTTATCTATGTACCTCAAGGCCAGTAGTACTTCCTCTGCAGAAATAGAGGCAATAAGAGTCATTTATTATATTCTTACCAATACTGGACCATTAGTCATAACCTTGGGATCAATAGTAGGCAACTCTTTTACAGCAGTCCCCAACAACAACTTGTAGAATGTATGTATTTCCCCTTCAATAGCAGCTGTTGCATCAATCAAGTGACCAATGGAATTATGGAGCCTCCTGATTTGGTTTTGAATTTGCCTATTTCTTATGTATGCAAAGAAATATTTTGAGTCTGAATCCCCCACTTTTAACCAATGAACTCTAGCTTTTTGCTTTGTGATACATTCCTCCACTAGCCTTCATTTCTCCAACTGTTGTTTAAGTTCTTTCTTAGCATTAAATAGTTTTGGTGCATGCTGGTGATCTACCATCAATGTTTGAATCTCATTTAGTTTCTCCCTGGTTGTATTTATCTTCCTATCTATAGTAGAGAATTTCTTGGTAATTAATTATTTTATCTCTTACTTAATATCCGTCAACTTGTGCCATACCTGATTCTAGGATTTCCAGTAGTAGAAGTATTCCAAGCTCTGGTCACTCTAGGAAAGAATTCATCATGCTCAGTGAGGGGTTAAAGAATTTAAAAGGCTTCCTGGTGGAGGGTAATACTAAAATCCATCTTTATAGTCAAAGGACAATGATCTGAAAAACCAGGATTTAGTATGACAGTTTCAAGATGTGGGAATGCAGAGAGCTATGCCGAGTTAACAATAGACTAATCAATCTTTCTATACACATGGTATTGGACTATATATATCTTCTGTCAATTGTCTTCATTTTAGTCAGGTGGTTGTTGTCCATAAAGTGTTTGAAATGTCTGACTTCTAATTATTGCACAGGAGCACCATAAATTCTGCCATCCACCTCAAGTAGAGTGTTAAAATCACCCATCATTAACCAAGGTCCTTTAATCTGAGTCATGATCCCCTTAAGCCCTGTCCATAATGTCGCTCTATCCAGGACTGTATGCAGTCCATTTATAGTTGTGAAGGCAAATGAAGTATTAAGAGAAAAAGGAGTAACTACACCATGGATGAATTGTGTGTCTATTTGTACCATATTGAAATAAACTTTGGACTGGTCCCAAACGACCCATATTCTTCCTCTATTTCCATTCGTATAATTATGATACTACTGCCAGTGTCCAAACAATTTCCCTACTGTTCTCACAACCTGTTATTCTTGCACCCTGTGTTCAATTATTACTATTAAACTAACTTTATCTCACTTATAAACACCTTCATCTCCTTGTGTTTCCCTACTTCATTCAATCCCTAAACATTCCAGGCTACTATCATTGGGACCTTGAGATACACTATCCAATATCAGTACTCCCAGCATGATTAACATTAAGCAGTCCATTTTCATTCGAAGCAGTAAAAGTATTGGTAGCAGCTATGTTGGCGTCTGTAGGGACCTTAGATTGGTTTTTGCTAGCAGATTTACCTTTCGCCATATGCCAAGTATTAGTTTCACTTTGTACTGCTGCATCATAGTTAGTGCTAGGCTTCATTGAATCAATAATTGGCTGCTCATTTCTGGGCTTCCAAGTCATGTCCACCTTGTTAGGTTGCTTTTGAAGTATTTATTTCAGAGGCTATTTTTTCAGAATTGGGGCACTTTTATGTTGTGCCTGTATAACCTCACCATTGGCCCTTGGCTCCTTTGTGCATTTGTGACCCACCTGTAGGCAAGTCTCACAAAAGAATGAGATCCAGTCATAGTCAACAACCTGCCCAAATACTCAACCATTAGGATCATGCACCTTAATGCTTCTAGGAAGGGGTTGGGTAACATCCATTTCAATTAGTAGCCTAGCGTAAAGCGATCTTTTCCATATTTGTAGTACAACCATCAACATATAATAGACATCCTAAATCGCTTTCTATGTTGCTTAGAACCTTCTTACTTCAATAATTTAAAGGCAAATTAGGCAGTTGTACCCACAGAGAGATAGTCTTCAGCACCTCATCCTAAAAGTTAAAATCAGCAGACCATAACTTAACAATGAGAGGTCTGTTGTTCAAGAAGTATGGTCCAAAGTATATTACTTTATTCCTGTCATCCATGGAGTCAATCAATACCACAAAATACCCATCACTGTGGTAGAAGACCTTATGTATAGACGCGAAGTTCCATTGTGATGCTATGAACCTTTTGAACACCCCAGTAGTAGGTTCCGATCCAACCACATACAATACTACAACCTTCTTCCATTTCTCAATTTCAGTATCAACATCTTCAGAGCTTAATTTGACAATTTTGGTCCTCTCTTGTATTACAAGGGATATGTAAGCAAAGTTCATACCTCTGGTAGACATTTTATTCCCCTGGAAGAGGTTTTCCCATGCCTTCTCCTTCAAATTGCTCCCCTCTATAGGTGCATTGCTAGTAATAGGTCCCCCCTTCTCGATCGTTGTTGCAACCAATGAATTAGACGCTACTGTAGGTGTTACTATCACATCTGAGTCTACTTCATTCATAATAGCTTTCCCCATAGCTTCTGGTGAGGTAACTTTCTTGTTTCATGATGAACTACCAATGACCAATGGTTGGCGGCTCAGATTCACTGGAGTTGAGCTCTGACTTGCTTCTGGAGTGTTCTTCCTTTGGGTTGAATTTGCAAGATCCAGGCGTGATTCCTTTAGAATTTGGTTATGTCCCTTCTTTGCATCCTTGCACAGTCGTCCTCTCGCCATTTCAGCGATGGCGTAGGTTAGCACAGTACGCTAACGTGCTCTCTACCAGAAAGAGAGAAATTTTCTGACTGTATTTTACTTTTTAAAAAATAATTATTATTATTGGAGAGTTCAACAGAAGCAAAGTATTGAAAAACATAATTTTGGATGATTTAGTGTAGTTTTGAAGAGTTTTTGGATGAATTTGGAGCTTGAATTCATGGAAGAAGATGAAGTCCATTTTTTTGTATACATTTGTATACTTGTTTGCATATTATTGTATATACAATACAGTCTTTTTATTTCGATGATTTTCTTGTTCCTCTTCATTTTATATACATTTATACAATGTAGATGCATTGTTTAAACATTATATATACATATGTATATATTTGTATAATTATGTATATTATTAAATAATTGTATATATAACATTATGCAATATAATAAAAGGACTATATTCTATATACAACAATATACAATACAATATATATATATATATGTATGTATACAATGTTATACAAAAAAGTTACTTTTCATTCCGTGGTCAAATCCTGGTTTTGGACTATAAAAATATAATGTATATTTTTTGGCCATTAAATTGCAATGTATATTTGCTATGTGTATTTTTTTTGTAATTATCCCATTAAAATATGGACATTCGTGTGATATTTTCCAAGCTGTAAAAAACTGTAAAAGGAAACATTATATATACATATGAATATATTTGTATAATTATGTATATTATTGAATAATTGTATATATAACATTATGCCATCTAATAAAAGGACTATATTGTATATACAACAATATAAATATATATATATATATATATATATATATATTATATGTATACAATGTTATACAAAAAAAGTTACTTTTCATTTCGTGGTCAAATTCTGATTTTGGACTATAAAAATGTAATGTATTTTTTTTTTTTTTCACAAAATTGCAATGTATATTTGCTATGTGTCCCATTAAAATATGGACATTCGTGTGATATTTCCCAAGCTGTAAAAAACTGTAAAAGGGAAAAAAAACCACGTAGAAGTTCTAATCAAAATAATTTCTTAATGAAAGGAATTAATTAGTTCACATCGGGGTTTAGTTTCTATCAAATAAAATAGTTATCTTCAGCTATGTTTTTTCAAATCTGTCTCCAACTCAAATTCATATTGCTTACACTATTTACATGGAAACCTAAAATTAGTCAAAGTGTTGTTGTTGTCCAAACAGTTCGGATAACGTGAGTTAAATTCCTAATAGGATTAGAGTTAGTTATCGTGAGTTAAGTTACTAATCAACTATAATTTTCTATCCTAACGTGCACTATTCCAATTGGGTGCTTTCCTTTGTATATTCTTGTTCAATGTAATGAAATATATAAGGGTATAAAAGTCGATCAATATTTGAGGGATATTTTGGTCGATTAACATTTAACAAAAATTATTCATGTTTTTGTAATATGTAGATAAATGGATATAGATAAACAAGTATATTTGATGATACTATGATATAAAGAGAGAGAATGAAAGAAGTTTTCATCAGAAATAAGAAAGAACGATCATATTATTAAAAATAAACACTGATCATCAGAATCGAAGCACATTTTGAACTTACCGTCCCTTGGATTGTAAGACTTCATCTTACACTCATAAATGAGTAGAATCTCACCATTCTCGAACAACCATATGGGTGGCACACACCATTGCAAATACTCATACCCGGTTACTAAAATATGTGGAATGGACGCAAATTTATACCACGATTCTTTCTTACCATATTCCTTCATGATCCACACTTTCATTCGACTGAAAAAATAGTTGAAAGAAGCACACAGACAATCCCTTAGTACCCTATTCTTGTATCCATTTGTTCATTACTAAGCTCTTCATGTTCTGGGAAATCCAACTCTTGGTATGCCTCTGTTGATAGGTTTATCGATAAAATAGTACTAGGACAATCAGTCACTTTCCAATTGTGCTTATGGTAAGCCTCCCAGTGAAGAGCTCCATTCAGCAGATCATAACAGTACTCATCAAGTGTTTTGGGACAATCGTTTAATCTCTTCCAATAATTTCTCCTTACACTGTAAAGGCTTATAGTGCATGTATTTCTTGGATTAACTATTTCTATCACTTTGTAATCATCAGCAAATTCATCATAACTGAATCCATGGGCAAATGGTATAGACTTGAACTGTTTAGCATCTATGTAGGCGTCCGAACTTCGAAATTGCAGGAATTTCCTTATTGATGGATTCCACAACACTGGCTTTATCTGAGGTTCTTTGGAGTACCAAATCCATCCATTACAACAACCCCAATTGGTAAAATTAGGGTGAAGGGAGATTGGGGTTATTTGTTCGTCGAAATAACATATATAGGGAAAAGGGGTAATAGAACAAAGAAGTCCATGATTGGAAATTCTTTTGTTCTTACTTGAAACTTTGAAATGAGTTTTGGCAACCGAGAACTAGAGATGGCAGAAAACCACAACGTGGATACACACTTGAATCGCAATAGATATTTGACAAACAACCTCAAGAGTATCTCAACGATTTCTTGTTGGAAAACCCAAACTAGTTATTCTCACTTCTTGCACGTTGCTAAATTCTTGTTCCATTGCTAATTTTGTTGTGACCATTCAATAGTGTGTGCGCATTATTATTTATAGATAGGTGTGCCTGGAGAAAGAAGCACAAATACGTAAATACATGTAATTTTGAATAGATAAAGGAAAACACGAAGTACGTACAAGGAAACATCAATCCAATTAATGTTGGGTTTGACTAAGGGTGGCAGTTGGACCGAGCTGGCCCTTTCTGGACTATTCTGGCGCTGGTTCCGGTTCCGGTAGCCTGTGTTCGATTAGCCCGGTTGAGGCCCGACACTGTCACCTACCGGTACACGGACCGGTGCGGACGCGATGGATTTGACCGGTTGTCTCGTTCGATTGACCGGTAAACGATCACTTTTTTAAAATTTTTTTTAAATATATATATATATATATATATACACATGTTAGGAGCCCTTAGTGGACCCCCAACGGCTAGTTCACCCCCCAATCCCCAGTGCCCCCAGCCATCCCAGCCCCCCCCCCCATATATATATAAATATATATTCATTCCAACTTTCATCTCTTTATTTGTTTAATTACTATTAATTTTTTGTTATATTTATATTGTTTGTTTTTCATCTCTTTATCTTTTTTTTTTCATATTAAAATATGGATGCCGGTAAAAAAGGTAGTGGTAAGAAATCAATTTTTAGTCAAGCTAAAAAAATTTTGGGAAAAAAAGATAAGGGTGCTAGTAGTAGTAGAGGCGAGGGTGGAGGTAGTTCTAAATCGTTGCCACCTAGATTTAGAATTAATACCGACTATTTTATTCATGTTGATGATACTTCTTTTGAACGTCTTTGTGCTATTGATGTTGGTTCCGGTAATATAGCAGACCATGAGGCCTTAGATAGATGTTTTGGTAATTATTTTGAAGACGTAGAGGATGAGGAAGATATAGATGAACAAGAGTTAGAAGAGACCCCTACCCCTACTAGTCCGACAATGAAATTATCGGAACAAGATGAAGTAAGAAATTTACCTACATTTACTAGAGTAAGAAAGACCGAACGTCCTAAGAGATCATTAATTTGAAAATTTATGACCCAAAATAAGGAGAAAACTACTGCTACCTGTAACAATTGTAAGGAAGTGATGAAGCATTTGACTGAGGGATCGCAGGGTGGAACCGGACGGCTAACTAGTCATTTGAGAGGTTGTGTTTCCGAATTTGCTCGTCTAGAAGCTATAGCGAAGGCTAAAAAAGATGGTACACCCTTGCCCGCTACTAACCAATCTGTCGGAGGTTCTAACATGGTCCAGAATATTTTAGATTATAGTAACCCGGCTGGCCCAAACACATCACTCACATATAGTCAGGATAGAGATCGTGAAGAATTAGCTAAAATGGTTGCAGTTTGTGGTTTGCCTTTTAGTTTTGGTGAACATCCCAGTTTTATTCATTATATTCGAAAAGTATATAATCCTGATTTTTGAGGTTTTTTAAAAATACAATTAAAGCAGATATTTTTAAATATCAACGTGAACATTGTCATTTTCTTCGTTGCTACTTTTCTTATTTTGATGGTAAAGTATCTATCACTTCTGATATGGGTTGTAGTCCTAATGGTAATGATTATTTTATTGTTACTGCTCATTGGAATGATCATGACTGAAACATGCAAAAAAGAATTATAGGCTATAAATATGTTGAAGAGAGTAAAATTGATAGTTATATAGCTTGTTTGACTGGAGAGATTTTAAAATATTTTGGACTTTGTGATATAATAATGGGTGTCACATTATATAATGCTTTTGCTAATTTGAAAGCTATTGATTTTTTAAAATCTAGACTTTGTCCAATTGATGATGATGTTTTTCATGTTAAGTGTAATGTGCATATTTATAATTTAATAGTGATGGATGGTATTGATGTATTTGGTGATTCTTGTGTTAGAATTCGAAGTGCTTGTGCATGGATTTTTAAAGCTAAAATAAGGGCTAGAAT